>JALMGJ010000002.1:196347553-197547553 GCA_023362775.1 Charina bottae | reverse complement strand
ATAATATTCATGAATAAAATACGATGAACTGGGGTCACCACAGAAATGGCAACAATAAAAGAAGCACTGTCTACTGACCAGCCCATGTTTGATTGGTCAGTCTGCTACAGCAGCCTGCAGTTCCTACTTCTCTAGCCTTCTTGATGCACCATATTTGCCCAACGTACTCTTTGTCCATCTGCTGATCCTGATTTGCTAGGAGCCCATCATTTATGTGCACTGCAATACAATATTCTCTTACCAAGAAGGGGCAGAACACAATGTCCGCAGCTCTTTTAAATTACTTCAGCTCAGCCCCGTGAGCTTCAACTAATTTCTCTCCACTTCCATTTGCCACCATTGCCCATCCTGACTTTGCTGTCAAAACTCCAGCAAAAGTCCCCCCAAGGAATGCATAATAAGAAATAGCAAAAGTTGTATTGAAAAGATTTGGTTGCCGCAAATTAAATAACCTTGTGGCTAAAGTTTTCTTCATACCGCTCAAAACGGCTGCCTTAAAGATTAAAAATAAACAAACAAGGGCATGAAAATGAATCCACCAGATATTCACAAAGCACTCACAACATTTCTGTGCCCAGAAGCCTCCAACCTCACAACAATCATTTACATCTCTTCTAGTGGCATGGCTCCAGTTCAAAATTAAAATGGGCTGCATGACCATATACAGCAAGAGATAATCTAAGGCTGCCATTTTAGTAAATTAGATTGTGGACCTCTCCGCCTGCACGTCTCTCATCTGCAGATAAATGATACCAGATGGAATTGTAATAACTCCCATTGTTCTGGAATGGCTCTATTAGATTCAGAAAAGAGCTTTCTAAGAGAACCGCTTAGTCAAGGTGCCTATGCAGCTTTAAAAATTATTGCCTGATTTCCAGAATTATTTGTAAGTTCCTTGTTATTGCTATCATCTTTATTAGTTATTACAAATATTATCATCATTATTCATTTGTGAATACCCTAGCTAGCCAGGCACTTGGAATAGTCTGCTTTGGTAAAAACTCCTTATAAGCACAGAATCAAAGATGGGGATTGGAACCAAACAACAGTGCTAACTGTTTTTTCTTTGATACCCAAATTTCTCCCCTGCTCCTCCTCATTTGCACGCTGTTTGGAGGAAAGGGGAGTGATCCCTGCAGTACATTTCCTCCAGCGCAGAGGGTGGGCAAAACAGCTGCCTCCACAGCTGATGCCACTGTTCACTCCCTGGGTTTGCTTCACTAACCCAAAAAGTACACAATAAGCCCCTGGATGGTATACAAGATTGTGCCTCTAGCTGAGTGCCAAGGTTTCCTGGTGCCATGAGCCACAGTGACATTGCCACCAGACATAATAGGCATATAAAATGAGTCTTATGAATAATGCATCCTCAGGGTGGCACAAAACAAAGACAGACTCTAAGTGTTGGCTGATCACACCAACACTGAGGTTTTTAGATACCGCAGGAGCTGAAGTCAGCATCCATCTCCTTGGGTTCCTGGCTGCACTTGTTAAAGAACAGAAAGGGACGTGTTCTCATAACTGCTAGTTCTCCTCAATTCTAAGGGGGAGGTGGGAGTCCTTCTCTAAAGCAAGAGCAAGCTCCCACAGATGCTCTCTAGGTAGGTAGGTAGGGGCTGCAGTTCTGAGAATTCCTAGCCAACGTGGTCATCGGGGAGTTGTGCTCTCAACCCATGTAAAAGGCACCAGGTTGAGGGATACCACTGCTCCGTTCCTTAGGATTGCTTTTCCCAACCTGACCCCTTTGCAGTATATTGGCTAGGACTTCTGAGAGTTGTAATGCCAACATACCTGGAGGGCACCAGTTTGGAAAATAGAGTTCCAGATAGACAGCATGAATTGTACTTGTTACGTAAATTGACTCTGTCATGAGTAACCAGATTATTACCAGTCAAGGCTTCACCGTGATGACACTCAGAGCATTTCCCCACTAGTGATTTCTAGCAATACCCACCCACCACTGCGGTGATACAAAGCCTGTCTTCATTAGTGATTCAGTACCAAAGCAATAGCTAATGCATAAATGGCTAATGCATAAATGCTACAGCTACACAGACATGTCATTTCATATAATACGAGCATTTACTTATTGTGTGCATGTTACTCACAACATCCCAAACAGAAAGACATAATTACAGTGTAAAGCATTTCTTTTTCTTACCAGGGTTTGATTATCAAGTGAAATTGTCTACAAACTTGTTATCATACCTATGTGGAATGGAGAGAGGGAAATGGCTTTAGGCAACTTACTATAAAAGAAGTGGTGGCAATACATGGGCTGAGTGGCTAATAATTGCCTCTTCACGTAAAAAAGCATATTAATAATATTGACATTAATAATTATTAATATTAATATAATTGATAATATTCAATTAATATTCACAAATTTGAAAAGACATGTTCATATATTACATATAACTTTTAGTCAGAACAAAGTGACTGAATTACAGTATGTCTTTCATAATAATTCTCTTCAACGAAAGTATTTATATTAGCAAGGTAAAGGTCATAATACTCCTGCGTGCTGATGTTCCAACTCTCTTCATGCCCACAAGATTCCCTGGCCCATCTTACTTTTTTAAAAGATTCTCCTTGTTTAAAAAATGGGGAGCTGGCATGCTACAAAGCACCAGTCCCCAGAATGATCAGTATTTCCCACAATGCCTCTGGGTACCACATAGACTAGAGGCCTTTGAAAAAAATAAAAAGGTGGGTGCCTGCAGTCCAGTGTTTTTGCTTGGAATTAACCTACCTACTCAGAGGAAAAAGGAAGCTGAGCAGACAGGAAGAACCCTGGGAATCTGGAAGTGTGGATGAGCAGCCATCTCATCAATTTCAATCTCACCAATTTCTTTTCTGGTAAGTGGCTGTTTTGTGATGGGCCATGCCTGTGATTACGGCCATTTTGTGAACATTCCCCCTCAAAATTCCAAATGTGCTCACCAATCTTGAACGTTTAGGGACCTGTGAAATACATATTGGCAAAGCGGGGGCCCAGAATGTACAGGTGGGAGCGAGTGAGGTGCTTGCATCAGAATATTGGTTTGGGGTGTCATGACATGGCAAGAAATTGTTAATTATTGTATTTATCTTTATTGCATTTTTATGGACAAGGGAATGGTAACGTGGTTGTGGAATGTCCTTCACATACAATACACACACACACACACACACTTTTTTATACTATGCATCTTGATTCAGTGTTTAGAGATGACAATATTCACTGATATGCTTGAGAACCAAATGTTTTGGATTAGTCTTGTCCCCTTCTGGATCACTGTAGCTTGATCAGGAAAGTTACTGAGGGAGGAGGAGGAGGAGGAGGAGGAAGAGGAGGAGGAGGAGGAGGAGGAGGGAAGAAGAAGAAGGGAATAAGAAACAAATTCTTATCCTAAGAACACTGCAGTGTCTAATCCTAGGCTTTTAAAAACTTACATACTTGGATGTTTCATATATATACAGAATGTTCCCATATACACTGCCATGAATCTTAGTATATTTAATATTTCTGAGTAAGTTTTAATTGAAATTAGTTGGCATCCTGTTGAAGACACTTGCTAATAAAATGGCATCAGAGAAACAAACTGGAGATGACACACCAAACTGTTAGAATGCAAAAAGAACTGATGGTTTGGTGAATAGGGCCCTAAATGTTTTAATAACACTTAAATAACCACTAATTTAAACACAAGTTAAATTGGCAATCAAAACACCCCCAACTGTTTTGAGCTGTCATCCTATTTATATAAAAAAGCTTCAAGGCTTGGTATTAGTCCTGCTAAGAAATGACACACGGATGGAAGCAATGGTGCATGTTCATTCGCTTATTCTCTGAATATGTTACAAGTCAACTCAAACCAACTTTAATCATTATTTTTATTTTAAAATATGCTTTACTGACTCTGAAAACATGCACAGGAGGAGACAGCACTTCCCACTGCTTCTTCCCAAACTATGATTTGATTTGCACCTTCCAGCTCACCCTTATCTATTGCCAAATTTTAATTAGTAGACCTTCTTCAGTTATTCAGATTTTTTTTCTGAAACATACAATAAAACTGACATTCTCTGGCTTAAAAAGCAAACCCATGATTCAGGGACAGAAGATTGGAGGAAAAGTTCTTGGTCTTGTTATAAGCTCTTTTGTGAGGTTTTAAACCAATTTTTTTTTTTGGCCTTCCTTCTGCCCCTACTCCAGAAAAGAATGTGAATCTATCTTTGTAACTGATCAGTATGGACCTATTGAAGATTGTATCTGTTCTTTAATTCAGCAGTAGTGTGTCCTAAGCTTGGGCCTTAAGTTTATACTAGATGAGATGATGCCTTCATAGCCAGTAACACAGTATTTTTTCAGGGATGCGTCTTGGTTTTGCTATTACATGCAAACATTGGGTCAAAGTCAGAGAACAAGGGTATAACACTCACTTCAGTCAGTAACTAGATTTACACACTGCAGTAAGCCACTATGTTGTAAATAATGTTTCATGGTTTAGTGCAGTGTGTGAATCCAGTCAGTGTCTTGTTACTTCAGTGTAAAGCAAATAAATTGTTTTCCCATTGGCTGAAGACCCAGGCATGGAGCATAAGAATGGGAGGAAAACAAACATTATAATCCAATAAATACCATGTTCTCTAATGTGAAAAATTGTGTGTGTGTGTGTGTGACAACTCTAGCTGGGAGGACTGAGGGATTGTTGAACTGGAAACTCTACCTAGGGTATAACCTTGGTTCTTGGTTTGCAGACATCTTTGTTTCCTGTCTACAGAAGTAATGAACTTAAGAACAGTTCTGCTGGATCAGCCCAGGGCCCATCTTAGTCCAGTATTTTGTTTCTCACAGTGGCCAGCCAGATGTCTCTGGTACCTCACAAGCAGGCAACCATACATAGCCTATTCCCACCACAGTTCCTCTGCAACTGGTATTTGGAGTCATGCTGCCCCAAGTAACATTGAAACTATCAAGACCAATAGGCCTTGATAGATTGGTCCTCCATAAATTTGTCTAATTCCCTTTTTGAAGTTGTCCAAGTTAATGGCCATTGCTACATTTTGTGGTAAATATGCATTGTGTGAAGAAGTGCTTCCTTTTGTCTGTTTTAAATATCCTTTCAATCAATTTCATAGATAGCACGTAGCCCTAGTGTTCTGAGAGGTGGCAAACCTCTTACTGTCCACTTACTCCATACAATGCATGGTTTCATATATTTCAATCATGTCTTCCTTTGGTTACCTTTTTTTCCAAGCTAAAGTGTCCCACACATTCTGTTCTCTTATGGAATGTGTTTGAACCCCTGATCATTACGATTGCCCTCTTCTGCATTTTTTTTCAGCTCTATTATATCATTTTTCAAATTCAGTGACCAGAACTGTACATTGTGCTCCAAGTGTATACCTACCATATATTTGTATAACAGCATTGCAATTGTGGCATTTTTATTTTCAGTCCTTTTCTTAATGATCCCTAGCATGGAATTTCCCTTTTTCAATGCTATCACAAACTGACATGGCATCTCCACTGAGTTAACAACTATGACTCCTGAGAACTTTTAGATTAAAAACCTCTTAAAAGTTGGCGAGACAGTATTCACCTTTGTGGAATTCATACTGATTGTCCTTCAGCAACACCTGTTCCTCTCTGTGCCTAGATATATTTTCTTTGATTACCATTTCTATCTATTTGTCTGAAACAGATGTTAAGCTGAACTACCCTGCAATTTCCCAAAGAGCCCCTGGGTCCCTTCTTTAAAAACTGGGGTTATATTAGCTATCTTCCGGTCCTCAGGCATGCAGCCTGACCTAAATGACAAGTTATAAATTTTCCTAGGAGATCAGTAATTTCATTTTTGAGTTAAGAGCTCTTGGGTGAACGTCATCAGGTCTCAGAGATTTGTCACAGTGTAGTCTCAAGTTGTCTTACAATATACAGTATTCTCATTATCTCAATTTACTTGAGCTGTTCCAATTTCCTCCTTAAGAAAGTTAATACAGGCTTAGGTATCCATTGCAAATTTTTTGTTCTAAAGACAGATGCAAAGTATCTATTTTTCTGCAATCTCCCTATCCTAGCAGAACATGCCGTTCCCTCCTTTGGTGTTTAATGGCCGAGCAAGAATGTTCTGCTTCAAATGTATTTAAATAACTTTGGATTGCCCTCCTTATATTTTTACCATATGACTCTCAAATTATATATTTTAAATTCTTTATTATCATTATTATTTTGTCAGTTTATGATCCTTTTTCTTGTTTTTGTTAGGACAGGTTTTCCATTTCCTGAAGGAAACCTTCTTAATGTTTACAGTTTCCTGGACACTACTAGAAAGCCGTGCTGGGGCTCTTCCTGGATATGGAATACATTCTAGTTGGACCTCAATTACTGTGATTTTAAATAACCTCCAGGCACTATGAAAAGATTTGGCCCTTTTTTCTTCTCAGTCTCTTTTTCATTAGTCCCCTCATTTAAAAAAAAATTCCCCTCTATATGTTTGTTAAATGTCACTGGTTTGTATAGATTCCACAACAGTTACATCTCACACCAAATCATGTCCATTACTTAGGGTTCCCTCCCCTCTGGTTGATTCCAAGACCAACTGTTAGGCACAATAACTTAGGCTATCTGCAATTTTAGTTTCTTCATCTTGGCATGAACATAAATGTACTTAGTCTATGAGAAGATAAAAGTCCCCCATAATTACAAGAGCTTCTCTTTGTCATGCCCCCCTAAATTCTTTCAACCTCTCAAGACTGTCCTCAATATTTTGATTAGTGGACAACAGTGCATTCCTAGAGATAATTTATATCCGTCACAAGATATTGCTAGTAATAGTGATTCTATGTAGAAACCTAGTCTTCTAATATTTTCTAGTATGTTAGACTTTGACCTCCCCGCCCCCAATAAAAGACCAACCTCTCCCCCAGTGCATCCTTTCCAAGCTTTTCTATAAAGTTTGTATCTAGGAATTAGTCCATTAGACTCATTATATCTATCTTCTCATTGACAAGTACTCTAATTTTCCCATCTTGACATAGAGACTTCCTGTATTGGATGTATACAGTAGATATATTGATATCTACACATCTTACCCTTTTTAAACTGCCGGCATGGGCCCTTTTTATGGCCTTTTTGTCTTCTGATTGACATTACCACGTATTTACCCACTTCCAACATTGGCCCTGTACTTTATAGTATTTCCTGAAAAGTCTACACTCTTTGGAATTGGATGCTGTTTAGAACTTATGGGTTTTTCTCCGGGATCAGTTTAAAAACTATTCTGCCACTTTTTGATTTTATGCACCAGCAGTCTGATTCCATTACAGTTCAAGTGGAACCCATCTCTGTTTTATCATCAGTTGTCCCAAAATGTTCCCCAGTACCTAATACTGTAAGTCTAAACACATCAACCTGATACTACAGTCTCATCCATGTATTAAGACCCCTCTGCTCTACCTGTCCAGATGGCCAGCACTATCTAGTAGTATACTTAGATGATGTCTGCAACATTTGCATCAGGCAAGTAGGTCATTTACATATCTATCACAAATGTTTCTAAAGATCAAATCACCCACAGACAGAAATCCTCCCTCTCCACGAGTATCCCAGTAAAAGGGAAATGAATTCATTACAAAAGGATTGGGTCCTAACTAAACGATAATACCAGTATCAAAAAAGTATTTCATCAATTTTATACAATATTATACCAAAAACAACAATTTGATATAGAAAAGGCAGACAGATATTTAACAGAAAGCAATTTACAAACAATATCAAAATCACAGCAAGACAGATTAAATGAACCCATAACTATTCAAGAGATCTCAACTGCCATTCAAAGACAGAAATTAGGTAAAACTCCAGGTCCAGATGGATTTACTGCAATGTATTACAAAGTATTTCAAGATCAATTATTAAAACCATTTAATTTATTACTAAATTCAATATTAACAGGAAACGTAATACCGGAAACCTGGACAAATGCCAACATAATATTAATTCCCAAGCCAGATCAAGACCACACCTTATGTAAAAACTTTAGGCCAATTTCATTATTAAATACAGATTATAAAATTTTTACTAGTATTTTGGCAAATAGATTAAAAGAGATTCTACAAGATACAATAAATATAGACCAATCTGGTTTTTTTACCAAAAAGACATATCAAGGATAATATTAGAACTATTATAAATTTGATTGAATACGCAAAAGTCCATAAAGAAAAACAAATTTTACTATTATTTTTAGACGCTGAAAAAGCTTTTGACAACCTAAATTGGGATTTTATGATAAAGATTTTGGAAAGACTGGAATATGGGGAAAAATTTATAAAAGCTATCCAAGCCATATATACATGGAAAATTGCCAAAATAGTGGTAAATGGAGAGACTACCCAGGATTGTCAAATAAGTCGAGGTACTAGACAAGGCTGTCCAATCTCACCACTCCTTTTTATCTTGGTATTAGAAGTGTTATTAGAAAATATTAGAAGAGATAATTTAATAGAAGGGATAAAAATAAAACAGGAAAATTATAAATTAAGAGCATTCGCAGATGATATGGTTATAACTTTACAAAACCCAGAAATTTCGATTAAACATTTATTAAAAAAAATTCAAGATTTTGGTGATTTGGCAGGGCTTAAAATAAATAAACATAAAACTAAGATGATAAATTTGAATATGGAACCAAGAACCATTCACAATATGGAACAGAATACGGGATTTGTAAATGTCAAAAAACTAAGATATCTGGGAGTGGATATAACATCTAATAATTCAGATTTATTTAAAAATAATTATACAAAATTATGGACTAATATAAAAAATGATTTAAAACTGGAAAAATTTACATCTGTCATTCCTGGGTAGAATCTCAACAATAAAAATGAATATATTACCAAAAATTATTTTTTTATTCCAAACTATACCAATTGTAATAATGCAAAAGACTTTTCAGAACTGGCAACAAGAATTGGCGAAATTTATTTGGCAAGGCAAAAAGCCAAGAATAAAATTTAAATTCTTACAAGATACTAAAGAAAATGGTGGTCTTGATCTTCCTAACTTAAAATTATATTATGAGGCATGTATTCTTTGGTGGCTTCAAGATTGGATAAGATTGGAAGACAAAAAACTACTAAATCTAGAAGGACACGATCTAAAATTTGGTTGGCATGGATACCTATGGTATAACAAAATTAAAGCTAATATAGCATTCAATCACCATCCCATTAGAAAATCAATCCTAAGAATTTGGAACAAATATAAAAATACTATTTTACCAAATATACCTCTTTGGATATCACCACACGAGGCCTTTACATGGCATGGAAACTTAAATATAGGAAATTGGATTACATATAAAAATCTATTGTCTTTTGAAGGATCAAATTATAATTTAAAATCAAGAGAAAATTTATTAAATGAGGGAATAAACTGCAATTGGTTCTCTTATGCTCAAATCAAAGAACAGTTTAGAGTAGATAGTAAAAATTTTAAATTTAAAGAAAGTGTAAAAAATTGGGACATCGTCCTATGGAAAGACAAAGATCATTTGATTTCAAAAATATATAAGATATTAATTTCAAATAATTCGGTAAATACACAAAAAAAGAAATGCATGAGTAATTGGGAAAAAAATTTAGGTCACAAGATACCATTTGAAATATGGGAAGATATGTGGTTAAAAGATTTGAAATTTACATTGAACTATAACATGAAAGAAAATTTCTACAAAATGATGTACAGATGGTACATAACGCCAAATACTCTGTCAAAAATGAATAATAGACTATCAAACAAATGTTGGAAATGTAAAAAAGAAACTGGCACATTTTTTCATGCATGGTGGTCTTGTAAAGAAACAAAAAAATATTGGATAAAAATACATCAAATAATATGTGAAATATTGGATGAAGATTTAACAATTATACCAGATATGTATTTACTAGGATTCTTAAAACCGGAAATACACAAAAAATATGGAAAATTATTATTTTATTTAATAACAGCGGCTAGAATTATATTTGCCAAACATTGGAAAGAGGATGGTATACCCACAATTGAGGAATGGTTATTAAAAACAATGGATCTAATCCAGATGGCAAAATTAAAAGATTTATTAAATGACAAAAATCAAGAAGAATTTAAGTTATGTTGGGAC
The DNA here is from genome assembly GCA_023362775.1 of Charina bottae. NCBI lineage: Eukaryota > Metazoa > Chordata > Lepidosauria > Squamata > Charinaidae > Charina > Charina bottae. The sequence goes on along the minus strand of JALMGJ010000002.1, from coordinate 197,537,399 downwards.
CCATTTTATAGATATATAGAAAAAACACAAAAAATACAAATAGTAAATTTAATGTAAACAAGATATTGTATTATATATAAATTGTATAAAGAGTAAATAAGAAGTAACCATATAATATATAGAATTCATTATAGAAATGTTGTATAGATATTTTTGATGAGAAAGTAGGAAGTCCATTTTAGTTTGTCTTTGTTGTTTTTTTGTTATGTGTTGTTTAAATGTTGTGTGAGTACAGCGAAAATACAAGAAAGAAAGAAAGAATAGAAAGAAAGAAAGAAAAGAGGAAGGTGGGTTTATAGAAAGAGGAGAAGGTTGGAGTAAGTAGAAAAAGGGAAAGAAGAGACCTTAGAAGGTACAGGTATGTTGAGAGGAGTAGGAGAAAAAGGACTAAAGATTGCAGGTTAAAAATAACGAAATGTTTTGGATGTGTTGAAGAAGATGGAGGCACAGAAGGTAGAAAAGATACTGATTGATATATATTATATGTTTATACGTTGTATGTTGTATAATGTATATATGGTATTGTATTATTGTTGATTTATGTGTATAAATAAAATTTATATAAAAAAAAAAAGGATTGGGTCCACCCTACAAGAACATCTCTCTTATCCTCAATGTGATGCCCTGCTTCCCAAAAATTCTTAATTTCTCTGATAGCAAAGGAGAGGTCATCTAGGAATACAATGCAGATATCACATCCTAGAAGATCTTTGATACATTTCTTTTTGGCTGCCTGAGCATCTCCAGTTTGGCCACCTTGGTTTCAAGGGAATAGACCTACTTCCTGAGAGCTTTGAACATACACACGCAACTTATACCTAACAAGCATATCTGACATTATGCAATAAACTGGAAAACACACTGACTTTCTCCTTTTATGGTTATTCTTGATAACATTGTATTCTTGTATTATTTTTCTTCAGGACCAATCTGACCTAAAAGCCTGCATGCTATTCTTATATAGAATTTTGTCCCCCTACTTGACCTCATTAAGTAGCCAAACTCATCTTGAGAGATGTTCTAGAGATAGGTGGTAAGTGTGTTCGTCCCCCTATTCTCACTCACCTCCCATAAAAAATCCCTTGATCCTTTTCACTGGCTCCAGTCACAAACTCCCAACTGCCTCTCTTTTTAGAACGCTGGCTCTTGGCATAATTGGAAACTACAACTAATCCACAATATAGCACATAATTCTTAACATAAGCCCATTAGGCACCAAGAAAATGGGTTTCCATTTCATTTTACAAGTACAATTTAAAGCACTTATTTTATTTTGTAAAGTCCCAGCATACTTTAGGGCAGAGTTTCCTACCTCTATTCCTTTATGAGTTATTCTGTCACTAAGAACCAAATTAAATGTCACATATATAGTTATATAGTTTGCCTTTACATGGTTCCTGTTTTACTTGGCACAGAGGAGGGAACCTAGCTACTGTATACTGGGATCATGGCATAGGAGAAAGACTTAAAAACCTCTGTCTTCCTTTTTAAATCAGTTCAATAATGTCCGATTCTCGGCGACTGCATGGACAAGTCCCTGCTGTTTTCTTGGCAAGGTTTTTCAGAAGTGGTTTGCCATTGCCTCCTTTCTAGGGCTGAGAGAAAGTGACTGGCCCAAGGTCACCCAGCTGGCTTTGTGCCTAAGGCAGGACTAGAATTCATGGTCTCCTGGTTTCTAGCACGGTGCCTTAACCACTGCACCAAACTGACTCTCCTCTTTCTCCCTACCATAGTACAATTCAGAATCCTCCTCCCCCAGTAACTGCATGAATGTTTTCAATAAATAAATAAATAACTCTGCATGAATGTTTATATGTATAAAAAAATTCCCTTCTCACCCCTATGGGTGGTATGTGTCTTCCTCAACCTTGGGTCCTCTACCAGAGGCCTGGGAGTTTGAGGGTTCTGCGCAGTATCTTAGCTGTTCCTAGCATTGCACTCTTCTGGACAGAGAGCTCTGATGTTGCTCCTGGGATCTGTTGGAGCCACTCTCCCAGCTTGGGAGTCACAGCCCCGAGTGCTCCTACCACCACTGGGTCCACTTTGGCCTTCACTTCCCACATCCTCTCTACTTCCTCCTTCAGGTGCTGGTACTTATCCAGCTTCTCATACTCCTTCTTCCTGATGTTGCTGTCACTTGGTACCACTACATCTATCACCACCGCCATCTTCTGGTCCTTGTCTACTACCACGATGTCTGGTTGATTGGCCAGTACCTGCCTGTCGGTCTGGATCTGGAAGTCCCACAGGATCTTAGCCCTGTCATTCTCCTCCCAGAAGAACAACTGGAGGTGCAGCCAACACCTGAAGCTGGAATGTCACTGAAGCGTTGGGTAACTAGCTGTTTCTCAGTTAGTGTGGATGCAGGTCTTCTGTCCATCCATAGTTCCCTCATACGTTTCATATATCCCCTCTCATTAGGTCTACTGTTGTAGTAGCATTCCATCAATTCCAGGTTCTCTTGTCTCGTGCATGTATGGTTTGTTCTAGTAGCCCACTTATCGTCAGATTGCGCTGGTTCCCCAACATCTGACGCAGACCTTGTTAATCTGGGCGACGTGTGAGCCAGCATGACTCTCTTAGTTCATGTCACTCTCATATTTTGAGGTAGGCAGGTAAAGTGTTAGGGGGTCTTTGCCCAAGGACCCCTACTGGTAAGGTAGGTACAGCCGGGATTTGAACCCCGGTCTCCCACTCCAAAGGTGGCGCTCTAACCATTACACTATCCAGCCACTTGTTATTATATTATATTATATTATATTATATTATATTATATTATATTATATTATATTATAATAATATTTATATATAATCTCCTCTCCAAGGAACTAATCTACTCATTGGTTCCTTGGTCTTTCTTTGCCACAGTCGTCGGCTCCCCTTTTGCAGAGCCATCTTCGGTTTGCCATACCTCCCCAGGAAGTCCATTAATACCCAATACAAAGAACCAGCTTGTAGTTTTGATAGGGATGGTAGTATGAGCAAACGTTTAAAACACAATTTCCTATTTCATTTCTTAGTCCAGATAATCCCTGTGCCGATTAATTATCAGCAAACATATACATGCTACCAATAAAAAGACACTTTTTTCAAGTAATGGCCTGTGAATTGGAGTAGTCTAACATCACCAGTAAGAACAGAAACGGCTGAAAACAGGAATGAACAAACTGTAGCAATGGCTGCAAACATCATTGCTGCAGAGCATGGATATCTTCAAAGATTAGTCTGAAGATTAGCTGTTGCTTGACTGGAGTGGTTTCCCTGGTGAATTTGACCCACTTGTAAACCCCTAAACAAGCTCTCCTCTCCTCTCCTCTCCTCTCCTCTCCTCTCCTCTCCTCTCCTCTCCTCTCCTCTCCTCTCCTCTCCTTCCCTATTCAGTTACCACTCCCCTCACCAAAACTCCATTAAGTTTTCTTCCTTCCTCATTTCTTCTCCTCATTTCATCATCCTGCCTTTTCCCCTTCTTTTTTGCTGTTTCTGCTAGAAGGAAAGAGGGGGATGTGTCTGTGTATCTCTATGTCTCTTTGTCTGTAAGAGTGGTTTGTATAACAGAGAATAGCTGCATCTAAGGATCAGTTATTAATTCAATCAATATCTATTTTTATCTTGACCTTGCCTTTCTTGGCCAGTGACTTCTGCCAGATATATAATCAAGTATGTCACATAGACATAGATTAATGGGGAGTGGGGGAGAGTGGTGGAGTGTATATCCAGGATTGGTTTCAGCTGTAGTTGACAATTCTTGGTTGACAAGGTGGGGAAACCTGGCAATGCAAAGGACTGTTGTTTGGGTTTATAATAAACTTTCTTTAGGGAGATCGTCTTAATTTCATGACTGTTTTCTTTTTGGTACACACAATATCTAGTTTAGCCCTGGAATCATTAAAGGGAGCCTGGTTAAGCTAAGCTAAGCATGCCTACCCTTTGTGACATGTTGTTAGTGATTAGAAGCAGAGTGGCTTAAGTTTTGGAATCTTTTGGTAAGCAATCTCACCAGTGGTCATCTTGATTTGATTTAATAAATAGGTCAACACATTTAAGCAGACTTTTAGTCTCCCTCTTTCTATTTTCCCATTCCTACTTCATGGGAATTCTTGGTTCAGCCTCATTTTTCCCAATGCATTTAGAGTTCCTTGCCCCAACTTTTCTCCAGACCTCAAATTCCTCCTTCCTCTTTATACCAGAGGTGAAGAAAGATCATAGTCTCCCCACATTAGTGTTATCATATTTTAATGTTTTTTTAGTTTTCAGTGGAATTATACAGATACAGCATTACAGTATACAGAATAAACATAAAATTGTACTATCATGTTTAGCTTTTCTAACTCTGTCTTCATTTTCAAAGCTGTAGAAAACATATGCAGACTATGTTTGGAAAATATGACATTCATGATCCCATGTTTGCAAATATAGGAGTGGAAAAAATGCATTTGAAGGGGAAAGTGGTTGGTGGGGTGGGGCTAACCATTTGCCATCCACCAAGTTTTCCCCACAGTGGTATTTTTCTGGACATTTTCCCCAGAAGCTTCCAACAGGGGCTCAATTCATCTTTGATAGAAAGGTTGACGGTTAAAAGTCTCTTGAGTTGAGCTTCACTCCTGGTGATTACAGGTCTATGTTGTTTTCTTGGCAAAAATAGGATATGATTTGTCACTGCCTCCTTCTGAGGGTTGATGGGTTTTTGTTTTTGTGTTTTCTGTCTATGAAGGTTCTCAGTCATCCAGGTGGAATTGTCTGTAGCTTGAATCATGTCAACTGGATTTCTATTTTCTCAGTGGAAACGTTTCGCTCCTTATCCAAGGAGCTTCTTCAGTCTGAGCAAAGTTAGTAAGGGAATCCTAAATATGTTTCTAGGTAGCTGTGTGACCTTACACCTGGGGCTAGGTCATGGTTATATTGAGATGTTATTTTAAGTCCTTTTATCATCTAAAGGAGGATCGTTAAGATCACCATGCTGCTGTTGAGCTTGTGAAATGGTCTTAATCTTCCTAGGCACAGAAGACAAAGCAGGGAGGAAAATGGGGGAAAGATTATGCCTGAGGCCCCCACCTCTATTCAAGGAAGGATTTTCCAAGTTGGCATAAATGGATTCCTTGACCCCTCTTTTGTGTTTTCTGTTTTTGCTTTCTAGTGTACTTGTTGTCCTGGGATTTCCACTGGTAGTTTTCATCTAGAACTAACCAGGTCTGACTCCACTGAGGTTTTTCAAGATCAAGTAAGATCAGCTAAGTGCTGTCACCTACTATGAGTGCAATAACTGCAGCAGAGATAAATTAAATGCTTAACTGTGCACTTATATCAGGTTGTAAATACACTGATGGAGTATAGCAACCATTTCTATCTTGAAATAGTTAAAATTTACAGCATATGTCAATATTCACAAACCAGATTTATTCAGCATAATTCTTTTAGGTTTGCAAATACACTACTAGAGTTGTACGAGCAATTAATTTGCCATTTAATTTGCCAAATAAATGTTATTTTCCATTGATAAATATGCATATGTTCTTGTCTCAGCCAATGTGTCCATGTAGTCACCAGGAGCAGAATTCAGCTTCAGATAAACTTCATTTTATTGTCTCTTGTTAAGGCTTTTCAAATAAAACCCCACAACTTTAGAAAAACAGATCACAACAGTTGATCTGTGCTTTGATCTCTAAGTTAATACAATTTTAATGAGCTTTTTTCCTCCATTAGATCCAGAGTGAAAAAGCCAAGGAGTTATTATCAAGGGTGTTCTGGTTTCTGTATTTTCCTCCCGCAGCTGTGTTTTTACTGCAATATACAAAGTTTTAGGAAAGTGTAGAATGATATTCCACACAATAACACTACTGTAAAAAGAAGAAAATCACCATGTAAAAAGTAACATTTCAGTTACAGATATACACAGGAATAAAATTATATGCTGTGTTCAAAATATATGATTTACAATGCTGTTTGTCCCACTAGTCACTTTAAAAAAAACAACACATAACTTGAAGCTTTGAGGAAACATGGCAGTCAGGAAATCTTGGGAATGGCAGACATTCTTCGTATCATGGTCAAGGGTATATGGCACCCCAGGATACATTGACTGATGGTGCCACCTCCCGCCAATGTGAAGATTTGCATGTTTAGCCTTTGTTTTTGGAAGGATGAGTGGTATTGGTGCCCCCTAAGCTTTGGCGCCAACGCCTACTTAGCCAGCAGCCCTGATGATCATAGTTTGTATCCTCCTTAAAAAAATCATACTGTCCAAAAACATCAAGAAAGCCAGCTACTTTCATATCTCTTGCCCCTGCTTCTTCTTTTCCTGTTTAGACATGTGAAAGTTCAAGATAGAGATAAGAGAGAAGAGAAACAAAAAAGTAGTGACTTAGGCCAGGGGTCGGCAAACATTTTTTGCCGGGAGCCATTTTGACATGCTCGTGCACATTTTGAAGTGCTCGAGAGCCAGGGGGCGGGGTTTGTGGGCACGGGCCAATCGCGTGGAAGGGGGCGGGGTTTGCGGGCGGGAGCCAATCACGTGGAAGGGGGCGGGTTTTGCGGGCGGGAGCCAATCGCGTGGAAGGGGGCGGGGGAGGTTTGGAAGAAGAAGGGAAAGAGAGGCTCGACTGCTTCGGCGGCGGCGCTTCCAGGTTGTCGCTGCGGCGGCAACGGCTGCCCCTTTGAAAGGGCAGGCTCCGGGGACCCCGAAAATGCCCTCAGTTTAGGCAGGAAGGCTGCGCCAAGCTGCCTCAGCTGTTCTGCGGGGAGAATATCCACCCCAGGGCAGCGTGTGCATGTGGGGAGGGGAGGTTCGGGGTCCCCGGAGCCTGCCCTTTCGAAGGGGCAGCAGCAGCAGCGAGTGCTGCCCTTTCGAAAGGGCAGGCTCCGGGGACCCCGAAAATGCCCTCGGTTCCGGCAGGGAGGCAGAAACCTCCCCTCTCTACATGCACACGCTGCCCTGGGGTGGCAATTCTCCCCGCAGAACAGCTGAGGCAGCTTGCGCGCAGCCTCCCTGCCGGAACCGAGGGCATTTTCGGGGTGCCCGGAGCCTGCCCTTTCGAAGGGGCAGCACTGCAGCTGCTGCTGCCGCTGCCCCTTCGAAAGGGCAGGCTCCGGGGACCCCGAAAATGCCCTCGGTTCCGGCAGGGAGGCAGAAACCTCCCCTCTCCACATGCACACGCTGCCCTGGGGTGGCAATTCTCCCCTCAGAACAGCTGAGGCAGCTTGCGCGCAGCCTCCCTGCCTAAACTGAGGGCATTTTCGGGGTCCCCGGAGCCTGCCCTTTCAAAGGGGCAGCCCTGCAGCTGCTGCTGCCGCTGCCCCTTCGAAAGGGCAGGCTCCGGGGACCCCAAAAATGCCCTCGGTTCCGGCAGGGAGGCAGAAACCTCCCCTCTCCACATGCACACGCTGCCCTGGGGTGGCAATTCTCCCCGCAGAACAGCTGAGGCAGCTTGCGCGCAGCCTCCCTGCCGGAACCGAGGGCATTTTCGGGGTCCCCGGAGCCTGCCCTTTCGAAGGGGCAGCACTGCAGCTGCTGCTGCTGCTGCCCCTTCGAAAGGGCAGGCTCCGGGGACCCCGAAAATGCCCTCGGTTCCGGCAGGGAGGCAAAAATTGCGCGTGCAGGCTGCCGGGCTTCCCGACGCACAGCTGATTGGCGCGGAGAATTTCCACTCCCTTCAGCGCTTCCGGTTTGTCACGCGACACACAGTTTGGAAAGCCCTGCCCGTCGTCAAGATGGCTGCCAGAGACGGCTGCCAGGTTGCCAGGGTTATGCCCACAGCAACGCACACCATGCCCGCTGCCGTGCCTGCCCCGCCACACTCGCTGCCGCGCCACGCCCGCCACGCCTGCCTGCGGAAGAGCCACACTCAAGGGGCCAAAGAGCCGCATTTGGCTCGCGAGCCGCCATTTCCGACCCTTGACTTAGGCAATTGTTTTCCCTAAGAATTTTTGAGAGATCTTTTTTTTTAACACATAACTTGAACATTTGAGGAAACATGGAGGTCAGGAAATCCTATGATTTTTGTTTTTTGGAATGAGCGGCATGTTCATAATATGTGTAATATAAAACAGATTTTAAGCAGTGGGCATTTTCATTAATAGTTTTATCACTCTTCAATTTTAGCCCATTTTCTCCATAGTTTCGATTGCCACTAAAAATGCATTACATATGACAACACTGCCATTTAACCTTTACCAGAAAGCTATATCTAGTCTCATATACACTTACTGGGTCAAAAGCTTTATCAGGACTAAGGTACAGGTAGTCTTCTCTTAGCGACCACAATTGGGACCGGCAACTGCATCGCTAAGCACTATGGTTATTAAGCAAAACATCACATGACCGCAACTTATGACTTTACTTCCACCTTCTCTATTAACTCTACTTGTCGCAATCAAATTGTGAAGCACACAAATGCCGATAACCATGGTGCTATTTTATTTTTATACAATCAGTATAAACAGTAGTTTATACATAGTAGTAGTAGTTATATGATCTCAATTCGAATTCAGGGTAAGCCATTTAACATCACAGTGATCCAAATATACGCCCCAACCACAGATGCTGAAGAAGCAGAAGTAGATCAGCTCTATGAGGATCTGCAGCACCTACTGGATAATACACCAAAAAGATATATTATTTTCATTACAGGAGACTGGAATGCTAAGGTGGGTAGTCAAGCTACACCTGGAATTACAGGCAAGCATGGTCTGGGAGAACAAAATGAAGCAGGACATAGGATGATAGAATTTTGCCAAGACAACTCACTGTGCATAACAAACACTCTCTTCCAACAACCTAAAAGACGACTTCATACATGGACTTCACCAGATGGTCGACACCGAAATCAGATTGACTACATCTTTTGCAGCCAAAGGTGGTGGACATCTATACAGTCGGTAAAAACAAGACCTGGAGCTGACTGTAGTTCAGATCACGAACTTCTTATTGCAAAATTTAGAAGCAGACTAAAGAGAATAGGGAAGACCCACAGATCAGTTAGATATTAGCTCACTAACATTCCTAATGAATATGCAGTGGAGGTGAAGAATAGATTTACTGTAAGGGACTAGATTTAGTAGATAGGGTCCCAGAAGAACTATGGACAGAAGTTCGCAACATTGTTCAGGAGGTGGCAACAAAAAACGTCCCAAAGAAAAAGAAAACCAAGAAGGCAAGATGGCTGTCTGCTGAGACACTGGAAGTAGCCCAAGAAAGAAGGAAAGCAAAAGCCAACAGTGACAGGGGGAGATATGCCCAATTAAATGCAAAATTCCAGAGGTTAGCCAGAAGAGATAAGGAATTATTTTTAAACAAGCAATGTGCGGAAGTGGAAGAAGACAATAGAATGGGAAGGACAAGAAACCTCTTCCAGAAAATTAGAAACATTGGAGATAAATTCCAGGCAAAAATGGGTATGATCAAAAACAAAGATGGCAAGGACCTGACAGAAGCAGAAGAGATCAAGAAAAGGTGGCAAGAATATACGGAAGATCTGTATAGGAAGGATAATAATATTGGAGATAGCTTTAACGGTGTGGTCAGTGAGTTAGAGCCAGACATCCTGAAGAGTGAGGTTGAATGGGCCTTAAGAAGCATTGCTAATAGCAAGGCAGCAGGAGACGACGGTATGCCAGCTGAACTGTTTAAAATCTTGCAAGATGATGCTGTCAAGGTGATGCATGCCATATGCCAGCAAATTTGGAAAACACAAGAATGGCCATCAGATTGGAAAAAATCAACTTATATCCCCATACCAAAAAAGGGAAGCACTAAAGAATGTTCAAACTATCGAACAGTGGCATTTATTTCACATGCCAGTAAGGTAATGCTCAAGATCTTGCAAGGTAGACTCCAGCAATTCATGGAGCGAGAATTGCCAGATGTACAAGCTGGGTTTAGAAAAGGCAGAGGAACTAGAGACCAAATTGTCAATATCCGCTGGATAATGGAGAAAGCCAGGGAGTTTCAGAAAAACATCTATTTCTGTTTTATTGACTATTCTAAAGCCTTTGACTGTGTGGATCATAACGAATTGTGGCAAGTTCTTGGTGGTATGGGGATACCAAGTCATCTTGTCTGCCTCCTGAGGAATCTGTATAACGACCAAGTAGCAACGGTAAGAACAGAGCACGGAACAACGGACTGGTTTAAGATTGGGAAAGGAGTACAGCAGGGTTGTATACTCTCACCCTACCTATTCAACCTGTACGCAGAACACATCATGCGACGTGCTGGACTTGATGAATCCAAGGCTGGAGTTAAAATCGCTGGAAGAAACATTAACAATCTCAGATATGCAGATGATACCACTTTGATGGCTGAAAGCGAGGAGGAGCTGAGGAGCCTTATGATGAAGGTGAAAGAAGAAAGTGCAAAAGCTGGGTTGCAGTTAAACCTCAAAAAAACCAAGATTATGGCAACAAGCTTGATTGATGACTGGCAAATAGAGGGAGAAAAAGTGGAGGCAGTGACAGACTTTGTATTTCTAGGCGCAAAGATTACTATAGACGCTGACTGCAGCCAGGAAATCAGAAGACGTCTACTTCTTGGGAGGAGAGCAATGGCAAATCTTGATAAAATAGTTAAGAGCAGAGACATCACATTGACAACAAAGGTCCGCATAGTTAAAGCAATGGTATTCCCTGTAGTAACCTATGGCTGTGAGAGCTGGACCATAAGGAAGGCTGAACGAAGGAAGATAGATGCTTTTGAACTGTGGTGTTGGAGGAAAATTCTGAGTGCCTTGGACTGCAAGAAGATCAAACCAGTCCATACTCAAGGAAATCAAGCCAGACTGCTCACTTGAGGGAATGATATTAAAGGCAAAACTGAAGTACTTTGGCCACATAATGAGAAGACAGGATACCCTGGAGAAGAAGCTGATGCTAGGGAAAGTGGAAGGCAAAAGGAAGAGGGGCCGACCAAGGGCAAGATGGATGGATGATATTCTGGAGGTGACGGACTCAACCATGGGGGAGCTGGGGATGGTGACGGCCGACAGGAAGCTCTGGCGTGGGCTGGTCCATGAAGTCACAAAGAGTCGGAGGCGACTGAACGAATAAACAACAACAATAAACAGTAGTTAAATGAGGCAGTCGGTAAGCAACGACTACCTGTATTGGACTGGAAAACTGACAGAAAGACAAAAGAACTGAAATGTTGTGGGGAGAGAAGCGTTTCTTCCAAAAAAAAAATTTGAAGTGATAAAAATTGCAGGCCTGCAGAAAGCCACCTTTTTTCAAAATCCAATGAACAGGATAAAACTTTAATTTTCTTTTATATTAAGTATTTGACTTGGTTTCCTATGGTATTCAGTTCCTAGAGAAATATAAAATACTGAGAGAAATCTTCATACCAAGCTTCGTACAAAGTTAAACAATACAAAAATAGGATTTGTATTCTAATCGTCATGAAGATTTATATCATTTCCCCCTAATCCCTCACCCTTGTTCAGGCTGCAGGGCTAAAATAAGAAAGCTGAAGACACTGCAGAACTGCATCCTCTATGAGTGAAAATCCTTTCTTGCTTTACCTTCTGATCATATATAAAAAAGTTCTTCAGACTTGATAATCTCATTAGCTATTGTGTTATCCTTCGTAACCTAAACGTGTTTATTCAGATGTTCCAGAGGGTCCAACTTGAAAGAATACAATCCTATATAATGTTGTTTATTAAGCAAGTGTAACATTTTTTTCCATAAGCATTTCAGACTTGTAACTTTTACTCTTGGAAGTAATTTTCAGCTAGAGAACCCCCTTTTTACAACATTCTCCTCTGACCTTAAGCTGCGGTGACGTGATTAGTAGGAAGAAAATCAGTAGTGACTTTCTTTTTTCCACATTTCCTTTTTTAAGCTATTTCTGACTGCATACCTGAACAACTGCACAGCTGTGAATAATCACACAATCATTATTTTTAACCCTGCATTTATGCACAGCTGCCAAAACATGCTAGTAGTTAAAACAAAGCAAAACAAAACTAACAACCTGGCACAGCTGAACCATGGAATGGAAAAGAAGCTAAAACAATTAACTTGTTGGGCATTACCAGAAGTTTGCCTTCCTAGAGAAGAAAGTCAACTCGAAAGGCAACTGCACCACCATTGGTGACTTCTGGCACAATCGTGTTGCAAATGCAAAAGACAAAGCACATATGAGCTTTCCAATTCTACTTATGTCTCCACAATTAGAAAATCAGGCATTTGTGTGTAGTATAAAGATGGGGGATAATGGGCTGAATTTATTAATATTTGCCCATCAAGCAGTAATCATGTTTGGAGGGGGAAAATACAGGCACAGCAATAATGCAGAAAGGAAAGGGAATCCAAAGTAAATCCAAACCTGGATGAGAAACAGATGTGGGTCATCTCTACCTTTCTACCTCAGTAGAGTCCTCACTTAACAACCACAACAGGGACCGGAAAATTGGTTGTTAAGTGGTATGTCATTAAGTGAGTCACCACATGACCGGACTGGATTTTACGGCCATTTTTAAGATGGTCGTTAAGCAAATCCAGCTTCCCCAATGGACGTTTTTTGCTGGAAACAGGCAAAAAAGGTTGCAAATCTCGATCACGTGACCGCAGGACGCTGCAACTGGTCGTAAATGCGTGCCAGCTGCCAAGTGTCCAAATTGCAATCATGTGACTACGAGGGTGGTGCGACGGTTTGCAGTGGTTGTAAGTGTGACTACAAGTCATAAAGCACTTTTTCCAAGGCCGTCATAACTTTGGACCATTGTTGAATGAATGGTTGTTAAGTGAGGACTACCTGTATATTATTTCATTTTTAGAACTGCTCTTGCTCTTTTTTTTTTTTAATTAAATAATAAATACTTTATTGTATAAAATTTTTAACATATAACATATAACTTACATACACCTTGAGACAATTAAACGGGGTGTAAGGAAAGGAAAGAAAAGTGTGTGAAAGGGGAGACAAACAAACAAACAAACAAACAAAGGAAAAAAAGAGGTTTGGTTCTCGATTTCCTTAACTGTGATTAATATATTTGTCTCATTACTTAATTGCTTGTTTAAATTACATTTGTTACTTTTCTATTTCTTACCTACTTAATCATTAAATCCTATATTTATTGTATTATTTTTTTGTATGTTTATCATATAGTCCAGAAACGGTTTCCAATCATTTTTGAATTTGTCCATATTCTTATCTTTTAACATCTCTGTTAGTTTTGCCATCTGTGCTAGGTCCATAATTTTTGTAATCCAGTCTTGGATTGTAGGGGTTTCTTCTTTCTTCCATTGTTGAGCGCATGTTATTCTGGCAGCTGAAATCATATATAGTAACAAGTTTCTATGTTTTTTCTCCAGTTCATTGTCCAAGAAGCCTAGTAAGTAAAGTTCTGGTTTAATTTGTATGTCCATTGATATAATTGTTTTTATGGTTTCATGTATTGAGTTCCAAATTTTTTTCGCTTTCTTGCACGTCCACCATAGATGGTAAAATGTTCCATTTTCCTTCTTACATTTCCAACATTTACTTGATACATTTTTATACATTTTTGATAATTTCTCTGGAGTTATATACCAACGGTACATCATTTTGTAAAAATTTTCTTTTAAGTTATAATTTAATGTAAATTTTAAACTTTTTGTCCACATTTTTTCCCATTGATCATACATAATATTATATCCAAAATTTCTGGCCCAATTTATCATACATTCTTTGACTTGTTCGTCTTCTAATTTTATTTGTAGTAGCATTTTATAAAATTTAGTTATAGTATGATCAGTGTTATCAAATAGTTGGTTTTCTAACCACGTTGGTTCTTTTACAAATTTATAGTTCTTTTTATCTGATTTGAATTGTTCTTTTAACTGTAGGTATATAAACCAGTTACATTGATATTCCTTTTTTTTTTCTAATTCTTCCCTTGATTTCATTTCAATTTTATCCCCTTCATAGTATATTAAATCTTTATATTTAAACCAATTACGGTTATTTGTGCTTTCTATTCTCGTGAAAGCTTCTTGTGGGGATAACCAGAATGGTATATTTGGCAATAGTCTTTTCTTATATTTATTCCAAACTTTAATTAATGATAGAGCTGCTCTTGCTCTTCTAAGAATTTTTATCCAAAGTCTCATTTCCCCTCCCTACCCCAAGTAAATCTCTGAGTGTGAATATTCATATCAAACCTAAAGAAGCTGCCTTCAACTGGTTCTCGTATCAGTTACTAGTAGATCATGCAGAGGTGTATATATAATTTATGCTGGTGTCTCATTTTAATCCCATAGGCACAAAAAAACCAACAACCTTGAACTCATTGGCCAAGAACCAAAGAAGCATGCAATTCTTTCTGTATTCCCAAGAGCTTCTGGTTTCTCAAACAAGAGGCCTTTATATCTTAAGTCATCCTGGTTTCAGAACTGAGGAAATCTGCAGTTCTGCCCTAACTGGATAATGAAAAATAAAGTTTTGCATATAGCAGAAAGAATAGCAAGGGGGCAAAATATCCTCAGTGCCCTTAAGTTGTAACAGAGATATTTTAACTTACCCACTGCATATGCAGTTTTAAAATGTTACTTCGTTTATTTATAAATGAGTGCCAAGTTCTAAAAAGTTGCTTTTAAAAAAAGATTTATATGTCCCATTTGTTTGCTTGGATTACATTTTTTTCTGTCTGCTGCAACTATAAAAACCAAATTTTCCTCTACTGAATTTTGTGATTCAGTATTGCAGACTTCCTTGACCTATTAGAAATGATGGAAGACATAATCTACCACATCTGTAAGATACCCAGTTGGAGAAGAGTAATGTATGATAGAAAGCAGAGCTTGGAATGATTTTTTTCCATTTCAATCTAAATTTTTAGGAGAATCACTAAAGCAGATTACAGATCTCGGCTCGAACCAATTCAAGGATTCTCTTTTTGTCACACGTCATGCAGTGCCTGCTTCTCTAAACTTGCAAGTTCGTGTTTCTAGATTTTGCTCTTTATTATTATAAGCTGCCCAGGGTGCAACACATATAAAAAAAGGGTGGGGTTTCAATTGCATGGTTGGGGCTCCCATCTTGACTTTTTTGACTCCCCTGATGCTGTCTTGACATGAATTGCTAGATAGAACGATCAGCAAACAGTTTGCAAATGCCTTAATGAAGAAGGCATAGGCTTGATCAATCCCTTTGAATAAGAAATAATTGAAAGCCTTGTATAAAAGAAGGTTATAACAAATTATTTTAAAAATAAACTGGATATGACTGGATGATCAGCCTCTTATGAATTGAGGTCAATACTCCCAACAAGAATAGTGATGAAATCATAGCCCACTTCTTTCCATGATAAATGCTGCAACTCTTGGAGATACAGTACTATACTCTGGCTCCAAAGAGTCTCCAAAGCTGGAACCTGATCCTCACACAAGCAAAGCAATGCAGTCCCTTCAGATCACATTCCTGGGTGATTCCAGCTCTGGACCATTGCACAAATTCTCCTGTAGTTTGCATTTCAACCAAGTAGTTTTAAGTAGAGAGTATTTACTTCATTTGGCATGCTGCTCTTTCTCCTAAAGAAATCAAAGGGAAATCAGCCAATTGTCCTGAATCCAAGAAGGAACCCAGAGCCATGGTCATAAAGGTTTAAAGAACAGTTTCTCAATTTACAGAGGGGATATATTGAACCCTATGGAGTTGCTCTAAGGCTAGAGGGTGGATGGATAGCATTTTCTGGCTTCATCCATCAGCCAGGGGATCAAGGGCATGGAATTGCTATTTAAGAACCCTGGCAAGAGAAGACTGGTTTGGCCCAAACTAATACAAATGTCAACATATCGTTCATCAATTTATTCTGGCTTTGAAGAACTGACTTTCCTTCTCTTCTGTTCCCCTCCATTCCACATTCCTTATGTCTCTTGTCTTTTCAGAGTGTAAACCCAAGGACAACGCTTCTTATATTAGTACATACTGATTTCAGAAATAATAAATGTCAGAGAAGTACAGATAAAATACAGATATGAATATTAATAATATTCTATTAAAAGGGAAATGGGAGAAAATTGCTATTATTTCTAGAAAAAAAAGGAGTCCAATTTATACAAGACTGATGAGCAAAGGCAGTTCTGCCTCAGCTTCTTGTACTGAAACCTCATATGACTGATTGATTAATTGATTAATTAATTAATTGTAAAGGCATGCTAGAAAGTTCAAGGGGATTATTATGGTGTAGGCTTTTTGTTCTGGTTGCTGTGGAGATGCCAAGATATGGGAGGTAAATATCCCACATAGCACTTGTAGATCATTAGTGTTAAAACATTGAGCTCTCCCACCATTATCAATCTTCCACTGCTTACTGCTAGTCTTCACGAAAGTAAAGTTTTTTGAAGTCCATTGAGTACCTCAGCATTAATCCTCCAAAGAGATGTAATCTATGCGTAACAACACTTAAATCAGCATGACATTTACAACACATATTAAGTGGTTTGTTATTTATTTCAAGACTTTAATTGGCACAATATATTAGCAGCCTTGTTGCCATTCCACTTAACAGCTTCTTTTCCCAGCTTGTAATAGTTGGCCCATCTTTTCCCTCTTTAAGAATCTTCTAATTTTTCCACTTTTGTTGCTATTTAGAGGGGGGAAATTCATTAAAATATTATTAAGCATGCAGCATAATTATACACAGCAATCTCTGCCAATGAGTAATATCTACAGAAATGTGTGTGTGCATGTGTGTATGTGTACACAATATATATATATATACACACACACATACACACACACTTAAACTAACCCATTTTACTTAGATTTTTTGTTGCAATACATTTTAAAAAATGCTTTGTCTAAAGCTATGTGTGAGGCCAATGTTTAAACCATAGAGGCTACACAGTACAGCCATTGTTGCTATGTTGAATCTGCAGTTGTCTTGTGCCAAACATTCATTGTTTAAATTCCAGTTCGCAATGAGGCTCTATTTGATGTCTGTTAAATACAGTATGCCTCTTTTCTTTCATTTGAAAAATTGTCATACTCACTTTTTACAAGACCAGCAAAAACAATAATATATTCACCACATTGTCACCAGGATACAAACTGTAGATAAAAGGACAAACAGAGAAGGAGAGATCATACAAAAGAGGATGGTGAAAATAAATTCTGTTCCAAAAAGACGAGGTGCAACGAAAAAGAAGACACCCCCCCCCCCTCCCAATCATTTGGCAGCTAAGTTCTTCCCCAAAAGCTATGTTTCAGATTCACTCTGGTAAGGAAGTAAGAACAAAGGAACACTTTCTTTGTCATAACAACTTTGAAAGTTTCTCCTTCTTCCTGACTTTTGCCATCTTTATGGACAGAGTAAAAGCAAACCAGTTAGCATTTACTTGTGCTGCTACTGATTGTAAAGAACTGCTGGGGAATAAAACACAACAGGCAAAGAGCGTTTTAAGAAGCACAGAGAGCACATTTCAAGACGTAGTTTGGCAAGTTTTCAGGAAATTAAAAAAATGTTGGTGGGGCCTGATCAAGGCACATTTCCCTAATCCCCCCCACCCAGTACACAGTGACATTTAGCTGCCACACATTTTTCAATTTACATTTTTTTTTTCTTTTTACACAGCTGTTTTTTGCTTCTCTGAGCTTTTCAGTTTTGTTGGCTGCTGCTTTAACTTTTCCTTGTTTTGTTTAATAACCAACCTTTTTTTTAAAAAAAAAAAACAGGTAACACAATGTTTTTGTGCAGCTAATCATTAGACAGTGATCCAAAGAGGGCAACCAAAAAAAAAAATTCACTGTGGGAATAATGCTTTCTGTTACTTAAAAAAAAAAAATTCAATCAGCGCCCTTGCAATGAATAAATGCTATATACTTTCAGTAGCATTATCATGTAGATAAATCTTATTGACTTCATCTGATGGTATCATACCTAGCATGGAGGCTTTTTTTAAAAAAAAACAACAGTTCAGGTTACCGAAAAGCCCTGTAATATTTCAGGAAACATTCCAGATGGTCCAGTGATCCTGGAAACAAGAATAAGAAAAAAATGTTTATGTGTGTTTTTCACTCGGAAATTAAAGGGAGTGGTCCCCATAGAATTGCAAATGTTCTTTATCACTCTACCTGTACTAATCAGTTCATCAGTACAACCATCTGTGTGTGTCATATCTAAAAACTGTTTTATTAACACCATTGTCTATGGGTAACTTTCAGTGTCTGCACTTCATAGATTTCATGTACTTGTGAGTTCTTTTTACGTTTCTTCCCTCTCTGCCCCACAACCATAAATATATAGTTAATATTCTTCTCTTAGTACAATAGAATGTGCACTGCTGAAGTGGATTATATCCACAGAAGCTTATCCTATAATAAATGTTTTAGACTTCAGGGTACCACAAAATCCTTGATTTTTTATTTTTTACAAAGCTACCCTTCACTAAAGGCCAATGCTGTACCTATACAGTGTGGGTAACAAAGCCAATGTAGTGCAGGGGGGAATCCTTTTAATATATGTGTACAATAGCAAGCTTCACTCATACAAAAGGCATACACAAACCTATACACAGCACACTTTGTTCCTGCTATTGTACCACAGTGATATAACTAAGATTCACATAATTTTGTGGTTGGAATTAAGGTATTTTTAGACATGTATTCTCTTTCTCTTTCAATCTCTTTCTCTGTAACCGCCCAAAAGCTGCAGTATGAATGGTTTGCCAAGAATCTGACATACACCTACCCTCTCATTTAAAACTGCTTGTCATTTCTGTTCTTAAAAATAAAATCCAGCTCAAAACAATTTGGATCCGAGAACAACCAATACAAGCTACAATGTGCAATTCTGGTTTACGGTTTGCACACTTCTATGTTGTTGCTGTTGTTGCTGTTGTTTCCATTGTAGCAAATGCTATCCTTTGGGAACTCTTTTGGAGACTGGACCATTCCCAGTTTTTTCTCATTTGTCTGCCAGTTGTTTATAGCTCTAAACCATTTTGCTCTATGATTGCTACCACACACACTTTACTTTTTAAAAAGTTAATAGAATTAAAAACGAAAATGTACAGGTAATTTTGCATACCCTGCCATAATTCCACCCATCACATGTCTCCAAAGTCTTTGCCATTATTCATAATAATATTTTTAGAAGTGAACCTTGCAGCTCTGACTTAAGTGATTTGGTATTTTTCAGCCAAGCCCAAATTACAAATGGTTCTTCTGAAACTCCCATCACCTAGTTTCTTAAAAATCATCACTAGAATTCCCTGCTTGATTCCATTGGACTGATTTTGAGCCTTCAGTTCTTTTCCATTTATAAAACAAGCTGGTTTTCCCCACCCATCCACCATAAAAAGAAAGGCGAATGTACAAAAACAGAAAAATAAAGGAAAATGTTGCCATGTTAAGGATAGCTGTAGAAAGCTATAGACTGATGCCTGGTTCAGAGAACTGAAGTCTTCTCTTGTGGGACCATCATGCATACTTGAAGGTTATGTTGTTCTAAGCAGAAGGGCTCCGTTCCCACACTGGAACAGATAATTACATCAGGAGGACTAATGCACAATTTACAAAAAGCTGCGTACATTAGCCCTCCTCCTCCTTCCAAAACCATATGTATAGTCTGGACCTGTCTCTGTAGCTCCCAGAAGAGCAGAATGGTTTGGCTATTCTACGAAGAGCTATGGCAAACACTGCAGATCTGCACATGTGGTTTTCCTTTGTGCTTACGTTCAATTCTTTTGGATTATGGCCTAACGTCTCCTCCTCCTTGCCTCCCATTCCATCCACTAAAAGTATAGATCTGTATACTTCAGGCTTAGTCTCTGTGTATAAGCAATGGTGATATGCTGATGATGACCATTTTTCTGACAAAAGGGAAAAAATGTATTGGCCCATGAATTACTGAGGCTCCCTGACTGCTATTTTCTAACCCTGTTACTTCACTGAATAGACCTGCAATAGATGAAAAGTCGAACTATCATACAGCCAAAACACTCATGATAAAATCACTATCTGTGTAGACAATAGTCCAAATGGGTGAACTTTCTTTCCCTGTAGCATAAAAGCACAGAGGCCCTTGCCTAACCGCTTGCAGTCATTAGCATATACTGTACCCTTCGAAGGCCCATTTCAAAATCCTGTTCAAAGTTAATCTGGGTTTGAAGGACATCTCTCCATAGCAAAACTCTATTTCCAGTCCCTATTTGATAAACAAATGTATGTGTGCAAGGGTGAGTGTGTATTCACTCAGACAGGGAAAAACTGTTCCTCATACTAAATTCTCTTAGCCTATTCATTCTTTTAAGTCATAGACCACAGCTTTCCAAACTGTGTGTCGTGACACTTTAGTGTGTCGCAACACAGAGTTTGGTGTGTCGCCACACCAACGGCGGCAGATTGGAAAGCACTGTCTTAGACTATTAGGCTTGCAAAGCTGCCTTCTGCGTAAAAGTCCCACTAGTTATAAGTATTTTTAATGTGTCTGTCTGGTTTAGCTTTGTGAACCGTCCCTCTCGGCTGCTTGTTGTTCTTTCACTACCCTGTTCTGATACTAAACTATGCCTGAATGATAAATTCTATGTATCAGGGATGTGCAAACTTTGGAGGCTGGTAGATACATTTGGAATTTTGAGAGAGTATTGTGAGTACTCTTACAAAAAGGCTGCCATGGGTGGGGCTTTCTATTTATCTGCCCAAAGTGGGTGTCGCCAGTCAGATAATACTCATTGACCAGAAAGCAATGGATAAAGCTGCTGCCACTAATCCCTCAAATCTCCCCCCAAGACATAGATACATGCTTTTTCTAAATAAATGGATATACTTGCAAGTAAAGCACTGGGCTACAATTGCCCATCATTTTTATTTTCTCACAACATCTATGAAATCTATGCTGAGCCAAAAGCTATTTTTAGACATAAAAGTGATGATTGAGCTGGCACCTTTTCTGCATGCCAACTTCTCATTACTAGTTTTTAATTTAAAAACAACTTTGTAGTACTCATTTAAATAGGAGAGAATATTAGGGAGCTTAATGATTAAAAAGAATTCCACCGCTGATTTTATTAATCATGTTATTTCACTGCAATGGATACTATATGTTATGTGTCTTTCTGGGGAGTGGGGAAGGGGAGAGAGAAGAAGATAGGACTTGACTAATTTTTAAATTTAGAACATAAACACAACCTCTCTCCACTCTTAGGTGTATCATGTAGAATTTTCTTTTAATAATAATTCAGAAAAAAATGTCTGGTTGGAAACCCCTTCTTCAAAATAGGCAGTTAAACAGAGTGGGCCTGCCCTGATCTGCTAATTCCTAACACTCTGAATGGAGGAGCTAGAATCAGAGACTGCTTTTATAAAATAAAATTTCTTTTTAAACTGTCTCTGACCAAGGACACCATCTATCCTAGAGTGAAAAACAGTACCAAGAAAGCTATTGATAGCAAAACAACCTACCTTTGAGGCATCATTAAGTCACATAGCTTTTAATCAGAAATATTGACTAAATTGCATAATACGTTGTGGGTGTGACCAGATTCCCTCAGAATACATGTTAATAATACACTCCAATTGGGCAAGCTAATACATCCTGATGGTTGAGTTTTTCCCAGATAGAGATGAAAAAGATGGAGGTAAGAGGATGAAACAGAAGTGGCTGATGAGAATAGATATGAGCTCAGACCTCTGCAGACTCTCCCTGTTGTTTCCATATTATGTCTCATATGACAAAATCCTATACCACCACAAAGCTGTAACACAGCAGGTAATTTTCAGTTCTCATGCTAACTGGATGTGCTGGACTCAGTGGGTGTGATGCAGCTCCAAAACAGACTGTGTGACGAATCAGGTTAGAAGAGGGGAGAATCTAAGATAATATATGTGTACTCCTTTCTGTTTTCATTTAAAAATAAAACACTGCCTTTCAGAACATGTGCTGCCACCTGGAAAAAATTCTAATGGAAAAACCCAGTTAAGAACTTCTGTAAACCCTAAGTTAAGATGCATCCAGCCTAAGAGCAGTGGTAGCAAACTGAGTCACGTTATCTGTATTCTTATCTTTGGATTGTGTGTTGCAGAATGAGAATAATTGCAGATGGAAATGCATTATTATAAAAAGTAAGTTTAAGAAAATAATCTATTAGACATGATTGCTTCAATATTTTTCTACTGGGCTGAAGCCCAAATTATAATTGTACACAGTTAAGGAAAATTGTGTGCTATGAATTCATTTAGCAGTCCTAATGGTTATGTCATCTTCAGGGTTGCAAAAGATATCTTCTGCGAGGTACAGAATTCAGCCGCAAGATGGAAATCTGCATTTTGATCTATGTTCTAGGAACTCTCCTTGCAGATACTTCTCTAGACAAAAGTTATAAGAACACCTTTTAAAAGATGTGAAGAACATGAAGAAAGCAATAACAGTTTCAAAGGGAGTGTATTTTCAAAAGAAAGCATACTAAAGCTTTTTCAAATCAAAAGACGTGCAGTACAATCCTGTGAAGGATAACTCAAAAGCAAGACCAGCTGTGTTCAAATGACTTTGTATTGCCAAATAAGTGCACACAAGACTGCAGCTGTAAGAATATATATCTCTGTGTTGGATTATGGCCAAATTATGAAATATTTACTGCTTTCTTTTAATGCTTGACTTATGAAAAACAAAAGAAAACCCAAGTAATACTCTTACAATGCATTTGTTAATCCACACAGTCTGTAATGGATACTTCAAATAGTTTGGGGACATAATCCTATATTCTACTTCCATTGCAATCCTTTGAGTGCTATTGTTTACATAGTCAAAACAACACACCCACACAGGAAACAAGGTTAGTAGACTTCCGGTGGGAATATGGCGATCTGAACAGCTGTGCTCGCGGGCTCCGTGGGCAGAACTGACAATGTGGCCATTTTTTGAGGGCTCAGGCAGGTTTTCCCTGAAGCTCTGGAGCTTTTTCATGGATAGAAATCACTCGGAATCATCCCATATGTCCTCCAGAATGGCACCTTGCAGCCAGAGGATCACAAACAGCATTTGTGCTAATCGGGTAAGAGATGCCGGGAGGCTGGGATGTCACCACTTCCAAGCCCAGAGTTCCCTTGTGGGGAGATGGAGCGGTATATAAATTGAAACATAAATAAATAAATAAATAAATAAGCTGCACTGTAGCCTTAAAGAGACACTAAGATCGGCCATCCCATTTCTAAACCACCCAATGTATACTTTTTTAAAGTTTATGTACCCTAAGAGAGGCTTTCTACAGTAAGGAGAAGTGATCTCTCTTGGTGCTTATCGTTATTTTGGGGTTAATTTTTAAAAAATCTTTTTAAGTTTTGGCTTCTTTCCCATTCAAATACTAAGGAGGATTGAGAATAAATAATTGCCTCCCTGCTTTTATTCTTGTACTGAATTCTTGTACTAATATTTTCCTACACGTTGAATCTGCTGTTTTGAATCTCCAGCCTTCTGTTGCCACTTTCCTTGGGAGCTGCCTGTTAGCATACTTTCTCTTGTGTCAACATCTTTCAGAAATTTTCCATTAACTCATTAACTCCTACTTTCGTTAGTCAAGTATCTAGGGTAGGGGTGTCCAACCTGCAGCCCGCGGGCCACATGTGGCCCTGAACAGCTAGCAATGCGGCCCGGCCCGGCCCGGTCCGGAATGAGCCTCCTGTCCCCACAGCCATGCCAGACTCGGATGAGGACGAGCTGACTACCGGAAGAGGCTGGCATGGTGCGAAAGGGGAACTATTTTCAAAGATGAAGCACACAAAGAGTAGAATTAGAATTAAAATTTCTGACGAGCACCTTGAGAACTCACTGAGAATTGGAACCACTTTCATCGAACCAGACATTGATGCATTAGTTTCACAAAAACAAAGTCAAATATCCCACTAGTTTTATGTTACCCTCTTTGTTAAAATTTTATAATAAAAATATTTCAAAAAATAAATGTTTTATTACTTATATACATTAACTATACTATATATTTTATGTGCGGCACAAGACAATTCCTCTTCACTCAATGTGGCCCAGGGAAGCCAAAAGGTTGGACACCCCTGATCTAGGGGGTGCCATAATCTACTGCCTGAAACACTGAGGATCTCAAGCAGACTTTCTCAGAGTTCCGTTGTGAGCTTAAACAGACTTTTAAACAGATTCTTTTCAATTCCTGTCAAGCTATTATACAAGATATTCAGGACATTGTAGAAAACATCAGCTTTAAAATGTGCCATCTGGCTGGGGAAGTTGTGGAAGAAGTTGAGGAGTTCAGCAATGACATAAATGTTCCTACTGATAGCAAGATCAAGGCTTTTGCTGACAACAACCAGTTTGTGGAATTGAAGGACTTAAAAGGACAGGTTGAATTGCAATTTATAAATGGAATTGTTTTTCTGATGGAAAGTTATGGGAAGGAAGAGGTTTTTTTCTATGGGTGGTTTTCTGCTGAGAAGTCGGAGTTTTTAAGGGTGATTTTTTTTAATGAAAATTGTTGTGTGTAATGTGGAGATATGTAAATGCTTTGGTATATTTTGATGTGGGGTGAGGATTTAAGAATGTTCATTTGGATTGCTTTTAAGGTTCGTTTGACTTCATACTCCTTTTTAATGATTTGGATTAAGATTAATAAGGTATAAACAATAAATGCTGGTTTTAGGTTTAATAGAATTAAGATTGTTATAATTGCAGAATTATTAAGTTTTTTGCTTTTTTGTAGTTTTTATCTTTGTTTTAAACTTAATAAAATTCTTATAAAAAAGGAAAACAAGGTTAGTAGACATATCAGGAAAACCTTTAGGAACAAATCCTATGAAAAAGAGTGGAGCTCAAGATGATTGGTAAACCTACTGACTATGAAATATTGTTGGACCTCAAAGGGAATACGGTGATAAGGAAGAAGGAACATAACATTCAAAATCCAGAACAGTACCACTCCATGTTGTCACTAGTAGTAACTGTAAGTGTAGTAGTGTTCTCAATGATCTAAGAGACTTTTCTTACATATACCTAAACAAGGCACAAATATATCTGCAAATTACTTGGGAAGATAGGCGGACTAATGTTAGCGTATTAGAAGAAGCGAAAACCACCAGCACTGAAACAATGATCATCCAACATCAACTTCGCTGGACCGGCCATGTTGTTCGAATGCCTGACCATCGTCTTCCAAAGCAGCTACTTTACTTCCAACTTAAGAATGGAAAACGGAATATTGGTGGACAGCAAAAGAGATTCAAAGATACTCTCAAAGCTAATTTTAAAAAATGTAATATCACATTGAGAACTGGGAAGCCCTAACTCATGAGCGTTTCAATTGGAGGTCAGCCTTTATTAAAGGCACTATGGACTTTGAAGAAGCACGAGTACAGGGCAAAAGGGAGAAAAGAGCTAAAAGGAAGGCACGTCAAGCAAACCCTCATCACGACCATCTCCCACCCGGAAACCTATGCCCTCATTGTGGGAGGTTGTGTGGATCCAGAATTGGCCTTTACAACCACTTACGGATCCACTGTTAAAATTTTACCCTTGGAAGACAATCTTACTCGGCTACGAGTGATCGCCAATGGAATATCCTGGCAACTTTTTTCTTCTGGGTCCTCAGGATATTGCTTTCCTCTGGTCTCCAACTCATATCTGAAGCAGCCTCATGTTATATTTAGTTGTTCCAGTGTCAAGCAGTGTTTTCCTCTGATTTTCAACACAGTTTTTGTTATGAATACAATGTGATGGGTTTCACTGACCATTTCACGGGGGATAAGTCAGAGAAAGCCATCTCTTTCTTGGTGTTTCTACTGCATTGCCCCCCATCATCAGTCAGATGTGGGTTTGATTCCTTCTGAAGACATATTTAACATTCTTTCAGAAGAGTGCTAAACCTGTATATAAAAGTGTTAGCCCTGTGAGGTAGTCCAGACAAGCAGCACAACCAGGAGTACTAGCTCTATCTTTATTGAAAGGTTACATTAACAGAATCTTGCTGAAAGACTGAAAGTATTTCTCCCCTCCTTTCCTTTTACTCTCTGGAATACAAGGGAGAGTCCCTTCTGAAACATTTCCCATGCCCTCCATCCTTCTGTGGGCTGAGATACCTTTTATGCGCCAATTGTCCAGTCTGCAGCTCTCCCTCCTGTCTCCCAAGGTCATTTCCACAGACCATTACAAAAAGAGCCCAATTAACTGCTGACTTGTGAAGGAGTTCTGTGATGCAGTGGGGGAGCCCCTTCGTCAGCACCAGACAGTATTCTATAGTGACAGTCAGCTGCTAGCTTGCTTTGTATACAACTATAGTGCTTTTCTGAAGCAGCACTAAATCCATGTTCAGAAGAAGCCCAATTAGACCAGTGCTGGGAGTGGTGAAGTAGCAGAGGGTACCTAGCTGCCATTCTGTTGCTTCACTATGCAGCACTTTCCCCATCATCAGTCAGCTGGTCTAGCCATCTATCAAAATTTGCATTTTCCTCCAGCCCCAATCCCAGCACACATTAAGGAGAGGGATGGGTAGATGTTTCCTCATTGCTTGGTGTCATTTGGTGAAAGGGGAGATCAACGAAGCCAGGGGAACACACTAATCCCATTCCTTAAAGCAGAGCTTTCCAAACTTTTGATGTTGGTGACACACTTTTTAGACATGCATCATGTCGCGACACACTCTTACAGCAGGGCACAAGGCAGGCACTAGGACCTGCGCGGAATCACAGCAGGTTTGGAGGCAGCCAGGCATTAGGACCTGCGCGGAATCCTGGCAGGGTTCGGAGGCGTCAGCAGCCGCGACACACCCAGACACTGCAGCCGACACACTAACGTGTCCCGACACACCATTTGGAAAGCTCTGCCTTAAAGTGTCCTGTAAACTCTAAATAAGGTCAGCACAATTTGGATAAAGAATAAAGATGTTACTCATTCAATAGCTATTTCAAAGTGGTGTGCTGCTTTATTTCCAAATAACACAATAAATAGCAATTAAACATAAAAATCTATAAACAGAGCTAAGGAAACCAGCAAAACCTTTTATAAAATCAACATCTTTTTATATAGCACCTAAAATATGGACAAGAGTGGGTCAGTTCTTTATGAAGTTGCCACAGCTAATAGCCCTCCTTGGTTGTACTTCAAGATAGAAGTATGTTAGAAATGGCACAAGCAGTTGAGATGGAAGTAGCCTCCCAGAGTCACTTTTATAGTGAGATGGGCGGTGTATAAATTTAATAATAAATAAATAAAAATAAAATAAGTAGACACCACCTCAAAAACCTGGGTCCCAAACCCTTTAAGTAGGCACTAGCAGATTGAATTGGGACCAGAAGCTGACCAATCACCACTGAATTGTTTGGTTTTCTTCTTTTTCAAAAATATACCGGTGAAATGTCTAAGAACTTTATTTTGCATGAATCAAAGCTTCTCAGACTTCATCAAAGGCAGCCATCAATATAAAGTTAGCAGAGCCAAATGAGAGTTAGTATAGTCCAAAAATTATTGTAACAAGTAAACCAAGCAAAATCAGCAACAGACACACCACACCACTGAGAAATAAAGTTTTTGAGGGGTGTGTGCTTGAAAGCCTTTCAAGGAAAGGTTAAAACCCAATCTCCAGGCACAAATAGTCCGACCTAGTATAGCTCTCTTGTCATATTTAAGTTTTGATGTATTGGCCCTCACCTATCTGGTTAATGAATGCAGGCATTGATTCAACACTTTCGCAGCCTTATCTGAGTAAGATACCAAGGAGAAACAGAACTGAGTCACCTTCACAGCCTACTGATGGCATTTCACTTCAGATCCACTGCTGACCTCCCTCAATGGCTTCAGAGAGAGATTTTGAATCCATTTTATGAGAACAGCCAATGCAGCACTGACTGGACAATTAAAATCTCATCTTAGCCATGAACTCACAAAGTAGCCTTAGGAAAAACTTCTCATTTGTTCTTTATCATCAAAAGCATCTTTTTAAAAAAGTTAAAGATAAGTGGAGCAGGAGCTGGTTGGTTGCCGGGGCATATGGGTGCCCATGGACAGTATGTTGCCTACTACTGTTTTATTCGCAAGCCTTCAATTGCAGCATATGTACAGTAATACTGACCAATCTTATAGGATTATTGAATCATGAAGATAATGAGCTCTGAATGGATAAAATGAGCTACAAGAATGCTAAACATTAGCCTCCATAGTTTTGAATTATCTACCTCACTAAAAAGCATTCATACATGTAGATAATTTTAGGAAAACAACTGAACCGTAACTAAGAACAGTTATGTGCTTTTAAAAATTGGCCTCACTTTTAAATGATTCATGAAAGTCAAGATTGAGCCTTCTAGGCTCTTCCAGATCAAGCTCTAAAGATCTGCAGATTTCACAACAAGGAGACCCAAGGCTGTCAACAGATTTGAAGAGCTAAACACGCAGCGCCATAAGAGAATGCAGCTATTGTATGCAATTTGTTCATTTCCCACATCAAAACCATGTCACAGTGAGTAAGTTCCCTACCGCCAAAGGGAAATGATGTGGAAGTGGATAATGTTGGCATGATGCACTGAGCCACCACATCAGATCTGTTGAAAGAAAGAAAGAAAGAAAAACACACAGGAAAAGGGAAAGTGATAGCCAGCTGACACTGCTAGAAAGAGTCATTCCTTCCAGGGGCTGTACATCTGGAATCTACAGCTGCCAAGTTTATAGTGACTGACTGGTTCTAATCTGGAGCAATCAGCAGTAAAGCAAGAGCTGCCACACAACACAGCCAGTGACATTTAAAAGGTACGAGCAAGGCTGTTTACTGCTGTGTTGTAAAGGCTCCAATCTGGCATGGAACTGTGCACATGTGGGAGTGCACCTGCATGGGGGAGAGAGAACCTCTGAACAGAATTTTTCCTTCAAGAGACTAAAGCTGTGTACACAGGCATATTCTTGAGAAAAGTTGAATTCCTGCTACAGGGCTAATGAGTTGGTCCCTGTGCCCATTATCTTAAGCATTTGTAATAGTGAATCTAATTTCTATGCAATGCTAGAATACTGCCTTAACTGACACACACTGAAATCAGCATGCTTTAACTACTGTAAGTAGTGCTTTCGAAAAAGTTGCAAGCACTCATCACAAACAGTAGAGGATGTTTTACGTACTACTTAAAACCTGGGCCTTGGGATAAACTCATGTTTGCCTGATTAGCATTCCTGGAATGATAAATTATAATTTATTAAGCCAGGAACTAATGCTGGGTCCTATGTTCCATACATCCCTCTCTTTCTCTCGCCTCTGCCTGTTTCATTGTTTTGGTCCTCTGTCATTTTCTCATCATACTTAAAATTGACAACTGAGGTTCAGTGTCAGGTTATAGATGAACCATAGTTTCATTTTTGTTTAATAAGATTCTGAAATATAATTTCCCATTTTAAATACTATGGTAAACTGTAGTTGAAGAAGACCTGAATCAAAACACTGAAGCCAACACCCCATGGAAGAAGACAAGGAAAAGAAAGATGGGGGGATGTGTTGGTTTAATACTCATTCATAGTTTAGTATGATCAGTGAAGTCAGATCATCGTGTAAACGGTGAAGACTTCCTTGAGTCAAGCTCAACTTCTGGAGTGTTTGCATGTGTCTTCTTCTGAGATATATATTGTTGACGTCACTTTAGACTTTCACCTTGGGATATCCTGGTGATCTCACATGCCAGTACTAACTCAGTCTGACCCTATTTAGCTTGTTCAAAATCAGCCAAGACTGGCTAGGTGCTGACATCTCCTCTGACTGAAGAGAACCATTAAATTTCTTTGTTGTCCCATTGGCTCAGGATTTTTCTTGAAAATTACATTAAGAAATGAGTGTGGCTGTAGTCAAATATTTATAGTATCACAAGATTGGTTTATTTGAAAATGGCTTCCCACCACTTCACGTGCACCAAATACATACCTGGATCCTGGGAACACATCACACAATTGTGTTATAATTGTGCATTGTCTTACTGTAAATGAAATGAAAGAGAAAAAATTGTATAAATGAAAATAGGAAAAAAATCACCACTGGGATTTTGGAAATGGTTGCCAAGCATGAAACTAAAGAAAAGTTAAAATGTAAACAAGATCTCATATTGAGAAATATGGATAAATGACAGCAATATTTATGCTATCCTGCATAGTTCTAGAAGGTAAGAGAGTAGAATATTTTTGCCTAACCATTTAGCCCATTTTATTTATTTATTTATTTATTCATTCATTCGATTTCTATAGCCGCCCATCTCAACAAGTGGCTGGGCAGCTTACAACAATAAAAACCATAAAACAGTTAAAACAATTACAATTAAAACAGTTAAAATACTGTACAAAATAAATATACATGGCTGCCAAGTAAGCAATGTATGGATGTTAATATAGCCACGGGACCATTCCCATGTTTGGGGCCCCAGGCCCGGGCACATAACCAGGTCTTCACGGCCTTGCAAAAGGCCACCAGGGTCGGGGACATCCTGATCTCTGAAGGGAGAATATTCCAGAGGGCAGGGGCTACGGCAGAGAAGGCACGCCTTTGAGTCCCCGCCAACCAACATTCCTTGGCTGACGGGACCTGTAGCATACCGAACCTACCAGATCAAATTTCCTAGGAAGATTATTAAGAGTGCAGTTCTATTCCATTTGATTGGGATGGGTCTTACTGCTGAACAAATATATACAGGATTGTACCACTTGGGGAAATTATTTCACTATTTTTTTCTCTTAGAAATTCAGATACTTGTGTGTTCACCAACAACCTGCATCAAGTAAGAGTAAGGAAACTATAGGTTACAATGCTGCATTCCCAACAGGTCATGGCCAGGTAACCCAGAACAATGATTTATCCAAAAATGCCCAAACCAACACTCTGGCTGGGGAATTCTGGGAGTTAAAATCCACACATCTTAAAGTTGCCAAGTTTGAAAAACACTGTTCTAAACATTTACATCTGTCTCTCACATGTTTTTTTTTAATTCTTCCCCTCCTTCCTTTTTTAATATGGGTAACTAACAGCTGTTTCTGATCAAATAAGTTGTTTGACACCACAGGCATGGAGAGCTATTTTTCCTTGCAAAACATCATGGAAGGAACATTGTGCATTTTTATCTCATGATTTCCCTCCTTTTTCAGAATCTTCTACAATGACTTGTCCAAATCATGGAAAATGTGTTAGATTTATTTCTCTAGCTTAATTCTACACTTTCTAATATATTTTAGTTGGTTAAAAAGTGCAGGAAAAGAGTTTCCTGAGATACTCACAAATTGCATAAATACATAATTTTAAATGTTTTATTCAGAAAACAATTACCCAAAGATCCCACAATAATCTGAAATGAAATACCTATGGCTGGGTGCTAAATTTTGCCACCTAGTTTACCAGAGTAGGACCATTGGTATTTTGTACCAAAGCTGAAGGGATCTTTCTGTATTTCTCATCTTCAGACTCTTCTCCATTTTCTGGCCATATTATTTCATTGATTCCTGTAGCTTGAATCATGTCAACTGGATTTCTATTTTCTCAGTGGAAACGTTTCGCTCCTTATCCAAGAAGCTTCTTCAGTCTGAGCAAAGTTAGTAAGGGAATCCTTAATTCATTGATTCCTGTTTTTCCAAGATACCTTGTTTGCTTCTAAAGCCAAGATTTCATTTCAGAAGGCTTCAAAAAGCCTAATTGACAGGTGCTTATGAACAGAACTACAAAAGGGTTATTATCACAGTATAATTGTGTAATTGGATTGGATCTCATACAACTAAACATGTAACTTCCTTTATATACCCTTCCTGAAATAGAAAAATGGGCTAAATGACTAAAAGCTACTATTCAACCATAGCAACTGACCTCAAGGAAAAAAAGATTTCAAGGCACTTCATAAGTTTATGGCCTCTGGCTTCAAATCATCCCCTACCTGCCCCCAGGTTGTTCCATATTATCATAGAGCCAGGAAACAATACCTACAAGAGTATTGGGTGTCCATTTCTGGGATACATGCACAAAATAAAATAATGTTTTTTAAATTTACTTTGGTAGTTCCACGCAATACATTATATATATGGTATCTGAAGCTGCCATAAAAATGTTTTTTTTTTTAATTACAGGTTAGAGTTGCTATTCAATGTGTTTTAAGCAATCCGTTAAGATGCAGCCAAAGTATCAAACAGTGATTACCACTTCAGGCTTTTCTCACAAGGGAAACTGGTTTACTTATATTCGCTGTTACTAGCCAATTTCTATAACAGCATTTGAGAAACCCTTGAATAGACATTGATTGATAGCTGGGGAAGCATCTTTTGGGGCTATTGGACACATTTGGAATTTCATGTCATGGGCTCTGTCATAAAACATCCATTTACCACAAGGCAAATGGATGAACTTGCTTTATGCTAACACCTCTACCTCTATCATCGTAGCTGATCTTATTCTGGGCAGGTGTACAGATTCTAAAACAAAAGCCCGAATTGCAGCATATAGCATTATTGCTTTCTTAGAATGCTTTTGTATTGTAAATAAAGAAGAATGGTATTTTGCTTTCTTTCTTCCTTCCTTCCTTCCTTCCTTCCTTCCTTCCTTCCTTCCTTCCTTCCTTCCTTCCTTTCTTAAAATCAAGTGTGGGAAGAAAGTCTGGTAGAGGCCAAGGAAGCTCTCTCTGGGCACACAGGTGTTCACAGTCACCATCTTGCCTACCCCAGCTCATAATATGCACTAATATAGCCTCATTCAGACATTACCACAAGTCCACTCATGGGGTAACAGCCAGCAGGATTTTTTTGTCCCTCCCTTCTATATATTCATTCAGGCAAACTTTGGAATGGGTCTTTAATGGCACCTATGCATGAATGTGTTCAAAGGGATCATTTGAATTTAGGAAAAATAAACATTCTTTGTGGATATAAATCTCCTCTGTCCTGTCAAAAATAATCCCCTGGGGCTATTTTAGAAAGCATAAAACCTCTTCCATTGAAGTGAACATATATTAATAAATGTACATTAAAAAGAAAAAAGAAAACCCCCAAAACCAGTTTGACTATTTATATAAGTAAATCCATCTCACGCAATGCTTGGAGCAATTTAGACTGAAAGATTTGTCTGAAAAGGCCATGTCGTTTCAGAGAGCTAATTAGTAACTAGTCAGAAAAATTGCTCCTCTGTCTATCAGAAGCATTCTCTAAAGTCAGCATTTTCTAAGGATCCTGTCCATCTTTGCTTGCATTATGCTTTCAGCACATGTTATGCTAAGGGCGTGATGATGCTTGGCCCAATTAGCGACGGCTTTTTCCTCTAGGCAAAACTGTTAGATGTACTGTATGTTTCCCTCAAGTTGCGGTGATATCACACCCTGTTGCTTCACAATTTGGGCCTCAACTGAAAAAAAATGGGGGCAATATAAGAGAGAACTCTCCATAAATAAGTCTTCCAGGCAGGATTGTGCACATACAATACCTTCCAATTCTTTAAAGGTGAGCTCTTGTTGACAGTTCAAAGACATGAAGAAGATGAACTGAAAATGCCAACAATAGGTAACATATTCCAAACATTCACCCCATCTTACTTGTGAGAGGATAATAAGTGCTAGGCATCTGTGCATAAACTGTAATTACTTGAAGAATGTTTTGCCACAACAATTTCTTTTAAACTTTTCTTTCCATGAGGTAATTCCTGCTGTTTCCTTTTGCTGGAGGCAGAGGAAATGTTCAGAAAATGTGTGTTCCCACCACTATGGCTGCCATTCAGGGTATACCCTTTCATGGCATAGTCAAAGAATGATGAGGCAAGAAAAGGCAGACTTTACTGCTGGAGCTGTTCCACTGCCACTGACAACAGTTTACAAAACAATGTATAGAATGTACAGCATTTGATTCCAAGTCATACCTCCACCTCCAATTCCACTCTACTGGCAGCATCTTGCAGGCTGGGTGCTATTATATCTCATTTCTCTTTTACAAATCACCGTTGGTGATTGCTTCTCAATTTACTCTTTTGCTTGAGGTGGGTCCTGCTGTTAGAGACAATTGCTTGCTTCTGCTGAAGAAAGGTGGCCACATAAGTAATATGCAGTTCCGTTTTTTGCGCCTGCCCTGTTTTCACCATCTTTTATTCTTAGTCATTCTTGTATTGTTTTAATTTTTTTTAATGTTTTTTAACTTGCGAAGAGCTCAGAGTTGTTGGGAGTCAGGCGGCATACAAATTTAATAAATAAATAAATAATGTTTAAATCGGGATGCAACTTATTGTCAGGACTAGCCCTATAGTGAGACAAAGTGACAGAGAGTGTTCAAACCAGCTACAGTGGTTTTATATTCATGATATTATTCTGCTTTGGTTGGACACATATCCGTCGAAAGATTTCATCTGCCCTGTGGAAGAGCATTCCCATGGAGATCCAGATGGCCCTAACCCTGTTGGCCTTTCGCAAGGTGTTAAAGATGTGGATGTTGCCACAGGCATTTGTGCCGGGAGGTGAAATGAGTCCCTTTGTCTGACTGTTTTGTCTTAATGATTTGAAGAGGAATGGCATTAGAGTATGGTTTTGAATATTGTTTTTATGAACTGTGTTCTTGTTGGTTTTAATTTCATTATCCTTAGCACGTTTGATGAAGTCATATGCAAGGAGGACTAAACTAGAGTTAATGCCAGTTGCGTTTGTGCAATGAATATGGTGTGAGTGTGTAAAGTGAAAACTGGCTGAGCAGCTCAGAGAAGTTGAGGTGGGGAATTAACTCTTTTACACTTGCCCTTGTCCTGGAAAAAATACAGTTTCTGAAGAGGACTTTAGATAGACTGGATTAATTACTTTGGGGAGCAGTAAAAAGGTAAAGGTTCCCCCCACACATTTGTGCAGTCATGTCCGACTCTAGGGGCCGGTGCTCATCTCCATTTGTTAGCCGAAGAGCCAGCGTTGTCCGAAGACGCTTCCACGGTCATGTGGCCGGCATGACGTGCGCGGAACGCTGTTACCTACCCACCGAAGTGGTCCCTATTAATCTACTTGCATTTGCATGCTTTCGAATTGCTAGGTTGGCAAGAGCTGGGGCGAGTGCAGGAGCTCACTCCGTCACGCAGGGCTAGGGATTTGAACCTCCGAACTTGTGACCTTCCGATCGACAAGCCTGGCGTCTTACCCGCTGAGCCACCATGCCCCTATTTGGGGAGCAGTAGCACGGCAAAAAAATGACAATGGCAGACTCTTACCTATTCCTCCTGTATTCCCAGTTTATCTTCTCAGTGTTTCCCCAATGTAATCTCCTGCTTTGGGTGCGGTAGAGGGTAGTGTTGGATCCAGTTGGCTTCAGTATGTGAAATAGGAAGGAAAAAAGAGTTTGTCTTTCATCTCAGGCAATGAAAATCATCTTGTTCCGGCCCTAAAAACTGCTGTTTGTATTTCAGCAAAAGCCATTATCGTTACCAATAGAGAGGTGATTTTGATCAGGACTGTAACAGGGAGGGAATTACATCTCTTCAGTCTCCATTAACCATAGTCTGTGTAGGCTTTGCTTGGCTTCTATTTCCTTTTTTTTACGATCACATCTAATTTGGTCCTGTGCAGCCTCTACACCAGATTGAGAAATTGAGCTTTGCTGGATATGGAAAGCCCTTTCTAAACATCATCTTCTTGGTTAATGAGGTTTTTACTGCTACAAAAATTTGTAAATCTCTTATAAAAACAATACATTGGCCCTTATCCTCCACTGTTTATCCCAACTGGGAAGTTAGGCTTTAGTGATGAATAAAGTTTTAAAAAGTTCAAACAATAGAAAGTTTAAGTAATATAACATTCTTGCTAGAAAGGTTCAGTGATCTAAAAATGTAGGATTATTTTACTGGACAGTATAGAAGTGTAATGTCTCAGTTCAGACTATCCTTCCAAGCAGCAAATGCAACTTTTAAAAAGTCCAAAGTAATAACATCTGGGATAGCATTTCTGCTCAGTGCTTGGTACCTCGCTTCCTTATCAAAGAAGTGGTTTAATTTCATTCCCTCTCCTTCTAAACACAGAGTTAGCATTCAAATTGCAATAAATTAGCAGAATCCAAGCTACCGTAAAAATGTCCATTATAAAAAAAAAATTCCAAAGCTGCACAAATGTGCAGTCAACTTCAGATTAATAGGCTTAGACTCAACAAACACTTCATAGCCAATCTACTATTTCCACTGAGTTTTTCCCTGCTTGCTTTAGCATTATTTAAAGTTAATGAGCTTTTTCAATTTAAGCATCAGATAGTTAGCCTTTGGATAACATTTAGAGGAGCCAGAGTGTATCTAATTATGGGTGAATTCTTAAGAGGCTCGGCGTCTACTTCATTCAGAACAAGCACATTTTAAGTTGCAGGCACGTACTGGACATCATTCCAAAATGAATGCAAATCACCCTTGTGAAAACAGCATTACTGGCAGGTCTGAGAGTTCGAGAAATGACTGCACTAACAAACACCTTTGAGAGTATGTCTAACTTCAGCTATTCAACTGGCAGGAAAACTGGTGTTGCCATTAAGTCTAAACTTAAGGAAGGAAAAGCTGACTGGACAAACTCAAAGGACACCATCTAAGTTGGACATAACATGCTTGAATAGAACCTTGAAAAATGTCCTCCTTGTTTTCCTTATAAAAAAGACACAAGCACTGAAGCCAATTAAAGATTAAAATGGAAAGGCATGCCGTTTTTACAAGTTCACAGGATGGAGATTCAGGAAAAATTGGGTTTCAAGCCCTTGGCTTTCCTCTAAACTGTTTCTGTGATTCAAACTCATGTCACTCACTTTTTGTGCCCATTTCCCCTTCATAGGAGAGGAATTATAATATTCCATTTCCCCACAACGATGATGTCAACAGGACAGAATTAATCATCAGGCTAAGTTTAGCACTGAGCAGGTTGGCCAATAAGTTTCTATTGCAAATCCAAGATGGATTCTACATTCACAATATGAGTAAATATGAAGGAAATATTATTTATGTTTTATGTTGATCAGGCATTACATGCTACCCAATATAGTTTGGTCCCTCTTTTTTTCCCCCATTTATACAAAATCCACCTCTTTCCCTAACATATGGAGTCTCTGTGTAAAAAGCTTTCTAATGTATGTAATTTTTATTAAATTCTCATCCAGGTGCTTTTAAAACAAATCTCCCTCAAGGTTTTTTCTTAGCTTGGCTATAAAGGCTTTAAGATAAATGTGTCTGATTTTAGCTCTTCTTTTTTATGTAGCGATCTCTTTTTGTATGTCTTTTAAGACATGTATATTCTTTTTCAGGTATATTTTTTAGAAACAAATTTCTTTTGGGAATATACACTGGGTGAAAAGGCACAAGAGGAGTTATTCAGGGTTGCTGGTGGTGCCTGGCACAGCTCATTTTGGCAGATCTCACAAATGCGCTTTTTTAGAAATCTGTGGCAGATTTCTTTTACACGCCTAGAGGTCCATATCATAGACTTCTTTCAGACAATTATTCTAATAATGGTAATATTGCCATTAATTCCCACTTTATTCAGAAAAGGCAGCAAAATATTTCTCTCTTAACTTTCACACTTTCACCAGTACACTTCCTTTGCTTTCCAAAGTGAAGATGTTCACTAGTGAGCCTGAAAATACAGGATTCAGCATTTTGGCTTAGAAAATCAAGTACAAAATATACTTCAACACATCCTTCTGGTTTGTTTAAAAAGCTAGTCACCAAAGTGAACCTATGTCAGCTGGAGGTTTAATACGGAGAATTGCGAGTTAATATTATGTTCACTCAGTATAGAAAGGAGTAGTCAACATTTGCTCTGCTATACAGTATGTTTTATAAAATGTCATTTTATAAATGAGTTATTTATTTAAGATTCTGTAAGTGCCTAACAGGCAGACTAAATAATAATAATAATAATAATAATAATAATAATAATAATAATACTGTAATAACAATAATAAACCATGAAGGATATTTATTTTTTTAAGTGGTTGTGAATATATCTAAAAGATAAATTTGGAGGGCAAAATACACAAGTTCTGTAATTTTTATTTCATAATTCCATCAGCCGGTGTTCTTTATTCAGAAAGTCACTGTTCCTAATAATATTTAGGGATCAAAATACACTCCAACATTCTTAGTAACAAAACAGCCTAAAAACATACTTCATAAGAATTAATAGTACAGTTAATCACATAGCTAGAAATGTAAAATTCTTTGAGGAAGTATATAAACCTCAGAACAAAATGTACCCATTTCCATTCAAGAACATGACTTTCCTTGGGGGGGGGGGGGGGGGGAAGGAAAATTGTCATGCTGTAGACCAAACAACAGGGTATTTTTCTTAGGAAGTAATTCAGTATTTTCTCAAGAACATAAAATAGTTTCTGACTCAAAGTGGGAGTTTTCCTCCTATGAAAGGTCCCTTGGATTAGATGTAAAGCATTTTAAAAATACCTTATGGAAGCCACAAAAATGTTGAGTGAATATTTTCCACACAGTGACACACCTCAAACCAATATATATCCTTTTTCACCTCAACATCACCCTCTACTAAAGCATTTTTTCTTCTTTTTTCAGTGACCATTGTATCTGCATATATAAAAAGCTGAGTAGAAAGACATTTGATTTTTCAATTCCTTACTTCTATTATCCCATATTTATTTGGATTTTTGTCCCTAGGATTATTATGGTAGAACAGTTCACCTAGTATTATAGTTGTACTCTGGAAAGAAAGAAATAAGCTGTAACTGGATATTTTAAAAAGTACTTTGGGATTTAAAAGTTATAGGCCACATTCCAGGCACCTAGTTTAACCTCAAGGCCAGCAACCTCTACCTATTTGAGGAAGGAAGGAAGGGAGGAAGGGAGGAAGGAAGAGAGGAGATGAATACAGTTGAAGGAAAAAGACTTAACTCAGACCCATGGACCTGATCTGAGCAGCACCTGATGTAAAGATAATGCAAAATAGTTAAGAAGAATAGGGAAACTTCAACTAATAAAAACAATGCAGATATTATGCCATTTTAGCAGGAGTAGCCCTCTATTAACACATGAAGATTCATTTTCAGACATTCTGTGAGATTTATTGCCTTTATGGAACTTGGCTTCTCCTGAGTAGGAAACACACAAGCTAAACTGCAAAGCGCAATGGGAGTTCTTTTTTAAAAAAAAGAAAGATGCCCTGGAAAGGTGCTTTAAGAACTTACCTTTGTCATTCTTATTTTGGGCTTGTATCCCAATGACTTCAGCCTAAAAGCATTAAAATTAGTTTCTTATACAGGCACTGCAGGTGAGGGTTTAAAAAAAAAGATTTAATTTGCTGTTTGATTCGCCCCGGGATTTTCAGGTGTTGCACGAGGGAGTAAAGAACAGAAAGTACCTCAGTTCTTGGTTGTCAGCTGTTGGATGATGGCCATAGCATTATTAAATCAGCCAAGCACGCTGGGTCTCAACCACAGAATTTAATTTTCCGTACTGCAGGGGCTAATCAACTACCATAGGCTCTAAGTCTTGAGAAGACTGGTTGTGTCTATATGCGTTCTTTAATACACACACACACACACACACACACAAGTATATAAACTTTCAAAGTTACAGTGAAGTTAATTTTATAGCTTTGCCTATCCTCAGGGTTAAAGTGACAGCAATTTAATTTGTTGGGGGTTGGATAAGCCCGGAATTAATGCTTAAGCTAGGATGTACGTTTAACAAAGATGAAGATTCTGAAAGTGGGATAAAATGGCCTCTTTCTTCCATCTAACCAAGAGAGACCATGAACACCAAATGAGACCACGCAGCCACCTCTACTCCCCTCTATACAATTGGGTGCCAAGGCTTTCTGTAAAACAATAATCCAAAAACACTAGAGAATTCCTGAAAGCTTGGCACTCAGACAAAGCAGCCATCAACAGACACATAGAGGTAAACAACATTTACATACCATTCATAAGAGACAAAAGAAAAGCCAAAAGACCAGAACACCTCCTTGCCAGCAATCAACACTCAGATATGCAAAGATTAACAC
This sequence comes from Charina bottae, assembly GCA_023362775.1. NCBI lineage: Eukaryota > Metazoa > Chordata > Lepidosauria > Squamata > Charinaidae > Charina > Charina bottae. The sequence continues at coordinate 197,497,525 of JALMGJ010000002.1, read as the reverse complement.
CAATATTAGCACCAGAGGAACAATCAAACAGCACAATATACCCTAATCAAGGAACTATTAAGTCAGTCAATCAACCAAGCAGCAAACAGCAGGCCAGTCAAGGAACTCATAAGGAACTCCACCAACACAGGCAGGACAAGCCAGGGTATATAAACAGAGAGCAAGTCCCACTCCCTTTTCGCACTGAAGATGTTGCCTAGTCTCGCAATGAAACATCTGCAAGAAAACAACAAGGCTCAGAGAGCACCAAGGACTCCACAAACAATAATCCAGCTCTATGAAACAGCAGTCTGTGATGAAATACCAGATTAGTTGCTACACTCTGGTTTATTTAATTCTAGCCTCTCCAAGTGGGTCCTGTTCCCCCACCGTCCTGTTACTATTCAGAAAGGCCCTGTACGTTAGGTTTAAGTCCAGAGTCTGCTATTTAATTGGTTACTGTCAAAAATCTCCCTTTCTACTAATATGTTTCCCATATTAGTAATTGAACCACAAGGATTGGAAGAGATGGGGCAAGAGGGGAGAAGAGGAAGAGGGAGCAGTGAGGCAGAAAAGAAGTAAACGGGTACCGCAGCTCAACACTACTGCAATATTAATCTAGATTGTTTTTAATCATAGGAGCTGTTTCTTGGACTTCTCCCAAGAAAGGCTGCACAGTGGAGGGAGGCAACCGCAATGAAATAATGATACCTTAAATTGTAGCAGTGCGGGTGATAAAGGCTGCACTACGCACCAGCGAAATTTATCAAAAAAAGGTGGCTGCAGCCGCAATTCACATGAGCAAGAAAAGATTCTGGCAAAATAACTGCTGCCCCAGCTTTATAAGAACCATTTGCTTGAAAATAAATTTGGAAATGGAAGACAGCATCCGCTGGAGAAAACAATTATAAATAATCTTAATTATACGGAAATAATTTGTCATATAAAACTGGAGAAAGAAAGAAAGAAAGAAAGAAAGAAAGAAAGAAAGAAAGAAAGAAAGAAAGAAAGAAAGAAAGAAAGAAAGAAAGAAAGAAAGAAAGAAAGAAAGAACGAGAGGGAGGGAGGGAGGGAGGGAGGGAGGTTGGTTCATAGTCTCTGAAACCATTTTAAAAATCAGTCTTTTCTAACTGAAAATGGAAATAAAGTGGATTTCTTCAATCTGATGCCATCCAGAATGTTTTAGACCACATATCTGCCAGCAAGATCTGATGGGAACCTTGGCCTTCTACATCTGGGGGGAGCCAGTTTGGGAAAGGCTGGAGTAAACTTCGCTTTCAATCATTGCCTCCTCCCCCTCCGCTCTTTTTTTTTTTTTTTGCCCTCCAGTTTTCTATTCTTCTTTTGTTCAGAAGTGGGGGGGGGAGAGAAAGAGAGAAAGGCAGGGAGGGAGGTACTGTATAAAATATTTTTGGAAGATTCAGTAACTGCACTCGGTCTATTTTATGATTTCCAAACTCTGTTCCAAGCACTGCTGCAATTACATTTAAACCTAGAGAATAATGGCCTATTGACATGTATATGGTTTTAGAAAATATGAGGCCTCTTTTTCTCCACTGGAATTTCTCCCACAGTTCACATTTACATTGCATTAGGGATGCTGTTTTTAAAGGCAGCATCACATACATTTAGACATTTTGACACTATCTGGGTCAGAGGTAACACTTAAAAGCTATAGGCCCTGTGTCTCCCAGGAATCTATTAGAGGCAGGCACAAAGCATTAATGAAAATGAGAAGAAAAATGGAGACAATTTTTCCACGTTATTAAGTCATGCTTTATGATATACCTGCCTGCTCCAACATTTATCTACCACAGATAAATTGTCATGGTCATGCTCTTCTGCTCCATCCCAACTACATTACCAAAATTGAAATCTACACTGTTTCTTCCCTGACCCTTCCCACAATGTCATGTGCAGCTTGACGTGACTGTACGAGAAAGGGCAAGGCGCATGAATGAGCCATTTTCGCCCTGCAAAGATTCCTCCATGTGTTTACCGGCGCACCGAGCAGCTGGTGGGCTTTTCTTGTGGTTTGACAAGGGGGGCATTATTCCTGGCTACTTCGCTGAAGCCTAACTAGCTTGTCAGGGTTCAAAACTGCACAGCCTTGGCCAGGTATGGAAGCAACTCAGCACCTTTCTTGTTTCCAGCAGTGCCCAAGACATAATTGAAGTGGAATGCAGAAATATTCCACCTGTGAGAATAGAGAAAGAAAGAGCTCCTTGTCATCCTCCAAGAACAGGTCAGTTGTAAACAGCAGCTGCTCAAGGAGTTTGGATGCCTGAAATGAATAGCAAGCCCTATAAAATCAGAGCAGGGCCTGTCCCAAATCAAGTGTGCCATCTTAAGTGTATTGACTAGAATGCAAGCAAGAAGAGGGGCATTTAGAACAAATTTCTCTAAGACTGAGGTAAAAGCCCCCTCCCCATTCTCTACTGTTCAACATAATTTTCAAAAAGCAGCACTTTCTGATTCTCAGCGTACTCTCACGCTTACAGCTGTAAAATGCAATTTTATATTCTTTATTCTTTGGCTCTAAAGATGCATCCAACCTTGTTTCACGGTGGCAAAACTGAATAATTTCTCCTTTGTTCCCAACCCTGCTTTGCCCTTTTTACCTTTTCCCATATGTTGTAAATTCTCCTTTTTCTAGAAAACAGCCAGTCATGGTGAGATATTACTCACCCATACACCTTGCCTCTTTTTAAGGCTAAACTGTTCAGTCAGTAGAATTGCCTTATGTAATTCTGGTATTGGATTATAAAGGTAAACGTTCCCCCCACACAGTTGTGTCCGACTCTAGGGGCCGGTGCTCATCTCCGTTTGTTAGCCGAAGAGCCAGCGTTGTCCAAAGATGCTTCCGCGGTCATGTGGCCGGCATGACACGCGCAGAACGCTGTTACCTTCCCACCAAGGTGGTACCTATTTATCTCCTTACATTTGCATGCTTTTGAATTGCTAGGTTGGCAAGAGCTGGGGCGAGTGCGGGAGCTCACTCGGTCATGCGGGGCTAGGGTCTCGAACCTACGAACTTGCGACCTTCTGATCGACAAGCACTTCAGAATTCAGCTGGGGAGAATTTTGTGGAGTCCTTGGTGCTCTCTGAGCCTTGTTGTTTTCTTGCAGACATTTCATTGCCAGACTAGGCAACATCTTCAGTGCGAAAAGGGAGTGGGACTTGCTCTCTGTTTATATACCCTGGCTTGTCCTGCTTGTGTTGGTGGGGGTGTTGTTCTCTCCTTAGGAGTTCCTTGATTGGGCTGTTGTTTGCTACTTGGTTGATCGACTGAAGATTGACTCCAATCTCTTCGATCGGAGAATTTTGTGTTTAACGTCTCTCAATGTACAGAGAGAGAACTAGCAGGTCAACAGAAAGGGTCCTTCCAAGTCTACCTTTTCCCCTGACTTCATCCCATCTGTTTTAGCATTTAATTTAAACAAATGTGCCTTCACATTCACTTCTCTCTCTACAGTGCCATTTATACAGGAAGGGCAGCCTGTGTCTGCCTGTTCCAGCTCCATAAATAGTGACTGAATACGGAGTAAAGATTAGATGGTTTGGCGTGATTGAGAGTGGGTCTTTCAGCCACTGAAGTTGCCATCCCCTGAAATTGGTAACTGTATAATAAAGCAATTTATTTATTTATTTTATTTATTAATTTATTATTAATTAATTTATTAATTAATATTAATATATTTATTTATTTATTAATGGCGCTATGGACTTTGAAGAAGCACGAGTACAGGGCGAAAGGGAGAAAAGAGCTAAAAAGAAGGCACGTCAAGCAAACCCTCATTGTGACCGTCTTCCACCCGGAAACCTATGCCCTCATTGTGGGAGGTTGTGCGGATCCAGAATTGGCCTTTACAGCCACTTACGGATCCACTGTTAAAATTTTACCTTTGGAAGACAATCTTACTCGGCTACGAGTGATCGCCAGTGATGAATAAAGCAAACACCGAATTACATTTATTTAGCAATGCTGGCAAAGTGCTGTAAACTGTGAAGTAAAAAGGAAATGAGTGGGTATATAATGGGCTTACAGAAGCTGATAGGAATGCAGTTTGTCAGGAACCATCAGGTGGTGTCTTATTTGGCTACCAGACCAACATATGATTAACACAGTGACTACGGGAAGAAGTATGATATAGGTTAGGCAACTGTTCCCAATAAATTTTAACCTGAGTCTTATTTTATTTTGAGAAAAGCAACACTCAGCACCAATTCAACCAACCTTTATTCTCAGTATCTTTTCCAATCCTTCTATTCTGAAAAATCGCATGCAAATCTTTATCTGTGAGTTATGCTGATTTTATTTCAATGGGCCTGCACACAGTACTTGTCACAGGCTACATTATACGCAGTGTTCTTATATGGAAACGTTTTGTTCATTCACACAGAAGTCACACTGTCTTGACTGAAGCCGTTCTCCCAATATCAGAGGACAACAACAACTGAGACTAAAATTCTGAGCATTCCCACACCATTGGTGGAAATTCCGTTCCTGAATATCTGGAGGACATCCAGTTTGGAATATGTCTATGAAGGTTCTCAGTCATCCAGGTGGAATTGTCTGTAGCTTGAATCATGTCAACTGGATTTCTATTTTCTTAGCGAAACGTTTCCATTAAGAAAATAGAAATCCAGTTGACATGATTCAAGCTACATCCAGTTTGGAAAGGCTGGTATAGACTCCTGTTCTAAATGGCCACACCAAGATCCAGACTAAAGACTGCAGAGTATTATTTTTCAGCTTCCTCACATCACATTGAACCCTGGACTCCCTGAAAAGCAATTTCCAGTGCCTGGGGGCTTTAGCAGCTCTGTCTCCAAGAAAAAGGACTGAATCTAAAGAGAAAACAGAGTAATTTATAAAGCACTACAGCAACATTGCACACCGACTAATAGAGAAGGAGTTTGCCACTACGTAATTTTTAGGGGCCAAATGGCCTTGCAAGGACTTTATAAGGGATACACAGAAAGACAGTAGGCCATCCCTAATTTATGTCTTGCATGATTAGGTATTAGAAATGTCACTCAAACCATGGTAACCCGGGGCACCTCCTCCCAGTTTATATTCCAGAGCTCTTAGCAAAAGTCAGGCTCCCAGCCCTAGAAAAACCTCCATCTGTCGGAGTGACAGGTTTATGAATATAAATTTAGGGCCAGTGATGGCAAAGATTGACAGCCTTTACAATTAGCATTGTAATATTAAGGGAACCTGCGAAGATAACATTATTTAGAATAAGTCTGATATGCATCACTCCAGAGCATTTTAGGCATTTTTAAATCGTATGTGATAGAGCTCCAGTTGCAATAGGTATGCAGTAAGTCTGCGGGCAGAACCACTGATGCCTGGGTAGGCTCACCAGAAAGTTCTTCTCCGTAGGGAGGGGATCATATCTAAAGTCCAACAAACACCACTTTGTATAATGGGCACTAAAACGGAACACCTATGTGCCAGAACAGGTGCAAAAAAATTCAAAAGACACCCTTTCGTTTATGCTAAGGTAGGGATGACCAAACTGCAGCATGCATGAGTCCCTACGAAAACTCTATGTGACTTACACAAATCCTGCATACCCACATCGGTGTGTTCCTCGACAGCGGAAGGACAGTAGGAGCACAGGGCCTACAGTATGTGAAGCATCTCCAATTCCCGACACTGATCACTTCACTCTGATTGCTAGAGTGATCCGCTCTGGAATGTCCCTCAACATGAAAAAGTGAAGTGCTCTGCCTCAACGCCACAAGATGAGCTGCTTCAGATTTTCTGGCTGCTTCACTTTGCTGGAAGCGCGGTCAGAAACTCGTGCATTCATGCTCAGGCACAGAAAATTACAAAAGGACAGTGAAGGGGCTTCTTTGTTCATGCTCTCCTATGCTGAGCCTCTGGTAAGTTCCAATCACTACATTTCACAGAGCAGCCTCAAAGGGGCACCTTAATCAAGGTTTCAAGTTGAATCCACCCTCATGTATTCCTCTTTCTTCCCGGGAGTGCTTAAAATCTCGAAATACTTGAAAATTAGTATAATAAGGTCTCAAATTTAGCTGATAGATACGTAAACTATGTACTATTCAGGTGCCAATCATCACCATCTCCTTTGTACATCCCATTAATAATATTCACTCAATTAACATCAACTTGAGAGGCATATTTCACTTCTTAACCATGGTATAATCAGTCTTTGTACCAAAACAATAACTGCAGTAATTTACTGAATTGTGAATCTAAAACAAGCCCTGTCAGAAACCTGTTAAGTTTACAATGAATTTGTCAGGGTTTTTTCAGACAGAACTACTTTAACGCACAAAATGCCTGCCTTGTTAACACTACTGCTTTTTCAGTTAAATACGTAACACAGAAAAATATAAATGGACCCATCAGATGACTGTAAGTAGATCACCGTATGCTCTTTTCCCTTTTAAAGTTCTCCTTTCCACTCTAATTTTCTTCCTGCTTATGTGGTTGTGTGTTTGCACAAACAAATGCAGAATCTGTGTATGGAAATGGGGAGAGGGTTGAGGTTATCTCTGGTTTTGAAATATTGCTTAATAAATTCTTTCCACCCAATATGCCTGTTGAGGCACAGCAATGTGCTTGCCACAGATGCATTCTAATGCCCTGAGTTTGCATAGAATGCCACACATATTTGTTGCCACAGAAATATTCAGAGTGCAATCAAGCACATTGGTTCTCAGCCCAGCGGTAGGCATACTGCAGATGGGACTCAGATGTAGTTTTTGTGGGATTCAGGGTAGGTCACTCACATTTCAATCAGTAGTCTTTAAAATTTACCATAAATATAAAAATAACAGAATGCTGTAACCATATAAATATTCTCTTCTTTTAAAAAAAGAGGGGTTTTTTTTTTGCATCTCTCACAGTGGGACCCAAGTTTTCCAACACAGTGATTGTTAATGCTTAAGTTGCAAAAGGGTGTCTGCAACCTGTGGTCAAAAATAGATAGTGGCCAAGGCACAGTGATCAAAGTTTCACCTGTTTTTTTATGTTAGCTGCCATTTTGACTTTTTTTACTACACTCTGCAGACATTCATGAGGCTATGAACTACTGGTGGCTATACAGAATCAGATGTAAAGGAGATCAAACTATACTAGTGAAGCTAATGTATAATAAACAGGTAGTCCTCGGTTAGCTATGGTAATTGGGACCGGAATTTCCATTGCTAAACAATGCGGTCATAAAGCGCAATGTCACATGACCACTGCTTAGTGGCTGAAATCCTGGCACTCCCCATTGCCGTTGTTAAGTGAGGATCGCGGGTTGTTAAACAAGTACCAGATGGCTCGCAAGCAGACCGGCAGCCAGGTAAGACGTAGCGTGCAACTCAGTGGGGCTTCGGGTAGCTGTTGCTAGGTGGGGGAGGATGGGTGAGTGGCCTGTGAGGCATGGCACAAGCATGGCGAGACCACGGATGGCTGCTGCCAGGTGGGGAAGGATGCAAGCAACTTATCAGAACAACTTGCAACCTTCCCTGCCAGCTTCCCCATTGGCTTTGCTTGTGGGAAGCCAGCAGGGAAGGTCGCAAATGGTGATTATGTGACCGCGGGACGCTGAAACCATCATAAGTGCGAGACAGTTGCCAAGTGCCCAGATCGCGATCATATGACTGCAGGGATGCTGGGATGGCCAGAACTTTGAGAATTGGTTGTAAATCTCCTTTTTCAGCGCCATCGTAACTTTGAACAGTCGCTGAACGAATGGTTGGTAAACAAGGACTAAGGTAGGTAAAGGTTCCCCCCGCACATTTGTGCAGTCGTGTCCAACTCTATGGGCCGGTGCTCATCTCCGTTTGTTAGCCGAAGAGCCAGCGTTGTCCGAAGATGCTTGCACGGTCATGTGGCCGAATGACGCGTGCGGAACGCTGTTACCTACCCACCGAAGTGGTACCTATTAATCTACTTGCATTTGCATGCTTTCAAATTGCTAGGTTGGCAAGAACTAGAGCTAGTGCAGGAGCTCACTCCGCACGCAGGGCTAGGGATTCGAACCTCCGAACTTGCGATCTTCCGATCGACAAGCCTGGCGTCTTACCCGCTGAGCCACCATGCCCCTCAACAAGGACTACCTGTAGATTATATTCTGGAATACTCTGGTAAATTCCCAGGAAATCTCTTTGATAGGAATGTTATTGATAGAATCTCTTTCACTGCTAATGAGTACTTAACCTCTGCTTGTTTGCCTTCACTACTCTATTGCCAAGAGAAGAGGCTTATGGAGAAAGGATATCTCTATCTGATAGATCTGCTAAATGCCTTAGAGACCTCCATATCATCAAATAGGTCTAGGAAATAGCCTCTTATTTTGGGCTAAGAGTTCAGAAATAGCCTCTGGTAAAGCTATCTATCTATCTATCTATCTATCTATCTATCTATCTATCATCTATTAATCACTATACAGTAGAAAGAAGGTAGCATATTGTTTATACCAGTGTTTCTCAACCATAGCAACACTAAGATGTGTGGACTTGCCAAGGTTGAGAAATACTGGTTTATACCACAATTCATTCCCATGATGTGTTTATTCTCTTCAATTCTCTGGCAGAATAAAAGAAACATATGAAAAGAGAATGAAAGCATAATAACCTTTGGTATAAGCAGAATGCCCTGCTAGATGGCAATATCGATCTAAATTTAGACGATCTTGAAAAATCTAACCAGAGTCAGATGGGAGACCACCAGAACATCTCAGAGCTGTGGGCTAGACTCAGAAACTGAAAAAACTTCCCAGAAGACAGTGGCAAACCACTTCCATATCAGTGGCAAGAAAACATTTCCATAGCAATGAATTATCTGAGAATGCTTGACTCAAAGGAGACTTACCTTGATCTGGGGTTCCTGCAAATTCTATTCCCTTGCACTTTCAATCTCTTTACTTCATTGTGTTACAAGGGTCATTACTATATTTGTTTCTGCTGAATTCGAGAAATGGTCTTGCAAAACAAAAAGACATTGATAAGGTATCTTTCTGTTTGCCTGTTATTAAGCAATGTACTCATGGTTGCAAAAATAGTCTGCCAAGTCTCCACCTGATACTGGTAATTGAAGTCTATGAAACTTCAGTAGAAATTAATTGGCCCAACATACTGGTATAGGTTTCTGTCACTCCCATGTGCGTCCTGAGACTTCCAAATTTATTTTAGTCTGTAGATGCAACATTCTCCTGGAAGTCCATGCCTGGGATACTGCAAATAATGCACCAGACGTAAATCTATCAATAGGAAGTGCTTATTAATAGATTGTGAACAGCATAATTTGGTCAGCCAGTTTGCCAGTTTGGTCTAGTGGTTAAGGTGCTGGGCTAGAAACCAGGAGACTGTGAGTTCTAGTCCCACCTTAGGCATGAAAGCCGGCTGGGTGACCTTGGGCCAGTCACTCTCTCTCAGCCCAACTCACCTCACAGGGTTGCTGTTGTGGGGAAAATAGGAGGAGGAAGGAGTATTAGGTATGTTCGCTGCCTTGAGTTATTTATAAAATATAATAAAGGTGGGATAAAAATAAATAAATAAATAAATAAATAAATAAATAAATAAATACATACATACATACATACATACATACATACATACATACATACGTTCGCTGCCTTGAGTTATTTATAAAATACAATAAAGGTGGGATATATATATATATATATATATATATATATATATATATACATACATACATACATACACACACACACACACACACACACACACACACATACATACATACATACATACTATAGCAGGTAGAATTTTGGGTGAGCATTATGCTTAAGGTGCAGTTGGCATAAAATCATCAGGGCAGGTACCTTTTGGTCAAGTGATTGTGGAAGCTGCACCTATTAAATATCTGCCTGGACAATCTTTCCTGGTGCAAGGTTTACTTAATGCATTAACTGTGAGTGTATGCATCTAAGCAATGTGCATGCATCTTAACTTATAAAGCTAGTTAAGATGCATTACATGAGTGAACAAAATCTTAATTGTTTAAAAAGTGCAGATTATAAAATGCATAATTTATACTCCAGTTACATGGGCTTTGGAAGCACAGGTAAAAATGAAATCCATTTAATAAGATCACCTGAAATCAAAGATGAGAAGGAAGAGGATATTTTATTATGATTATGGTTACTGTTGTTGTCCATAATCCTTTGCACCAGATGCTCTTACAACAGTAACTGTCAAAAGCACCATGCCGGGCAGATTGGTCATCTTAGAGCTATTGTTCTATTATTACTGCTCCAGAAGAGGGACAGAAATAAAGTAGCTTCTTTTTCCATTCGTTCCAGTGGAAGGGAAGCTGGGAAGAAGATTTATGGATAAAAATAAAGAAAACAATGGAGAGAAGCTCCCCCCCCCCTTATTGAATTGTCAATTTGAATTTATGCCCACTTATCTGAGAGCAAGCCCCACTGAACTCATTCTTCCAAGTGAATGTTGTTGCAAATCTCTATTAAGTTATTATTTTATTTATGTATTGCATTTATATTCTGCCTTTTTGCTTTTTGCTCAGAGCTCAGTGCTGAATACCTTGGAGTTTCCTTTCATTTTGTTCTCCACACAACAACCCTGTAAGATGGACTGGGCTGAGAGTGATGAGTAGGAAAGACTGCACATGGTTTATTTTATTTTATTTTATTTTTATTTATTATTTCAATTTATTCCCCGCCCATCTCCCTTGCAAGGGACTCTGGGCGGGTAAAATGGGGATTTGAACTTTTCTCTCTCCACCTAATATTTTAACCACTATACTACATTTGCTTTAAAGTTTGATTGAAGCAATAGTTTTGGAAAGAAAACATATGTGATAATGCCCAAATATGCATTTCTGCTCAGAAGTGATCCATACTTATTCCCTAAAAAAGATGGCAGACTTTTTTAGATGGAGCATGAACTGAAAATTTTATCATATATGCTGTGTTAGGAAAAACACCTTCTTTGCAGGAATGAACAGCAAATAACTTTTCTAAAATAATATCTGAAAGTATTTATTGTTAAAGTGATTCACTAAAAGAGCCTGATTTATTGAGCCTGTCTTCCTAAATGACTGAAAGCAGATCAACTTTCCTTTTAATTAGAAGGCTTAGCAACTTCTTCAGAATTGACTTCCTTCTCTCTTACTGTAGCAAATGTTCTGCCCATTTCAACACATGTGAATAAAATTCACATCTATGCTACAGCTGCTGTCATAGAATGTTGTGAAGTTCATTTTCTTTCTTGCATTTAACAGGGAACAGGCTTGTGACCTCGGTGAAGCAATAGTATCTCCTGCTCCAGTAATCTCACAAGAGTACTTCATGGGTTTTCCATCTTCCATGCTGGCCATTTCATCAGAATGTTTTAATAACTTTCTCTCTATAATAATTTTTACATGTCTGGCATAGTACTGGCATATGTCTTTGGAAGCTGCTGGTTGAGGCTGTAGACGGAATAGAAGATAGCCATCAATTATACAGTATATCCTGAGTTGTAAGATAATGCACTTGGGCAGCCAAAATAGAATTCCAATAGAGGCTTCAAGAACTATTAGCATCCTTTCCTTATTAAGTCACTTATGATATGGAACCCATATTATGTTCTTTTCCTATAATTACATTATAGTCAATATTTTTCCAGGATGGCTCCTATTTCCCAACTAGGATCACTGGGGACTTTAAGCATGTTGTTCAGCAAATCAAACTCAATTGTCTTTCCCATTAATGTTCCTGAATTATATTGCAGCCATGGTCTCAATATCAGGATTTGGGAGCAACTTGCATGCTGCTTTGCACCTGATACCCCTTAGACCCCAAGGAACTTACCATCTCTGTATTATTCATTTCTTTAAATATGTAGGGTCTGTTATACAAGGCATCTCCAGATGGTGTACAACATTGTAAAATACATTAACTGGCACACAACAGGCAAAAAGATGTATAAAATAGTGTTGCAAATGAAGTAACACAACTAGGGTACAAGCGTTGCAGCAGTGTCATTGTAATATATCAAAATGCTGAAATGATTAAAACATTTTCAGCACATACATAAACTGTAATATATCCCAGAAAACAGTGTTTCTCAGAATAGGCACTACGGTAGAAAAGGCCATTTTCTAGGTTGAGGTCAAATAAATATTCACAGGATGTGGCACAACCAGGAAAGTCTATCATGATGCTTGTAACATTCAAATGATCTAAACAATTTCTTTGCTTGCTGTATCAGTGCTACACTGGGTTATTTAAGCTGTTGTTGAGTTGTAAAGGAGTTGTTGCAAACTTAAATCATGATTAAATGATGGGTAGCTTGATGAATGCACTGGAACAGCAACTAGCTATGCTGTAATGGCCTAAAGAAAATTCAGGACTATTATTATTATTATTTGAAATATATATGCTGCCCAACTCCCAATGGCTCTTATCTTCCTTGTGTGGCACTGACAGAATAGTTAGGTGCCCTATTTGCTGGAAACAAACTGCTTTTATAATGGAGGATACACTTATTTGAAGAAAGCATGTAAATTCACAATTACTTTATAGATCCAGTATTAACTCTGAATGTCATTAAAATTAATAGCATCAGTAAGAAATGATAATTATCAAATTTCATTTTGTATTACCTTTTATAATAATGTATATGCACTAGCTTTTACCTACTATCCAGAATTAGCCTTTATCTTCCTTTCAATTTCTAATGTCATTCCTGATTAACTTTCTCCATTTAACTGGGTACACTTTCAGCCTATGTTGATAAGATATAATTACATGTCCCCTTTTAATATATACACTTTTCCCAACAGGGTCCTTATTGTATGTGGTACATGTATAATTAGTATTACTGATTGCCTCATGGAGCTATTTTTACAAAAAAGACTAAATTTATCAGTGCAATTCTGGGATGGCAGAAAAAACTGGAAAATATACTTAAGGTACTAACTTAAGAAGTATTATATTGTTACTTTAGTTACTAAATCCATGATAAGATACTTTTCTATATCTGGAAAAATATTTTTAGTGTAATTCCTATTACTACTTTACACTAAAAATATTTTTCCAGATATAGAAAAGTATCTTATCATGGATTTAGTAACTAAAGTAACAATATAATACTTCTTAAGTTAGTACCTTAAGTATATTTTCCAGTTTTCTCTGCCATCCCAGAATTGCACTGATAAATTTAGTCTTTTTTGTAAAAATAGCTCCATGAGGCAATCAGTAATACTAATTATACATGTACCACATACAATAAGGACCCTGTTGGGAAAAGTGTATATATTAAAAGGGGACATGTAATTATATCTTATCAACATAGGCTGAAAGTGTACCCAGTTAAATGGAGAAAGTTAATCAGGAATGACATTAGAAATTGAAAGGAAGATAAAGGCTAATTCTGGATAGTAGGTAAAAGCTAGTGCATATACTTTATTATAAAAGGTAATACAAAATGAAATTTGATAATTATCATTTCTTACTGATGCTATTAATTTTAATGACATTCAGAGTTAATACGGAATGGATCTATGGATCCAGTTAATACTGGATCTATAAAGTAATTGTGAATTTACATGCTTTCTTCAAATAAGTGTATCCTCCATTATAAAAGCAGTTTGTTTCCAGCAAATAGGGTAAAGTAAAGTAGTAATAGGAATTGGGGGGCGTGGTGGCTCAGCGGGTAAGACGCCAGGCTTGTTGATCGGAAGATCGCAAGTTCGGAGGTTTGAATCCCTAGCCCTGCGTGCGGAGTGAGCTCCCGCACTCACCCCAGCTCTTGCCAACCTAGCAATTCGAAAGCATGCAAATGCAAGTAGATGAATAGGTACCACTTCGGTGGGAAGGTAACAGCGTTCCGCGCGCGTCATGCGGCCACATGACCGTGGAAGCGTCTTCGGACAACGCTGGCTCTTCGGCTAACAAACGGAGATGAGCACTGGCCCCTAGAGTCGGACACGACTGCACAAATGTGCAGGGGGAACCTTTACCTTTACCTAGTAATAGGAATTAACTCTGTTTTTTTCATGGACAAATTATTGCATTAACCAGAAATGTAATCTCCATTTCATCTGTATCAACCTTAATTGTCTTCAGCTATTCAGAAAAAAATTGAAGGAAAAATGAGGAGGATCTGAAAGGACTGAAAAAGGATGTGGATCCTTGAACAGCTTTGGATGTTACAAATGCAAAGGGAAAAGGAGAACTATGATACATAGATAATAGAATTTTGATAAGCATAGGATGAGGTTCAAACTGTCCATTAATCTATAGTGACATGGATTTCTTTTTTTTTACTATTTTATTTTATTTTCAAGATATATTTAAAATACAAAAAAGAAAAAAAACTATAGAATAGATAGAAAACAGAACTAAAGAAAAAAGAACAAACTATAAAGATGTGAATAGAAAGAGAGAAAAGAAAAGGCGACTTCCGACTATTTCCGATACAGATATAAGATTAAATACAAATCTAATATCTTACAATTAATTAACCTATCACAAGGGTGGGAAATGGCGGCTCTTGAGCCAGATGGGGCTCTTTGGCCCCTTGAGCGTGGCTCTTCCGCAGCTGAACTCACCCCCACCCCTTCCACGCGATTGGATCCTGCCCCCAAACTCTGATGCCTGGCGCTGGAGGAGGGCGATTGATTCTTCCTCCTCCCGCCCTCGGGAGCCTTCCAACTTTCGCCCGAGTCGGGCAGCACTTCTTCGTGTGAAGCTGGACGAGCCGCCGGACCTGGAGCGCTTCCGCACGCAGCTGAGCGAGGCCCGGCACGGCAGGGAGGCGCTGCTGGCCCGGGACGCGGCACTGTCGGAGGCGGCACAGGAGCGGCTGCAGGGGCTGCTGTGGCTGGAGATGGCGCTGGGCGAGGGCGCGGGCCCGGGACACGAGCGGCAGGGAGGCGCAGGGGGCCTGGCCGGGGGGCCAAGGGGATAGCAGGCGGCTCTTCGCCCTGCGCCGCCCTGCCGCTCGCATCCCAGGCCTGTGCCCTCGCCTGGATGCCGCGGAGCAGCGCCATCTCCAGCCACAGGAGCCCCTGCAGCCGCTCCTGCGCCGCCTCCGACAGCGCCGCGTCCCGGGCCAGCAGCGCCTCCCTGCCGCGCCGGGCCTCGCTCAGTGCGCTCGGAGAGACGGGCCTGAAGGGGCGCAGAGGCCGGAGAGGGAGCCCCTCCGTCTCCCCTTCTCTCCCTGCCTCGCCCGCCCGCCCGCCGGGCGCAGAAGCGCAGCCGCCTTGACGTCAGGCGCTGGCGGCGAGCGGCATCTTCCGCGCGGGGTCCCGGCTGGTGTCTGCGCTCGGGCGCCGGCGGGGAAGGAGGCGCGGGTCCCGCCCGGTGGAGAGGGCGCAGCTGTCCACTCTCCCGCGCCCGTCCTGCCGGCCAGAGGGTGGCAGCTGTTTCTCCGCCACTCCCGGTGGGGCGGCCGGGCCGGGTTTGCGGAGGCGCTGGCTGCGCCCCCTCCCTCCGTGAGCCCCCTGACCCTTCCACGCGATTGGCACCCACCCACAAACCCCGCCCCCTTCCACGCGATTGGCCCCCGCCTGCAAACCCCGCCCCCTGGCTCTCGAGCATTTCAAAATGTGCACGAGCATGTCAAAATGGCTCCCGGCATAAAAAGTTTGCCGACCCCTGACCTATCATAACATTATTTCTATTACAACAAATCATTCAATCTCTAAAACCCAGAATCAAAACATCATTTTTTTCAATTACAAGCAAATATTCCAAAAGTGGTTGCCATGTAGTGACATGGATTTCTAAAGAACATGGTTAGTGTGGAGAACAAAGAAACAAGTCAAGTTCATCTTCCTGTTCCCCTTAATATGATCCAAACAATATTTTTGGAAGGAAGGAAGGAATTCTGAGATAAAAGAACTGATAATAACCAATCAAATATATGAGAAAAAGAAGTAAAGGAGGGGCTCAAGAAAATAGACCAAACTGAATATAATTCAATAAAATGTGCTCTTATCATTTGAAGATTCAAAATATTTATTGAAAGCATTCCAAATTTAACATTCAGTTTTAAATGTTAGTATATCAAATAAATTAAAGAAAGAAAAAGTATATCCACAATAGTATTATCAATGTAATGTGATCTCAGAATTAATAATCCTGATAATAAAAATGTAAAAGAAAAAAGGTCCTTGAAATTAAGTTATAAAAAGAAAAATGCTTTAAAATCATATTGCTTGAAAATCTTCTCTCTTGTCTCTTTGCTGAAAAACTTCTCATTCACATATGGAGAAACAACACATATCAACAATCCATTACTGCAAATCAGGTGTTGACTTCTCCTTTTATTGTTGTATGATAATTCTATTACCCAGCTCTCATGTCGGACTAGTTTGCAGTTGTTGATGTCTTGATAGATTAAAAATAACAGCAATATAGCCAAGAAGAACATATACATATTTGATCAACCCAGGGTCATATTATTAGTCTTTCTGAATTCAATCTGAAATATAAAAGTAATAAGACAAGTCCAAACCTTACAAGCGGATATTCCAGCTCCTGAGATGCATCCACAACAGCAAGTTGATTGCAACCAACCCTTATTTAAAATGCTTTAAGGAATCCAGTGTACAAAAAATAAATATTTTTTGTTTTATTAAACTCATGTAAAGAACATAGGAAATGAATTTCAGCTTATTTAAAGTAACCCTGCACTACTTTACTAGGACAGTAAATTCAAGTGCTATAAAGGAATTCAGAGATGACCTTGGGAAAAGTATGAAGATTGAAGCAAGTGTGAGAAAGAAACTGAAAATAACACTGTCTTGATTTTGTTCATTATAAGATGGGACAGAGAGAAATTTGGACAGTCTTTCATGGTTTTGTTATTAAGCCCCACACGAATAAAGTAGCATTCCTGGAACCCCTGCAGTGTCTGTTTATTGACCTGGCCTACCTTGAAGGGTTGACATCAAGCTTGAAAGTGTTTCTCTGCCCATCTTATACTAAACAAAATCAAGATGTGGCTATTTTGAGCTTCTTTCTCATGCTTGCTGCAATCTTCAGGCTGTGTAATTGCTTTATCAAGTCCCTCCTTAATTATTCATTTCGTTCCCCCCTTAATGGCTCTTTCATACCTTCCCCAAAGTCATCTCTAAATTCCTTTACAAGCTCATATTCCAAAGATCATGTAAATAACATCTCAAACTACCAAGAGACAACTCAGGTTGTGTCAGGATATACATGCAATAAGTAAATAAATACATTCTTACTTTAAAAAGATTAACTGGCTTAAGAGCCACATTTAATTCCCCCATCAGCTCCAAAAGCAACAATAGCTTCTGGTGAAAGTAGATAGAATAACAAAAGTAGAGATGAATAAACTGCCAAGAATTGCTCTGAGGAAAATCAAACTTTTTTGTTTAATTCTGCAAAAAAAATTAAAATGGTTTCCTCAGAATTGAGTTGATCCTAAGTAATATCAAATCCAAGGCAAACCATTCAACATCACAGTAATTCAAGTCTATGCCCCAACCACTGATGCTGAAGAAGCTGAAGTTGACCGGTTCTATGAAGACCTACAACACCTTCTAGAACTAACACCAAAAAAAGATGTCCTTTTCATCATAGGGGACTGGAATGCTAAAGTAGGAAGTCAAAAAATAACCGGAATAACAGGCAAGTTCGGCCTCGGAGTACAAAATTAATCAGGGCAAAAGCTAATAGAGTTTTGTCAAGAGAACACGCTGGTCATAGCAAACACTCTTTTCCAACAGCACAGGAGACGACTCTACACATGGACATCACCAGATGGTCAATACCGAAATCAGATTGATTATATACTTTGCAGCCAAAGATGGAGAAGCTCTATACAATCAGCAAAAACAAGACCTGGAGCTGACTGTGGCTCAGATCATGAGCTTCTTATCACAAAATTTAGGCTTAAATTGAAGAACGTAGAGAAAACCACTAGACCACTCAGGTATGACCTAAATCATATCCCTTATGAATATACAGTGGAGGTGAGGAATAGATTTAAAGGATTAGATCTGGTAGACAGAGTGCCTGAAGAACTATGGATGGAGGTTCGTAACATTGTACAGGAGGCAGCAACTAAAACCATCCCAAAGAAAAAGAAGTGCAAGAAAGCAAAGTGGCTGACTGATGAAGCTTTACAAATAGCTGAGGAAAGAAGGGAAGCAAAAGGCAAGGGAGAAAGGGAAAGATATAACCAACTGAATGCAGATTTCCAGAGAATAGCAAGGAGAGATAAGAAGGCCTTCTTAAATGAACAATGCAAAGAAATCGAGGAAAGCAATAGAATGGGGAAGACTAGAGATCTCTTCAAGAAAATCAGAGATATCAAGGGAACGTTTTGTGCAAAGATGGGCATGATAAAGGACAAAAAAGGCAGGGACCTAACAGAAGCAGAAGAGATTAAGAAGAGGTGACAAGAATACACAGAAGAACTATACAAGAAAGATCTTTATATCCCTGATAAATACGATGGTGTGGTCACTGACCTTGAGCCGGACATCCTAGAGAGTGAAGTCAAGTGGGCCTTAGGAAGCATTACTAACAACAAAGCTAGTGGAGAACACAGTATCCCAGCTGAGCTATTTAAAATCCTAAAAGATGATGCTGTTAAAGTGCTGCACTCAATATGCCAACAAATTTGGAAAACTCAACAGTGGCCACAGGATTGGAAAAGGTCAGTTTACGTTCCAATTCCAAAGAAGGGCAATGCCAAAGAATGTTCAAACTACTGTACAATTGCGCTCATTTCACATGCTAGCAAGGTTATGCTCAAAATCCTACAAGCTAGGCTTCAGCAGTATGTGAACCGAGAACTACCAGAAGTGCAAGCTGGGTTTCGAAGAGGCAGAGGAACTAGAGATCAGATTGCCAACATTCGCTGGATCATGGAAAAAGCAAGAGAGTTCCAGAAAAACATCTACTTTTGCTTCATTGACTACGCTAAAGCCTTTGATTGTGTGGACCACAACAAACTGTGGCAAATTCTTAAAGAGATGGGAGTACCAGACCACCTTACCTGTCTCCTGAGAAACCTGTATGCGGGTCAAGAAGCAACAGTTAGAACCGGACATGGAACAACCGATTGGTTCAAAATTGGGAAAGGAGTACGACAAGGCTGTATATTATCACCCTGCTTATTTAACTTATATGCAGAGTACATCATGAGAATTGCCAGGCTGGATGAATCACAAGCCGGAGTTAAGATTGCCGGGAGAAATATCAACAACCTCAGATATGCAGACAATACCACCCTAATGGCAGAAAGTGAAGAGGAACTAAAGAGCCTCTTGATGAGGGTGAAAGAGGAGAGTGCAAAAGCTGGCTTGAAACTCAACATTAAAAAAACTCAGATCATGGCATCTGGTCCCATCACTTCCTGGCAAATAGAAGGGGAAGAAATGGAAGCAGTGACAGATTTTATTTTCTTGGGCTCCAAGATCACCACAGACGGTGACTGCAGCCATGAAATTAAAAGATGCTTGCTCCTTGGGAGGAAAGCTATGGCAAACCTTGTGGGGGGAGATGGGCGGTGATATAAATTGAACAAATAAATAAATAAAATAAAACCTAGACAGCATATTAAAAAGCAGAGACATCACCTTGCCGACAAAGGTCCGTATAATTAAAACTATGGTTTTTCCAGTAGTAATGTATGGCTGTGAGAGTTGGACCATAAGGAAGGCTGAGCGCCGAAGAATTGATGCTTTTGAACTGTGGTGCTGGAGAAGACTCTTAAGAGTCCCTTGGACTGCAAGGAGGTCAAACCAGTCAATCCTAAAGGAAATCAACCCTGACTGCTCATTGGAAGGACAGATACTGAAGCTGAAGCTCAAATACTTTGGCCACCTGATGCGAAGAGAGGACTCACTGGAAAAGACCCTGATGCTGGGAAAGACTGAAGGCAAAAGGAGAAGGGGACGGCAGAGGATGAGATGGTTAGATAGCATCACCGATGTAATGAACATGAATTTGAGTAAACTCCGGGAGACAGTGGAGGACAGGAAGGCCTGGCGTGCTATGGTCCGTGAGGTCACGAAGAGTCGGACACGACTAAACGACTAAACAACTGAACAACAACAACAACAACAATATTGTGAGAGATCCAATTTACTCAAAAACAAGATTTACCTGCTAGTTTAAAAATATGATTATCCAATTCTCATAGGTAAAAAAGTCAAAATTATATCTGCAACTATGTACAATTGCCATATATATATATATATAAATATTATAATATAATATAATATAATATAATATAATATAATATAATATAATATAAATATATATAAATATATTTAAGTGCGGGTATTAAAACTGATCTCTGTGCAAACAGGAATCCTGGTATTCGTCAGGTTTTCAGTGAGATGAAATAATAGTTCTCATCTTGAGCCAAAAGAGGAGATGAATTCTGAAGTTCATTATTGCAGACTGGTGTCCAAAGATAAGCTAAATGCCCAATAACAAAGAAGAAGTGTTGAAAGTTAACTCCACCTTTCCCAACAGGTAATTATAATTCGTATAGTAAAAATACTGCAACATGTCATTGCTATGAGAAATTGTTAAATGTCCTGGAAATTCATTTAAAAATGTAATGAAATGTGATGAAATAAATATAGGAAGGTCTATCAAAATGTAAATCAACCATGGAGTTAAACTCATCTTAATCAAATATTTTAAGGAATTCTAGACCATCTTTCTAGATCATATTTCATTCACCTCAAAATGGGATAATTTCAAATTTACCCATTGAAAAAAATTCCAGGGAATTATTATTTCAAAATAAAGAAATCAGCACAGAACCTAAACCCCAAATTTAAAAGAAAGGAATGAGGACATCCTTGTATTAACTTGACATAAATTTAATACTGGATAAAATTTATCATATTAATTATTTGGTCTTAAATAAAGAGATTTAAATAGATCTTCCCCATTCTCCCAATTTGTAATCCAGTGTTCACACTGCAAAGCAGAAAGATCCTCTCATTCTGATCTCTTCCCTATCTCAAACCTGGCCTTATACATTTGAGAAAATAAAAGGATAGGTTCAAAATTGAGGATCAAACTTTATTGATCATTTTGTTCACAAAATTTAGGCTTTTTCATAAAAAAGGGCAAGGAAATAGAAATGCAGAGAACAAGAATTCAGTATGTGCCCAATGGAGTGTATCGCTAAACCAAAGTGCATTTTGTTAGTTTCAAATCAGTATTTCCCATAGAAGCAAGCTTTTCAATCTTTTCCAGGTTGTGGGCCTCAAAGGGACTTTCTTGTTGTTGTTTGGGTCTTATTAAAATAAAATGTGAATGAAATTGGTTTGGCCAGCCTTTCTGTGGCTAAAGAAGAGCCAAAAACAATTTTGGATTGGACAGCTCTTGGAATCATTATTTAATCCTTTTCAGTACAAAGAGGAAAATCTAGTTCTCTTCTGAAAGGAGACATACTGCTGGCTTTTAAGAAAATGTGGATTAAGTCATCAGTGCTGACAGCCCTTGTTTTAACTAATTTGTATTTACCATTGCATGCTTGCAATAATATCAGTACAAGAAAACTCCAAACTAAAATGCCTGCTTCTAGTTTGAATTAGAGGAAGTATCAAAAGGTAGCTTCAATGAGAAATAATATATCATTCTGCAGTTCATAGCCCTAAAAGACTCATATCAGTTTTAACACTATATAAAACTCTGCACATGACTATCAAGCCTTTAGGTTTAATACAGCAATCCAGTTATAGGAGGATTTTTGCCCTCCATCAAAGTTTGATAGAACACTGCATAAGTTAAAAATGTGGAACACTCACATATGTTAAAGTTCTTGGTTGAATCTGCCTTTCTAAATACTTTTAATTTTTATTTGATTAGCATGGAATACAGTGAAAACTGTATTTCACCAATTCACTTCCTTATCCAATCCATCTAGTCTATAGAAACCAGTGGTTTAACATTGGAAAAAGATGGGCACTTCCATAAGACACAGTATTCACTCAGGGCCTACCATTTCCCTCACTCAAAACTAGCTTGAAACTTACCATTAATTGTCTTCATTTCTGCTAGCCTCACTTTGCTGAGAAAGAGGTAGAAAAAATCATGAGCTAATCAATTCTTCCTCTAGCTGACCAATAGGAGAATTCAAACAACAGGGGTCAAATCCAGATTTTCCCCTTCCTCCCCCCACCCCAAAAAATCTGTTCAGTTATGCCATCTGGCTAACCTTCTCTTTTCAGCCTTCCATCTAAACTAATGGCTTTTTTCTCCTTTAATTTATTTATTAAAAATTGGGGGTGGGGGGAGGGACAGAATAAATGGCTTTAAAAAGAAGAAAGAAGAAAACGAGAAACAGCAGATAAAAGGACAAAATATCAGTCAGTGAACAGGAGGTTTACAATTGTATTTTATTGTATTTACATTTTTATTGTAGTTTTTATTGTATTTTAATGGTGTTGTTGTGGCTGGGAACCGCCCAGAGTCCCTCCTTGAGGGGGTGATGGGTGGTCATAGAAATTTAATTAATAAATTAATTAATAATTGTTATTATTGTAGTTCATTATGTGATGAATTAATTGTATAGAACTACGTTCATTGCTTCATTTAAAAAAAGTAGAAATCTGTATAAAAGTCTGAATGATATTAATGTCACCACTATTTATCATTATTTTAAGAATAAATGCACGTAATCATGTTAGAAACAAGAAAAAAAGGAGAAAGAAAAATAAATAAATAAAAACAGTATTAGAAAACTACTTTGTTTTAAATACCTTCCCATTGTACCCCAACTGAGTTTTACATCAACATATTTATAAATCTTGAGATAATTTCCAGTTGCAGCCCTTATCTCAATAGTTTCTCCCTTAAAAAACATAGTCTAATTGCCTGAGTTTGGCTTGTTGTGTGACATATATTATATAGGAGAGCCATTCTTCCTTAAATTTAGTCGAGCTTCTGTTCTAAATGTATACTGTTAATTCTGCCATTGCTACAGTACATATTCCCCACATTTGGTCATTAATGGTTTTAACATGTCCTACCACTGGAAGTAGAAGGGGTTGCAGTTAAATTTCCATAAATAGATGAAAATGCTGCTATATCAGGGGCATCTACTGGGGGAATCAAAAAAAGTCAGGATGGTCACCACAACCACACAATCAAAGCCTGTTTCCCACACATACAATGTATATTTTAAACAGGGCAGGACTTCAATCACATGGTTGCTGCCTCCATCTTTACTTTTTTGACCCCTCCTGCAAATGCTCCTGTGCTATATTATCCAAAGGCCTAATGAAAAAAACCACCAAACCATTCCAGTAGCACTAAGCCAATATTGTTCACTCAGTTCTCCTCTGCATTTTGATGAAGGACACTCAATTTTTGTGGCACTCTGCTGCAACTTTTAAGAGTGAATCACCTGTAAGTGGATTCATTGGTGCTAAAATTTTAGTCCGCAGCTACCAAATTGAGGCTGACGGTTATTTTTATGCCCAAACCTCCAGTTTTGTGCTGGTAGTAAGGATCCTATGACATTCTATGCATGCTACAACCACGCATACTACTTCTCAATGATCAAATTGGGGATGCCAGAGTCTTTTGAAAAACAAAACTTACTGCACATCTATATGAGAGTGTACAGTGTGGATTCACATTAACCTAAAGCTCTTGTTTATGTAACAGCAGAGTTATGTAACCTTTTATTTTTCATAGCCACTTTCATTAATGGAATGTTCTGAAATGTCATTTAAAAATTTCCTTTTAGCTTCTGTTCCATTGAAACTATGACTCCACTTCTATATGTCTTTGCTAACAGGAAATTCTGGCTTTAGAATTTACACATCCTGTTTGCATTCTTTCGCTTTGTTCATAGCTCTTCTGTTTGCTTATAGAACATACCTTGGGTTCTATCCCCCCCACTAACAGTTTTTTTTAAAATGTGACAAATAAGCATCAGGTCTTGATGAAATTCCATGATGTGGGAAAAGAAATAAATCAGCTCTTCATAATATAAAAGTAACACAAGGCATTTTTGTAGGATATTTGACATGCAAAATTAGCAAGCCTCATTGTACAAAATGTACAGAATTAAAGCCATATTATCTTTTGGTAGGAAGCCAGAATGAAAGCACAGAAGTGTAAAAACTTTAATATTGCCTTATATTGTCTCAATGAGTATAAAGTCAGACTTTGTTAGAGAAGCAAGGTTGCTTTCTTTTGAGTAACTATTTTGAGTAACTCATAATTGGATATTTGCTCTGGTTAGAACAAAGAAAGAATGGAAAATGTCTTCTGAATTCCTAATGCTAATATCTTTCATGAATATGTATATACAAAAGCATATATGAATATATGTGGCAATACAAAATGAAGTGGGTTAAACCTGTTTGGAGCAACCATTTCTGGACAAAAAGAGGAAAACAAACATATAGCAATCCATCCAATGAGGCAGTCGTCTTTCTTTTTTTAACTCATCTCTAGACATTATGCTTTGTTGCAATTACTGGCATGCCTATTTGAACACTCTAAGGGACATAAATAGTCTAGAGCAGTGTTTTTCAACCTTAGCAACTTTGAGATGTATGGATTTCAACTCCCAGAATTCCCCACCTAGAATGCTGGCTGGGGAACTCTGGGAGTTGAAGTCCATACATCTTAAAGTTACTGAGGTTGAGAAACATTAGCCTAGAGGATTGGAGCTCCATTGCCACTTCAAGCAACTTTCTTTTGTTGCTTCTTTTGGGCTCCAGCTGCACGGTTATTTCTTATTTTCCCCCATGAAAAAAAAAAAGTAAACCAAACATTTTACCTGTATACATACAGAGAGACATGCAGACTGAGGATAACATTTCGGGTGCCTGATTAAAATCAGTTGTGACCTAGGGAAGTCAAACTGTTTCTATTAAGGTTCACATTCCCTTGGAAGTAATTTACAGAGAAAAAAAAGCATTTGTCAAGCCTCAAGTGGAATCATAACCAAAATAGGTAGGACTACTCATTCTCTCTCTCTTTCTATTTTCAGAAAAACATGGAGAGAGAGAGGGGGGGGGGAGAGGGAGAGGGAGAGAGAGGGGGGGGGGAGAGGGAGAGGGAGAGGAAATCAAATTTAAAACTACAGGAAATTAGGCTTTGGATCATTTAGCTTTTGCCAACCACTGCACTGGTGCATTCCATAATACATGTGTTAGCTTTTAAGATGTCACAAGGCTTCTATTTGAACAGACAAATGCAGTTAATCCTCCTATAATAATAGTCCATCATAGGCTGCTAAAGTACATTGCTCATTCTTTTGTCAGATTCCTTCTTGGGTATTGCTTTCACAATAACACACAGCAAACTTAATACTATGCTCAAATCATACATTGAAAATACTTCCTAGCACCTCAAAAGGGAATGGAAATTGCAGTGTTTACATTCTACCACCAAAGGGATTCTGTCTTTAAGTGCATGTGTATGGGTGCTCTCTTGCCAGGCATGGACACACACATGGACACACACACACACACACACACACACAGAGAGAGAGAGAGAGAGAGAGAGAGAGAGAGAGAGAGAGAGAGACTTTTATGAAGAATTAGAAAACAGGTGCCTACACAAGAAGTGGAATAACAAGAGGAAAAGATACAATGATTAAAGGTGCTAAGGCTTGGTTGCAATTAGTTGGAGGGACTAGAGCTTTACATATATTAGCCATCCACTACTGAAACTTATGTGCAGAGAGAGAGAGATGGTATAGGTATAAATATAGATATAGATATACTGTAGATATAGATAGATATGAATAAATATAATGGAATGTATGATCCATTCAAAACATCCAGTCCAAAACATATTAATCACTGGTAATTATACAATTGACTATTAAGTCACTAGCTAAGTTCACATGTTGTGTTAAACTAATTGTACAAAATGTGCTAGTCTTATTTGCATGGGTGTGGCAAACTATGACCTACTGTTCTTTCCAAACCTTAATACAAATGGAGAAAATTAAGTACTATCTTATGATAAAAAGCAATGGCATCTCTTGAAAAGGTGGGCAAGAATAATAAAATCACTGTACTACAATGCATACATATTGAGAAATCCAGGTATGTGTAAAATAAACTGACACTAGGCTTTTATGCACAATTGCACAATACTTGGATGCAAAATCCACAATTCCTTAAACTTTCAAAGAATAGTGCAAAATGATTCCCATTCAAGGAAAGGACAAATTGAGGTTTCATTTGTCCAAACATTAACCTCTTAGCTAAAAGACCTTTAAAACTGAAAACCACTATTTTTTTAAAGTTTCTTCACAAGCAACATACAACATTTGATATATTTGCGGCAGAAAGTACTGTATATCTTTAAGACTGTAAGGTTGGTAATGGAGAAGCCACTTCTTCCTCCTCACTACTATAGCAGATTATAATATTTGCTTAATGTTCAGAAATGTACAAAATTCTTTTTTTTAATTAACAAGCAGCTTCTGATCTTCTTTACAGCAGTTTATAAATGCATAAAATGTACAAAATTCAAAGTCTGATGACATAAGTCCTCTTAATCAACAGTTTCATTTAATAGGACTTGGCTACCTTACCTCTTTTTTATAACTATATTATTTGCTTTCTTATTAGTATGCTTGGTAGTCAGTTCATGTGTAGAAAACCTATCCCATTAGCAGTTTCATTACTATATTACTGGGCTTCATACTTTGCTGATATATACGTTGGAAGCTTCATTGTTTGAAGCTTTTAATTGCTTGCATCCATACACGGACAAAAATACACCCTGGCAAATTGCTTAGTATTTCAAATGCTTTCCGGTGCCGTGAAATAAAATCAGATGAATTATGGCTGCACTAGAGCAGTGATCACGAAAGACAGTATTGAAAGGCAACACATCCCATTTGCTGACAAGGATATGGATTAAACGTTGAATATGGAGTGGCTCAGAGTCTTTTAGAACTCTGTCATCCAGCCAAAATGCTTTACCTTGAAGGAATGTTAAAAGAAATAACATTAGACAAGGCCCACTCCTATTTCTGCTCGAAAATAGAATTCAGTGGCAAAGAAGTAGGTTTCTTTCTCATTCTAACATCATAAAGGTCACAGAAATAAGTAAGAAATTTCAGTTTCTTCAGGGAAACTGTAGTAATTTTAAATATGATAAATTCTACTAAAAACCTAGTTTCTCAGACTTGGTTCAGAGCTTGTTTCAAGATCTGGTAAAGCCTTCCCACACTCAGGGCTGCAACTAGGGGGGGCAAGCGGGGCATGTGCCCCAGGCACCGCGCTGGGGGGTGCACCAAAATGACGCCCGGGGGGTGCCAAAATGACAAAATAACCCATGGGGGGCAGAATCCATGTTTGCCCCGGGTGACAAAGACCCTAGTTCCATCCCTGCCCACACTGACAAAAATACAAGTCAACACCGATTGGAAACATAACCATTAAGCTGTTGCACCAACCAGCCTTAAGTCATCATCGATTCCACCCTAAAACCAAAGAAGGGCAGATCAAAGGAAGGGAACCACATTTAATAAATAAGATTTTGAAAAGTATTTCCTTATATGAAGAAGACAAGCAGACATTTACATACCTCTCAAGCCCTGATCTTTTTAAAAGGGCCTCTAAAGAGTGGCACTTTACTGAATTTGTGACCTTCAAATGTGGAAGGCTACAAAGGAGGCAATATTTTTTAAAAAAAACAGTAATCAATGCCATTACCAACATATTTTTCCCTCAAAAAAAGTTATTTGAAGTTAAAAATCTTCTCTGCCCTCCCAAGTTTAAACAATTTTCTTTTTCATCTTTCTAATTTAAATTTCTCCCCTATTTGTTACTATTCTGTTTTGCGGTAAATCTGTATTGTTAAACACTTGACATGTTGAAGAACATAAAAGGTCATTTCTAAACAACTGAGAACAGTAATTTTTTTTTCTTGTCCCCACCTCCATAATCCTTTCCAAGCTGTGGGGCACGATGTGCTCACCAAAAAGGTCAGAAGGAAGCTATGTCTTGGGTTTGCTTGAATGCCAGAAGAAATCTCTGCATTTCAAAACAAGGTGCCCAGCTATGTGGAGGCTTCTAACTACGGTCAAAGAGACACAAGAATTTCCTTCCCTTCAGAATGCTAAACCACCAAACTGAAGGCCTGGCTTCATTCAGTCATCAAAATCAAGACTCTGGGTACAGAGATTGGCAAATCTGAGGGCCGCTGAAGAAGTGTAGAGGGAAGATGGAATGGCCTTCAGGGACAGGAGGAAGAGCTGCTACCAAGACAATGGTCACATAAAAGAGGGCTGAGTCCTGGGCAGAAAAGTAGTATTGGCCTACATGACTTTGGTTCCCTAGTCTGGTCTACCTTGAAAGGCTGACAACAAGCATCTGCTAAATAGCATTGGCTGAATGACCAGAAGAGTGACTGATGATCATTTCTGTAGGTTTCCTTTTCTAATCCAAATCCCTTTGATGGATGCAGTTTGGAGATGATGGCATTAGCACACAGTACTATATATTTACAGCAAATTTAATTCCCCAAATAGTGTCGATCTGTATGCCTAAAAAGGAGACAATAGCAGTCTCAAGCCCACCATACATCCTATTGCCCTATTCAGGTCCAAATGTTCTTGCTTGGTCTCCCTTCCTCACATCTCACCACAATTCCTTTTGCCATGAGCAAATGATTTTCTTCCTCCCTTTCTCTGCTTATCAGTTGTTGCCCATTGGGAGGAAGGGAGCTGACTTGGCTATATGGCAATTGCATTTGGCTCTAGACCTTCCCCCAGGGGGTTAGCTTTTGTGGCCCCACCGACAGCAAGCTTTACAGAAACACAAAAGAAGCTTTAGGAAGGAAACTTGACAAGGAAAAACCCCAAGGATCATGCTGCTGAACACTGAATGTGATTAGGGCCCACTGAATATTGCTGCCAGAGGTGAGATGTGGATTAAATAAACTATTCTGGAAGAAGGCGTGTCTGACCGCAACTCCAGACAGGCATATGTCCCACCACAACACTTGTTTGCAGGTCCCAGGTGTCTTGTCTCTTTATGGGTATGATCACAGGTCTCTACCTGGCCTTTCTCCCTCCCCTGAAGAGGTGCCATTTTAGCAGAGGATAAAAGCAGGCAGAGAAACCTTTTGGCTGCAGCTAGGAGGGGCGCAGCTCATTTGTGATTCTGAGGGGAACGTAAATTCTTGGCATTACTGACGCTTCCCTTCTGTCTTATCAGGAGGCAGCATACCACAATGCCTGAACTGGTGACATGGCACGGGAAAGAGGGAGAACTGGTTGGGGAAGAGGCTCTTTTCCCAGGCCCTGGGCTGAGGGAGGTGGATGTTTCCAAATAATGGTTTGATGGGGGGGGGGGGATGATGGGAGCCCATTAAGAAGCAGATGCTCTCTGCCTCTGAAGCAAAGCTGTTATAATAATCAGCAGACCACATTCTGTTAGGCAGTCCGCAGCACTGCAGAAGGCGGGTGGAGGGAGGGGGCAAGGATTTCAGTTCAGGGGATAAATGCAAGAGATTGTCAGATTGGGTTTGTTGCAGTAGTCGATCAGACTAAAAATATTCTCCAAGTCTAAAGTAAAGCATTGTTTCAATCTTAATGAAGGCCACAGAATTTTAACAACCAAACTTCTGTTCTTGTTCTTTTCTTCCTTCCACCCCAACCTTCCCCCCCCCCCCGCCCCCGGCCACATTCAGTTCCTCTAGCCTTGCACCTGCTTCCAGTTTTGGCTTCTTGGCAATGGCGCTTAGAGAGACATCAGCTGGCAGGAGCGAGCAGCTAAACGCTTCCCTGCAATGCAGCTTTGAAAGTGCCAACCGTTTATCCGCTGGCACATCCAGCTCAGCACAAGGACTTTCTCCCTATCGCTCACGTTTGCCTTCGAAAACGATAGTAAATTGCCCAAATTGTGGCTTATCCTAAGCCGCGGTCATTTCTGCTCACTGGAATCATAGTGTTCTGGGGTTTGGCATTCTTTTATTATTCTAATGGCAGTGCCAGGGCCCATAAAATCAT
The DNA here is from genome assembly GCA_023362775.1 of Charina bottae. Taxonomy (NCBI): domain Eukaryota; kingdom Metazoa; phylum Chordata; class Lepidosauria; order Squamata; family Charinaidae; genus Charina; species Charina bottae. Next base: position 197,467,590 of record JALMGJ010000002.1, on the reverse strand, counting down.
AATGCCGTTTCTCCCTGGGAGCTTCTCGTTTTCTCAGCAGATGGCAGGCCAAGTGAAGCCTTCTGCATTAAAGGGGCTTCTTTTCTGTTTAGACTCTTTAGAAGCTGGACACTCTTAGAATACCAAAGGAAAATGTTGTTCCATTCAAAAGGACTGTTTAGAAACTGGATGAGGCGCTTTTTAAACCTGTATTTTCATAACTCATTTAAATTCCCAAGTACTGACATGAAGTACTGAACTAGTTGGATGGCAAAATGCAAGAAGAAAGGTAAGGGATGATAAATCAAAGAATCAGCTTGGGTGATGAGATTGTTTATAATAATAAAAAGAATAAAAAGAATTAATATAAGCATAGTGGCAGTAAGTATTTAAAGAGCCCCATAGGACCTGAGGTTTATATGGTCCCGACCCTTTTAGGCTTTCATAGAGCCTAAAAGTCATTTTTATTACTTGTATAGTTGTTTTAATCCTATCATGTAGGTCACCTGGACTTACCTCGGTGATTGAGATGGCATGCAAATAAGTCAGGAAGTAAATTAAGGCCATTACAACAGCCTTAGGTAAGCCAGAATTATTATCCCACATCACCAATATTGCACACAGCTGGCTAAGAAAAGAACTTACTGGAGTTGCTTGGTGAACTCAGGGCAGAAGCAAGATTCAAATGGGAAAACTCCCAATTTCCAATGCAATCTCTTAGCCATTAGGCTATTCTAGAAACAAGGTGTGAAGTTGGTAAGTAACTTCAAATCCGGAAACAAACTTCCCATAAATGTTGAGTCAAGAATAATCAAGAAATGCTCTTGGCTTACCCCAGTGTTTCTCAACCTTGGCAACTTTAAGCTGTGTGGACTTCAACTCCCAGAATTCCCCAGCCAGCCATGCCAGCTGGGGAATTCTGAGAGTTGAAGTCCACACAGCTTAAACTTGTCAAGGTTAAGAAACACTGGCTTACCCAAATACATAATGCTTCTTCAATTGGATGCATTTTTAATAGAACTTCCTAGAGCAGGGCTTTCCAAAGTGCCACCACTGGCGACACACCAGCGGCGGCGGCGCATGCTCACGGCGGCGGTGCGGGGGGGCGTGCAGCGGCGTGCGCGCACATGGCGGCAGCAGCAGCCTCTGCTAAAACGCGGAAGCACTGATCCCGCGCCGCTGCTGCCATTCACGTGCGCGCCTCCGCTTCCGGGTGGTGTGGCGACACACCACGCTGTGTGTGGCGACACACTTTTGTGTCGCGACACACAGTTTGGAAAGCTCTGTCCTAGAGGTTGTTTAATTTCCATAGGATAGGCTTAAATCAGCTCCCAATATGCAGTGGGGAAGTTCAGTGATCCTTATATACAGATGTCCCCAAACTCATCTGCCAGATGGAGAAGTATAGCATAAATAGGGAGAATGCAATTATTGGGAAGGAATTTGCCCTGTACCTGTTGAGCTCAGTTCTCAAAATCTTGGATCCAGTTCAGTACAGATGATACTAGGTCATGTCTGAGTCCCATCACGTTTAGCCAAAGGAGGCATATCGTTACAACAGAATCTATAGAATAAGGGAGACTGGCATTATACTTCACTATGTGGTCCAAACATGTGAGTTCCACAGAGGAACTAGGCTGCAATCTTAATCATTTTCTCAATTTAAGGTAATTTTTCATTGTTCTTTCAATGAACATATTATAGATCTGTAGTGGCATAAGGAATAAACTTGGCCCAGGTCCAGGCATCTGAGTTTTATCTTCATAGTTGTAGCAAGGTGCTGAGACCAACAGCATGGAAGGCTGACAATCTCAAATCTTCTCTTCTACAAGCCTTCTGGGTTTTCGCACATGGGTCCCACCCCTTGCTTGGCAGCTTAGTAGTTCCTGTTGCTACCACCTGTCTTCCATGTGTCCCTCACCTAGCATCTACCTCTCACCCTCCCCCCCCACAAGCCTGGTATGTGAGGAAAAACAATTGTGCTACTTCTCACCATCAAAAGATCAAATACTAACGTTGAAATAATTTCTGCAATGCTACCTCCTAATCTTATAGCTTGCTTATTTATTTGTCATATTTATATACACCCATCTTACAGAAAAATGACTCTAGCAGCACACAATAAAAAAAACATAAAATCAAAATATTAAAACAACTATAATTAAAAGACATCAACAATATTATTAATAACAAGATAGTCAAGAAAATTGATGTTAAAAACAATGCAGCCATCACATTAAATCGCCATTTCCTTGAGATCCCTAAGCCTGCTGACAGAGCCATGTTTTGAAGGACTTCTGGAAGGATATCAAGGATGGGGCCAATCTCACCTCATGGGGGATGATGTTCCACATCATATAAGCATGGTGACTAGAAGATTCTGCCTCTCCTCTCTCCTTTAGGAAAAAAAATTCAGAGGAGATAAACAAAACCAAACTTTATTTAAAAACAAAATATAAAATCTGCCCCTCCTTTTTGAACTTGAAACATTAAAATACAGACTTCTGGGGAAGCAATGGCAGATTGAAAACAGCTCCATGGAGAGTGGAGCTGATGGCCACGGGGGAAAGAGGAGCCGGTGAATGGATTGGCCCCTCGAACTCCTATCCAGATCAAAGAGAGGACTAGGATCACACCTAAGTTTGCTCCATACAGAGGCTCCCCACAAAGAGATAGAAAAATAGCAGTCTCCAGCAGATTTTAAAGCTCTGGGAGCTGGTGGGGGGGAAATCATCTTTGGCGCCTTCAAATGGACACTGGGTTCACCCACTTCCTCTCCTAATCACCTTAGGAAATTGCTTGTTATTGACTTTTTGGATGTTAAGAACCTTCAGAATGGCAAGTTTCATTATGCCAGGAGAGTTTCCATCTATTCTTGATGAAAGAAGTTTCATGTAAGTTTAAGGATTAAAAAAAAAAGTATTTTTGAAAAACAGTAAAAGAGGGACTAGAATGTTGATTTTGGAAAGTTAAGGGGCCAGATGGACTTGAAAGAATGTTTCCTGTGGGTTGTTTAACATTTTATTTAAAAATATATATGAAGATTTTGAAATTAACTGTAAGAAATCCTCCCATGGGAAAGTTTTGCTGATGGGAAAATAAACATATGATAAGAGGGAATTTTGAAGGTTGACTAGAGGGAACCAGAGAGAACTAAATATTACAATTAAAGGAGAAGAGACCCATTAATACAATGGAGAAATATTATTTGATTATGGAAGAAATCAAGGATATTTGGGAACAATGTACCCAGAAATTACTCTTAAGATTGTCTGCCACTGTAAAACTGGATTTAACAGAGGCTACAGAAGAGGAACATATTTTACTGGACAAAATAGTGACTGAGGCTGATCTGAATGTGGATCTGAAAATGGATTTTAAAATGCCAGACTACAAGAGTGATATGGAAAGAGATGCCACATTGGATTTACAAATGAAACCGGCTGATGTCTTAATAATTAAAGGGGGCATACAAATAATAAATAAGAAAAGTGACTCAGATAGCAATCTTATCTTGGATTTACAAAAGAGATGCGTTAAACTAGTGAAGGAGTTTCTGAGAGGAGTCAAAGAGAAAATGATAAGAAATCAACTTGGACATTATTTGAAAGGATTAAAGATCAAGCTTTTAAAAAGTAAATGGAAGGAATATAAAATGGATTTATTCTATTAGGGTTAAAAAATATATGTTATTACTTCTGGTAGCTCTTAATGACTTTTGCTGATTAGGACTGAATGATGAGTTTTTACAATTTGCTTATTGGTAGATGAGATATAGGAAGAAGAGTTTTTTTTATCAAAATATTAGAGAAGGTGTTAAGTTACTGAAGTTGTTTATACTTCTCTGGAGGGAGGAGGGGGTTTATATATCTTTTATCTTGTCTTTATAGATCTTTTTTTCTTAGTATTTTTCCTTTTTCCTTTTTTCTTCCTTTTTTCATTTTCTCTGCCTTTTTTATTTTTTACTTTTCACTTTATATATTCTCCTTAGTTTGCCTTAATTTGTTATCTTTGTATTTGTAAACTTTAATAAAATTATTATGAAAAAAACAGAAACATTGAAATGCAAACATTCAGTATGGAAGATCATTTTCCAAGCTTCCCAAATCATGGTGATACAGCCACTTACACTGGAGTTAAAAACAAAAAATAACCCTCCCCAAGAAAATACAGCACTCTGGGCCGACCACAAAATGGTGATGATCTGCTATAGATGCTCTCTGCCAGAATCTTGAAAAAGGTACTGGGTAGGGTTAGGTTATATATTTCTTTTAAAGTTTTAAAATGTAGTCCAGTTATTATCCCTTGCATCCTATACAACTGTAATCAGTTTCTTCCCTCCTATTCTGTTCTCCAATAGCCTAATCCAACACTCTACCTATATCATTTGAAGGAATTTAGCTGGCTAGTAAAATCTGTGAGTTACAGGAGCAATACAACTGGGGGATAGCCAGTTGGGGAAGTTGTCCTGGTGGATATTTGAAAGTTTTGGGGGGCACCTATGCACTTTTGAAGTTTGAAAACATCACAAAGATCTATCATGATGGTTTGTTGTTTATTCGTTCAGTCGCTTCCGACTCTTCGTGACTTCATGGACCAGCCCACGCCAGAGCTTCCTGTCGGCCGTCGCCACCCCCAGCTCCCCCACGATCAAGTCCGTCACCTCCAGAATATCATCCATCCATCTTGCCCTTGGTCGGCCCCTCTTCCTTTTGCCTTCCACTTTCCCTAGCATCAGCATCTTCTCCAGGGTATCCTGTCTTCTCATAATGTGGCCAAAGTACTTCAGTTTTGCCTTTAATATCATTCCCTCAAGTGAGCAGTCTGGCTTTATTTCCTGGAGTATGGACTGGTTTGATCTTCTTGCAGTCCAAGGCACTCTCAAAATTTTCCTCCAACACCACAGTTCAAAAGCATCTATCTTCCGCTCAGCCTTCCTTATGGTCCAGCTCTCGCAGCCATAGGTTACTACAGGGAATCATGATGGTAAGATTTGCTTAATTATAAAATGGCTGCCGTGGTGGTTATGACAAATAACATATAAAGCAAATAGTAAAGATGCTCTGAACCAGTGTTTCTCAACCTCAGAAACTAATGTGTGGACTTTAACTCCCAGAATTCCCCACCAAGCATGGGTTTGGGGAGTTGAAGTCCACACGTCATAAATATGTCGATGAAGGTTCTCAGTCATCCAGGTGGAATAGTCTGTGGCTTGAATCATGTCAACTGGATTTCTATTTTCTCAGTAGAAACGTTTCACTCCTTATCCAAGGAGCTTCTTCAGTCCATCCATTGGGGCCGACCAAGGGCAAGATGGATGGATCACGTCATAAAGTTGCTAAGACTGAGAAGCACTGCTCTATACTACCACATCTAGCTCCTTGGAATATTCTCAACTATTCTAATTTGCCTTAAGGGTTTTTTTTTAAAATTAGAAGTGCAGCACTTGAACACACTACCAAATTTAACACTGAGTTACTCCATTCACCACTTTATTTTCTAAGTGTACCTTTGAGGCTTATGTGGCCGAAGGGCATGCTAGAAATAAATATAACCTTTCACATTTAACACATACAGTCTTTCAAAATCTACAGACTGCGCCCTAATTTATAGGAATTCAAGCTTAAGATCTTTTTGATAGCTCTTTCTACTATGCATTTTTTAACAAAACAAAAATACAGAACTTAAACAACAACAAAAAAGAATATATAAAAATAAATATGTTGCCTAGAGGAGCAGTACAAACATTTTTAATCATCCATGTTCAACTAGTCAATCCAAAACATTTGTACAGCCAAGAATACTCTATTAGGAGAAACATTATTAATATACTTCATATATGGTGATCAGATTTGACTAAACGTATGCTTCATTCTAGGATTTTTCCACTTCTCCATTACTGGGAACTTCGTTGGTTGGAGTCACAGGAGTTCTGCCAGACAAAAAACTGGCAGGCCCAACATTTAGTTCAAAGAGTATTGGAATCATATTCCAAACACTAGAATTGTAAAGGACATATTTTCCTTCATTGCTGTAGAACTATTCTTATTCATGTAGGAACAGGCCAGGACTTCATCATCTTCCTCAGAAAAGAGCTAAGTTGATGAAACTGGCATTTCAGCTCCCAAGGAACCGAACCTCAGTATCAGCACCAAACGACCAGAGGTAAATCCCATTACTTTCAAAGTGAAGCTGAGAATTGGGCCTGGAAATAGAAGCAAGGCCCATCAGCCTCTGAAAAAATAAGAAGCAACGGGGGGAAACCAGAGGGTAGCCAGGAAAAGAAATGGTTACCAGAAACTTATGTTCTTCATCAGAAGTCTTCTGAGGACAGCATAAGCTTTGCAGGATTGTATCATAGCAAAATTAAGCCTACATAGTTTCAGCTGTACCTGGATGTGAAGAACAGAAGACTGGGCTATTTAAGGTTGCCCAAAAGGCAGAGGTCTTGCTGAAATGATTCTGGTAACAATTTTACCTTGGATATGTGTCTGTTGCGCCTGCTGAGGTGAGGCCTTTGACCACTGGATAGAACCTGGCCCGCTGTCACTGTCTTATCACTTCTGTTAGAAGGAAAATGTTTATATGTGCATCAGAGCATTCCTGAGAGCAGGAATCTAATCTGAGCAATGATTAGTGACTGTATCACTGCTAGTTAATATGGTCCTTACAGATTGTGATGGTTTCTGGTGGGCACTTGGGAATTTTTCCAATGACTTGGCAAGCTTTTCCACTGAAAGTATTTAACAACTTTCTTGCCCCAATATCTCAGAAGAGCTTTTACTAGAGCTTGTTTCGATCAATTAGACTCTATGGTAAGATATGGGAGGTTACAAGGAGTTCCATATGAAGACAGATTATGTATTTGTGGTGCCCCAGCTGTTGAAGATACTGCACATAACTTATTTGATTGCAAATTATATTCTGTAGAAAGGACTGACCACTTAGATTTATATTTTAAAAAAAAATACTGGAGCAGCCAGCAGAAACTTTCTTAATTTTTATAGGGTAAGAACCAGCTCATTACTAGTAAGACTGCACTCTTCATTTCAAAGGCAATCCTAAAGAGGACAGATTACATAGACCAGATTGGAGTTGACTATAGGGGTGATGGTTTGATATGCATTTGTATTATAGTTTTATTTGTATTTGCTCGTATTTACTTGTAAGTTTATAATGGCTTTTTATTTTATCTTCTGTCATACTTGATGTGGTCAAAAGACTAAATCAATAAAGTATCTATCTGTCCACTGAACACCTGGTTGGATTCTGGAATCAGGAGGCTACCACAGAGCTTGACATGATTGTACCCAAACAGCCTCTCTTTGTTTGCCAAGCCCAAGAGGTTCCTTGTTTTACTGAGGAGCTCTGGGAGATGAAGCAGCAGAAGAGACACCTGGAGTATGAGTACAAAAAGAAAAGTGAATCTAAGCAGAGATAAGATCCCATGTTCAGGCCTATTCTATGGTGATAAGGATGGCCAAGTGCCAGTTCTTCTCCATCCTTATGTCAATCATCAGTCATATTTAAGGTATCTCACTCACTTTTAGGGAAAGAAGAATGGTGGGAAGAACTGCCATTGCACCACTATCATATGTTTGCTCAATATATTACCAGTAAAGTCACTCAGATTTGCTTGAGTCTTGATTCTGTACCAGCAATCTGATGTGATGACTGCTGTGATGTCTTGCACTCATCTTGAATTCATGTTAGTGGACTAGTGGCATGAACTCTGTGGCCCCCACCTTATGGGAGAGCCTGTCCGCAAGGATTCAGATTGCACCTATTCTGGTCATGTAGAAAGACCTTGAAAACAGAGCTCTTCCCTGGGCATTTGGAATGTAAGGGTTGTGTAGTTTTTATTTTATTTATTCATTCATCAAATTTATATGGATGCCCATCTCACAAAAGAGGGATTCTGGGTGGCATACAATAAAATTATAAAACAGTAATATATAAAAAAAACAATTTACAATCCAGAAAATGTAAAAATTGTGATTAAAGGCTAAGAGAGGGTAGCATATGTCAACAACAATGGAGCCATATTTTATTTATTTATTTTTATTTATACTGATATTTATACCCTGCCTATCCCCTCCCTAACGGAGGACTCTAGGCGGCTTCCATACATATACATATTTCAATTATACAATTCATCAAATACAGTGCATTAATCATGCGCGTAAGGGAAGGGGGTAAGGGAACCGACTCTTCTAAGGCTCCGGACTACATATCCCAAGATGCCTTGAGCCGGCTGCTGACGTCCTTGTAGATGTTACTTCCGGGTCCTTCGTAACCATCGCCATTCGATCTTTCCTCCGATCTTTTTCCTCCAGTGGAACCGACTCCCGACAGGACGCCAGCAATTTTCCCCACTTAAGGTGGTACCCATTTATCTACTTGCTAAGCTTTCGGACTGTTGGGTTGACAGGAGCTGGGACAAGCAACGAGAGCTCACCTCGTTGCGCGGGGATTCGAACTGCTGACCTTCCTATTGGCAGTCTACAGCTCAGCGGTTTAACCGTTTAATATCAATACCTTGCCTGTCCCTTGGGGCCTCCAGGCCTGATGACATAACCAAGTTTTGAGGGACTTCTGAAAAACCAACAGGGATGGAGCCAGCCTCACTTCAGGGAAGAGGATGTTCCATAAGGCGGGCGCCATGGCAGAAAAGGCCTGCCCCCTGGGTCCTGCCAAGTGCAGCTCCTTAGCAGAGGGGACCCACAGTATACCTCTTCTGCCAGATCTGATGGGACGGGCAGATGTAATCAGGGAGAGGCGGTCCCTCAAATAACCCAGCCCCATGCCATGAAGGGCTTTAAAGGTCAAAACCAGCATCTTGAATTGGACCCAGAAGCAAACTGGCACCAATGCAGCTTGCGGAGTTTCTAGAGGCACACATAACTGCCCGCACTGCTGCATTTTGCACTGGCTGAAGCTTCCAGATACTCTTCAAGGGCAGCCCCATGTAGAGTACATTACAGTAGTCTAATCAGGAGGTGACTAGGGCATGAGTGACCATGAGCAGAGCCTCACGATCTAGGAACGGGTGCAATTGGCACAACACAAAGCTGTGCAAAGGCCCTCCTAGCAGGAATCGCGAGTCTAGAAGGACTCCCAAGTTGTGCACTGGGTCTGTTTGGGGCAGTGCAACCCTACCCAGCACCAAATATATTCTCCTCTTCTTAATTGTTGGGAACAAACTTTATTCTGAGAAAATATATAGAGAGGGAGATAAATATGAATCCTATAAGAAACCCACACTTTAGACAAGACCAAAAAAAACCTTTTTCCATATTGGCAGTCCTCCCCTTCCTCAGAAATAAATTATTGTCAAGTTTTATTTTTATTTACATAGCCCAACTTCATTTGAAATTACGCTCTATTTTTTAAAAAAAGTGATGGAAAGGCAGTTCTTGATTATGCACTTTGGTTAACATGGAAACAAAATATAAATTAGATCCATTTATTTGCAGTTTGTATTAGCTGGAAATTCTGCATAGCCTAGCAAGCCCTTCTGTTCAACTGTAAAAAAAAGAAAGAAAGCTCGGCTTGAAACAATGCACGTCTTCCTGAGCAACATATTGATTTCCCCAAGTGCTTTGAAAAAAGAGGGAATCTATAATAATTTTGCACTTACCGCACATGGTGTTTTACATCTTGGAGCCAGTGCACAAATAGTTGGCATTTAGAGAAATAAAAATTAACATAGCAACTTTCAGTAATAATGTATGCTCAAATGAATAAATGGCCTTTTTGTGGGAAACTCAGGATGTTATTGAGGAAGGATATTGGAGAACATTGAGATTTACAAGCATGCAGGAAGCAAGGACAAAGTATGACAGACAACAAGCATAAATCCATCACTGTGCATCCCTTATGTGGGAAACCAAATGCTATGAAGCATGTCACACCTGCAAGAAAGTAGAACTAAAATAGATCTGCAAGTTCTTCATGATACAAGACCACACTCGTTTTCAGTCAGTCTTTTTACAATCACTATATTTCAAATTTCAACCATTTTACGATGGTGTTGAAATATGTCCATCTCTTCCCCACCCCACCCTCTGCCCCCCAACTTCGTTCCATAAAATCTGGTTAGAGAGTTAAAAACAGAATTTTCCACAGATTGGTGAACCACAAGGCTGAAAGTATGCACTTGTTCTTTCCATTTCATCTGTGTTAATTAGAAAAGCATGAAAAAGGCGCATGTTGTTGAGCTTATCAGCAGCCTAAAGAAATGTAGCACGTCCAATGGGCCACAGGGATTCTTAGGGATCTACATCTCTCAGATAACGTACCCATGAATACAAGTTATATTAGGCTGGAGAGAGCAGATTTTTAACTGGAGAACCAAAAGTGGCCTCATGGTCCAAGAGCTGATGTGGACACTCTTCCCTCTATCATTTCTGTTCTGGAGTTTTGCAGGAGCGGGTAAGACACCAGGCTTGTTGGTCGGAAGATCGCAGGTTTGGAGGTTCAAATCCCTAAGTCCCACATGATGGAGTGAGCGCCCACACTCGCCCCAGCTCTTGCCAACCTAGCAATTCGAAAGCATGCAAATGCAAGTAGATGAATAGGTACCATGAATAGGTAACAGCGTTCCGCGCGCATCACGCCGGCCACATGACCGCGGAAGCATCTTCGGACAACGCTGGCTCTTCGGCTAACAAATGGAGATGAGCACCGGCCCCTAGAGTTGGACACGACTGCACAGATGTGCAGGGGGAACCTTTACCTTTACCTTTAAGGACCTTCTAAAGCTTGCAACATGTGTTTGGTCAGAGGTAGTCATAGATGGAGTAGTACAGGAGAAAGGGCAACAGCGCACACATTAAATGAGCTTTACCTGTTTGGCTTCTACTGCACACCAAGAAAAACCAACATCTGGAGCAAGGCACACCTCCGGCACTTCCGCAATCAAACTACCTGCAAAGCGGAAATGGCTTGAAGAAGCACACCAAAAACTCTGGATGCTGATCAAGGCCAGAGAAACAGCTTTTGCTTCTTTCCATCACATCCAGCACAGAAGGAACACACACATCTCTGCTCTGATTTTTTATTTGCAGAGCAGCTGCAAGCAAGCAGCTTAAGAAAATGCAAACCTGTGCACAGAGCAATGGGAAAAAGTAAGAAAGGAGAGGTTTTTTTCTTAATTTCCGAGCCCTCTTTCTCCTCCCCATCTTCCAGCCAAGTTAGGTTACAACAAAAGTGCTTCAAATCATTATGTTTTAACCACTGCAATCCCTAGCTTTGATTCATGCCATGCCACCATATTATGTGTCTAGTTTGTGGAATAAGTTGGTTCCCAGGTGCTAGATAAGCATATAAAAGGTCAGTGTCCGTCACCCTTGTAACAATTTTGCATTATTTTTTTTCCTTACAGTTTTTCTATTATTTTGTTTTTCTATTATTTTCAGTAGACATATTTAGGAATGAACATGCACCCAGAGCCCAGGAAAGATCCTATAATTAAATAAAGTGAGCTAGCTAACCCAGGCACAATTTTTAGCAGCCTTTTCTTTTCATTATTTGTTCTAAAATCAAAAAAGAGAAGAGAAGACAACAAAGAAAAAAGGAAGGATATTAGGAATGTATTATGTTGTGTACAAGAACTCATTCAGCCTAGTTTTTAAACAAATCATTAAAACTTGACCACAGAAAATAATATTCACCCGTCTTTCCATTATGTCAGAAAAGAGCCAGCTCCATCTTGTAATCCAAGATTGTAAATCTGGATCACATTCCGTCCAACACTGAAAAGTAATCTTTTTTGCGGTCCCCCTCAATAAAACTATAATTTTTCCTATAATGATAAGTTCCAAGTTTTTGATAAATAGCATAATATATTGTCAGCATAGAACAGTTTCTACGCCACTTCAGACACTGTGATACCTGAAATGTCCTCAGTTTGTTTAATAAGGATAGGCAAATGGTTCCAATATGAAATTAAAAATAAGAGGAAATAAAGTTCATCCCTTGATGCATTCCATTGGATATTTGGAGAGTTAATTCCATTTGAAATAACCTGGGGGGGGGGGCTGTGGAATACAGTACCACACATTGATCCAATTGATAAAAACAGCAGTTGCTGGAAGTGGGGAACAGCAGCAAGATGCAAGACTTTTCACCCCATAGTATGCTTCGAGTTGCCTAAATTTACTTGATGTGCTCTTAGTGGCAGAAGCCACCGCCCTGGCCTGAGTGTTTAAAATTCAAATCACATGTTGCTTAACTAATGCAATCCTGCTAATTTTATTTTAGAGACAATGTATGGATCACTGTAGGGGCGTGATGGCTCAGCGGTTAAGACGCCAGGCTTGTCAATCGGAAGATCGCAAGTTCGGAGGTTCGAATCCCTAGCCCCGCGTGACGGAGTGAGCTCCCGCACTCGCCCCAGCTCTTGCCAACCTAGCAATTCAAAAGCATGCAAATGCAAGTAGATCAATAGGTACCACTTTGGTGAGAAGGTAACAGCATTCCGCGCGCCTCATGCCAGCCACATGACCGCGGAAGCGTCTTCGGACAACGCTGGCTCTTCGGCTAACAAACGGAGATGAGCACCGGCCCCTAGAGTCGGACACGACTGCACAAATGTGCGGGGGGAACCTTTATCTTTTTATGGATCACTGTATAGAGACAATGTATTGGAATCACTCCAATCCATACTGAACTGTGTACACGGGGATTTGGAGAACTAGCTATTTATCGTAATATTTTTGTCCTGCTTTTTCATCCTTAGAAAACAATCCTCAAGCTTTAACCTCCTGCCCCGCTGCTTCATTTCTGTATTCCACTACATATATTGACATTAGTGTAAAGAAAGAAAGAAAAAATAATTCCCCATCCAAACTTATGCATGGGGAAAGTTTTCTGAATGAAGGTAGCCAGAGAAAAATAGCCGAAATCTCCAAATCCAGGTCAGGACTCTGCATTGTTTCTTTAATTCAAATTAAATTAAGAGGTTTGGAGGCGTGCTATATGTATATGATGTATGTTTTAATTCTATTTAAGATTAAGCTTCCTCCTTTATAGTGTCCCGTGCGCCATAAAAATGTGCCCCAAAATATTGGGGAACCAATGAGAGGTGACCATAGAGGGGAAAAGAAGAGAGGAAGGGAAAATCCTACTGCCCAAATGGAAGTTTGCTTCTACAATGCTGAATCTCATCATAGGTAAATGTTAAAATCTCCTTTCTGCAAAGCTTGAGATCTGGTGACTTAATGTTTAATTTTTTTTTCTTGGCAGCAATCTAGAAAGGTTTTGCCACTGCCTTCTCCCAGGATGTTTTTATACTTTTTAATGTAAAAGTTTTTATACTTTTTAATGAAAACCTGGGGTTTTCTGGTGGTCTCCCATCTCACTATTGAATAAGTCTAACCCTCCTTAAGTTTTCAAGTTCAGCTAAGGTAGGTTTCCACTTAGCCGGGCAGGATTTCACCCAAAATGTATTGCCCATAATCATAGAAGTTTACCAAAAATAGCCTCCCTGAACCAAGTCCTCCATCCTCTTCCAATATAAAATGCCTGAGCCTGTTGATTTCTGCCTAAGAGTTCACATCTTTCTTGGCCCTTGCTTAAAGTCAGCACCAGCGATTAGAAGGTACCCTATGTGTTGGCAGATACCCCTTGAATTAAATGTGCCTTTATCTCTTATAGCAGAGCTTTCCAAACTTTTCATGTTGGTGACACACTTTTTAGACATACATCATTTCGTGACACACTCTTACAGCAGGGCATCGTTTCGTGACACTCTCTTACAGCAGGGCACAAGGACCTGCGCGGAATCACAGCAGGTTTGTAGGCAGCAAGGCACAAGGCAGGCACCAGGACCTGCATGGAATCCTGGCAGGGCTCGGAGGCAGCAGCAGCCGCAACACACCCAGACACTGCAGCCGACACACTAATGTGTCCCAACACACAGTTTGGAAAGCTCTGTCTTATAGGTACTATTTGTCATAGGCAAGGGAGGGAGTAGACTGCCTCCAGAAGCTCTTTCAGCTGCATTTTTGTGGCAGTTCCATGGTTCTTCCATTTATCCAAAGGAAGATTTCATTCAGACTCTCTCTCATCAGTATTGATTCCCATCCTCAGCTTTTAGAATTATTTTTCTCAGATAACCCAGGCTCACTTTGTTGGCATTGTTGCCTCCAGCTAACATTAAAATGACTCTACCTGGTAGCCTGTTCCAATAAATTCTCTTTTCCAAGTTGGAGAAGTCCAAGAATGGGTGAACAACATTTTTTCAGAAAGTAAATGTATTTAAAAACAGAAAAACATATATGTAGGGGTGTGTAGATGAAGAGAATAACTCAGCAGCTTTTTTTGTTTGTTTGTTTGGTGTGTGATTCACACACTGCTTCTGAAATGGTCTATTATTACATCTGAAGATCAAGTTCAAAAAACATTTATTTTAAAAAGGCTGTAGATATCCAGTGTTTTAAAAGCAATCAGATAGAAATCTGCAGTGGCCTCTATGAAAGCTCACTTAGCATTTGATTAATATCTCAGGACAGTTGAATTTCCTTCTAGTGTTTTCCCTTTCCCTGTAGGAATGTAAGATTGAAAACAACTAACTTTAATCTCCCCTGAATTGGCAGGGGAAATTGGTTTTAGCATTTTTAAAGAAAACCTATTTTACTCACTGCTAAGGATTCAAGAATGTTTCTTCTTGGTTCATGCTTAGGGCTACCGCATCTGGGCTGAAAATATATGAAACACCACAAGATAGCAGCAAAGAGGTACAGAAAACTAACTCTCAGCTGTCACCTTGGGGTCATCTAAATTTTTGCAGCTGAGACACAGAAGCCCCACTCAAGCTGGAGACCAAGATTTTTACTTTTCCTGTCTCGTCTCGTGTCAGAAATGCAAGAAATAAAAAAGGGAAAAATATTAATTAAAATTTAAAAAGTTAAAACATTCAATAAAAATATAAAATTTATATAACTCTAGCCCAATGCCGGGCCACATTGATGGCAGAGGTGTTTCCGGCCAATAAGTCACTCTCTGTGCATGTAGGTCCCAAAGGGCAGTAAAAGATGGGTAGTTTGAATATTGCCACATTCGCAGCAAGTATCCTTGCCCTTAGGGAGAAACCCCCATTTTTCCATATTATCTTTAGTTCTGGCCAAACCAGCGCGCAATCTGTTTAAACATCTCCAAACTGTCCACTCCTCCTCCGAACCTCCGGGCAGCTTCTCAAGCGGTTCTATCCACTTTTCCTGTGCTGGAATTGTCTTCTCTGTTTAATTTTACAAATGTGTCTCAACATTAGCCATTTAAGATACAAGCAAGTTTATCATCACCACAGTCTAAAGAAGGAAAGCATACTAACTCCAACATGCCTTACCAACCAACTGCCCATCATAAATGAGAGTGCATGCAATCCTCTAATCCCACCATAGACTTCTATAGCCAATTTGCAGAATCCAATGTTTGCCACACTTCTTGCTTATGCGGTGTAGCTCCTCCTACAAACAGTATGTTTGCAATCCTTAAATCCACAGTTCCCCTGTTGTCATTGCAAAGATGGTACACTTATCATATGAAGTGCCATTGCTAAAGTAGAAAAAGCTTAAGGGACAAAATGTTTTATTCTTCTTTCAGCCCAGGCAAGATGAATGATCAGACAAAGCTGAATAAGAGTCTACTTGGAGTTGCAAGATTCCTCCCTCATAGGTTATCTTATGTAGCAGACTCAGTATTTCTGATACTCATTTAACATGTGTACAATATGATATAGAGTACTATTTAAGCTCACAATGCTAGATAACATTTGTTACCCTTTATGCTAAAGTTCGAGTTTTATTGGGAAGAAAGATATTATAAATAAAAAAACAGAATAAAGCACATTGTAGTAATTTAGCCATTTATTAGTTAGTCTATTATTATATATAGACTGGGAGCTGGTAAACTTTGCCTCCCTCTACAGTCCTAATCCCTGAGTTTCCTTTAGCATAAAAAAGGAGGAAAACCACCACTAGCCACTTTCTCCACTATTAATAATAAAGATTTGGCCTTTAGTTAACTGGCATTGCCTTTTATATATTAGCAGAAAGCATTCTGTCCCCAAATGCCTGCTAGTCTACATATGATTTCAGAACCTCTTCTCTATCCTGTCCAGCATAAATTGACCACTCACTTCACAACCATAGAATTGTAGAGTTGGGAGTGACTACAGAGATCAAACAGTCCAGTGTTTCTCAGCCTTGACAATCTTAAGAAGTGTGGACGTCAACTCCCAAAATTCCCCCGTTGAAGTCCACACCTCTTAAAGTTGCCAAGGTTGAGATACACTGATCTAGTTCAATCTTATGGAATGTTCAGGAAAACCAATTAAATGAGCCTTGAGCAGCTGTCTTGTCTCTTCTTAAAAACCTCCAGAGATGGAGAATCTACAGACCCACTGGTAGACTGTCCCACTGTTGTACAGATCTTATCTACAGAAAGTTTTCCTTGTATTTAAATTAAATCCAGTTAGCAGCAAGTTACAGTATATCCATTATTTCTGGCCTTAGTTTTTGTGACCTTGGAAAATAGTTCTTGGTTGTCTTCCCTGTAGCTTCCCTTTATGCATGTGAACTTGGCAATCATTCCTCCCCCTAAGTTGTCTTTTCTTCAGACTGAACATCCCAAGTTCCTTCAGTCTGTCCTCACAGAGCATGTCCCCAGCTTCCTGAATCATCTTCCCTGACCTCCTCTGAACCTTCATTAACCTGTTAATATCCTTTGTGATGCCCAGAATTGTACACAGTACTCCAGGTGCAATCTCACCAATGCCAATCAGAGAGAAATAATAGCTTCAACTGTCTTTGATATGATGCTTCTTCTAATGCAGCCCAGAACTGTGTTAACTCTTCTAGCAGCTGAGTCATGTTCAGCTTGTTGCCAAGGTCCACACCCAAGCCCTTCTCAGATGTAATTTTCTAAGTCATGAATCTCCCACCTTGTATGTGTGTTCTACATTGTATGTTCCTAACTGTAATACCCTCTGAAAATACATTTGTCATTGTTAAAAGACATATTGTTCCTCCTTGCAATCTCATTCTGTTGTCCTAAGTGTTGATCAGACCTCCCAATGTTGTATTATTTGCTATTTGACAAGCAGCCATCAATCCCATCATCCAGATCATTAATACAAATATTAAATAATGTAACATGACATACCTCTGACCCCAAGATAGTCCCCTACAGAGCCCCATTAATTACTGCTCTTCAGTTTGAGCTGTTTATGCTGACACACTGTGTATGTTTGGCCAGCCAGTTGTGCACCCACCTCAGTGTAGTGCCATCTAACTCATACTTCAACAACTTGTTAATGAGGACATCGTGTAAGCTTCACATTGCTGCCAGTTGTTGCAAGTAACTTCATTCATTGCATTCTTCAAGAAGTCTTCATGATGACAAATGAAATAGAAGCATGGTAGTCTCACCTCCTTTAAAAACTTTACTACCTGACACTTGAAGCAAATGAAATCCACTTTGTCTTCTGATAGAAGACAACACAAGGCATGTTTCCTAAAAGTGACTGCCAGAACCTCATCTCTGGACATACCATATCCTACACACTATGGAAAAGAAAGGTAAGTGGTACAGCTTGATTGATTATGTGCCATCAAGAGATTTTCTACTCCTAGTGACCACAAAGATAGATTTTCTCCATGACAATCTATCCCTAACCTGTTCTTTCAGGTCTCCAAACGGTGCACTCATTGCCACTGTAACTGAGTCTATCTATCTTGCTTCTGGTCATCCTCTTCTTCTCTTTCCTTCCACCTTTCTCAGCATTAGATCATTTTCCAGAGAGATAGGTCTTCGCATAATGTGTCCAAAGTAGGATAATTTGAGCCTGAAGTGGTAGAGCTAGTAGCTTTGTAATCTATATGCCATTAACCTGAACTGGTCAGAGAAACTCCAACCTTTCTACTACAGCATTCTTTTTGTGTACCTGACTTAAAGGCAGTGTTGACTCCTGGCAACCACATAGACAAGTCCATGTAGCTTTTCTGCTAACATTTTTCAGACTAATCACTACTGCTAACATTTTTCAGACTAATCACTATTGCTCTTCTCTTAAAATCAAAAGAAACAAGTACACAAAGTGACCAGTTGGATTGATAACTACAGAAAAACTATAATTCACAGCCTTACAATTTCTAGTTTAAAGTTTAAACCATTACATCAAGCTAATTCACTTAGATTACTCATGTTGATATGCACCAAGGATATGTAGATCACGGGAAAAAAATTAATTTCTTAAACATTAGCTTGAACAATCAGGCAAAGTCCAACCACTGTGCTGGTCAGTGTGACCTCAGCTCACTTCCCAGAATATACCAAGAATATGTAGATTATCCTTAAGAGTTGGTATTCAGACTGCTAGCTTGAGTTAATCAGACAAAGTCCCATGTGCCTAACAGCCTTTCTGCTCACTTCCCAGAATACATCAGGAGTATGCAAATTACCCAATCAGGCCACTTAAATCCTAAACTCCTCTGTTGATTAGATGAGCCTGGAAGCAATTTGATAGGAGCTTCCCAGAGTGCTTTGCATGGAGTAGCCATCCTGGGATCCTCCATTACTGAGTTGTTATTGCCAAGAATCAGCAGCTGTTTCCCCAGCTAAGCTATGGCTTCTTTTTATTTTGTCATTATGTCCCATTTTACCATCTCTGGACCCACTGGCATCTACTCTTAACCACAAAGTTACCAAAATGATGAGATGTGCACTGTGATGTCACAATGCAAGTTCTGCCCTTTTGTACAGTGTGTGCATTGTGACATTGCAAAGTACAGAAGGTTTATGTCACAAAGTTGCAACATGTGCTTCACTTGTCCCTGAGAATGCTTATGTGGCTGTTTCCTCATCTGAAGCCATCTACAGCTGGTGTGAACTGGGAAGATTTGTAGTTCTAGCGTGCTATAAGTTAAAACCCCTCCAATTTGCCTTTCCTATTACAATAATATTTACTGTGGACATTAAGGAAACCTGGACATTATATAACTTTCAAGCTGTCTGATAAATGCCATCACAGATTCATATCACCTGCAATCAGAATGCAAGGAATTTTATTCTCTAGGAATGATCTTATATTGTTACTTGAAATCACAAGAAGAGTGGCTTCATTGGTGGTTTGCATTAGGATAAAGGCCAGTCAATGTAGGTTTGGCAACCAGACTGCTTAAACATTGCTGCAAAATAATTTTCTATTAAGAGGTGACATTAGTGTAACAATGGTGGAGTTCATCAGGCCATTGTGGGAGTTGCTCTCATAAAGTTGCATTCTTTGTCCAATTGCTTTTTCATGTGCTTTTGCCTTGATGCTCTCTAGCTCGCAGTTGCATAAGCAATGGCATCCATTTTACTAGAAACATCTGATTAAGATGTCCAGAGCACGTGCTCCTATCAGACAATTCTAATGGTGAGAAACTCTTAAGTTAGATAAATTATTGAATGGGAAGAAGCCACAAAACCTGCATAAAACATTATGCAAAATACATTAACGGCTTGGTCTCCAGCTGTAACATAATGATCTGTGTATGTCTACATGGTGTTCCTGGACGTGGGCTTCCTTTAGAATCGTTTCTGCCCAGGGAGAAAAATGATGACAATGGACGTAATCATGGGGGGAGGGGGGAGGGGAAGAAGGCAGTGGGCGTGAGAGAGCGCTGAAAGGCAGGGGCTGTCCAGGCAAGGTGAGGCAAGGACACTGTGCAGGGCTGAGCAATTCATGAGTAACATTTGGACGGATGCCAAAGCATTCCACGGCGGCACGTTTGCCTTTAGGTGCTCTCTTTGGTCTTTGGATTTTTCCTGCTCTCACCAAGCCTTCTCTTCTCCTAGCTGAAACCAAGTATAATCCCTCTCTCTCTTTCTCTTTTTTTTTTCCCTTGCACAGTGCAATTAACTACCTCCAGGGAGTTCTGCACTGGGAGTGTCATAGTAGGCAGATGTCTTCCACCCATACCCCACAGGAACTAACTTTCTGTTTTATCCTAAACTCGCTTTGCAGTTTGCATGGCCACTATATGGGCTCTCTTGAAAAACAGAGCAAACTTTGATAGCCAGGAACCAGGCTGGAGACTTGTCTCTGATCCTGCATGCACAAAATGGAGTCTGTAAACAAGGAAGACCTTGTTGCCCTGAATAGATAAAGGCCCTGATTTCTCTTGTTCTCCCTGCACCACTCCCTCTCTTGCCTCCTCCCACTTCTTCTTCCCCCTTCTGTGTTTCCCACAGCTAGAAATTGCCTCCAGGACTCAGCAGCTCCATGTTGGCAGAACTCCTTGTTTGTGGTGCAGGTGTGCTGGAGACTTCCTCCGTGTGGTCGCCACAGCAACCCGCCTGTCTAATCTGTTGAATATATAGAGAAAAAGAAGAAACAGATAGACAAAAGCTATCCACCCCCTTCTGCTCCATCTCTGAGTCCTAAAAGAAGACTCCCGTCTCCAAGCATTCCTCATAATCCCCCGGCCATCGCCTGGGCAACAGGCACAAGGAGCTGGCTGGGCCTGTGGTACAATAGCTTCTCCTGTCTCTGATTTGTTTCACTGATAAATACCTCCTCCCTCACTCCTCCATTGCCTTCATCCCTTCTTGCCTTGATTTATCAGATCAGTGGACCTGAACAAATTTATGTAATCGTATTTGACTTTGGCTGACCCACCACGCACCTTTCCTTTAAGAGACGCCGGACTGGCCCGTCAAATTTGGCCAGAGCATCAGATCTCGTGGTAGCAGAGCCTCCAAGAGATCTTATTGTAGCTTGAGTCATCACCTTCTACCTGGCGTTACAAAAGCAGTGGTAGCTCATTTAATCTTAACTTGTACCAGGTTTAAAGGGAAAGAGGGAAATAATCTGGGATATTTGCTGAGGCTTACTACCAGAATTAATATATACCAAGGTAATAATAAAGGTATGCTTGCCTTTGAGTGAATTAAGAGTGTTTTAAACAAATACACACACACATGCCCCAATTACCTCTTTCACAACCTTGTGGATTTAAAATAAAACACTCAGGGTAGGAATTCCAAGAGGGAACTTCTTACTTTCAAGCGGGTGTGAGGGACCTGCAACTCTCCCCGAATGGCTAAACTATAGAATTGCCCATTTCTTCCTGCCAGGATGGTGACTGCTGGGGCTTGCAGTTCAGCAAAATCTGAAGAGCAGAAGGTCCCCCACCCATGATTAGAGAATGCAGATGCCCTAAGCAGCATTAGAAGAGGAGGCTTGGGGCCATGGTAGGAAGCACAGCACAGCAGCTAGGGATGCAGCCAGAAAAAAGAAGCTGCCAGCGATTCAATTCCCAGCTACCTCTCCAATGAGCGATATGTTGCCGCAAAAGTGTTTATATGCTGAAAGAAAAGGCTGCCGAGAGAAAATCCTCCTTATCAAAAGGGGTCGTTTAAAAGGCAGTCCCTGGCAGTTTCAGTTATGACAGCTGTTTCGGGAATACGGAGCGGGTTTTCAGAGCGGTGGGCTCTCTTTTCCCCATATCCAGCAGTGAAAGCACTCATTTGTCTTCTCGCCATCATGTTGATGCAGCTGGGGCTGACACTGCTTACCTCAGCACTTTTTTGTTGTTGTTGTTGTTAAAAGACAGAAGGCTTCCTTGTGATCCCAGCCTTTTCCTATCAAATGACACTCAGCCAGGGTTTGGTGACTTATTTACTGGCAGCGGACCAGTCAAAACAAAACAAAACAAAACAAAAAGAGCATTCACATTTAATAAATCCTTGGGCAGAGATATCTTTAGCTACACTGCAAGGGCAATATCAGGGTCGTGTTATTATGCTGGGATTACAAGACAGTGGTTGCACGTAGAACTGGGATCCCTGCTTGGGATTAGTGTAGAAGAGAGACTTTTTTTCTCCCCAAAAATTCTGCTCTCTACTTGAGTTGTGCAAAACGTTTCTGGATATTTTGACATTCAGAATATCGGAATAAGAAGGGACTCTTACAAGGTATCCACCAGTCTGCTTATTGTTCCTTCTCCTCCTTCTTCTTGTCCTTCACTGAATGTTGGTATCTCAGGAACTCACCCAGACTGGTCTCACGTTGTCCAAGAGGCAATTTTGAGTAAGAACAGCTGAAAAAAAACAGAATCACAGCTTGCCTCACTCAGCTAACAGGCAGAGTTTTAAAGAGGATATCACACCACGTCAGTTTACCTAACCGAATTGTAAGCTGCACAAGCCACAGCACTTCCACAGAGAATTCCCTGATAACTTGCTCTGGCATTGTATTCTGTCATACACTTCCTGAGAGCCTACAGGATGAAAGAATAATAGTTTTGTTGGATTTAGGAGGTGAAATCTGTTGCTTGTATGTGTTTCTTTTTACGTTCTGAATTTTTATATAATTCCTGGAAGTTTTCACTGGGGGACTGGGAGATGATGATGCTCTCTCTTCTCCAAAACACTGGGAAACCTCCCTTTTTTTATTAGCCAAGTTTCATTTCTCACTACATAAATCTGCCCACAAATGTGACAAGCTGTAAGTTGGCTCCCATCTTTCACGGTGTGTTTAAAATGGGGGTGATCTTCCAAAGACAGAAAATAGCATATTTTCAGATGAGAGATTGTCCTGCTGTTTATGCTCTAAAGAATGTATAGGGTTGATCAACTCTATATGAGATTTTTGGGTCTGAACTAGAGCTCTGTGTAACTCCAAGATGTGCTGCTTACAACTAAACTTTGTAATTAATCCTTTAATTTTGACTATTGTTAGTATGGTTAGTATAAATCCTCCACATTTTTGAACAAGTGCTATTTGTGGTATGCAATTATTAAATGATGCAAGTGTTTTCTGGAAAAAAATACTATCTATATAAAAAGAGCAGAGCAGATCCAAAAAGCTCAAAATTCAGCAAGAAACATTGAAAAAGTACCCTCTGATGATTTTTTTTAGTACCCCAATGTAAACACACACACACAGTGTCATATTGTAACAGAATGATGACTAACTCTTCTGAGACATAGGATATAGAGTGATATACCAGAGTTTAGGTATCCCTTGTCTTTTTAGAGTAAGTCAACAGCAGCTGACACAAACTCTACATGGTACAAAGCTACATGCAACATCTTTCTGCATAAAGTTTGATTAGCTTACACTAAAAGAGATTGTTGCTTTCACGCATTAAAAATTACAACAGGGGACCTATGCATGTAATTTTCAAGATAGAAAGACGTTTTACAGAAGAATCCATGCATTGGCTTCAAAGAAGTTGGATGAGCATTTAATGACATCCCAATCCTGCAGCTCACACATGGTGATATTGGCCAGATCTTATTGACTTACAGTTTTCATTCTGCATATGTATGGACAATCTATGTACATGTCAGCCCTCCAAGGTAGACCAGACTAGGAAACCAAAGTCACACAAGCTATACTCCTTTTACTATAAGGTTACAGTAACAGAACCATGCATGTCTGAATGAGCTTCCCTCCTCCCTCCCTTTATCTTCATGAGAACTAGGGAGGGCCTTGTCTGAGACACTTACTCGGGTTACAAATCTGGCCTGGATTCAGATTTCTTTTACCTGACCATTGTCTGGTTGTGGCTCTTCCTCCTGTTCCTCGAGGTTATTCCTTTTGCCTGATACAGTACATGATACATGGATGTGGTCTCTGCTGATTGGGGAACATCTTCTTAGCAATCCCAGTGTAGGACGTCATTGCTATTGCAATGCAGTTGTGAAAATAGAAGTGTGGAAACAGATATCAAAGAGCAGCAGTGAAACAATTATCTCAAGTGAGATCTTCAGGGTGAAGACACTTTCAGTCCACTACCTTCCTTCCCAGTCATCAGGGACCTCAGGCTGTTCTCAGACCACTCATAAGCTGTTTGGAGGGATAGAAAGGACAGAATCTCTCCTTTTGTCCCAGCAGGGAAAGCCACTGTGTTTGTCTGTCTGTTTCTGCCTATACTGTATGTATCTATGTACAAATGCATAAGGGGGCGTGGTGGCTCAGAGGTTAAGACACCAGGCTTGTCAATCAGAAGGTTGCAAGATCGGCAGTTCGAGACCCGAGCGCCACGTGATGGAGTGAGCTCCCACACTCGCCCCAGCTCTTGCCACCCGAGCAATTTGAAAGCATGCAAATGCAAGTAGATAAATAGGTACCACTTCACTGGGAAGGTAACAGCGTTCCGCGCGTGTCATGCTGGCCACATGACCGTGGAAGCGTCTTCAGGCAACACTGGCTCTTCGGCTAACAAATGGAGATAAGCACCGGCCCCTAAAGTCGGACACGTCTGTGTGGGGGAACCTTTACCTTTACCTTACACATGCATATGCATCTTTTGTGAATGCATAGACATTTATTCACTTGTTACATTTATATCCTGTCTTCTCTCCAGGAGCTCAAGGTGCACATAGCACTCCCTCCTCCAGTTTTTCCCCACAACAACCACACTGAGAGAATTAATGGTCCAAAATCACACTATGAGCATCCATGGCTGATGGTGGTCTTTAACCTGAATCTCACCAGTCCTTATTCAACATCTTCACTGCTACATCCCACTGGCTCTCCAATATTCAAGACTCTTGACCTACCACCTGACGTTGCATGTAACCTTAAGGGCCAAAATATTGTCCATCCTGATGAATTTGTACATCCTCCACACAGGGAATCTAATTATATTAGAATAGCTTAAATGCAGAAAGCACCAGCTTCCATTATACGTATAATTCAAAGCTCTGAAGTACTTGCTGATGTAGGACGTGACTTAGAATTAAAATCCAGTACCTACAGTTAGCAGAGGTCAATGAAAAGTCCGCAGTGCCTGGAAGTTGTGCTTGCCATCAATCACTGAGTGACAGAAAAACTGCTGCCGTTGATCTGAAATTGCTTATTCAGCATGAAGGAGAGAACACAGAGAGCTGAACATAAGAGGCATCATTCAGAGAATTCAGTGAAAGGAAACAAATTTCCTAAATGGACTTGAACCTATGGACCATCACATCAATTTTAAATAATCAATTGCTAAAGCAGTTAGAGTAACATTTTTCTTTGCTGTATTCACCTATAGTTAGAATTAATTATGGAATAGAGGGAAAGGACAAAGAAGTACAAAATGTATAGATGAACTTACCAAAGGGTACTGTGATTATCTCAAGATATTTTTGCTGGGACGTGATGGGAGCATCCCCAACAAACAAACTGATGTTTTCTTGAATATCTGGATTCAGATTACAACAGAATTGGGCATCAATCTTAGATGCTGGATTTAGGTCTATGGACAATAGGAAGAGAAGTGGAGAAAGACAGAGACTCAGAAGCTATGATGTTGTTGAGTTAGCTTGCACTAGCAAGTTTGGGAATACAAGCTTCAAGGGCTTGGACTGTTTACTTCATCTGAAAACAACAAATTCTCCTCCAGCTTCGATTTAAATTTGAGAAAAGTCCCCCGTCCCCAATAATGTCTAAATTGCCCATTCCCAAATGCAGCAGTAATGGTGCTCCAGCAGTGGCAAGTGGAAAGAATCCCCAGTTCCTGCATGCTGCAAAAACACTTTCTAGTATAAATGGGACTTGATAATGGAAAATGGAAAGTTAGATCTCTCACAACAGTTTGAAACTGTGATGCCCCTCATGCTTGCTACCAAGAGTGGTGGTGGTGATGGTGGTTTCTTGAAGCTGCTTTCAGACTTAAGACCTGGAGAAAACTATGAGCATCCAGTTTGTTGTTCATTGCATCCTCCTGATCAGGCCCCGTGTCCAGAATCATACCTGCAATCATCCTCCATGAAAAATCTTTACCTACTCAGTTTAGATGTGATGGTGTTCAAGGCTGAGAAACAGTTTATATCATCGGCAAAATTAGATACTAAAGCCCTGTTTACTGGGCAGTAAATATGGGTAGCTAATTTAAATGTTTTCTAACAAAAGAAATTCTCTATTTATAGAAAAATGTTAGGAATAAATTTTCATTCTCCCCTTCTCCTAACATGATAGTTGTCTATATTCTGAAAGCTTCTTTCTTGTGAGAAGTGGGCCTACTGTATTCACTGGAACTGACTCCAACATAAATGAATATACACAACTGAAGTTTAAAGGAATTAAAGAAATTGGACAGGGATATTGCTTGTTAACTGATGAGTTCATCTTACTATGATGCCCTAAATCAGGAGTAGAGAATCTGTAGTTCTTAGTTGTTACTAAAGCACAGGTCCCAACATCTTCACCATTGGCTATGCTAGAATTGCTATTTGGAATTGCAATTTTGAGTTTTGTATCACCACTACTCTCCAGAAGTCTAGACCTCAAGGAGCAGAAGACTATGGCAGCTCAACTCAGCAGAAGTAATCTGTACCTGGTTCCCCTCTTACAGGGCTTGTTTAGGGCTTATTCATTCCTCAAGGCAATTTTTAAACAAGAAGCCCAACTGAGTAGATATCAGCAATTTTCTGGATGAGCCTCTCAGATTTTCTAAGGATATATTTACAGTTGTGTGAAAACAGAATCTAGAAGTAACAACAAGGAACTCCTAGTTTTCGAGACCTGAGAAACAGAATCTTTCTCTCTCACAGACAAAGTAGATACAGTAACTCATTCATATAAACGACAGGCAATAGGATGCAGGACCAGGATTTGCAAGCAGGAATCTCTGTTTTCAAAAGAAATAGTAATGGCATCCCCGTATTTTTCTCTTCCCCACCCATCTCCACTTATCATCTATATAAGGCAATCACATTCATTGTCCTGAAGTGAAATGAGCACAGGATAAACAGTCCTCACTCTGAACTGGTCATATATGCTTTCAGTGATCGTGACAAAATGTCTAATCTGATATGAGATCACAGCCCATTAGACCTTAATTTAGTGTAACTGTTTTACTGACTTAGATTATCAGATTCACAATAGGATCCCTGTTTTATCCTGGTGCTATGTGAAAAACCAATAGTCCTTTGCAGGAAAAGTAAGGAATACACTACAAGCAGACATTCTGAGAAGTGTGATGATTTTTAGGGGAGGGGTCTTACCGAAGTTCTCCCCAAGGTGAGTAGAGTGACATTTGTGATATCAGTAGGGTTTCTTTTACAGTTTCTGCAACCTGAGAAAGTGGACAGTAGTATGAGCTCCACCACTGTAGACTGGATCATCCTGGCTTCTTTGGATGGCAGGGAGGACTGCCATTGTTTGGGTTTGGGAGTTGATCATGTCATGAGGCCTTGAAAAAGGCAGTGGTCTGGCATCACTTGAAGAGGCCATCTCTCAGTCCAGATATATCCAGATATATACCCTTCTACCCAGTTAACAAAGAAAGGGTGGTAGGGAATCAGCTACAAAGAAGAAATAGATTTTCTGGCCTCCATTCCATCTACATGGAACTGCTGAGAGAGGATATCCATCAGTTGGGGGTGAGGTATCATCAATACGTTGATGATACTCACCTATATACTGTATATCACCAGACCAGAGATGCTGTGGAGATCCTAAGCCAGTATTTTGAGGCTCTCAAGGACTGGTTGATGAGAAACAGGCTCAGACGAAATATCTGAGCAAAATCTGAGAAACTGGATTGAAGTCAAACTATAGGCTGGATCCATGTCCCTCTTGGTTTGTTTGGCTGGATCCTACCACCTATTTACTGCACTGACTACCAATAGACTTCCAGATTCACTTAATAGTGCTTATCATCATCCATAAACCCTTACAACAGAGCTTTCCAAACTGTGTGTCGCGACACAAAAGTGTGTCGCCACACACAGGCTGGTGTGTCGCCGCACAACCCGGAAGCGCTGATCATCATCAGCGCTTCCGGGTTTCCCCGTGGCGACACACCAACGGTGGCACGCAAAAACCGAAAGCGGCAGCAGCGCTTCCGGGTTTTTGCGCGCTGCCGCAATGGCGGCACTTCCGGGTTTTCCCGAGGCGACACACCAACAGCGGTTGGTGTGTCGCCGCGGGAAAACTTTGGAAAGCCCTGCCTTACAAGGTGTGGTGTTGGGTTACCTTCAGGACTGCCATATCCATAATGAGTCTGCTGTCCAGTTAGGCCATCAAGAGAGGGCCTGCTTAGGGTGCTGCTTCCAGAAGTGAGGGGAATGTAATGAGAAGACAGGCATACTTATTGTGGCCAGCTCTATGGAACATGCTGCATACAGTATGGAGATGTACTTAGAATCATAGGGTTGGAGGTCTTCTAGTCCAACTCCATGCCCAGGGTAGGAATCCTCATCCTGCCCAAACCAATGTCCAACCCTTGTCTGAAAACCTCCAGTGATGGAGCACTCATGATTCCAGGAGGCCCTTCTACTTAGCCCCTTAACATTTCTACTTACCCGTTTGCTCCTGGCTTTTAGGGAACTTCTTAAAATCTTCTTGTTTGAATGGGATTGTGATACCTTTGATGCCTAGGGGGGATGGAGAATGGCTATTTTATCAGATATTGGGTTTTTTTCGAACGTATTTTAAGATTTTACTTAAATCTTTACTTACTTTATACTGCCCAGAATAGAGAGACAGGGTGGTGTAAAAATTATGGAAATAAATAAATCATGTTTGCTTTAAATCTGTTTTTAGAAATATGCATATCATGAAGTTTCCCTCATCAGAGATTTCAGCTTCTCTTTTTCAGGAACACCATCAATGGGAAAAATCACTGAGCTACCGCAAAAGGCTTCTTTTGCATTATGAAACTGTAAAATGAAGAAGATTTAAGACTGTGGTTTTGAAAAGCCCAACGTTGTAAACATGGATGTAGATCATTTGCAAAAACTTCTCCAGAAAGGAGATAGAGAAATGTCAGTGTTCTCTGATCACAGATTGCTTACAAGAAGACAATAGCCTCAGATTGCCAATACCATCAGAGATGGTAACTTCTGAGCTGTTTGATATTCCAACAGTCTTAGAGGGAAGAAAGCAAGCTAGTTACTTGCTTTTGAAATGATATGAAGGCCAGTTTGGACCTTAGGATTCAAATCCAGCCTTCCAGCCTTCCCCCCCTCCTTCTCCATTAAAGTTCAAAGCCGTCTGGAATTCAAAGTTCTGGTGAGACTCCAACTCATGTTTAAGGAAAGTTTTCTTTTAGCATGATTTCAATTCTAATGGGGACGGAGAGGTTGCTTTTATTCCAGTCTCAACGTTTCTAATTTCACTTTATGCTTCGCCCCTGGCTCCCGACCCCCACCCACCACTCCTTTTTGCACTGAGTTATGCTTCCTCTTGATTACCAGAACTGGAGCTGAAATAATAAATCTACATTAAGGAATCTGATGAAACAAGTTGTAAAAAAAAAAAAAAAAAAAGGAAAAAGAGTTCAGTGACTAATAAAATAACCGGGAGCAGCCACATTCATTAATTAGAAGTCAAAACGGAAAATCGCATTGGAGAGAGGCAGTGCTGGGTAAATGGAATGAATGAATCTCACCTGTCCTTTGTAACACAATAAAGAGGGTATACACCCCAGACATGTTTGTACACTTCTCCTTCCTTTGACAGAACACCTTGACTTAGTAACAAGCTTGTGCATCTGGGGGTATATTGTTACTGAAATGAACATTTCAGGCTTCGTTGCCTTTTTCTCTCTTAACACAATTCACAGCAAACCTCTGAAAAAGCACACCCTGGATCAGTGTTTCTCAACCTTAGCAACTTTAAGATGTCTGGACTTCAACTCCCAGGATTCCCCAGCCAGCATGGGTGGCTGGCTGGGGAATCCTGGGAGTTGAAGTCCAGACATCTTAAAGTTGCCAAGGTTGAGAAACACTGCCCTGGATTGTCCAACCTGGGTCAAAAACACCAGAGAGAGTCCCCCCCCCCACTAAAGAGTTCTCCCAGCCTTGCGTGGTGTGCAGGTTGCTATTATGTCAGGCGTGAGACATTTGGAACTTGGAAAGCATGACAGCATTTGGAACCCGGCTTGGCACCCCACATTTAAAGTTAACATTTGGCAAGTTCTGCTGGAGTTAAGTTTGGCAAGTGGCGTGTAGTAAACTAAGGGGCATTTGCTTTAATTATATTTTAAAATATAGCTCCCTGCAGCTTCTAAGACCTGGTGCAAAGAGAGGCCCAGTGTTTGTTTGCCCACTTTCTGCATGGGAGGAGGAAGGGGGAAGCCCAGTTTATACAAATAAGCTTTGCTTTAATTAGCATGGCAGCAGCTCCTTCTTTTTGACTCCCTCGCTTTAATTGTTTCGAAGGGCCTTAGTTAAAACTGTCCCTTAGAATAAGATTCTGAACGCGGATGCAGAGAAAAGGACTAGCTGGTGACTCTAGTATGAATAGTGTGGCTTTAAAAAAAAATCCAGACAGACTCTGCAGCGCTGTCCACGGGGAGTGAGTTGTCAAGCTATTATTACTTGAATAGTGTCCAGCTCCAGTGCGGTGTCCCTCCCAAGGTTAACAAGGTAGGTCAGTTAAAAATAACATTAAATGCGGGGGGGGTGGAGGGTTAGGAGAAGAAACCCAGCATTTAAATAACATGGACAGCCTGGCTTAAAAATGACAAAAGGCAGAGAATTGAAAGGTAAGGCGCAAATTCCATCCCCAGATCGTAGGGTGGGAGGGAAGGGAGGCAAGAGAGAGAGTCCTGAGCAAAGAATGAAGTGCTCTCCAGAACTGTGGATCTCCTGGTTTTTGTCTGCTGAGCTAGATCCTGAATTGTATGTAAGCGGGGGATAATAATGTTCAATATCTCTCATGAGCACCATGCACCTATAAACTCAAACACACACAATATTCATTGGGCTTACCCCAAGGCAGCTCTGTAGGCATAGGTGTTATCCAGTAGGAAGACATTTTGTTTTTTGTTGTTCATTTTAAAACAGTCCAGTTGTAAAGGGTGGAAATCTTGCAATATTTCATCTTCTTGAACCCCAACACCCCTCATCTCAGCCATGCCCAGTGGAGAGCTGATCCAGCGCACTGATTTGCAACCTGTGGGTAGGGAGGCTGGGAGGCAGGGCATCATGACAGGGAATCAGCTCTTCATCTGGAAAACAAAGGTTAGGAGAAGCTTGTGGATGCATGTTCCTCCCCAAACAGAGGCCTAGTGAAGCACAAACTTTTCTTTCCGTCATTCACTGATGTGCCAATAGGGGGAGTTTTCCTCATCTGGTAGCTCTTTGTTGTTGTTGTTCAGTCGTGACCCCATGGACCATAGCACGCCAGGCCTTCCTGTCCTCCACTGCCTCCCGGAGTTTACTCAAATTCATGTTCATCACATCGGTGATGCTATCTAACCATCTCATCCTCTGCCGTCCCCTTCTCCTTTGGCCTTCAGTCTTTCCCAGCATCAGCTCTCCTTATCCCTAAATAAAATAAACACAGAGGAATATAAGAAAAATTATGCTGGATCAGGCCAAAGGCCCATCTACTTTAATTTTCTCTTTTCCATCATGACCAGACAGATGCCAATAGGAAGCCCATGAGAGAACATGTGCAATAGCATTCTCTTGCTCATTCCCCCCGTGACTTCCATTAAGTGTATGAACTGAGATTCCCTAAACCTTGGAAAATAATGAATGCTGTATTCCAAAACAGTATGGAAATCCAATGTGTACATGCAGGTTTGTGCAAACAAAGGCTGCCGTAATTCCTGCTGGCATACACACCATTATTCTTGTACCTACAATTCCCTAGATGGGTAAGGAGCATCACTTACCAAGATTTCATATCAAATTGAATACAAGGGGAGAGAGAGAAATCAGTATATTTCAGTTCTCCTGTGGAATGATGCAGAAGTATCAATGCATGTTCATGTTAATAATAGCAGAACTGTGAAATTTGACTACTTTGGGTGACAGGAGAGAAGATAATAATATTACCTGGTACACGAACCTGACATCCATAGGCTCAATTCACATACAGTAGATATGTATTTAATGACTGGAGATAAAATGAATCAACTTGTTCTAATGCCAAACCTTGCATTTGAGGCAATGGAAAGCCAAATTAAAGTTCTCATTTAGACATTAAATCAGTGAATTCTCATTTCCCCTCTTCTGCCATGGTCCCTCATGGGAAGAAGCATATCACCTCATTTGAACCCCTGCCTAACTGTGCAGGCATGCCACATCTAAATTAAGCCACCATTGCATGGTAAACTATCAAGGTCTTTCTTCCTACCCAAATTTAATTTTACAGTCAGAGGCTGCATTCAGACATGACATCCCCATGTGGATAGCAGGAGATAACAGAAGTGATGTTAATACAACCAGGCATACAGAAAAAGCAGTTAGTTAGTTAGTTAGTTAGTTGACTTATATAGCCACCCATCTTATGTACCATAACCCTAGGTGGCTTACAGAACAACAATAAAACCAAATCAAAACTAAAACTATAAAAAAAACACCACAAAAACTGTGATGCCCCAAAGGCAACACCTCATCACACATCCACATTCAACAGTACTGGGTTCCAGCTTTACATCCCAATGCCTGCGGGAACAGCCAGCTCTTCAAAGTCCTTCCAGAAGATTAGGAAGGTAGCCTGCTGGATCTCAGGAACAGGAGTTGTGACTTATACTCCACACAGAAGGCAAATTCAGAAGAAAATGTCATCTAATCTTTGATGACCTTCATGTTTCTTGAAATCCTAATCCATATACACACATGCGCACACGCACACACATATACACAGAGAGAGAAGGTTTGAAGAGAAATTTTACTCTTGATTTATCTTGATTTTTCTCTTACCTAAAGAGAATTCCCAAAATGTAATGCATAGATCAGCCTTTTCTGAGCTAGTGCCCTCATACGCACAGCCTTTGACCTTGCTGGGTGTGAATTCTGAGAATTGTAGTCCCAACCTGGGGACGCGGTGGCTCAGCTGGTTAAACAGCTGAACTGTAGGCTGCCGATCAGAAGGTCGGCAGTTCGAACCCCCACGGGATGAGGTGAGCTCTCGTCCTTAGTCCTAGCTCCTGTCAACCCAGCAGTTCGAAAGCCTTGCAAGTAGATAAATGGGTACCACCTTTAAAAAAGTGGGCTAATTTGCTGGCGTCCTGTCGGGAACTCAGCTCCACCGGAGAGGAGAGGATCAAAGGATCGGAGGAAGATCAAACAGCAGTGGTGACGACCGACCCGGATGTGACAGCTACAGGACATCAGCAGCCAGCTCAAGGCATCCTGGGAATTGTAGTCCAGAGCCTAATAGAGTCGGTTCCCCTACCGCTCTCCCTTCACGAACGGTGAATTGTATATATTTGGAATTGATGTATAATTGAATTGTATATATATGATTGTAAGCCGCCTAGAGTCCTCCACTAGGGAGGGGATAGGCGGGGTATAAATAGCACTATAAATAAACAAATACACCTATCTGGAGGTTGTTAGCCTAGAGAAGTTGATTTAAATATGTTTATTCGTAACAATAAAACAAAATAATAACAACAACCTTGCAGAAAAACCAATGAATCTAAAACTAATTCACGATACAGTTAGATCTGTATTATAGTATTTGCAACTTCTTTCCAAAAATTGTTTTCATTGAGGACTTCAATTCCATTTACCTATAAATGTTTGCTATAAAAAGCCAGAAAAGGTTTGCAAATGAGATAATTTGTCTTGGAATCCCAATATGATAACAGTGCACCATGAGCCATTATGTTAGGACAACATTCCTATCACTTTAAAAGTTTTGTAATTCAGGACTGATGGATACCTTTGGGACTAAAGACCATTTTACAAGAACTGCACATTCACTTTTTAATGGATCAATTAGCATCTTTCTGCAATCCAGCTATGTTATTAATGTTCATCCTATATGCCAAAATGCAGTTAGACAAAATTAAATTTGGCTGAAGAACTCTAATAAAGGAAATTCAGTAAGAGTACAAGGCTATAGCCTTTTTCAAGGAGAAATTCCTAGCTCTGAGACCTAGTATTTTCCCTTTGAAACTGTGCATAGTACCTTGTACCATACAGTACAATGGGACTTTGATAAGTCCATATATAATTATAACAAGGACTGTAAATGGCCACATTGCCATCATCAATGCTCTTTAAAACAGAAGCTCTCCCCAGTGACCAAGGTACAATACTAGAAAAAATGTAGGAGAGAAGATTTGTCTATGGACAGGCTGTTTGTTCAAACCAGCATTTTCACCATTAGCCAGCCCCT
The DNA here is from genome assembly GCA_023362775.1 of Charina bottae. Taxonomy (NCBI): domain Eukaryota; kingdom Metazoa; phylum Chordata; class Lepidosauria; order Squamata; family Charinaidae; genus Charina; species Charina bottae. Next base: position 197,433,539 of record JALMGJ010000002.1, on the reverse strand, counting down.
CGGTTTATGTGCAGTTCACTCTACCCTATCCCTCTGGAACAGTAATAAGCAACATTGAACATGTGGATACCAATGTACCCTTAGCCATATATGGCTCCCAGCCTCATTCAATTCATTGTTGTACATTAAATTTAAATTTGTTATAAAAGCAACGCTCCAGCTTCCAGCACCATCTTTATTTCCAAGATGTTTTGAGTCCTATGTAGGCCATGTTCAAGACAGAGGCTCTGGTGTGATAGAGAACATTCTAGGGGGAGGGAGCTATTGTGAACAATTTCATCAATTGTCTTCTATAAATGTTGGTTTTGTGACTTGCCATGCTCCCCTCAATAGCCAAGTTGGGAATAGGCCAACCCCCTTCCCATGACAGCCATTTTCTGAAAGTACCCACATGTTTCCTAAATGTGCCCACTGGCCCCCAAAAGTTGGCTACTCCTGTTCTGAAGGTAATAGTCCAGGACTTGAACACTCCCAACAGTAACAAAACACACAAGGAGTTCGTGTCTACTTCAAAGTAGCATATTCTTATTATTAAAGTATTGTATATATTTTAATTATAATCTATTTGGAGTCATTAGTCTATGTTCCAATTATGAACTTTTTTTTTAATTGAGTAAACCTATGTTCCATGAATTCAAAGTGATGTTCATGGGGTTTCCAAATGGTCTCCTATCCAGGTCTTGATTACACCAAGTTCTACTTAGCTTCAGCAGATTGAATTCTTCATGTTCTCCCAGTTCAGGTCCTGGAATCTGATGACACTTAATCACCTAATTCTACCTGGATGTTCTGGGATTCTTCTGTACATTGCTCTGAAATGTACTTGGGAAACAGATTCTAATCCATGCCATTTCTTCAAGCATTCCTCATAGGTTTAGACCATCTGGTTTTTGCAAACTAACTTTAAAAAAATCAGTACATTTTATCTCAAAATGAACATTTTGATGCACTTCTGTTAAATATTTAGCTACATTTACTGAAGTATGAAACCTGATGGTAGCTCCATTGCATCCTGCATATTAGTCTGAGAGTTATGGGTCAGATGACTACATACTGGAATTTGCAAAAGCTGGATTTTTCAAACTAATAAAGTACACCAAAAGCAAAGATGCAAACTAACTTTAATTCATTCTAGTAGCAGTGTTCAGGATGCCCATTCCTTTCCATTTTCCTCATTTATATACAATATCTGCTCACTTTTTCTTTCCATCTCTGGAAATATGCATATAAGCATCCTTAATGAAGTCATGTATTTCATAAATCACTGTTTTGTCACCACAACACTGCCCACTATGTAAAATAAGATCTGCTCCCCTATATGTGTCCAATCCAATTTTCAATGATCATGTCCAATCCCGATGTGCAAACATGAAACTCTGGCAGAAGTTAAAACCCACATAAAAGCTCATTAAACTAGACTAAAATGGTATCAGTTTAGTATGTGCCCTGGGAACAAGGAAGTCACATGATTGAGTAATTCTCCTTTTCTCCAACTACTTGTCAGTGTAAAGCTCGCAGGCCAGGAAAGTCATGTCCTTAATGTGCTAAACCACTATTAGTTAAACAAGCCAACATTTGGATGGAGCCAGCATTTTTTTTTCTACCGGTGAGAGAATGCCCATAAATGAGTTCCATCCAAAATGCTTTATTAGCAGAAGGAGAAGCACTCTTACCCCCTTCTATCTGCAACTCTAGAACATCTTGCTAATGTTCTAGAACAGAGCTTTCCAAACTGTGTGTCGCGACACAAAAGTGTGTCGCCACACACAGTCTGGTGTGTCGCCACACAACCTGGAAGCGCTGATCATCATCAGCGCTTCCGGGTTTTCCCACGGCGACACACCAACGCCGGTTGGTGTGTCGCCGCAGGAAAAACTTTGGAAAGCCCTGTTCTAGAAAGTTACTTTCGTATTAGGAGTTCCTGGGCGTGATAGGCAGTGATGAAAAGAAGGCCAATCAATGATTACTATCTTCTCTTTCCTTCAACCAGTAAAGACACTCCACTGGATTAGAAACCCTACTGTCCATGGAAAACAGAAAACAGATCTAAGCCAATATACTCTGAAAGCAGACATTCCTTTAACTTCGTATAATCTAAATGCATTCGAACAACTCTCAGAGTTTGAATTGATTTCAAGTTTACCAGCTTTGGATCCAAAATCCTTTCTAGCTATTTATTTTACTATCTTTCCACAGCATCGTTCTTTGCATTAGTTTAATAAAATTATATTTCATTTTACTGCTGTGTGTTCTGCTCTTTCCCATCTGAGGAAAATGCAGTGAAAATGCACAGCACTTCATAACACAATAAATACAAGATTTCAGTATGTGAAAGTACACTGAAGTGACACGGTAAAACAGCTGTATGGAAAAAATATATAAGCAGATCAAAAAGTAACATGAGAATCAAGCCGATGAGTGGCTTAGGGGTGTAATTAAAATTTTGCAGGTGGGGGATACAAACCAGAAAACCTGCAGCTCTTTTTGAAGGTTTTGAAGAGAACCAGCTTTGAATTGTTCCAAGCAAATATCTTCAAATAAGCTGCTGAGGGACCTTTGAGTGACATTAGTGCTTACGAGTTATTACTCATTCCTTAATGGCAAAAATGTCATTTCACCAAGTTTGATCAATAGTCCAGTACAATTTGATTTAGTATATGTGTTTGGCTCATATTTTTAAGAAGTCAGATAATTGAATTAGCTCTTAGTAGCCACCCTTCCTGCTAGAGTGAAGTGGGGTAGGTCCGTGCAACAGATCACCTGGAGCTCCCGCCCCGGCCTTTCTGGAATTGGCCCTTCAACCATGCAGCATTGTATGGTCCTATGACCATCCCAACACCTGCTGAGAAAGACGCCTGTCCTTTCTCAGTATTACTGTAAGTGTAATTTCAAAATTAAAAACAGGTAAAAAGCACCTCTTGGCCACATCATAACATTTAGAAAGTAAGTGCAGCTCCAAGTCCACCTCTGGGTACAATTTGGCTTATTTTAAAAAGGAACAAAAATTTGACAGCTTGGACATTTGTCTTCAAAGGTGAATCATTAAATAGAGCAGATTTAATCCCAGGCCACTAATCACTATTCATTTTATATCAGTTAATAAAAGTTATTTGAGGAGTGACAGAAGTGTAATGTCATTAACGACAGAGAAAAGTGCAAAATAGCATGGCAGCTTAACATTGTTCAGGATGTGGTCAAGTGAAACACATCAATGTAGGTTCGACAAGGTGATTCACAAATTGGCCAAGCCAATTCTAACCCAAGTAAAAAAGAAGTGGCATTGTTAGCTATCAATGTCTTTTATACATATGGTATGATTGGGTGGAGTGAAAGCAAGGGACAATTGTTTTGTTTTTCCTGCTCTAGGAAATGAAAGTTTAGTAATCGATACTACCAGGAACCGTCAGATTTTATCATACTGCTGCAAGCGTGCTAGTTCCTGGTTTCCTTTTTCACTGACAGTTTGCAAAGGCTGAAATCAGCTCTGCTGGCTGTGGCATCTAGTATCGATACAAAATAATATATAAGAGGTAGGTAAAATGTTAATGGATATTAAGATCTGATTGTAATGTTTCCACCCCTGTCTTTTTGCTCCCCCCCCCAGATACTCATGAGTGTTATTTTATATAATTGCTGTCTTAAAATACATAACATTCCTCTTTAAATTCCGTAAGGGGGAACCATACGTCTGCAGTCCTACAGCTGCCCTGGAAAACTTGAAAACATGACTATGTGAAGGAATCAAGTTCCAAACAAATACAAAAAGAATCTGAAATAGGGAAGCTAGGCTGAGGATTTGTGGATGGCAGCCCTGATTAAAACACATTGTTGAGATTCACAGATAGGGAAACAAATGCTGGATTTGTTTCCTGATACTCAATCCAGTCAGTATGACTAACTGTTCGAAACAATGGCTATATTTTACTACTCTTTAGAAGAACATTTTCATCTGCTTAGATCAGATGTGAATGGAGCTGCTGCTAAAACTTGAACCTTGCTTTTGAACACTGGGGGGAGCCATGCTCACCGTAGAAGCACAGGCAGTTTTTCTTCCGGACAAAACTTTTGTCACTTTTACTGAAGCCTGAACATCTTAAGGTGGAATGGAATACACCAAGAATTTGATCGATAATAATTGAAAATATTCCAACTGGGAACCTTTTATGGACTTTGTGCTAAAAGAAGAAAAAAGTGAAATGATGATTTATGGATTTAATGATAGAAAAAGATGAGAATTTAATATGGGGTTGAAGGGATCTCTGGAAGAGATAAGAGGGAGGGGAGACAATAGGTTTGTCAATATCTGTTGAAGAAAAAGTCGGAAGTCACTATATTTCATAGTTTTCTTTCTTTTTTCTTTTTTTCTTTTCTTGCACCCTTTTCTTAATTCTTTTCTGTCTTTTTCTTTAGATTTGTCTTTTTCTTTATGTAAAACTCCCAATAAATAATAATAATAATAATAATAATAAAAATGAAAATGAAAATATTCCTCAGCTACGTGTATGTATGTATTTAAATCTCTGTAAATTCAGAGTTTCCCATTGACAAACCTGAGTATGGTAGGAGAAAGGAAAAGAAATGATCAAATGGAAATGTTAGGATACATATTTGAAAGGTCCAAGTGAAATGTGTAACAGCTTGTGGGTACTGCTTAGCCAGATACACTGAGCTTTCAAATGCATCTGAATGGTAGCAGGCTGGAGGAACCTGGTCTATGCACAATGAAGCATGGGATTGTCTTTCTTTTCATGATACCTGGAGTTACTGGGTGTTCCAGTGCCAGCAGTGACTTGCAGATCTTGCAACCAAAAACTGGGGCCTTGGGAGGGATGGCATTCCTGAGATTGATAACTCTGATATCAGAGGCATCCTGTGAGAGCAGGAGAAACCATGCCAATTGATACGAAGGGAGGCACCGGCCTCCCGAGAGGTAGGTTATCGTAGATTGCTCAGTTGTTAACATTCAAAGCATATGCCACAGACTGTACCTGAGATAAATTTCTTCTCAAGATGAGAAACAGAGCCAATAAAATATTGGGTAGAAGAGAGTTGTTTAAGAACATGTAGACATGTAAGTGTGTGAAATATGTTCACATTCTGTCCTGAGCCCCCTTATATTGATATTATATTAAGCACATGATAGATAACTTTGGAAGCAAAAAATCTTATGCTGAAATGTTTCCAAAAATTATATACAACCTGAGCACTGTCTGATTGACAAAAGAGTAAATGGAGACTAAGGCCAGTAAGATATCTTCCTTATTCCTTCCCGAAAGGAAAATGTGACAGGCAATGCGTTGCAATCTTAAAACCATTTATTTGGAAGTTGAGTCATCTAATTTCAATGGGAATATTGTAGTAGTTGTTGTTGCTGTTGTTGTTGTTATTATTATTATTACAATTATATTCTGCCTCTTCTCTTGAGAACTCAGAGAAGTATTATGCACCAGACTGCATTGTCTGTGTGGACCTAATGGATTATACCAACTCTTTTTCATAGTTCATCCAAGTATGAATTGTGGTGATTTTTTTTTTCAGTTATTGGGAAGACTAGCAGTAACAGCTAAACCCGAAAAGCCTGGATGCTTGCCATTAAATATAGAAACACATGCTAGAATACATCTTCCACAAATATTTTTAACACCAAGGCCAAGCCCACAAATCAGTCCTCTTCTCATTTAGAAGAGTTGAATAAATTTTGACTTTAGCTCTTCTAGAGAGAATAGGAAATGCCACCAGTGTTCCTTTTAAACCGAATTTACACAGGAAGCTCCTACAGATCCTCTATAGCAGTGTTTCTCAACCTTGGCAACTTTAAGATGTGTAGACTTCAACTCCCCTATCCAGCATGCTGGCTAGGGAATTCTGGGAGTCGAAGTCCACACATCTTAAAGTTGCCAAGGTTGAGAAAAACTGATCTATAGCGTCAACTTTAAGATGGCATTCTCTGAGCACATGAAGATCCATTGAACTATCCTGTGGATCCTAAAGTATAATAATCCCATCAGAATCTACTTCTAACTGGAAAAAATATACATTTGTAAAAATCATATGCATACGCATTAGGCATCTGGGACAAATCCTTCCTCAACAAAATTTCACCATTAATGAACAGTCTGGGGCAACCTTGGACATCTGGCAATGATAAAGAAAACCTAGTTAGCAGTACTATTGTTCTTGTTGTTCTTGTTGTTCTTGCAGTCCCATATGTTCTTACATGGCTTACAGAAAGACTTCTTCATTATTGTGACATTAATTTCACACAAACGATCTACTGGGCTAACAGAGGCCAGAATCCCTAAAGTGAGGAGCCTTAGAACAAAACATGTTATATTTGGGAGGGGGAGAAGCAACCCTGTCTGTACTGACTTCATCTTTGTTCGGATAGCCCACATTTGACATGAAGGGAGGCATCTGCTGCAGATTTAACATTCAACAGTGATTCTGGCAGACCCACTGCCTTTTTTCTCCCCTTTTCCTCCACAGTGCAAATAAAGTTTTATGGCTACAGGCAGAAAGAATTCCCGCACCATTGCTACCACTGTTTGACTTGCAAGCTAAATGAATCCACACAGGCAGAGGGGCACCGAAACGGGGATCGGTTGTCCTCCAGCAAAACTCACTTGCTGTATCAAGATTGCAAAAAGCACAGAAAGTCAAAGAAAGGAGTGAAAACAGATGTGGTTTCTAAGCTTCCAAACAGGAAAATTAAGGAGGAATACAGACCATTGTTTTTCCCTCCCACTGCACGTTAACTGTATATAATTGCCATGTGAGCTGCTCACAGGTTGCAAAACAACGTGACTGGAAGAGTAGATCAGCCCTGCCATTAGAAGGAACAAGGCTTAACTGATTCTGAATATTAAGAAAGAGACTCCCATTCCTGGCTATTTATATTGGGATTATTCAGACTGTACCTGTAGTGGGCACTCTGCACCTTGAGGGGTAAGACAAGGAAAGGGAACACAACTCTTTGTAGGAAAATCCCTTACACAAAGAATTTGCAGATCATTGGGGTACATTTTTTAAACTTGTTGGAAAACTTTGTAATCTCACTTGTAGTCTCATACTCAAAGTGCATAAAATCTAGTATCTTGCAGGAGCTGCCATTTTAATCTTCTTTCAGTTATAAGAGTGTTTATACAAAAACACAGATCCATGGTAGCACGTACTGGAGAAACCTTCTCTTTGACCCATTGTGGAAAACCTTCGGAGATGTTACTGATTTATTTATTTACTGCATACTCATCCAGCATGGCCAATGTTGAGAGATGCTGGGGGTCACTGAACTACGTATAACATCCCAAAGGCTACAGATTCCCTTCTCTGTAATAGACCGCACTAGACAAAGTCAATCACTGATTGTCTATCTCAGTCTAAAATACCTTTACATTTTCATGAGTGTCATATGGATGAGCACAGAGTTATAGAAGAGGCAACCAGGTCAGTGTTGGGACTGAGTGGTTGTTTGTTTGTTTGTTGAGTATCTGACATCGTTTTAAGGAGGCACTACATTGCTTAAGCAACATTCACAAAGCTCTGGTGAACAAATCATATCTTGCAAGACATTGTTGCAGTGCTTGAAAACATTTTAATTAAAATTTCATTAAACACATGTCATTAATTTAATTAAAATTTAATTTAAAACATTTTAAATTAAACATTATATTGCTGGCTATCCTGGGAATATAATAGGAGGGCAATAAAAAAAACCAGACTATTTATAATAAATATTTCCTATTCTCTTCAGTGGGCAGATACCATTTCTTGAACTGAGTATTTACATGTAGGACACAATCTTCAAATTTAAGGTAACAAAGAAACTAAGCAGAGCCAGGGCCGCAACTGGGGGGGGGGGGCAAGCAGGGCATGTGCCCCGGGAGCCGCGCTGGGGGGGACGTGCCAAAATGACACCCGGGGGGGCACCAAAATGACAAAATAACCCATGGGGGGGGCGGAATCCATGTTTGCCCTGGGTGACACAGACCCTAGTTCCATCCCTGAGCAGAGCCCTTAGCCTTACAAAAGTTGTTGATTTTTGCAATTGTCAAAAGTTCTGATTGACTTAACAGACTTAATAATGAATGAATTAACTGACTAAAAAGTATCAGTCCTCTGAAATCAAAAGTAGTTACAAAATTCTGGAACTGTACTCTCCCCACTCCTATTTAACATCTAAATCAGAGCTTTCCAAACTGTGTATCGTGACACGTTAGTGTGTCGGCTGCAGTGTCTGGGTGTGTAGTGGCTACTGCTGCCTCCGAGCCCTGCCAGGATTCTGCACAGGTCCTAGTGCCTGCCTTGTGCCTTGCTGCCTCCAAACCTGCCCTCCCAGGATTCTGCACAGGTCCTAGTGCCTGCCTTGTGCCCTGCTGCCTCCAAACCTGCTGTGATTCCACGCAGGTCCTAGTGCCTGCCTTGTGCCCTGCTGTAAGAGTGTGTTGCAAAATGATGCCCTGCTGTAAGAGTGTGTCGTGAAATGATGCATGTCTAAAAAGTGTGTCACCAACATGAAAAGTTTGGAAAGCTCTGATCTACATGAAGCCACTGGGCAAAGTCATCCAACAGCATGGGGGAGGTATAATCAATATGCTGATGATACCCAGCTGTCTCCAGCAAAGGAGATCGTTACCTTGTCGTGGTGCTGGAGCTTGAGCACCTCAATGAAACCATGAGCTAAACCGTGAAGGGACACCCAAGACGGGAAGGTCGTGGCAGAGAGGTCAGACTAAATACGATCCCTGGGGAAGGTAATGGCAACCCACCCCAGTATTCTTGCCATGAAAACTAAATGGATCAGTACAACCAAAGATATGTCGGTATACCATCGGAAGATGGGACTCCCAGGTCGGAAGATGGTCAAAATGCTACTGGGGAGGAACAGAGGATACGTTCAACTAGCCCCAGATGTGATGACGCAGCTAGCTCAAAGCCGAAAGGACGGCTAGCGGCCGACGGTGCTGGTGGTGAACGACGAATCCGATGTTCTAAAGATCAACACACCATAGGAACCTGGAATGTAAGATCTATGAGCCAGGGCAAATTGGATGTGGTTATTGATGAGATGTCAAGATTAAATATAGACATTTTAGGTGTCAGTGAACTGAAATGGACTGGGATGGGCCACTTCACATCAGATGACCACCAGATCTACTACTGTGGACAAGAGGACCACAGAAGAAATGGAGTAGCCTTCATAATTAATAATAAAGTGGCTAAAGCAGTGCTTGGATACAATCCAAAAAACGATAGAATGATCTCAATTCGAATTCAGGGTAAGCCATTTAACATCACAGTGATCCAAATATATGCCCCAACCACAGATGCTGAAGAAGCAGAAGTAGATCAGTTCTATGAGGATCTGCAGCACCTACTAGATAATACACCAAAAAGAGATGTTATTTTCATTACAGGAGACTGGAATGCTAAGGTGGGTAGTCAGACGACACCTGGAATTACAGGCAAGCATGGTCTGGGAGAACAAAATGAAGCAGGACATAGGCTGATAGAATTTTGCCAAGACAACTCACTGTGCATAACAAACACTCTCTTCCAACAACCTAAAAGACGACTTTATACATGGACTTCACCAGATGGTCGACACCGAAATCAGATTGACTACATCCTTTGCAGCCAAAGGTGGTGGACATCTATACAGTCGGTAAAAACAAGACCTGGAGCTGACTGTAGTTCAGATCACGAACTTCTTATTGCAAAATTTAGAATCAGACTAAAGAGAATAGGGAAGACCCACAGATCAGTTAGATATGAGCTCACTAATATTCCTAAGGAATATGCAGTGGAGGTGAAGAATAGATTTAAGGGACTAGATTTAGTAGATAGGGTCCCAGAAGAACTATGGACAGAAGTTCGCAACATTGTTCAGGAGGCGGCAACAAAAAACGTCCCAAAGAAAAAGAAAACCAAGAAGGCAAGATGGCTGTCTGCTGAAACACTGGAAGTAGCCCAAGAAAGAAGGAAAGCAAAAGGCAACAGTGATAGGGGGAGATATGCCCAATTAAATGCAAAATTCCAGAGGTTAGCCAGAAGAGATAAGGAATTATTTTTAAACAAGCAATGTGCGGAAGTGGAAGAAGACAATAGAATAGGAAGGACAAGAGACCTCTTCCAGAAAATTAGAAACATCGGAGGTAAATTCCAGGCAAAAATGGGTATGATCAAAAACAAAGATGGTAAGGACCTAACAGAAGCAGAAGAGATCAAGAAAAGGTGGCAAGAATATACGGAAGATCTGTATAGGAAGGATAATAATATTGGAGATAGCTTTGACGGTGTGGTCAGTGAGTTAGAGCCAGACATCCTGAAGAGTGAGGTTGAATGGGCCTTAAGAAGCATTGCTAATAACAAGGCAGCAGGAGACGATGGTATCCCAGCTGAACTGTTTAAAATCTTGCAAGATGATGCTGTCAAGGTGATGCATGCCATATGCCAGCAAATTTGGAAAACACAAGAATGGCCATCAGATTGGAAAAAATCAACTTATATCCCCATACCAAAAAAGGGAAGCACTAAAGAATGTTCAAACTATCGAACAGTGGCACTTATTTCACATGCCAGTAAGGTAATGCTCAAGATCTTGCAAGGTAGACTCCAGCAATTCATGGAGCGAGAATTGCCAGATGTACAAGCTGGGTTTAGAAAAGTCAGAGGAACTAGAGACCAAATTGCCAATATGCGCTGGATAATGGAGAAAGCCAGGGAATTTCAGAAAAACATCTATTTCTGTTTTATTGACTATTCTAAAGCCTTTGACTGTGTGGATCATAACAAATTGTGGCAAGTTCTTGGTGGTATGGGGATACCAAGTCATCTTGTCTGCCTCCTAAGGAATCTGTATAACGACCAAGTAGCAACGGTAAGAACAGAGCACGGAACAACGGACTGGTTTAAGATTGGGAAAGGAGTACGGCAGGGTTGTATACTCTCACCCTACCTATTCAACCTGTACGCAGAACACATCATGCGACATGCTGGGCTTGAGGAATCCAAGGCTGGAGTTAAAATCGCTGGAAGAAACATTAACAATCTCAGATATGCAGATGATACCACTTTGATGGCTGAAAGCGAGGAGGAGTTGAGGAGCCTTATGACGAAGGTGAAAGAAGAAAGTGCAAAAGCTGGGTTGCAGTTAAACCTCAAAAAAACCAAGATTATGGCAACCAGCTTGATTGATGACTGGCAAATAGAGGGAGAAAAAGTGGAGGCAGTGACAGACTTTGTATTTCTAGGCGCAAAGATTACTGCAGATGCTGACTGCAGCCAGGAAATCAGAAGACGTCTACTTCTTGGGAGGAGAGCAATGGCAAATCTTGATAAAATAGTTAAGAGCAGAGACATCACACTGACAACAAAGGTCCGCATAGTTAAAGCAATGGTATTTCCTGTAGTAACCTATGGCTGCGAGAGCTGGACCATAAGGAAGGCTGAGCGAAGGAAGATAGATGCTTTTGAACTGTGGTGTTGGAGGAAAATTCTGAGAGTGCCTTGGACTGCAAGAAGATCAAACCAGTCCATACTCCAGGAAATCAAGCCAGACTGCTCACTTGAGGGAATGATATTAAAGGCAAAACTGAAGTACTTTGGCCACATAATGAGAAGACAGGATACCCTGGAGAAGAAGCTGATGCTAGGAAAAGTGGAAGGCAAAAGGAAGAGGGGCCGACCAAGGGCAAGATGGATGGATGGTATTCTGGAGGTGACGGACTCAACCATTGGGGAGCTGGGGATGGTGACGGCCGACAGAAAGCTCTGGCGTGGGCTGGTCCATGAAGTCACGAAGAGTCGGAAACGACTGAACGAATAAACAACAACAACCCAGCTGTACATCTCTACTCCAAGCCAACCAAGTGCTACTGTGCAGGTTTGTTTTCAGTGTCTGGAGGCTATGGGGGTCTGGATGGGACACAATAGGCTTCAGCTCAACCCTAGCAAGACTGAATAGCTGTGAGTCTTAGGGCCCTTGGATCCAGTGTTTTTCTTCTTTAGTTTTGAATGGGGTTGCCCTACTCCAAACAGAACTGGTAGACAATTTGAGGGTCCTTCTGCTGTCACAGTTCCTGTTCAAAGAGCAGCAGCAGCCATGGCCAGGAAGGCTTTTGCACTACTTGTTTTGTGCACCAGTGTGCCCCATTTCTGGACAGGAGGCAGTGCTTACAATCAATTTTATTTATTTATTTATTAATCAAATTTATCACCGCCCATCTCCACCATGGTAGACTCTGGGCGGTTTACAATAAATGTTAAAATTAAGATTAAAAATCAATAATCATTAAAATACAATAAACAGTACAATAAATAAGAATATAAAAATCCAGAGGATGGTAGGATCTTAAAAGGAGGTCATTATTAAACTAACCACCCCCAGGAGGAACTATCTCTACCTTTGTCCCACGCCAGGCGGCAGAACCAGGTTTTTAGGAACTTCCTAAAGGCCAAGAGGGAGGGCGCCTGCCTCACCTCTGGGGGCAGAATGTTCCACAGGGCAGGTGCTATCGCAGAGAAGGCACACCTCCTGGACCCCGCTAGATGGAATTCCTTTGTTGACGGGGTCCGCAGCATGCCCTTCCTGCATGACTGGGTGGGGCGGGTAGATGCAATCGGGATGAGATGGTCCCTCAGATAGCCTGGCCCCATGCCATGTAGGGCTTTAAAGGTGATAACCAACACCTTGAATTGGACCCGGAAGCAAACTGGTACCCAATGCAGCTCGCGGAGCAGTGGTGTTACATGTGCTGATCTTCTCGCACCCATAACCACTCGAGCGGCTGCATTTTGGACCAGCTGAAGCTTCCGGATACTCTTCAAGGGTAGCCCCATGTAGAGCGCGTTGCAATAATCTATATGAGAGATGACAAGGGCATGAGTGACTATTCGGAGGGCCTCTCGATCCAGGAAGGGGCACAACTGGCGCACAAGCCGAAGCTGTGCAAAGGCCCTCCTGGCCACAACTGCCACCTGCTCTTCGAGCAGGAGTCGTGAGTCCAGGAGGACCCCCAAGCTCCGGACTGAGTCTGAACGGGGTAGTGCCACCCCATCCAGAATTAAAGATGATAACTTCCTGGAGGCCGAGGGGCCATCAATCCATAGCCACTCCATCTTACCAGGGTTCAGTTGAAGCCTGTTGTTCCCCATCCAGGCCCCTACAGCCCCTAGGCACTGAGATAGGGTGTCCACTGCAACACTTACTTCACCCGGGATGGAGATATACAATTGAGTATCATCAGCATATTGGTGATACCTCATCCCGTGATGACGGATGATCTCACCCAGCGGCTTCATGTAGATGTTAAATAGGAGAGGAGAGAGAACCGAACCCTGCGGCACCCCACAAAGAAGGGCCCGTGGGTCGGATCTCTCCTCTCCTATTACCACCGATTGTGAGCGGCCCTGGAGGAAGGAGGTAAACCAGCGCAAAACTACACTGCCCACCCCCAACTCCCTGAGTCGCTCCAAAAGGATACCGTGGTCGACAGTATCGAAAGCCGCTGAGAGGTCCAAGAGAGCGAGAATGGATGCACTCCCTCCATCCCGCTCCCGCCACAGATCATCCATAAGCGTGACCAATGCAGTCTCTGTCCCATATCCTGGCCTAAAACCTGACTGAAAGGGGTCTAGATAATCCGTTTCATCCAGAAACCTCTGGAGTTGCAGCGCCACCACCTTCTCAACCACCTTTCCCAAAAAGGGAAGGTGGGAGACAGGATGAAAATTGTTCAAAACAGTGGGGTCCTGGGAAGGTTTCTTGAGGAGGCGCTAGTGCACTAGCGCCTCCTTAAAGACTGCTGGAAACACCCCCTCCGCTAAGGATGCATTAATCATCCCCTGGACCCAACCACATGTAACCTCCTGAGCTGATTTCACCAGCCAGGAGGGACATGGGTCAAGATGGCACGTGGTGGCGTTTACAATCCAGAGGATCCTGTCTACTTCATCAGGCCCAACAGGATCAAACCGTTCCCAGATAACAGGGTAAGTACGAACCTCTGGCATCTCTCCAGATTGTGCTTCACGCTTAGAGTTAAATTTGGAATGAATCTGAGCGATTTTGTCCTGCAGATGCTCAGCAAATTCTTCCGATCGGCCCTGTAGATGGGTCACCGTATCTTCGTGACCCAAGAGAGATCTAGTAATCTTAAATAGGGCCGTCGGGCGGCAATCTGCGGACGCAATAAGAACAGAGAAATATTCACGTTTCGACGCTCTTACCGCCACAAGGTAGGCCCTAATAGCGGCTCTAGATTGTGTCCGGTCAGATTCAGTCCTCATCTTCCTCCAGCGGCGCTCTAGACGTCTCTTAACCCTCTTCAAAACCTCAACTCCTCCGTGAACCATGGGGAGTGACGGGTCGAACGAGGCAAGAGAGGCCGCATAGGCGCGATCCTGTCCAGGGCCCCGGCCGCCTCCTTATTCCAAGCTGCGCCCAGGACCTCCGCCGGACCGTGCATAAGATCTTCAGGTATAACCCCCAGGTCCTTTTGAAACCTCATTGGGTCCATCAGTCGCCGGGGGCGGACCAATCTAATACGTCCTGCCTCCCTGTGGAGTGGGGCAGCACAAGAGAGCCTCAAGGTCACCAGGGCGTGGTCTGACCATGACAGTGGGGATAGATGTAACTCTCCCCTCAGATCACATTGCCACTGCTCAGACAAGAAAACTAAGTCTGGGGTGAGGCCACGGTCCCGAGTTGGGTCCCGAATAATCTGTGACAGGCCCATGGTTGCCATGGTAACCATGAACTCCCAAGCTGTCTCAGAGGTCCGTCCCAGGGAAGGCAGATTGAAATCCCCCAAGACCATAAGTCTGGGGAATTCCACTGCCAACCCTGAGATGGCCTCAAGGAGCTCGGGCAGGGAGGTTGCCACGCAGCAGGGAGGCTGGTACAGCAGCAACACTCCCAACTGCTCTCGAGAACCCAACTTGAAGAACAGGGTTTCACACCCGGCCACTTGTGGAGCAGCGCCCCTGAAGGCCATCAAAGACTCCCGGATGACAACCGCTACCCCTCCTCCCCTGCCCCGCTGTGTCGGCTGATGCCACACTCAAAACCCGGCTGGGCACATTTCTGAAAGGGCAACCCCTCCTTCTGGGCCCAGCCAGGTCTCAGTGATACATGCCAGGTCCGCCCCCCCATCCGTGAGCAAGTCGCGAATGAGGGGGGCCTTGTTATTCACCGACCTGGCATTAAGGAGCAACAGCCGGACCTCAGGGCCCTCGAAGATCTGATTACCAGGGTCTGGGTTTGGGCTTGGGGGGCCAGAACACATCACCAGTAACAAACACTGGGGGCGCCTTCCCCAACGATGGCCTGCCCCCAGCTCCCGTCATATCGTCCCTTACCTGTCACCACCTCGATCAAATTCTCCGCCCCGCAGCCCCCAGAGAATCCTAGCCCAGACGCCTCCACTTCTGGGATTAACAAATGCCATCTAATTGGACCTAAGAAGTGGGTCTTTTCTGTCCCAGCACCTGCCCTCTGGAACACCACTCCCCCCGAGATTAGATTGGCCCCAACCTGCCTTTTGCAAAGTGCTAAGATTAGATGGCCCATAGGATGTTATTATTACTGTTGAGTGTTTATTGGATTTGTTCTTGGCAACCATTGTAGATTTTATGTTTTTGTAGATAGTTTTTTTATTGTTTTTAATGTGTTGATAGCCACCCAGAGTCACATCTGTGAGGTGGGCAGCCATATAAATCAATTTAATAAATAATGAAATAATATAAAATATAAAAAAAGAGAAAAGAGAAAATAATAGAAAAGAGAAAAGAGAAAAGAGAAAAGAGAAAAGAGAAAAGAGAAAAGAGAGTAGAGTAAATAAAACCTTCTTATAAATAAGATATGTTTGTGTCTGAATTCTATGCACATTTTCTGGAGAGAGAGCCCTCAAGCAGAATTTACTTTTGAGTACTAGCACATAAAATTGCACTGTTAGTGTGCCATTGGATTTACATATGAAGCTGCATAAGCTTATTTATTTTCACAAACAGAAAGATTAGCCACACAGCCGCTGCTATTGCTCAAAGGAACTGCTTTGATTATCCTGTTGGATGGAAAGGCAAAGTAAATTAATATATAGCCCCCACATCCTATGATGAGCTGAGTACCTCTGTGAACTTGAATTTTGATTGAAGTATCTTAAAGTACATGCTGTGATATCACCGAGAACAATGAAGAAAGGATTTAAAGTCAATATTTTAACAAAGCATAAGATAACCACTTAATTCTCATTGATCCTATGCACTAGTTCAGTGAGAGATGCTGCCAAGGAAATATGTGTAGAAATAAAATCAGAAGTCCAAGAAAGAGAAGAAATTGATAGCTTAAAAATAAAAGAGGTTTCTTGAAGAAAAAGAGTTCTAAAATATGTTCCAGTCTCTCACTTCATTATCCTTATAAAACTCACATTTAACTTCTGAATTAACTTTTAACATTTTCTGTCCTTTTAGTTCCAGCTACAAGATGAACAGCTCTAACAGCAGCACTCCTTCACACATTTTAGTTATTTAAATTTAACCCCACTTACTTCAGAATTAATGTAACAGCCGAGAATCACAGCCATTTAAATGCATTAATAAGTGTGTTTTTAAAAGTAATTAAATACAACACAAGTCTGGCCAATTAGACAGAAAAAGACAGAATTATATCTGTAAATCTCAATAGTCTGACCTGCATAATCCACTAATTTTAGTGCTATTTAGTAAGGAAAAGTTTCTAGCAGCGTGAAGTATCTAAAATTGTGGCTTTGTTATTGCCTGCCACTATTGTTCGCATCTGGAGAGCAGAACTGAATTGGGGAATACACATTTCTTGTAGCTGTCAAGTAGTGGTGAATGCTCACCTCATCCTTGAACTATTTTTTCCCTAAATAAAGATGGAAATTGCTTTTCTTTTTGTTTAAACAAACTGCATACATATTTCCCATGTGTAATGACTATGCCTTTGTGAAGGAATTATAAACTAGTTTTATGGTTCCAAACATTATCATCATATAAACTTCCCATTTGGCAGGATTGGTTCAAAAAGGCCTTGGATTGAAAAAAAACAACACAGTCAACAGAGACATTGGGTGAAGTCAACCACAAACACATTCACAAGTGGTTTCTGTTCATTTCAAAAGACAGATTTTCCTTGCTAGAACTACTTAATACTTTACTACTTGTGTGAGATAGTCAGCCTAACAGTTACCTTCTGGTCATTTTTTTTTTCAGTTTTGAAGCAGATTCAGGTTTAGGGAAAGTCAGCTGCCACAATGACTGATGATCCTTCAGCCCTAGCTACAATTTTAATGATTTGGATATATTTCTTGGTCTGAGCTTAGGGAAGACTGCTCCTACAATGCCAAATGTGGTTTCATGTTGTCCTTTTAGATCAGCGTAGGGCAATGGTTATGGGGTTAGACTTGGGATGGAATCACACAGATTTCAGAGTTCATTGGGTGACTTTGAGTGGGTCACTCTCTGTAGAGCAGTGCTTTCCAAACTGCCACTGTTGGGGACACACCAACGGCGGTGGCGGCACACGCGGTGGCAGTGGCATGCATGGCGGTGGTGCGGGGGGCGCGCGGTGTGCATAGTGGTGGCGGCCTCGCTAAAACACGGAAGTGCTGATGGCGCACTGCTGCCGTCGTCGCTGTCGCCGCCACCATACACACAGCCCCCGCCGTGCACACCCCCGCCGCCGCTTCCGGGTTGTTTCGCGACACACTAAACTGTGTGTTGCGACACACTAAAGTGTTGTGACACACAGTTTGGAAAGCTATGCTGTAGAGAGTAAAGAGGATGACCTTGAGGGACAGATGGGAGAACTTTTACCAAAGGGACGAGAAGGGAAACGTAGATTAAGTCTGGGGCAATTAGAAAGTATGCAAACGCCGCAGGCAGACACCTCCCTAATTCACATGGTTATAAAAAAACAGAAGAAAAAGAATTGAGAAGATAAGATCAGAAAGAAAGCAAAATTAAGAATGCAGAAAAGAAAAAGAATAGAATAGAAAAAGGATAGCTTCCAACTTTCTTTGGTACAGATACAAATATAAGATACATTAACCTCTTACTCTAAAATTAACAATAGTACACAATATTTCTATAATCGTAAACAATTCTAATCATCAAATCCCAAAATTAAAGAATTAACATGGTTATAAAAGAGAGAGGAGGGGAGCACATCAGATTGCAAGATTATGTTACTATAGCCTGTTGGAGAGTGTGTTTTCTTCCACACGCAGAGTATCAGAAAACAATCAGCACCAGAGACCAGTTAATGACGCCAGTCATTTTAGTAATTTAGTTGCAGTTATATTTGTTACTCATACAAACAGATACTTACAGTCCTCTTCCAGATCCCTGGAAGTGTTACAATTCCACATACCAGATAGTAGAAACAAGCAAACAGGAGTAAACAGAAAGAAGCAGGAAGGAGTAAGCAGGAAGGCGGGGCAGGCAGGTTCTTTTACACTCTTCAGCCTGGATCACGTGCTGCCTGACCTTTTAAAGTTTGCAGGTGTTTACCTAATAAGGCTATATTGCTGTGACTTACTCCTCAAAAGAATAATACATACACCAACATAGCCAATCTAAATAAAGGTGTCTTTAGTCTTCTGTGTGTGAGATTTACTGACCCACAATAAAATCCAGACACAAAGACTAGCAGCAAACCAACCATTTATTCAAGGGTTTTGCAAAACCTGGCAGCTCCTCAACCTCCCTCAAAGTTAGGGTGATTAGGGCGGCCCTATTCATCATAGTTGACATGTTTTTATACCTCCTCCTCCCAGCCGGTGTTACAAATTCCCGAACGCCTAAACCCTAAACCCTCCTTCTTCACCCCCTGTCTTGTTTTCCATGTTAAGCACTAAAAAGAAACTTTTATATCTAGCTAGCTTTGCAGCTGGAGCGCATTCCAGCTCAGGCGTCCTTGGACATCCTCCCTCCTCCCAGCTTCAAAATGTTTCTTTTCTGCAAATGGCTTCACCTTGGTTCAGAGAACAATTGGACATTTTAATTCTCTCATGTGGAGTGTATATCTTGGTCTGGTCTGCCTTGTAGGGCTGACACCCTCACTCAGCTCCTCTACTCTTACAGGGTTGTCTCGGGCATAAAATTAGAGGAGATTCTGAGTATCAGAGGGAAACCGGAATGTAAATGCTAATGCTTATGATTATTTTGTCATTTCTTATTAATATAATAACTATCAACTACTTTTCCTCCAAGGCCTCAGGAATCCATGGTTAGATTACAGTCTACCAGTAGAATATGTACTGCATCATAAACTACAGTTGCATTTTTTTTACTTTATTATTTAGCCTGTGTTTTCTGTGTATGCATTACTATTGAACTCAAGGTTTGGCACTAGGCCCAGGACTTTAGGAGCAAAAATCCAAGTTAAGTTGTAACCAGAGATCTTATATATTGCTAGTGAGAATAATGCTCAGGGAACGGGGGGGGGGGGGGGGGATGGATAAACACAGAGGATGAAGATAGATGCTACCACCAAAAAAAGTGGTGCTGGTCGGAGCCTTCTTTGAAAACATGCCCACCTGTCCAGAAATAGCTTTGGTCTGATAAGGAGCATCCTGGAATGATGCAAAGTGTTGGAAATATTCCCTCCAATTTGCTTTTTGATAATCATTTTGGCCGGGCATTTTGTGAATTGGAGAGCCTCCCCCATGAAAACCATTTTATGAATATATACATAGTACACATAGTATGTAGGGGCGTGGTGGCTCAGCGGGTAAGACACCAGGCTTGTTGATCGGAAGATCACAAGTTCGGAGGTTCGAATCCCTAGCCCTCCGTGCAGAGTGAGCTCCCGCACTAGCTCCAGCTCTTGCCAACCTAGCAATTCGAAAGCATGCAAATGCAAGTAGGTTAATAGGTACCACTTCGGTGGGTAGGTAACAGCGTTCCGCGTGCGTCATGCGGCCACATGACCGCGGAAGCGTCTTCGGACAACGCTGGCTCTTCGGCTAACAAACAGAGATGAGCACTGGCCCCTAGAGTCGGACACGACTGCACAAATGTGCAGGGGGAACCTTTACCTTTTTATGCTGCCCAAAAGATTGCCTGTCTTTGGTGTCACCAAGGGCATTTCCCCACTAATTCTTTAAGTGGCTCCTGTCTTATGCTCATGCCAGTTTAACTCTAAGCCAGCTGTCTGGCCTGAGACACTTTCACAGCAGCTTGCAAAATGTGCAGTCCAGATTTCAGGCTACCACGTCCTGCCTTTGGACGACTACTCTGCTGCTCTGCCCTGCTACCTCTCTGTTCCAGGAAAGCAATTGCAATATACTCTTTTGACCATGGTTACAGCTATTCATGCGTTGCTTAGAGCTCAATATGGATTTTTAATCTTTTAAAACAATATAATATATTCAATTATCCACAAATAACTAATGATATATCGAAAAACTCCATCACAATTGTAAATCCCTTATTTATTCATTTGTATTTTATTCTATTATCTATTTTTTCTCTTCATTTGTTTTCTTCTTTTCTAGAAGATTATTGTCACTTGAGGGAATGATATTAAAGGCAAAACTGAAGTACTTTGGCCACATTATGAGAAGACAGGATACCCTGGAGAAGATGTTGATGCTAGGGAAAGTGGAAGGCAAAAGGAAGAGGGGCCGACCAAGGGCAAGATGGATGGATGATATTCTGGAGGTGATGGACTCGACCATGGGGGAGCTGGGGATGGTGACGGCCGACAGGAAGCTCTGGCGTGGGCTGGTCCATGAAGTCATGAAGAGTCGGAAGCGACTGAACGAATAAACAACAAATTGTTTGAAAACTCAGGAATGTTTCTTTAATATTTTTTTTCTCTTTGCCAGAGCTTCCTGCTGCACTGTACATTGTTTCACCATTTTCCAGTCCCCTGAGGTAGAAAAGTTAGGTCCTCAGCTCCCAGGTGACTGGAAAAATTTGATTTTTTTTTTAAACTTTCTGGTCCAGCCTATCACCTGGATATTCTGTGATGCTCCTTTCCAAGTATTACCAGGTCTGACCCTGCTTAGCTTTTCAAGATTAGCTAGGTGAGATTAGTCAGTCTGAAAAATAATTCAAGAAGCTGGCAAGGCAGGAACCGGTGGTTCTTGGACTAGTCAGAACCATTATGCAAATCCAGAGCAGATGTCTTCGAAACTCAAAGCCTGGAGGAGAATAGCCAAATTTCTGTTGACTTAAGGAAAAGGAAAAGGCCTAGAATGTAAGCCTTGGAACAGATATATATATATATATATATTCTGTACATAACGTATTTATGTTCTTTCAGCTCTGTTTGAAAAATGAACATTAGAATGGAGCTTTGTGTTACCATATTTTGTGTGGATACCAAAGAAAAGGAGATTCTTGGAGACCTGGCTTGAATTTAAATCACTAACTTTTTTTAGTTACCAACTAACAATGCATTTAAGTAGCAAAATAGCCATCATCTATTGTTTTCCTCTCTCATAAATACTGCTTAATTTAAGCATGAGCTGGAGAAATGAAGGCATCACATCATGAGTGAGATGAATTATATAAATGGATTCTTCTCTGCATTCCTCTATAAAGTGGGGGCTTTTATAATCCTCTGGCTTGCTCAGAACTTCATAAAGAACCATCTTTCTTTCATGCATGTATCATCTATGTTGTATGCATAGTTCTCTTATTCCTTATTTGAATCTCTTGCCGGTCATGGTACCAACATCCTTGTTCTTCAAGGAATCAAACAGTTCTAGGAATGAATGCATGTTCAGAAACCAAATCTTCTCAGGTTTCAGCTTCTGCTGTTGTATAGTTGTTGTATTTTTCCAGGGCTATCTGCTATCTCATGTCTCTTACCAGGATTGGTACACAAACTAATACTGGCCAGGTGAAAAGTCACAACATGAAAGTTTGATTCAAATACAGAACATGCATGCTTGTATGAGACTCTTTATGAGGCCCAATTGCACATCTGTAATCAGGGTAAAATAAAACAGAGTCACTTTTATCTCTCTGTTGATTCTAACATAAATGTGTGTGCATGTGTGTGCGTGCAAGCACATGCATTTCAGCTTTCAGTTCTCAACTACCCAGCACTAAAAATTACTTCCTCTGTTTAGTCTCTGCTGCCTCAGGTATAGTGCAGACAGCCATAATGTAAGTTTTGTCACTTGATGTTGTCATTGACTCAAAGCTGATGGTAGATCACTACCACATGGCTGCAGCATTCTGTTCAGAAACCTGAGACATTAACTGTATCAGCTGGACTGTGTTACACTAAATATGGCAGTGTAACAAAAAAAGGCTGGACTCTTCCAGAGAACACAGCTAAACACAGATATTTTCTACCAAATTAGCTTTGAAGAATCCCTTTCTAGGACCTCTTCCATTCTGCCCCACACATAACCAAACATCAACAAATGTGCAATGAGCCACGTGAAACTGGTGCCACGTGGACAAAATGGTTTTATCGTATGCAATTGCATTATTATTACTATTACTATTATTTCCTTGGTTATGAGCGTAATATGTCAAAGCCAATAGAATATATAGGACTGTAAAATTAGATTCTTTTGTTGATTTGGAAGACGTTAAGGAGGGAAGCAGAACTGCACAACACCAGAGATCTAACTAATAATAACTTGAAACAGATCTCACTTATGTTACTTATTGGAACATAGGAAGCTGTCCTACATGGATTCATATCATTTGGACCATCTTGTTCAGTACTAGTACAACTAAACAGGATTTCCCCCCTCTGGAACCCAGGAGGTCTCCAGATTATCTTCTGAGAGTGGCAAATAATGGAGAAGTTGCAAAGATATCCAGAGTCAGCACCTAAGTATACTAGGAACCAGTAGAGCTTAGCTAGTCACCACAGCATTTAGGCTCGTCATGTACATGATCATACATGATAATTTTGTTATGGTTATATTAACTCTACATCAAAAATAGGGTTTATTCCCAACACTGTGTATTTACTACCACAGCAGCAGAAGTCATGATGGTGTCATGATTTAAGCAAGTTGAAAAGCTGAAGCTGCATATAGTGTAGTGGTTAAGGCAGGGCTTTCCAAACTTTTCCCATTGGCGACACATTGGCGGCATGCGAAAACCCAGAAGCAACGCTGCTGCGGTGACACACGAGAACCCGGAAGCACCGCCACCGCGGCGCTTTCAGGTTTTCGCGTGCGGTGGAGGTGGTGCTTCCGGGTTTTTGCGTGCCACCACCGCACTTTCGGATTTTTGCGTGCCGCATCAGTGGCGGCAGCAGTGTCCTGGTGTGCCATGCAAAAACCCGGAAGCGCTGATGGCCCGCCACCACCGCTGTGTGCGCAGTTGCGTGCGGCAGCGGCGCGGCATCAGCGCTTCCAAGTTTTGACGCGACACACCTGGGGCCCGCAGGCAACACAGTATTGTGTCGCGACACACAGTTTGGAAAGCTATGGGTTAGCGCATTAGACTGACACCAAAAAGACACATATCTACCCTTAGCTATGGAAGCCCACTGGGTGAGTTTTAGCCAGTCACTCTCTCGCAGCTCAACTTACCTCACAGGGTTGTTGTGGAGAAAAATAAGAGGAAGGAGTGTGTATGCCACCTTGAGCTTCTGAATGAAAGGCAACGTATAAATCAAATGAATAAATATTCTCATGATGTTTCTTTTGTATCAAGGTTGACACACAAACCTCATTTTTTCTCACAACAGGAATGTAGAAGTATTTGTTCATTTCGCATGCTTTCTAGTAGCTTTGATTGTACAATTTTAAGCAGCACACAGCATTATCTCTGAACATGATGTGTCTTTTAAAACTAAATCAATAAAAAAGCATCTTCAACAATACACATCATTTAAAACACAATCAATAAAACAACATCATAAATAACAGTTCGATATGCCCATATTGCATCGTGACTCATCAAAGGTGTGGTGCCTTAGTCTAGCATTCCAAATGTTCTTGGAGTAACCAAAGTTTTCAGCAGCTTTCTAAACACCAGTAATGTACGGAATGGTGGGGTGTACTGGGAGAAGAATGCTAGATGAAACCCAAACACCTGGGGACTGACAGGACATTGAACAGTCACTCCAGGGTCTCACATATCTTAGATGGAGCTACAATTCAACATTCTAGACATTTTGTGACCTACTCAATATTACTGAAGTCCACTCCAATGCATAGAGGGACTAAGTGTTGAATTCTGGGAGCTGAAGTCCACACATCTTAAACTTGCTGAAGTTGAGAAATACTGCTTTAGACTGCAGGCAGAGGGTTGCGTTTTTGGATGTGCCTCTCCAAAACTGAAAATGACAAAAACTGCTCCTATGTAGTTTTAAGGAGAACATTTCCAGCCAGTTTTCTGCTGGTGTGCTTGCTTTGAATGTGGAGGGGATTTTGGTCATGAGGAACTCTCCAACGATCTAATCACTATATTTTGTGGGAAGCTACAAAAGTTGTACTTCTGTAGTACTGAAAAACACTTGGCCACTGCAATCAGATTTCATAAGGATATCAGCGGAAGACATTGGCCTAGTAAAATAGTATCATTGAACCCTGAAAGAATGCTCAGAGAGCCATCTGATATTGACTTATGCTTTCACTTGGCTGGGTTAAAATTATTACAGTTGAAATACATAATAATAAACATGTATGTATATTTAATGAGCCTTCCCACTGGAAGACACAACAGTATTCTTTAGTAATCTAGGCCTTATTCTTTTTTATAATAATGTTAAACTTTACAGAAATCTCCATGACATGACAGAACAAGAAGGATGAGGAATGATTCCTTTTTATGCTGAGAAAACAAATCTTTTAAAGACAGATTACTCTGTTTCTAAATATAGGCTTTTAAGAATCCATAAAACAAGAGAGAGACAAGAGGGCTAAAGTATCAAGCTCTTAGTAGATTAAAAAAATGAATGCTTTATTTTATACCACTCTTCCTGAAAAAAAGTATCTCTCTCAACATGGAGAATTTTATTTGTTCTTCCATAAGTTACAAAAACACTACAAATTTATTTGTCAAACTCTGCATAGGATGTGATGACTTGTCCCACATGTCATTGGTTTTCTGAAAACTAAATACACTCATCAACACCAGTTAGGAAACCAAACTTAACCCATTTTATATAGCTGCAAAAAACAAAAATCTGTGAATAAAATGAGAAGGGTGATTCCCCCTTTCTCTTACAGATCTACTCTTGTAACCTCAGAATCCCTCTTGAGGCTTCTCCTGGCCTCAAGAGCAGATTTTGAAGGTATGCAGGACTATTGAGGAGACAAGAAATCAAATCCTGCTGAGGAAACACTCGATTTTACCTAGCAACTGTAATCTACTTAACATCAGTACTAGACAAAATTCTAGAACAAATGAGTAGGCAATCTGTTTAGAAGACAATGCACTGATTACTTGAATCCATCATGGATTTGTCAAGAATAAGTCATGCCAGATCCCACCTCATTTCTTATTTATATAACTGCTAGCCAGGTACTGTCGGTCACACGAAAATGTTTGTTTGATCAACTTATATGCCACCTCAATCACAAAGTGACTCCTTATGGAATATTGTGGATATACTGTAGATCAGAGCTTTCCAAACTGTGTGTCGCGACACAAAAGCGTGTCGCCACACACAGTCTGGTGTGTCGCCACACAACCCGGAAGCGCTGATCATCATCAGCGCTTCCGGGTTTTCCCGCGGCGACACACCAACGGCGGCGCGCAAAAACCCGAAAGCGGCAGCAGCGCTTCCGGGTTTTTGCACGCTGCCGAAACGGCAGCACTTCCGGGTTTTCCCGCAGCGACACACCAACGGCGGTTGGTGTGTCGCCGCGGGAAAACTTTGGAAAGCCCTGCTGTAGATATATCATCCTTTCAGTGTATACTATGTAGTTATAGTCCATTCACACAGAGAGACAAATACAGTACCTCCATCACAATATATCATGATTAATACCTTAAAGTGGGAGGCCTAAGAAAAGATCTGGTCCCGTGAAATTTTCCTAAAAGCAAGTTACCATTGCTTTAATTTATCCTCTCCTGACTTCCATGATAAACCTTCCAGCATTTTTTTAAATGAGGAACAAATCACAAACATTTCATTGGGTCACGAGAACATTCACTCACTTTACCTCTTAAGTCTGTAGAGCAGACATGGAAATCTCTACCAAATATTTCTAGATCTTGAGATTCTTATTTCTTCCCCTCTGATCCATTTGCAAACACTGCAAAGGCAGTGTTTGCTCAGTTGCTCTCATCTCCATCTCGTTCTCGACACGGGAGCTAAAGAAGCAAATGGGACCGAACAAAACAGCGCTGGTTTGATTTTGACTTTTGGCAATAATCCAAATCATCCTTCAAAGAAATATTTGGAACTTTTTGTTCTACCATTTTCTAGCATTCACCTTCATCACAGGGAAAAGCTGAACCTCCTTAGGTTTTCAAATGTTCTGACACAAGACAACAAAATTTGCCTCCTAACTATGTTAGCACTATACAGTATATATATATTTCATATTCTGAAAGGCTCATAAATAAATCTCTTTCATTTTAAACCTTGCTCTTCTGAAAGACAAATTTTGTCCCCTACTTAATCCATATTTACCTTTCCAGAAGTGGTGTTTATATTCTGTGTAACTTTTCTCCTGAAAATGAGCTTTATTGCTTTGATGTGTGACTATAGCGGCTTGGCACCAGGGAGTGGAAGGAACCTGTAAAAGAAAAGTTGTGAGATTGACTTATAAAAATGAATAATGTTGACTTGATGGCTTGATTTTAAAGTAAAGGATAAGAGAACTACAGTTATAGGAACATTCAGCATTTTGTCCACACAGACCTCCTCCTGAGATAGAATAGGGTCTTATATCCTTAATTTACAGCCTGTGCTGAAACCTGTAAGGACAAGCAAAGTTCAGTCATGACCTTCAGTTGACAGCTTTTCATATCCACTTCAGAGAAGAGGACTTTTAGGAGAGATGGATATGGGTTCAGGCGCATCCCAAAAAGCAGAGATTCTAGGGCTAGGACTCATACACACCCATGGACCCTTGGTTCCTGAAAGCAAGGGAAGATTTCTAATCTGCTCCTGGATGGTTGGAGAGTATCATCAGGGAGAAAATTTAGACGAGTCATAAATGTGGAAACTTACATAATTTAATGTTCTTGCATATAAAAGAATAAAAATATGTTTTGAAAAGCTCCTTCCTCATAGAAACTGGGCATCAGGGAAACAGGTTACTCTAGTCTACTTTTTGGCATCTACCTTTACATAAAGGGATTTTTTTGAAAAACGAGGAACAGACGATCCTGTGAGCTTTGCCAGCAATCTAAAGTGGCCTCTCTCTCTCTCTCTTCTCTCTCTCTCTACATATATATATACAGTACATACACACACACATACATATATCTTCTTACATGACGCACACATAAAAAAATCATTCCTGGCATACAATGTAAATTTAATGACATCATTGGAGTTGTACTAATAACTACTTTGGCTCATTAACAATAAAAGCTCAATTCCTCTGGGAAACTCTAAAGTCATCTGTTGACTAGTCTAACTTTAGAATTGCTCAGCTTAAGCTCCTGTATCCCTAACTTCCTAGTATGCCTCCCTATCTTTTCCTAAAAATCCTGAAGTCTGGCTTTTGTCCTGTTTTATTTCCCATTAACAGCTCAATGAAGTCACAATTTCCTCAACGCCATGTACCCTCCCCCCAAACCCCAGACCCTCAATAAAATAATAGTCCCAGCCAGTTAACTATACCAATAAACAGACTCCATCTTTTTTATATATAGTCTCCAGAATGTAACCATAAGGATAAAAAAGTTTGCACAAGCTGTTCATCTGAATAATTAATAAGGGAGGCCCTGAGAACAGTTGGAACATTTCGAGGGAAGACCTAGAGCATATCACTTGGAAATGTGATTTCCAAGAACTGCAACTATCAGAATATGGCAAGCGGCTCATCAGATAGAAACAAACAAAAAGGGGGAAAGAAGTCCATGAAGTCTGACCTATTGCAAAGGGCCGTTGGCCCACCCAACTCCTAAAGTCTTCTCCCAACCCAGGTATGGCTCCAGAGTTATAAGACACTGATTTACAGCACTTGCAGACCCAGTTTTGAAAGTGAACATGAGCAGTGCATAAAAGAAAATTCAGCAGCAGTACAAACCACACCTGTCCTGATCTACCAATAAACATACTGCCTAAAAAGGTAAAGGTTCCCCCCACACAGTTGTGCAGTCGTGTCCGATTCTAGGGGCCGGTGCTCATCTCCATTTGTTAGCTGAAGAGCCAGTGTTGTCCAAAGACGCTTCCACTGTCATGTGGCCGCATGACGCGCGCGGAACGCTGTTACCTACCCACCAAAGTGGTACCTATTCATCTACTTGCATTTGCATGCTTTCGATTTGCTAGGTTGGCAAGAGCTGGAGCTAGTGCGGGAGCTCACTCTGCACGGAGGGCTAGGGATTCGAACCTCCAAACTTGTGATCTTCCGATCGACCAGCCTGGCATCTTACCCACTGAGCCACCACGCCCCCTCAAAAAAAACATACTGCCTACCCTCACTGAATTGTTGATTCTGTCTTGGGAAAAGCACTAAGAAGTTTCAAGGGAAAAAAAATCAGGGTGAGCAGAATATATCAGGAAAGGCCTATTTATTCTGATCAGAAAACCTAGGAAATATTGGTCATAATATCCATGCAGGTCAGTTCCCTCTCACCAATTGGGCATTTGGGACTCTTGCAGAAATACTGTGCCATGAAAAATGCTTATACCCAGGACCGCTATTAGTTACAGAGTTTTGCTTTAATCAAAACTTCAAAAAATTTCAAAAAGGGAACTTCAAATACCAAAAAGGGAAATATTTGAGGAATTTCAGAAAAAGAAAAAAGACTTCAGGACTACTAATGATATTTTTTCAGAATTTCGGTAAGGAGACTTAGTGGCACTCAAATTTGAAACCTAAAAAGTGTTAAAGTTCCTCCTCTGCTAAAACAAAAAAAATCAAGGAAGCTTATTAGCCCAGAAATTATTAAATGCAGGGAGCTTGTTGTATGCTTATGTATGTGTGAAAATCTAGCAAAACCTGAGAAGGGAAAATGTCAACTTTATTTTCTGATTTTAAAGAATTCAGTCATTTTATACTTAAGAGTCACTTTAACTTGGAGGGGGGGTGTCCTGAAAGTTGTTTTTAATTCAAGGATAGAATAGCAGACTCCATCGTTGTTTGAGAAAATCCATTGTTTTTAGGGAAAGAAACCCTAGATTGAAAAGAATGTAAGTAGAAACAGACAATGCTATTTCCAGTTTATCTTACTTTTTAATGTTTTCCAGTCTTACATTTATTTGCCACATTTCCACAGCAGTTTGAGATCTAGTGGGGAGAAGGGGGAATCTCTAAAAAAAAGTTCTGCATTTTCTTACATTTCCTATGGTGCTTGCATTTTTTAATATTCTTTTTTAATAATAAAACATTTTTAGGCACATGGTATGCCTTTTGGACATATTTTTGTGTGCATTTTTAAAACAGAGGCCTGCTTTGTAAAATTAAGAGAAGTGTTAACACTACTTAGGAAGTTTATTTCAGCCTTAGCCCCTGCATGCGAAATACAAATTTGGGAGATTGGAACAGGTAATATAATACATATTAGGCACCAATTAGTCAACATTCCTAGATCCTTTGCTTTGCCTGACTTCAATTATTCTGTGAAATATTTGAATTAAAATAAAACATTACTGTACATGGGGAGTTTGCATGCTGCAGTATATACCGAATGCCTCTCAAGTAAAATCTCCTACAAGATAGTACCTTGATAGAGTTTGGTCTAGTGGTTAAGGTGCTAGGCTAGAAACCAGGAGACGGTGAGTTCTAGTCCCGCCTGAGGCAGGAGGAGGAAGGAGTATTAGGTATGTTCGCCACCTTGAGTTATTCATAAAAATAATAAAGGCGGGATAAATATTAATTAAATAAATAAATAGACACATCCCTGTCATTGTCTTGTCCACAAAACCAAAGTGTCTTGCCACAACTGACTTCTTCCCAGTTTCTATTTTCCCATTCAGCCTAAAAAAGGTAAAGGTTCCCCGTGGACATTTGTGCAGTCGTGTCCGACTCTAGGGGCCGGTGCTCATCTCCATTTGTTAGCCGAAGAGCCAGCGTTGTCCGAAGACGCTTCTGTGGTCATGTGGCCGGCATGACGCACACGGAACGCTGTTACCTACGCACCGAAGTGGTACCTATTCATCTACTTGCATTTGCATGCTTTCAAATTGCTAGGTTGGCAAGAGCTGGGGCGAGTGTGGGAGCTCACTCCGCACGCAGGGCTAGGGATTCGAACCTCCGAACTTGCGATCTTCCGATCGACAAGCCTGGCGTCTTATGCCGCTTCACCTGACTTTGATTATTTTGAAGAATATTCTAAGTAAAATGAAACATTACAATAGAAGGTTCAACCTGCCAGCCTCTAAAGCAAATCGCTCAATTCCTGGCGACTTCACGAGCCACATCCATGTGTTATTATTAAATCTTTATTACGGTCATAGACCAGCATATATCCATGTGTTTTTCTCAGTAATGAAGAATTGGTTTGCCATCACCTTCTAGGATGTTTTGTGACTTCCCAGTCTAGCCTACAACCCCGGGACATCCTGGCTAACGCATTCTGTCATTCTCTTAAAACTGATGATACATTTGCGTGACTTTTGCATCTGCACCATTTGCTGTTTATTGTTTCTATGTTTTATATAGTTTGAGAAAGCTTTGTTTTATGGCTTTCTTTCTTTTTTTTTCTGTATCCCTGCAATTTCTTGTTTGTGAGCTGCTTAAAGTTGTGATGACTGAGATAAAAACCTTCCTAAACAAACAAAAAAGTAAATAATGCGGTGCTTGTGCAATACATTTCCTTGAACTCTCTGACTGTTTATCAGATTCTATAACATATCATGCAATTTAAAGTTTTTAAATTTTAGATTTCCTCTAATCTTTAGTTATCTCCAATATGCCTTGATTTCCATCATGTAATCAGCCTAACAGTACACAGGCATGTAACCCTCACAGTCTTGGAACATACATATGCAAGCAAACATTTGGTTCCCTGCTTGATTTTGGCTTGTGCCTCATTTCTCCCTTAGCAACGTATACCGCCTTCTACAGCAGGGTTCCTCAACCTTAGCAACTTTAAGATGTGTGGACTTCAACTCCCAGAATTTATTTATTTATTTATTGGATTTATCACCACCCAACTCCCCCAAGGGGGACTCTGGGCAGTGCTGGCTGGGGAATTCTGGGAGTTGAAGTCCACACATCTTAAAGTTGCTAAGGTTGAGGAACCCTTTCTAGAGTGATCTAACCATTATTTAATCAAAATAACAGCAACGTGGATAGGCTTTGTATCACTTCAACACAGCCTGAGAAATGCTTTGAAGATGCTGTAAGTTACTAGAGGGGAAATGGACTGAGACCAGTATATCAAACACAAATCTTATCTTAGAAAGTTTCTCACAAGAATTCTGCCGGGAAAATTCTACAACCCGAATACTAAGATCTACTGTAGAAAAAAGAACACCAACTACAAACAGTATATGGACAGAAACATGATGCGATACCCAGACAAATATGATTTCCAGGAAGTGCTGAAAGGGTCAGGGCTATTTCTCCACTGTCCAGCTTGCCTTCTGATTTGGTATTTCACACAGACTCTAGTTTAGAGTTGAGCTGAAATCCTTTTGTGGGAAGAAGTGGAGGGGGGCTGGTCAGAATCAGCAAGATGGCGGACACTGTGATGCAAGCCCTGAACTTTCTGAAGATGTGGTGATGTCATGTACACATTCCATAGGGGCGGGCTCTCTCTGCCATCTTGCCAGGTTTGAGACACAGCCAGAACACCTTTCTGAGAGAAGAATTGAGGTGGCCACTCTATAGTTTCTCTCTCCTCTCCAAAGCTGTGTTCTGAGGTGGCTTTGAATGTTGGAAAATGACTGCCGACGTTTTGAACAGGAGCTGCCTCATTTGTAACCTTCTTGGACTGCTCTTATAGTGGAGGACAGCAGAGGAAGACACCGTAGATAGAAAGAAACATATTCCTGCAGAATATCTTTCCCCAGCTTTTTGTATTCAAGAATGAGGATCAGGATAGGAGTGTGTTTGGCCCAATTCCTAATCAAATCAACCTATTTTTATAAGTGCATAAAATGCAGAAGGACCCTTAGCAAATTACCAAAACTGAGTCAGAGGTTTGGGTGTGAAACCAGTGCTGCTGAAAAGCAGACCCTTTCAGATTTTTCTTCTCTGGAAAACACCAGATCAGGAGAGAAATGTGACTGACTTACAGACAGGTCTGCCTTCTGATTATAGAAAATAGTTCAGTAGAGATTTGCCCATCATAGTGTTGGGGGGGGGGGATTGCAGAATCCTTGGTTCCCAAATCAAAGGAGATGGTCCTTTTTTAAAATAAAATGACGAGAACTTAAGCAACCTGCCTCTAAAATACCTGCACACCCCTTTTCTAATTTGGCAGGGTTATTTTTAAAAATCACACTGTCTGCCATTTTCATAGAGCAAACCTAGGGAGGATTAATTAATTCTTTTAACCATCCCAATCTGGTACATATTACCTTTGCACACAAGCCCCTATGTCTCTCAGTCAGAAATTTGGCACTCTTTATCCACCCAGGAAAAGCAGCTACAGTTGCAAATATCATCAGATTTGGTCCCTAAACAACCAAGTACTGGCAGTTTTCTTTGTTAAAAATCAGAGGGGACAAATGTGTGTTTTCATCCCACATTTAAAAAGTACTATAGCTACTGCTAGACAAGTTTTAATATCTGAAATCTCACTTGGTCTTTGGGAAGTCAAATTGGACAGTTTCTAATTTCGGGTTATTTTCCAAACTGATTTAAGCCCAGATCAAATCTTCTGGTTGGTACTTCTTGCTCTTACAGTATATTCAGTATATTCCAAAGATAGAAGTGATCGGAATGTGCTTCTTAAAATATAAGGTCAGGATGCTGTTTTATGTAATCCACTTCGTAAATCTGAGCTACTAGGGAAATCATATACTTTTAAATTTCCACCTATTTTAAAATAAGAATATCTTCAAAGGAAAAAGCCTATAGATACTTTACTGAAAAACTGGTGTTAATGTTTAAAAAGTGTTCCACAATTCTATTTTTAGAGACAATAGAAGAATCAAAGATTAGTATGCAATCATATCCAAAATGTTCTATTATTGTATACATTAGTAGGGCAATATTTTGATCTGTGTTTTTAAATCAATTTTTTTATACCCCCACCCATTTTTGTTTCAAGTTCTCCTAACACAGAGAGCTTTTGTACAAGAGCTTAATGGAAATCTTTATAATTTCAGCACAAATTTTTCCATGTTCTTTTAATGTAAATTTCCCAGAGGTAGGCTTTTTTAATGTGCATTTTCCTAATATTTATTTTTTAATGTATAAACTAATCAATATAAACTATTCTTAGTAATAAACTAACCCTTTTTGTATGTATCTTCCAAAAATATATAGTGGCAGTTCTCTATGCAGACACTGAACATGAAAGTTGGGGATTGAGGTAATCAATGCAAACTCAATTCTCAATTCACACATAAATCACTTCTCATCAGTTTCAGAATGAACTGAACTGTTTTCTCTCTTTACTAAGCTAAAAAAACACCCAAAGGTTCAAGTATCAGTTTCAATACATCTGAAATAACTACAGGATCTATGTTCTAAGAAAACAAAATAATAATCACAAACCCAAAATAATAATAGAGATAAACACACTCTCTCTATATGTGTGTGTGTGTGTGTGTGTGTGTGTGTCTGTCTGTCTGTCTATTTGGTATGTTGATCAATTCCATATGCTATTTATACATGGTTTATGGGTTATCTTTGGTAGGCAGACATGAGGATGAACCTATAGACAACTAGAATGCTAGGACAAAAAGCTTATGCACTGAAAAGCCTGATGTTGTCTCAACACATCAGGTAGGCAGACATGAGGATGAACCTATAGACAACTAGAATGCTAGGACAAAAAGCTTATGCACTGAAAAGCCTGATGTTGTCTCAACACATCTGGGGGGTGCTAGGTTGGGGAAGACTGCCATAGACCAATCTATAGGATTTCTGCAGGGGAAAAAAATAAAAGTCACAGCTATATGTGATTAAATTGATAAAAGGAAGGTGATGTATATAGAATAGTCAACAATTGGAACTATCATTATGCAGTGGTTAGTGAGTCAGACAGAGCCTTCAAAGGCCTTTTTTCTTTACAGCTTCTACTCCTCAGGGGATTCTACTTTCCAAGTTTATTACTGATTTTATTTTTCTTTGTGGTTGGAAACCACATGTTGAAATGCAATCAACATTACATAAAACAACACAGATCCAACATAACAGCTCTTTACCCCTGCCACTGTCCATCATACAAGGGGGTATGATACAAATCAAGGAATCCTAATGCTGCATTCTGTTGAGTGTGTGCAATCAGGCAATTGGCCAGTTGTGAATCAGCCAAATAAACAGGAAAATATAGGGAAATGTTTATGCTTTGGCTAAGAGCAGCATGCAGGGAAGGTAAGAGAGCCTTACTAGAAACAAGCAAAATGAATGAGAGGTTAGACAGCGCAAAAACTGAAGAAAAAATATTCAAAACCTTTCAAAGAGGAAAAAAAACTAAGAACAAGCTATTATGATACCCAGGGGAAAATGGAGGATGAAAGCCTTGGGCAAGAAGAATGATACAGAACGATTAAATGTAGGTTTTCAACATTCAGGAAAAAAAGATAAAGAAAGGTATATCAATCAATAATGCCAACAAATAGAGGAAATTAATTAGAAAAGGGAAATGAGAGAAATTCTTAAGACATTCAGAGAAATCATAAGAAAATGTACAGCTTACAGTAGATAGGTCTACTCAGGTGTTGCAATAGAAGAGCTCTAATAGAGGTAAAGGAGCTTAAAGAAAGATGGAAAGACTATTATTGAACTCTGTTTAAATAGAATAATTAAATCATTAAATAACAGAAGTAACTCCACTAGAAAGTAAGGTATGAGAAGCAATACACCTTCTGTCCTATGGAGTCTTTGGTGCTCTCTGAGCTTGGTTGTTTGCTTGCAGACATTTCCTTACCTTTAGAAGTCTTTAGAAGAACTCATTATACAAGTAAGGATCAGGGTTAATGTCAAAAGACAAAAGTAATATCAACCAACATGCTTCATGAACTTAAAGTGAATGAATAGCAAAATAAAGCAATTTTTTCCAGTAGCAATGTATAATTGTGAAGGGTGGACACTGAGAAACAACAAGAGGAGGAATGAATTTGAAATCTATAGACCTGGAAATCATTACTAAGAGTGCTGTGGACTGCAAGAAGAACCAGTAGACCACTCCTGGATGAAAGAAAGACTGACTACTCTCTTGAGACAATAATCATCAAGCAGAAACTCACATACAATGATAATTAGGGCATGTGATGCAACTGTATGGTGGGCTATCAAAAACGATAGTGCTTGGTAAATTTTAGGGATGTAGAAGGGAAAAATAACAGATAAAGTGGTGGATCTGGTAATCCCTGGAATGCCCTTGGAAGAGCTATGGATTATTACTAGGGCAGGCTGAGGTGGCACGCATTTTATACATACTGTTTCCAGGGGTCAGACCCAATTCAAGTGCACATGGCTAACTACCTAACTAACCAAACATTTGGGCATTCTATTCTGCAGTCACTTGACTGTCTTCATCAATAACTGTGTACCTACAGTCAGAGAATTAGTAATGGTGTGTGAGTGTCTGTGTGAATCGGCCTCAGTTCCGGCTAATAGAGACCCAGTGTGGCATAATGGATAAGGTGTTAGATCTAGGATACCTAAATTCTAGTCCAGGGCTTTCCAAAGTGCCGCCGCTGGCGACACACCAGCGGCGGCGGCGCGGGGGGGCGCGCGCACGGCGGCGGCACGGGGGGGCGCACGCACGGCGGCGGCGCGGGGGGGCGTGCGGCAGCGCGCGCATGCACGGTGGCGGCGCAAGGGGCGTGCGGCGGCATGCGCATGCACGGCGACGGCGGCAGCCTCCGCTAAAACACGGAAACACTGATACCGCGCCACTGCCACTGTGCACGCGCGCCGCCGCTTCCGGGTGGTGTGGCGACACACCACGCTGTGTGTGGCGACACACTTTTGTGTCGCGACACACAGTTTGGAAAGCTCTGTTCTAGTCCTTTCTTGGCCATAGAAGCTCCCTGAATTACTTTCTCAGCCCAAACTATTCCACAGGGTTTTTGAGGGAAAAACTGAAGGAAATAGTGATATGTAGGCCACTGAGAGCTCCTGGAGTAAAGGCAAATGTCAGCCCTTTGAGGTGGGCTGGGTCAAGAAATAAGCACTGCAGGGATTCCAGAAATATTATAGGATATAATAATAGAATCTTGAAAGCCTGTCCAAGTTTCTCCCTGCCCATATGATACTAATCAAGATCAAGGCAGGATTATTTCGAGTTTCTTTCAATCTTGCTTCAATCTCTGGGCTGTGTCATCTTTTCTGCAAGTCAGCCCTTAACAGTTCTTTCATACCTTCCCAAGGTCATCCCTACATTCCTTTACATGAAGATATCAATCTAATAAATAAATGGAAAGGAATTATGATCATTATCATCATTGCATGACCCAGAACCATCTGGAACTTGGGAAGAGGTATTCACGCAGTTTCATTCCTCAAAATGGAAGATAAAAAGCACAAGCCAATTAGTGGAATGTCAACTGAGAGTGAAGGTTAAACTCCCCTCATTTCCAGTTATCTAAGTACTGCATTTCTATAGAAAAATTGTGATTTGTCCCACCCAATGAGCTCAGGGTTCTTTCCAATTTCTTCCTCATGGCTTCTACCATCCAACATGCTGGCATAGAAGAAGACTGCCATACATGTGGCTATGCACATCACATCACACAGAAGTCATCTGAAAGTGATACAAGCAAATCCAAGAAAAAGTCACTAATGATTCCTCCGCATGGGCTCTTTTCTAACTATAGACTCTAAGTAGGATCAGATGTTAGTGACTTTATCCATAAAATATGATGCTAATAATTTACAACAGGCTCACATATTCTAAGCATGATATTCAAGTCCTAATAGTACTTTTATTACTCAGAACAGCTCAGTGGTGATTCACATCCCAGTGATAACAGGAGGAAGAAACGTTTTTTATCTTCAACGTCATACCCACAGTCTTTACGTTTCACCCAAATAACTCCTAAACTAATTCAGGAATCCCGCCCGCCCCCCCCCCTCCACAACACACACACACGCCTTAATCATCCCAATCTCTCAGAAAATCAGAGAAGAGAAACTGGAAACATAGATTCATCAACTCACCAGAGAGCAATTTTTATAAAAGGGGGGTAGCATTTATGGGGAATCAAGAATACTTTGAGCAATTGGGCAGGAATGTTGCTAGCGGAGAAACAGGGAGGAAACATTTCCAGATTTGGCCCAGCAAACAATCTCCATTCGTGCTTGATTTCTCCAATGCTTTTTTTTCCTTTGTAAAGGTTTTATTTTATTAACTTTTTCTTCGTCCCACTCATATGTACTAAGCATTAAATAAGCATGACCTCTTTGATTTAAGAAACAGACTTAGTGGGTGGTTTTTTTTAACTTAAAGTAGCTTCACACAAAATGCACAACAGAGTCGTTTAAAAAATAATAATAAAAGTACTCTAGTTGCACTCTTGGGCAGTGAATTATTTGGACCCATCCCAAAGACAAGCCACAGGAAACTCCCACTCACAGGGTTGCAGAAGGTGACAAAGCCTTTCCTCAGAAACACAAACTTTGCTTACACTTCTCGGCTTGCCAATAATCATTCTTCTCTGTAAACCGTGCAGCTTCTCTGAAAATGCTGGGGGATGCATCAAAAAGGAGAGGCGTGAAAAGTCAGGATCTCTCTTTGCGATCTCTACGCGCATGGTTCGTATGTAGTAAACAGAACATTCTTCTCATATATATTTGGCTCATCAAGTTCCCAGACAATACAGAAGGCAGTGGCAGGAAGGGTAGGGAAAATGTTTTCCAATTTGTCAGCAACTTTCAGCATCATTAGCTTCTATATCAGATTTGCAGCCATTCAGAAATGCATCAAGAGGCAAGGCAGGAAGAGCTAAGTGTCTTTTACTGGAATCCAAGGTCTGTGTGGAGATGAAATTGGATTAGCTCCCTGGAATTGGGGAGGGCTTACATTACCACAGGGGGCCTACCTGTCTCGAGCCTTAACAAGGAACAATTTTGCCAGCATATGGCATGACAATGGATTAGTCATCAAGTGCTATTAATCCTAATATATCCGCTTCTCAACCTTAGAGCCTTGTTAAGGGAAGCGGGTGGGGGTGGCGGCAATCTCCAAAGTGTCAGGTGAAACTCAAGGTAAGGTGGCCATGTAGTGATGGGCTTCCATCTGGCATTTCTCTTTTGTGAAATTCAACCAGAAGGTGTTCTAATGAGGTTTTTATAGCAGGCACCACCTGCTACTGATCTCCCTCTCCCTGCAAAGGGATAATTGAGGACTGGTTTTACACAACGACTTGGATCTTAACCTTGGGGACTCATCAAGCAGTGCAAATCCTTGTGGGATATTATCATTCCAAAATGGCATTTCTTGGCTTTGGCTTGGCAGTGAAGGAGGTTATTTGTGGCTGGTTAATTGCAACCAGTTCTTTGGTAGCTTCCCCTTTTCCATATGGATTAATAAGTGCATCATTTCAAAATTAATCATCCAGACTGATGGCAACCATATGTCTTAGTTCAGTTTCCTTGCTTGTGCATGGAACGGCAAATGTGCCATCGCCAGGCAAACTCTGGAAGATTTATTCCTCCATGTTTCGGTGGTTCCTAATTCGTGGGTTGTTGATATTTTAATAATGCTGCATTTTAAAACTGCTAGGAAAAAACAAAAACTCAAGATTGATGAGTGAATGCGTTCATCCTTACATTAAAAGCAGTGCCAGCCAATCTAACATCTTTTTATAATGTCAAAGATAATTAATTTACTTGGCTTCTTCTATAATATATCATGTTCTTGGCAAATTTGGGCCCCCATAGATGCTGCTGCTTTCTGAGACTTGGTAGGTAGCAGAAATGAAATCCACTGGAAACCTCCAGTCAGACCCAGGCTGGTGCCTCCAGATGCATTCCTACGTTGGATCATTTATCATGGAGGCCCAAGAGAGGCACATGGATGCAGCATGGAAAGCACTACAACATCCAACAACTGGTCGACAGGACTGAAAAATATATTCTCATAAAGGTTGGGAACCACTTATCAATCAAACTAGAAAGGGGAGGAAGCAAGATGGTTTACCCATTCGTTACCCACAAGCAAATTCCTATAGTGGACCACAGGGTCAAACATTTGTATCTTGGTTTTTATTCAGAATTAAGTATGGGAGGTGCAGAACCAAACTGGAATCTCATTGCACAGGGACAAACCATTCTCTACCC
The DNA here is from genome assembly GCA_023362775.1 of Charina bottae. Taxonomy (NCBI): domain Eukaryota; kingdom Metazoa; phylum Chordata; class Lepidosauria; order Squamata; family Charinaidae; genus Charina; species Charina bottae. The sequence goes on along the minus strand of JALMGJ010000002.1, from coordinate 197,394,054 downwards.
TCCTCCTCCAACTATAGCATACACAATGAGTGATTTGTCTTTTTTACTCTTGGGGGATACACTCTATTCTCAATCTGGATTGGAAACCCTCACTTACAGTACATATGAGGACGCTACCTATTTCATACAACATTGCATTGAGTTCCTATTTGCTTGGGGTCTCCCTGTAAATCTTAGCTTTTTGTTAGACATGAGGGCCGTTTTCAGCTATCAGCAAGCAAAACTGAGACAGGATGGAGCATGGCAGCTTTTAGTCCCACCCTGGAGGAAAGGCATTTCCCCACTTCTTCTATATACATCCAACCATTGTTGTGGCAAATTATCAGCGTTGAGAACAGGCTTGGTGATGCTATGAAGATGCTGTAAGTCACCTTCCAGGTTCTTAAAGGCATCCTGGCATCAGGCCAAGGCAACACTGATAAAAGGGAAAACCACTTCATTTAACTACCCATCCAAGTCTCCCTTCAAGAATTACTATGAAGCACAATTGGATTAGATGGAAACTTCTCTCACAAGTGGGTTGACAGCTTCAGCTGGCACTGTGGAGATTCCCAAAGGTTCTGTAGAGAAATTATGGGGGAACATAAGATAATTCAAATGATAGGATCCAGAACTTTTCATACATGGGTCAGCTGTGTAGAATGCATGATTGACATGGAAAAGCTTGCAAATTCAATCCCAAGTCTTTTTGCGGTAAAGTTGGAAAAAGTCTTTGAAACTCAGGGTGTCAACACAACCCAGCTAGATGGAACCAGGAGGAACTAGGGTCTGATTTGGTATAGGTCTGTTTCCTAAAGCCCTATTATGTCAGTACATTGTATAAAGACCTTCCTTTTGGCCCTGCTGGCTGGGGATTCTGGGAAATGAAGTCCAAGGTTGAGTAAGGTTGCTTTACAATAATCATGTAGAATAGATCAGTATGTTTTATAGCAGTGGAAAGGCTGAGGGATAATGAGTGCCTTATGACTAGCTTGTGAGTTCATTATATAGTTTAAATTTGAACTAGGAACCTCTTGGCTCAAAGCTCAGTTTTCACATAACAATGTCCGTGAGCTGCTGAATTATATTTCCTTAAACTTATTTAAATTTTAGGGGGCGGGGAAGTGAGAGTAGATATAAGCAGAACCTCATGCTTCACTGGGTCTAAACTTTCCACTCCCGGTTTTGTTTTTGTTTTAGTCGTCTGTTAAAATACAAGAAGAAGAGATTCATGGAGTTCTGGGGAAAGTATCCTTCTATATGAGCCTCTAAGGTTTACAGATTTAATGATTAATTTAACTTAAAAATGTAAGAGACAGTTTAACCAGTTACAGTATGGAGCAATAGAAATATTTTCCTCAAACCCTTAATGTGTCATTTATTAACATGATTCTCCAAGCCTCCAATGCTGGTTGCCCTTCACCATACCATCTAGCCTGAGGGAAGGGAAGAGCTGCCAAGCTATTATAGTAACTGAGCAATAAACGTGGCTGTGGTCACAGGCTAATGCCAACCCTGAAAATGCATACCAGCTACAGCGCAGATGTTAAATTTGGCCGTGGAACCCAGCATGTGGGCCTTGCGGATTAAATAAGCTGAAAAGCGACAAAAAGTGTTCATCTTTGGCAGAACTCACAGGAATGTGTCTGAGAGGAACCTATAACTCATAATCATTCATCTTGACCTCTTCAACTTGTATTTTTCTTTTTTGGCAAGATGATCCTTCAAAGCGACTGTCTAGAAAAGTTCTGTTAGGTACAAACACCTGTTTCTATGCACATAAACTAGATTTACATAAGTTATATAGAGATGGGCCATTATTGTTGATTGGGTAAAAATAATTTTCACACAACCCACTAAGATAATCTGAAGAAAAAGCAAGTAGCAGGATTTTTTTGATGTGTTTTTGTTTGTTCACTTTTTGCTCCTTATGTCTATCTATCATCTACAGTATCTATCTACTGTATCTGTCTGAATTTATTAGCCGCCCAACTCCAATGGGTTTTTGTGGGGGGTGGCTTCTTCAAAAATACTAATTTTTCAGGCAACTGAATTGCTTACAGTATATTACTGATCACTGCATATTTCTACTTTTCCCCAGTGATTTGGGGACAATATTAAAAAAATAAGGACAATAATGTACATTCTTATCAACCAAGAGATTTAAGAATATAGATCAGTACAGTAAGACATATGAAATCAGAACCAGCCCTTTCTGATTTAACGGGTCATTGAGATGATGGCTGTCAAATACCATATCAGTAGTATTTCGAGGTGCTGAAGGCAATGGAATGATTGGGTCAATGTTTATAGCACAAACAACAGGAAACTATTAATGAATATGAGGATGGAGGACAGGAGGAAGCAGGGGTATCAACAGGGTATCAAAAAAGTCAAGATGGCAGCCACAACTGAGAGAGTTTAGTTGATTTTTTGACTCCCTTCTGGATGCCCCGGGGGTTGGGGGACACAAGATATTGGACCTCCCTTATGGCAAGTATGTGAGCAAATACTGTAAGTCTTATTTCACTACCACCATTGCATCATCCATATAATTTTATTTATTTATTTTAATTTATTTTTCAATTTCTATTACCGCCCCATCTCCCCCGAAGGTGACTCTAATACTACTCTAATAATACTAGTCAATAAAGCTATGCCAAGCAAGGAAGGATGTCCTTCCTTGTCCGCCCAGAGTCCCCTTGTGGGAGATGGCGCGGTGATAGAAGTCGAAACATAAAGGATACATTTTATATAAACCCCAGGGATGAGAATAAACAACCTTGGTAAATACAGTACGATAAACTTTAAGTGCATTTCTGGTGTAAAACTGTTTACCTCCAACCAAGGGGAACCACATGTTTAACAGACTTTCATATGAATGAAGCTAAAGCACATTCTGGCTCTATTGTTATGGATAATTTTCAGCTTGAAGACCTGATGATGTGACAGGCTTCTTGAAGGATCAAGCCTTTGTGTCATTTTAAAGAATTGTGTCAGTTTAAAGGTGGTGGTGGTCAACCCCATCTAAAAGAAGGAAACCTAATCTAATTATCTAGTTATAGGTGTCTACAGCTGGAAAATGGGGTAAGTGACAGTAAATGGGGTAATGTGTGTTGTGAAGCTGCAACACAAACTCCACCCCTTATGTACTTGTATGTGACATCACAATACAAGTACAAAAGGGCAAATGATGATTTAATTCTAATCATAAATAGCTTGGCTGACAATTCAGTAGCATGCAGGAGGGGAGAATTACAAAGTATGAGGGTGCTCTTCTGTTGCACTAAAGTGGTTCTCCTTTTTCACCCCACACTTTTCTCCTACACCATTGATCTATCAATTGGGTTATTTTGGGGGGCATAATTTTAGAGTTCTTCCAGAAGAAAGCTAGATCCGTGTCCAGAAATAGCCCTAGTAACATTTCTGATGAGGAACACTTTCTTGCTGGTGACCTGTCAGTTGTGCAACTTCAATGGTGGCTAAATTTCCCATCCCATGCAGTCACTTCCACCTATATGCATCCAACTCCATCCTACCACATGTTAAGGAGAGTTATTGGTGTTCTTTTTCCTACCAGCAGGTAATGGTGGAAAGGAGAAGAAATGAAACAAGGGAATCCCCCACTCATAGGCCTTAAATGGTTCTGCGTTAAAACTAAGGACACCACTTACCAGACTCACCACTAAGGCAGAAGACAGTAAGACTTAATCATTAGGCCAGAGCAATTTAGCCGGCATATTTTTCTGCCAATTCAAGGGCTGGAGAAAGTAACATTAATGCAGCTGTGAGGAAGAGCCATAAATGGCAGGATCAGAGACACAGGCGGGAGAGAATTTTCTGTAGCTCCTTTGGGTGTGCATGTGTCTGTCTGTGTATCTTAAAAATTCTCATTTTTTTTATGAACAGCAAAAAAAGCAAATGTGAGACCCTCTTAATGATAGAGCTGAGTTCAAGAAGGGTAAAGCTCCCAGTCATTTAATGGCCTACCTCTGTTCCAGGCATTCTGTGATGTGACATCAGCAATGTAAGAGCAAATTCCCATGATCTTATTCCTTAATAATCCCATTAATCCCATTAATATGTGAAGCTTGAATCATGTCAACTGGATTTCTATTTTCTCAGTGGAAACGTTTCACTCCTTATCCAAGGAGAGACTGAAGAAGCTCCTTGGATAAGGAGCGAAACGTTTCCACTGAGAAAATAGAAATCCAGTTGACATGATTCAAGCTACAGACAATTCCACCTGGATGACTGAGAACCTTCATAGACATTAATATGTGAACAAATTCTTCCCACCAATCCAAGAGTAGCCAGAATTATGGCCTTCCAAATATATAACATAAATTCAGTCTCTTTGTGATCTTTGAGCCAGACAACAAACAAAGGGCGGGACACAAATATGACTTGTAGGCTACATTTCCAGCATCAAAGACTGGCCACAGCTCACCCCACCAACAGCCGGTTCTTCATTTCCACTCTTTAAATCTCCCAAACTGTGAAAAATAGCTGAACTTTTCTTACCTAGAGTTTTGATAAAGGAACTGTGTGGGGATGGTTTCTATAACTTCCTGTATAAGCTTTATCTGTGTTCCCTAGAAGAGGTGAGACTGGCCCCCTCCCTCCTGACCTTTCGGAAGGCCCTCAAGACCTGGCTCTGCCACCTGGCCTGGGACAACAGAGGCGGTAGTGCCTCCTGGGGTTGGCTAGCCCCGTAGCAACACTATCTACGCTACGTTCCCTACGTCCCCCATCTTGTATTTTATCTATTTATATTGCATTTTTTAGACTTTTATTGTATCGTTTTTAACTTTGATTGTTGTAACCCGCCCAGAGTCCCTTGTATGGGAGATGGGCGGGGAATAAATTGGATAAATAAAATAATAAATAATAAATAATAAGAATACTTATCCTGTTACTTATCCTGCTCTGTTCACATACTTCCTTCTATCTACGAAGGCTCCCTATGTAACAAAGATATGCCTTCCCTCTATTTTCCTTTAAAAAAAAACCTCAAGCAATTGTCACCTCTCCATTCCTTTTGTCCCTTGGTGTCCTTCCTTCTCAAACCATCTTATTTTCATCAAAAATAAATCTAGTATTTGTCTAGCATTAAGAGTAGGCAACAGAGAAGCGGCCTTTGCAGTAACACATGAATTGGCCCTCAGACAATTCTAATTACATTCCTCCTTACTCATAGCATGATATGCAAAATTGTGCAGCCTGTCTTAATTTTTCTCAATTGATCTGGACGAAACTATCACCACCATTATCCATATTTGTCTGTGCCTGCATGTCTCTGTGTGGGTGTGGGTGTGGGTGTGTATTCCCCTCTAAAGAGGTCTTCCACAGCTGATCCACTGCGTTTCCCCCCATATGGCAGCAGCAGAACACATTTTCTTGTAGATAAAGTTACACTGCTGTTCCTCATGGCATCCGTCCAGCACCAAGACAAGAGAGAGAATTAAAGTGGCAGGATTGTCAATCCTCTGCTCAGATGGGTTACTGCAGACAGCAGTGCAGCTGGGAAAAGTTTGTTCGCTGTTGTGTCCTGGGACTGCGGTTCGAGTTGGTTTTCTTGCAAATGGAAAGACAAAATGTTTGCAGCTTGACCACAATCTCTAACGCAAATTACACTTTTCTGTTCATCTGAAGCACCGAAAGGATCCTGACCTCACCTCAGGAAAACCCAAAAGCAGATGGTAAGAGGCTCCATTTTAATGAAAGCCCCTCAGTCATTATAAATAAATGTCTCCTCAACCTGTCATGGTGTTTGTGGTATCCCTCCAGCGCCAACTCCTTTTCCCAAGTCCTCTTTGTTTGCAGATTCAAATCCAGGGAGCTGTGCTGTTGTTACATGTCCTTAGTGTTTGGGTAGAACTGACTGCTGGATTCGAAGCATAATTCATTCCTGTGGTGAGGCACAGTAAAAAGCTTACAGGCGGCTTAAGTTTCACTTAATCAACCCAAATATGGTTGAAATCAAAACTGTGTGGTCCAGAGCTTCAGCTAACTTTCTGCAAAGAGAGTGAGCTGTTACTATTGCATTTAAGTCTTTAGGAAACTGAGATAGATAAAGCAGTTGTGAGAGAAAGATGCTATCAATATAATTTGTATCAGCAATGCTTGCGAATGATAGAGAGAAAAATGAGTCAGGGGCAGTAATAGCAAAGGGTTAGCAACTCTACTTTTAAACTGAATTGGTGTGAATTTCTTATTATTTCTCACCCATGCGTTATAGAACTCTGAGGATCACACTTTAATGATCTTGACACAAGAAATTATTTAGAAATGTTAGCTAAATTATCTTGCTTACATGGGGAGAGGACCGAGCTACCATTTCTCCTCAGATGCAGTTTCCATTTTATTCTGCATTTGCCCTGAATTGTTCTGTTCAATACTGAGTATCATTATTCAATATGGTATAACAAGTCCTTGGCATGACCGATGCTGGCTTGGACCCCATGGTGCCCTATGCAAGTTTTTATTTATCTGGAGCATTTAGGTGAGTGGCTTAGAGCAGGGGTGGGGAAACTTTTTTATGCCAGGGGCCATTTTGACATGTATAACATCACTTGAGGGCCAGGGGGCGGGGTTTGAGGGTGGGAGCCAATCGCACAGAAGTGGGTGGGGTTTGCAGGCGGGAGCCAATTGCGTGGAAGGGGGCGGGGTTTGCGGGCGGGAGCCAATCGCGCACACTTAGGGCCTGCTGCCGCCATGCCCTCCACGCCCACTGCAGTGCCCGCCGCCGCCATGCCCGCCGCCACGCACACCATGCCGGCTGCCGCGCCTGCCCCCGCCACGTCCGCCACTGCACCTGCCGCTGCCACGGACGCCATGCCCGCCTCCGCACCTGCCCCCGCCATGCCCACCATGCCTGCCGCCACACTGGCTGCCATGCCCAGCATGCTCGCCGCCACGCCCAACATGCCTGCCATTGTGCCTGCAATGTGGAAGAGCCACACTCAAGGGGCCAAAGAGCCGCATGTGGCTCGCGAGCCGCGGTTTGCCAACCACTGGCTTAGAGTAACAACAAAATCTTGGCAGGCAAATTAAAATAATAAAACCAGACTATCAAATTAAGCACAAACCTCAGCTGCAAACAATAAAATCCATACATTCTAACTTAACTTTCCCCTAGTGACCTGTGTTATGACTGACTATGGTGTTGCAATTCCAGCATATCTAGAAGGTACCAGATTGGTCTAAATGCAGTGATAGGCAGAAATCAGGCCAACAGAATACAGTGGGCCTTTTGGGAAGATCCATTTAATTTCTTAGATTTGTATCCCACCTTTCATGCAGGAACAGAAAGCAACACACATAGAGCTCTTTCCTCCCTTGTTCCCCACAACAACAATCCTGTGAGGTAGGCAGGGCTAAGAGAGCAGCTGGCCCAAAGTCACGCAGTGTCAGCTGTGAGGCACAACAGATATTCTCTTTGTTGTAGTAAATGCAGAATCTTGAAAGCATGTCCAAGCTTCTCTCTGTCCCAACTTACACTAAACCAAATCAACGCAGGGTTGAGTTTCTTTCTCACTTTTCCCTCTTTCTCAGGACTGGGCAATATTTTCTGCAAGTCCCCCCTGCCCTGTAATGGCTCTCTCATTCCTTCTCTCTTCCCAAGGTCAGCTCTACATTCCTTTAAAGCAGTGTTTTTCAAACTTGGCAACTTTAAGATGTGTAGAATTCAACTCCCACAATTCCCCAGCATTCTGCTAGCTGGGGAATTCTGGGCGTTAAACCCAGTGAGCTTCTGTAGTTGAGGGTGAACTAAAACCTGGGTCTCCTCAGTGCTAGTCCCACCCAAACTTTGCCACTAAATAGTTGACATCGAATGGTAGCCAAAGTCTCTGGGCAGCATAACCAGTTGGTGGTGGGTGGGTTAACGTCTCGGAAACTATCCCGCCCACTACTGCCTCCTCCAAATACTTAATATTCTAAGAAAACATTTTTAAAGTCTTGGAAAACATGAGCCTAAAGTAGGTGCTGGTTTAAACCCTCTTGGGTCTGTGGGAAAACACTTTACAGTACTATATCCTGCCCATCTTTGTAAATGCTGTAATTCCCTGTGGAATATGCCACGTCTTGGCATCTTTTCCAAATACGTTCTAGAGAATATATGACCACCCAAATCAGAAGGTTAATCTTGGATTCATAAGCCAACACAAAAAGAAAATCACTTTTTTCCTACTTAAGAATAATTCAAATGTTGTCTTTCAGAATTTGCACTGAGATATTGGGGGGGGGGGGGGAAACCATGTGTTTCTGTTTGCACAGGGCATGTGTTTGATAATGGAATGAGAACATTTGCATGTCTCTCCACTCCCAGTATAAAGTTAGATGCGCTCTTAGATGCGCTGTACATATGCATATTTATCTTTCCACCCTCTTTGAAGAATAGAGATCCTGTGGCCAGTGTTCACAGATAACTGTTGTGTCAGATTGTGCTGTAGTTCTTTTGAAATGTACAGTACTTTCCACACTCCCATGCTATCTATGTAGTTACCTCTTGATTAAGGAACCCTTAATTGGGAATAATGCTGCAAGTATCTGTAAGAAAATCTCAGAATTTATCTTTGTTCCTTTCTCATTCTCCTAAGGCTTCTGGAAAAAAGGGGGGAGGGGAGCAAAATCTTACATAATCCAAGGTCTTGAATTACAGAGGACAATTTATAGACCTATTATTTAAAGTGGGGGGGGGAGCAGTCCTGCTCTGTATAATGCAGAGCACATGTCCTTCACCAGGTTCTATCAAGCCTGTTTTGTCTTCTCAAACACTTCACCCAAGACGGCTGACTTTTGTTTCATGACTACAATGAAAAACTCAACTACGGATAAACAGCTGCATTTTACACTTAATTAAACTCATCTTAAAATATTCAAATTACATACAAATTAAGTACAAAGAGTGGTGGTGGGTAAGGGTCACTTTCCTACCAGCCGTATCCTGACAACAAGGCCCAAAGCAGAAGGCAAGAAATACTAGTTAAAATAACGAGTCAGGAGCCGGCATGAACAAAGGACCAATCAGGAACCAACACCACCAAAAGTAGCAATCAGAGACGGGCACAAAGAACCAATCAGAGACTGGCCCTCACCAACCTGCACCAATTAGAAACCAGCTTGGATAAAGACCAGCCAGCTGTCAGGACACCTGGGTATAAAGACAGGAGCCCAGGCATTCCCTGCTCAGTGCCTGTGGTCTGTGTAGCAGGCCACCTTGCCTCTGAAGATGCCAGCCAGTCAGGAAATCTGTTGTCTAGATCACTAAACTCTGAAGCCCAACAGATATTGGCCCTGAAAGCCCACACAAGTATATAGTTTAAATGCTACTTTACCAATGTTGTGGGCTTTCAGTAAGGTGAGCTCTCCTAAGGGTCTGAAGTAGTACAGCCAAAGCTGCCCAGCCGTCAATCCCTTGCCTGCTCCGGGTCCCATCAATCAGCAAATGCTATCTTGCAGGACCCAGGAAGCCTGCCTTTTCTGTCTCAGCACCTGTCCTTCGGAGCACCATATCACCCGAGGCTACGTTGGCCCTGATCCTGCTGGCCTTTTGGAAACCTCTCAAGACCCGGCTATTTTCTGTGGCACGGGGGTTGGGAGATTAGGTGAGTCTGTAATGTGTGGATTGGTTGGTTTCCTTGTTGCCATTTTAAGCTTTTTGGTTTGGGTTATTCTTGCTTTTATTTCATTATGGTTGGTTGGTTGGTTTTGTTTTTAACTCGGCCACCCAGACTTATGCTCGCAAGATAGATGGCCATATAAATCCATTTAAATAAAGCAATAAACTCAGATTTCACCAACTCCTAGATCAGAGCTTTCCAAACTGTGTGTCGCGACACAAAAGTGTGTCGCCACACACAGCGTGGTGTGGCGACACACCACCCTGAAGCGGCGGTGCGCGCGTGCACGGCGGCGGCGGCAGCAGCCGCTGCCGCCTTCACCGTGCACGCGCGCACCGCCACACGCCCCCCCGCGCCCCCGCGCCCCCGCACGCCCCGCCGTGCACATGCGCCCCATCTGCGCCGCCGCCGGGCGCGCGCGTACCGCCGCTGTGCCGCCGCCGCCACCGCTGGTGTGTCGCCAGCGGCGGCACTTTGGAAAGCCCTGTCCTAGATACTACACAATTCTCTTCACTAGGAAGACCAAAATCCGTCTAATTCAGAGTTGCCAAACTAGGACATTGGCCATGGATGTCCAGCATTTCCAGTGAGTGTTCTCCAGTTCAACGAAGTGTTCTCTGCGGGTAAAACTCCCTTCCCATTTTAAAAACAAAACAAAACCATATAATATATACTGCTATTTATCCTCAGCCTTGAGTTACAAACATTGTTCATGGATGTGGGTGAAAAGAGTCACTGATGTTTACACAATTCTGTTACAGAAAATTTCTTTTCTATCTAGCTGTGCAGTGCCTGGTCTGAAGTAAACTTCACAACTGCACAAATTGTTCTGATACCAGGAGGTTTATAGGTCATCATACAATGCTGAAAGCAGTCCACAGCATAATCTTATTTTATTCAGAAGCAAGCTCCTTCAAATCTATAACATCATCATATATAAAGATGAAAGTTTATTCCAGGTGTAATATTGAAGCTTTGGTTAGAAAATTCAGAGTAAAAAATCAGCAATTACACACAAACACAATCTATCTTATTGTACTCTGACTGATGCATACAGATTTAGGCATCAGCACAAAACAATATATGAGAGCCAGTTTGGTGTAGTGGTTAAAGGCACCAGGCTAGAAACTGGAGGACCATGAGTTCTAGTCCCACCTTAATCACGAAGCCAGCTGGGTGACCTTGGGCCAGCCTCTCTCTCAGCCCTAGGAAGAAGGCAATGCCAAGAAAATTGCAGGGACTCATCCAGGCAGTTGCCAAGAGTAAATGCTGACTCAAAGGCACCCCCAAAAAGGCAATATGTAGTGGTATAACAGCACCAGAGAGACCCAGGTTCAAGTCCAGCCTCAGCTGTGGAAGTTCAGTGGGTAACACTGAGTTAGTAACTCTCTCTCAGCCCAACCTACCTCACAGGATCCTTGTTGTGGGGAGAAATGGAAGGAAGGAGTGCTATATACACCACCTTCTGCTCCAGAACAAAAGGACGGATGTAAATCTGACAAATAAATATCAAGAAATAAGAGTTAGGTACTAACTAAGTTAGTTAGTACTGTAGGTATCTGGTTATGCTGGTCTTCACTTTAGGTTCATTCATTTAGAAATGAATGCCCTCACCAAGTCTGTATTTCCTTACTCAAGGGAGAAAAGGGAAGAAATATAACACCTGAAGTTGTTTCTTAAATTAGATCAGAACAAGAAAAAAACACCCTTCTTGCGTAGGATATTCCCAAGACAAAAGATGACCAACTAAAATGAATCATAAGAAGGTGCAGGCTTTGAATTCTTACGAGCTCATTTTAATGATACCAAAAAGAAGCACAGAATCAAGTGAGATGAATAAATACTATATGAACCTGGTGCTAGAGAGGAGCCCTACCATAAAGAATGTGTCGATTTGTGTACACTATATGCATGTGTGTGTATGCCTATGTTCACTGTCACAGATTAACAGGAAGCGTCCTTACATTTGTATTCTCAATTTACCAGACAAAACAGGAAGCACTCCCACGGTTTACATATTCTAGTATATGCTTTTTTAAAATAAAGAAGACTGTTTAATTTACAAGTGCGGTTTACACACTGTATTTGTACAGGTATAATTAGTCGTTATCAGTAAACCCAGGGCTCTGAAGGGAGGCTTGGCAATTGCCTTCAGACCACAGGTCTTCTTATTCGCAAGGTTTTTTTTTTAAGGCTGAATAGGAAAGATAATTTGACATCCCCTCCACACACACACACACACACACACACACGCCACAATGCCTTATTAATCTCGCTTCCAGTGTAACAGCAGATCATAACCAAGATGGTAGCATGTTTAAAGCTTTTCATCCACCATTTGGCTGTGATCCACTGGCCCTTAGGAGGAGAGATAAGTATTTACATTTCTTATCAGTCACCAGATGGCTTTTAAAACTCGAGGCTGTCTGGCAGGACTTAAGTTAATGAACAGAAGTGCTTTTATGAAGTACTGGTATGTACAGACGGAGATGTAACTTTGGTTATTCAAGAGAGTGTAAAAGAATATATCTCAAACAGGATTTGAACAACTTAATCTAGTCACTGCAGCATTTATGACCCATTTCTCCACAAATTGGTTCCTTTTCTGAGTAAGAATGGATTTAAGGGCAGCCTTTTTAAAGCTTTTGGAATTATGCAAGGTTCAAGTTTAAATAGAAATTGAGTGCTCTTCTATGAATATTGCTACAGGATTTTATTACTGGAAAATGCTTTTTTTAAGAGTCAGTGCCAAGACTATATTATAGCTCCCTTTCACATAAGGCGTGGGGGTGGTGGGGAGTCTGCATTTTGTGTAATCACCACAATGCTGAACCGAGTCTGTTTCTGGGAGACAATGACCCCAAAATCAGATGGTAAGATCATAAATCTGAAAACATTTTCTCATTTTGTAGCAATAATAATCATTATTCTGGCACTTTCAAAGACAACCAAATTCTAAGAACAATCCGTGCCACACCGAGGGCCTTAAGAAGGATTGAAAGGGGGAGAAAGGGAATTGTAAAAAACAGAAAACAGAACGAGTTTCTGGATCAGTTCTCTTTTTATATACAGTGCTGTTGAAATTTGCTAAGACCATATGTTAGTCATATTGAGGCAGGCACGGTCTGACTTTATGAATGTTGGCGTGATCCCAGCAAACACTCAAAATCTGATGCATCTCAGATTCGTTGACTAGCTTACTCTGGAACGAGATGTGGGTGGAAGCTAAAAAGGAAAAAATAGATTCAGAAAATGGAGTTTGTTAAAAAGGCCTGGTGGTGCCTCAGACTGTCTGGGAATAGTCCAGATGTTCATCCAGAACTAGCTGAATGTATATTACTTTTATCAGGCACATTCAAGGATGGCCTGTTGAGAAAGAAATGCTGTTGAGATGTATGGAACCCATGGGCGTAACAGTCTTACGGAGCCTGCAGATGAAGATGCAACTGCCAGCCAAATTCTTTAGGTGAAGCATGACTGGCATCATTCAGAAAGGAGCTGAAGATCCCCAGCTGACCATGCATTCCACCTCCAAGGGGGAAATCCTATGGGGATAGATGGACCTAATCATAAATTATCCAGAGAAAAGGAGATGGCACTCACTAACTCCCTTCATTTCTAACTCCTGGTCCTCCACACATCTAAACCAAAAGTCTGAATAGCATTGCACTGCTTTAATGAAGAGACCTAAATCCCATCTCTGCCTTCCATCCCGCCCTTTGTTAAAATGAAATATGCATTTTAAATACACATTTTACAGTGCAAAATGAGCCCCACGATTACTGTGGAGACATGTTCGATATTGTGGGCCCCAAAGGATATGTCTTTGTAGCACCACTTTTAGAGATGGGTTGCCCAGAGGTGAAAACCAACAATTCATAGAAGATGGCAAAAGATCTCCATGGCTTCTAGAAAGAGCTGGCAACCTTGCTGAGGAAGACAAAAAAGGGAGAACAAGATTTCTTCATCTCTCTTTGGGGAAGACAAAAAGGAGAAAGGCATAAAGGCAGCACTTTTGCTCTATGCAGCAGGCGAGGAAGAGGCAGACATTTAGAACGTCCACCCTGCCACATCCTTTAAGCCCCCAGCCTGCTGTTGGTAAACAACAGCAAGGGAGAACAGTGAGTAAAAGCAGGCTGAGTTTATGCTCCATTGGGGAGAACTCGTGATTCTGAGGGGCTGGGGCCAATAAGTCCATTTCCCCAATCAAAGGCCAGGAGACAGACCCAAGAAATATTGGCAGATGTGCATTTGTCAGCAAGCAGAGGCATGGTGAAGCTTTGTGGCAGTTCCTTAGCATGTCCTAAAGGAACTGATGGTGAGCCTAAAAATAATGTTATTTTTTGAGAAGTGTCTATTCTGGCAGAGATTTTGCTGCCAGAAGTACTCTAGGTAAAACTTCTTAAAGGGTAGGAGCACAGTATGCAGTATGGCATGTGATGGAGCTGACATTCATTCGGGGATGGCCCGAGACTGGTTGCTTGAAGCCTTCATTTTTTAAAAAAAATCTAGGAATCAGAACAAAATGGCTTCTGATACAGGCCCGCTTCCCTTTCAGTAGCGTTTCCTGACAAGTCTTTAAACAGGCAGTACCACAATAGACTACAACTACCGCAAGAAGGATTGTACATGCGTTGCTTTTGCCTCATTAAAAAAGGAAAGGAAAACGCACTGTTCACTCCCTTAAATGTACCGAACAGACATAAAGCAGAACTTCCTGTTCCAGGCAGATAAGTTCACCTCTTGGGGCTCTCGCAGCCTGTTTCTGCTAAGAGCATGTCCTTATCTAGTCCACCGATAAGACTCAGTTTTGCCCTGGTTTGCTTCATATTATTCATTCTTCAGGTAGGCAATGAGGACAAGGAAGAAAGTAGCCCATTATAGTAGATTACAGTGTCTTAGGAAACAGGAAGAGGGGTGGGATATCTATGTCTATGGAGGGTGTGCAGATATAACAAAATGAGGTGATAGAGAGGTTCCCCCCTCCTTTATTTTTTTTATGACACAACCACACTACGGATGTAAACTGGCAGTTAATAGTCATTTCTTCTTCCCTGATAAGCTGAGGACCATAGTTGTCAAAGTAAAGAAAAAGGCTAACATACTTTTTAGTATCATAAGCTACCATTCCAGGGTATTTTCCCCAGCAAGTAACTGGAATTGTGTAATGTAAAACACAACTCCAAAAGAGATTCAAGAAGATGTGACACATTTCTTGCCCAGCCTGCAAGAAATCCCAGCAGGTCTGTGGACACATACATACAGAGGATCCCCAGAAACCATATTTGAAAGAAATGTCCCTGTTTATATAAAAAGAGCTAAAAGGAAGGAACGTCAAGAAAACCCTCATCATGACCGTCTCCCACCCGGAAACCTATGCCCTCATTGTGGGAGGTTGTACGGATCCAGAATTGGCCTTTACAGCCACTTACGGATCCACTGTTAAAATTTTACCCTTGGAAGACAATCTTACTCGGCTATGAGTGATCGCCAATGAATGAATGAATGGTGGCTAATCTTTGGCCATAGTGCTGCAAGTAGCCCCTAAATTTAAGGGTGGGAAACAATTCCTCTCCCCAAAAGAAGAAAAAAGAAAATCATGGTCTTTACCAACCATGTCCTGGCTCCGTCTACATCACTGCTCAACCCTTTACAGATCTCAGCCCCACAAAATAATTAAGCGTAGACCCTGCCACCAAAAGGCTTCTCCACCCCTGCCATATACGTATATTAGATAGATCCAGATTCTCAGTGGCCATCTAGCTTTAATCTTTACCAAGTTTGCATTGTGAACAAGACAGAGAACAGAATCACAGAAGCAACAAGAGACCCTGCTTTTGTTTACCTATGAAAAGGGAGAGGATGTAATGAAGATCTCACCTAAGTTAAATATACAGTATACTGGAGCATCCCCCTCCCTCCCCGAAATGAGGTTAGAGTTGGGGAATATAAAGTTAAGAATTGATAAATCGCTAATGGGCTGCTGAACCATATGCTTCCCCCTTCTGATGAGTTGGGATGTACAGTAGATCACACAGAAAAAACCTTTACTGTGTCTGTTGCAAGCTAAAAAAATGGCAGGCAAGACTATTTGCCAAGGGAAGGTCAATTTTCTTGGTGCCACAGATCATAACAGATTTAATAAACACATTCTTTCCTTAATAACCTTGAGAACCATTATCTTGTGAAGATTATGGTTTATTTCTGGAAGGGTTGTTTGTTTGTTTGTTTGCTGTATTTTTATCCCAACATAATTTACAGTGTTTCCAAGATATTTCTGCTAGCTGGGAATCGGGGGGGGGGGGGGGGCACTAACACCATTAATACAAATTTAAAAGTACTTTATCATTGTAACAAACGCATCCAAGAATTATGCTTTATGTCCAAAGTCCATTTTCAATAGGAAACATATTGGCCAGGTTTGAGGAATTGGAACTAGGCAAAAGGTTGCCCTTGAAATCTGAGTTTGGGATTTGAATTAACTCCTACAATGGAGTTAACCATCCAGATCTGTATTTATTTATTTTTTTGCCCATCATACTGTGTACGTTTTCAAATATCAGTTGGGACATACTGAAAGAGCATGTTGTTGAAAGCCCACATAAGGATAATGCAACCCATATAACAGTCCTGGAGTACTTCTGCAACAAATTATAGGCTTCTGCCCCTCCTGTTTCAACCCTTCTATATGGTGCTGATTGTCAGCCTCAATGCTACAGAGAAAGGATAAGCTCATGTCTATGTCTTAATGATTTCGAAGAGGGCATTCGTCACAGAGGCCAGAGCAAACAAGTGATTCACACAGCAAACATCTAAATGCAGTTTCTACTTGGTGACAGTCATCTTTGTAGCGTCCCTTATGGGTATGTTTTTCTCAAGGGGCCTGTCTGCATTAAATATGAAATTATCTAAATTGTTGAAGTATTAGACGGCCGGGACAATAACACCACAAGGCCTGAAATTTGAGGGTGGGGGGGAAATGAGGCACGTTTTTCCTGCCGAATTTTCATGAGTATTCAAGCCTCATACATCTGCCAGCCTGTTTAAAAAAAAATCTTGTTTTAAGGCTTGCAGGTGTGATTCATGGGGAGAACATCTGTAACACTGAGCAACGAACGAAGTTAAAGACAGCGAAAGCTGGCACATCAGCTGCTAGAACTCTCAGCTGTTGCATAGCCTCGTGCTGCTTTCCAAATTCACAAATTATGAATATAGAGCTTGGAGACAAGGATATATCTCCAGCTGCACATTCCTAGCTTCTGCAATGTGCTCTGGACATTTGTTAACAGTTTTCTTCACACGGAGAATTGTTCAACACCCTTTCGCTGTGTTTTTAGTTACTTTTTCTTTTCTTTTTTCCAAACTTGGATGAGGGGCCTCCCATCTTTTGAGAGAGACTTGATGTTGAAATGAAAGGTGGAAGCAGAAGTTTAAAAAGGATTTTTTAAAAACAAATCTAAAATGTAGAGTTATTGGGTATGCATCCCCCTCTTTCTTCCCCACCCACCCCACTTTTCCAGTATTCTTGTACTGGGCCTGATCCACAAAGAAAGTTCCTCTGTGCAAACCTTGCTAAACTGTGATATTTCCAGATTGTCACACCATGCTAGGAATTCTTGAGGATTCTTGTAGGAAATGAGTTGATCAGCATTTCTTGATCAAATATACAGATGGGAATACAATGCAAATGTCACACTTTTCTGAACATTGTGTTACAGTTCTCAATAGAGTAAATATCTCAAAATATGCATTAAACATATGTTTTCAGAAGAAATACATATTGCATTACATATTGAAAATGTTTATTAAGATACATTTTGTAGAGGATTAAATTGTTAATTGCAGACTAATACAGAAACAACTGTAGGTAAAAAAAATCGTGCAAAAAACAACATAGAATTAGTTCAGTTTGTCCCATCTTTATCTGGTAAAATTTACATTTGTCTTGGTTTCAGTGAGTTGGATTACGTGTTTCTCCAGTTCAATCCAGCAGTTCCTTGGCATGGGGGCTTAGAAATGTACATCAAACACCATGGCTTTCCCCCCGAAGCCACACTGTTTATCTAAATGAATGAAGAAAGTTGGGTGAGATTTCCCATAAAGTTGAGGTCCTCCCTTTATTGAACTGATTTAGCATACAAGCAGTTCTGAGACAGGTCACATGGGTTTTACAAGTACGGCCTTAAAGAATGGAAGGGGGTTAGGTGTACTCCAAACAGAGGCCTGTAGGGGCTTGGAACAGAATGGAAGGAAAAATGGCTCCAAAGAAAATTTGACTTATGGTTTGATTTATAAAGCAGGCTTTATCATTCTTGAAGGCAAACATCTGCCTGGATCCTGGGATATGAGCAAAGGCACAAAGTAGATGTTCTTATACAGCTGGTAACCAGGTTAAAAGCAATAGGAAAAATGTAAAATGCATGGGAAAACTTCGAAGATTCATGTGTACCATGCTATTACAATAAGCTCTGAGAATATATCAATCCCTGAAGGCAATGAAATACTATTTTTGCAGGATTCCATTATCCAGTATATTAGCCAAGATTTTTAATTAGATGGTGGGGGGGTCATTAACCATTCAGAAAGTAAGGAAATGCTGGGGATGTCAAGAGTCCCAAAAGAGTGGGAATATCGACCCAAAATTGTGGCTCCTGAGTATTGGAACTTTGATCTTCATCGTGCACTTCATTATCTTAAACTTATTTTTTGCTAGCAAATATTTACATTCTTAAGGTCTTTGGGATCCCTGCTTGCTTTTTTGGTTTCTCCTTGTGATACAGAGATTAGTTTTCTCCACTGTTGAAGCCAAGGATGTCCACAGGATACGGTCAAAAAATTCAAGATGGTAGCCACGATGGTGTGATTGAAGCTCCTCCTGTTTTATAGCGCGATGCATATTAAAAAATAAGAGCTGTGATCAGACCGGAATGGCCACCATCTTGACTTTTTTTACCATACTCTATGGACACTTCTGATTGAAGCTATTCCTTACTACATTTTTGGGGATGGTATTTGGGAGCTTCTTATTTAATTTATTGTTTTGAATAGGTTTAGGATTTATTCTTGTTTTGTTAAGTTCACCTCCTTTTATTTTATTTTGTTTTCTGTTTCTTTCCTTGTCAGGTTCAGTCTTCACTAATGTATATTTTTCCATTCTCTTTGAATTAATGCATACCTTTTGTGGACTCTTCATGGCTGGCTGTGGAATTCTGGGAAGTCCACACATCTAAAAGTTGCCAAGGTTGAGAAACACTGATCCATAGAGTTCTTCCCATCCCTCTTCCTTTTTCCCAAATCTTTAGGCTGAGAACATAGTAAACTTCAGCTAGACAGTGCCAAAAATAAATTTAAGCAATAATTAAAGCTGGAACTAGTTTGATTTGATTATAGTTTCTGTGTGTAAATATTTTATTGTTCTGTATACTTAAATTTATTCTCTGGGTGCTTGGGTTTAGGAAGAATTAAGCAGTAGTCTATTTTGTGCTTTTTAATACTTGCATGTCAGCTGCTTTAATTTGTAGCTGCCCTAATCTATGTAATATTTCCACGCAATCACTACCTGTGTACATTCTCCCTTCCCTAAAGATTCATTTGCATACAAGGTTCTTTTGTTTTCTCTGATCACTGGCGTAATTTTCTTCCAGCTCATAAGTCTGGATACATTCTCTGCCTTATTAACTATAAAATTTGAATACATTTGTACAATCTGTTTTGTTTAAAAATATCCCCAGACCCTTGTTGGCCCAGTCGTCTAGCCCACTGAAGCCTTCAAGAGCCAGTTTTTCAGACTAATTTTTTTTTCTGCACAATTAGGCATAGCGGAATATTTTCTGTTGGGGTGCCCAGTGGTTTGGAATTCGAAAACAGTGCCATTCTTTCAAGTCCAACCAAAATAAATCCTTATTCAGTTCAATGTGGCTTATTCCTCAGAAAACAAATATAATTTGTAAGCTAAATCAGCATCATCTCTTTCTGTTCTGGAAACAAATCTATGCTTCTGACAGTTATGATAATCTGACAAAATTAAACATAATGGGAAAAAGGTTTTGCTAAAATACAAGCAATATGTATTTAGAATAGTGAAAATTATGAGGGATATTTCTTAAAATGGTTTCACTTCATAATAAGTGAACCTTCATGTTGTGGTGTTAGAAATGAAATGTTTCAGAAATAGCCTATAAAGTTCTCTATTTCTCCTTTTTTCCTGCTGCAGCAGAGAGACATAATGTTGTCATGCAAAGCCATGGATATGAATCAGGACCATTTCGTTAACACTTTTTTTTAGGAGTGCATCAGATGTTCTACACGTAAAATTAAAAAGGTAATATTTGAATGGGATAAATGCAAAAATATTCATCTAAAACAGGGGTCCCCAACCTTTTTGGCACCAGAGACCGGTCGTAGAAGACAATTTTTCCATGGACCAGGGGGCAGGGTTTGCAGGCAGCAGCCAATTGCATGGACTGGGGGGCGGGGTTTGCAGGCGGGAGCCAATTGCGTGGACTGGAGGCAGGGTTTGCAGGTGGGAACCAATCGCACAGACTGGGGGCGGGGTTTGTAGGCGAGAGCCAATTGCACGGGTGGGGGGCGGGGTTTGCAGGCGGGAGCCAATCGCATGGATGGGGGGCGGGGTTTGCAGGCAGGAGCCAATCGCGCGGACCACCACCGCTCACCTGCTGTGCGGCCCACTTCCTAACAGGTCGCGGCCCACAGGTTGGGGACCCCTGATCTAAAATACAGAATTTTTGCAACGTCTGGAAAAGTGAGTATTTTATGCAAATCTGGAGTTGGTTTCATTTGCTTTTGGATCCTACATTTTTCCTCCCATATTACATAATTTTAACTTTAATCGAATTATTTGATCTTGGGCATTTTTAAATCATGGTGTTGTATAAGATAGGCTAAAGATGTCAAGAACACATATCTTTCACAGAAGGCCAGGCTTTGCTGTCTAGCTCATAATAGTTAAATATTCACTACTGTAATTCATTCTTCTTCTAAGAATGGGAAGAATTGTTTTATGGAAATGGGTGGCTTCATTGCTGATGTTAGGAGATTGCCAGATCCATGCAAGGCCTCCATGTTCAGCTTCAATCAGGGCCATTGTTGGCTGCAGTTCTTATTGGCCTGTTCAGATTAGGCAGTGGGCCAGGTCAGAGGCAAAGGAGATGAGCAAGAAGCAAGGGCTACCACCTCTGGCTTGCAAAAATCTAAACAAACACCAGATTGTTCACCAGCAGAATTAGTGCCTTCTCGTGGTCTTCAAGAGTTATGGAGTCCAGAAATAGTAGCCCTAAAGAAAGCAGTTTTTGTGGGAAGATTAATATAACAGCAAAATTCAAGGGAAGACCCAAGAGTAAGAGGCAAGAGACTGATATACTGGCAGTGCTCCAAGCAACCAGTAGGCAGAATTTAAAAAGCTTTGCATTCGGTAATTCAAAGACTCATCCAAGCCTCACCTTGCCAAGTTCCTATCCTTGAGAAGAGCCTTCATTCAAAAGGAACCTCCACTTGACCATAAACTGGGCTTGTCCATTCTGATGTCTGCATCTCCCATAATTAAGCACTTTCTCAACTTCTCTCTCAGAAGGTTGAAGAACTTCATACAGGCCAAGATGGCAAGTCTGAGGACCTCTCTCACTTGAGGGATTGGGACTGCCTGTCACTTTCTGGACTGCATGGTGCAAACTGCTTCCTACGAAGCTCCAAATCTTCTTCCAAAGAGGAGTCCTCTACTATGAGTATGGCATTCCATGCATCCCCACTTACTTTAAAAGATAAATACAGCAGCTGCCAGAATATAGGAAGGGAGTATGACAAGAATGTCAGCAAATGTTTAATTTTCATTTAGAAGTCACCACAAGCCACATGGAAGACTTCTGGAATTTATATTTACTCCTGATTGTACTGTACATCTGTGAATTAGAATCTTCAATCTTAGGGGGACTTCCGGTGGGGAAATGGTGAACTGAACAACCTTGCCCGCGAGCTCCGTGGGCAGAGTTGGCATCGTGGCATTTTTTCGGGCACAGGCAGGCTTTTCCTGTAGCCCAAAGTGTTTTCTGGAGTAAGGAAAATGTTGAGAATTGACCCGTTTGTCCTCCAGATGGTGAGTTGTAGCCAGGAGAGCGTGGACAGCGGTGCAATCGAACGGTAAGACTTCACCGGGAGGCTGGGATTTCATCTTTTTCCGAGCTGCATTGCAGCCTCTTAAAGGGGCATCATAAGTTCTGCCTTCCCATTTCTAAAGCACCCAATTTAGCTTTTAAGTTTTGTACCCTAAGAGAAGCTTTTTACAGTAAGAAGAAGCGAAATCTCTTAGTGATTATCATTATTTTTGGATTATATTTTTAATTTTCTTTAAAAATTTTGGCTTGTTTTCCCATCTAAAGTGTAAGGGGGGGCTGAAAAAACATAATTGCCTATCTGTTACTATTTCTTGTACTAAATTTGAAGGATGGATTGTTTTCCTATACATTGGATTTGATGTCTTAAATGTTTAAATGTTTTAAATTTTTAGTTTTCTGTTCACTTTCTCTGGGACTTGTTTGCTAGTATACTTTCTTTTGTCAATTTCAGACAGAAGTTTTTCATTAAGTCATTAACTTTTATTTCTGTGAGTTTTATCTTCGTGAGTTAACTATTTAGCCTTGGTTTGCTGCCTGAAGTATGGAAGATTTTAAAGAAGATTTCTTAGAATTCCGTTCTGAGCGTAAACAGACTTTTAAAGAAATTCTTTCAGAGTGTTGTCAAGCTGTTTTGCAGAGTGTTTGGGACATTGGAGAAGAGATTGTTGCTAAAATGTGTCATCTGGCTGGAAATGCTATGATGGAAGATGAAGATTTTGGTAAAGATGGGGACTTTGTTGCTGTTACTGAGATTGAAGTAATAACAGCTGAAGATCGTGGTTTGGTGTTGAAGGGGTTAAAACTGCACAAGGACGTACTATGCTGAGGAAATGTTATGACTATCTGAATCAGTGTTATGAGAAAGAAGACAATATGATATGTGGGAGTTTTTTTTCTGCTGAGAAGTCTGTATCTCTGGAGGCAGTTGGGGTGTGGGATTTTCATATTTAAAAAATCCCTTACATGGAATGGGGAAATATGTAAATGCTCTGGTATATTTTGAGGAGGAATAAAAAATTAAGAATGTGTAACTGTACTGATAATAAGGTTATCATGATGTTATTTTTTTTAATGATTTGGACTAAGATTTACAGGATTTTTGATTTGTAAGATTTAAAAGTTATGGATAAGATATAATAATATTTGATTTGTTTTTAAGGTTTAATAGGGTTAAGATTGTTGTAGTTTTATTAATTATAAAGGCAGACAATTTGTTTTTATAATTTGATGTTTATTATAGTAGACAGAAACAGAGAATAGTGGTAGGAAAGAAATAATTAAATGGATGGTGTTTTATGGAGGAGGGAAGCTGAATTTAATATATATTTAATATATATATATATATATATATATATATATATATATATATATAGAGAGAGAGAGAGAGAGAGAGAGAGAGAGAGAGAGAGAGACTTTCTTTTTATATAAGGGGAAGGAACAATTGTATTAGTGATTTGTATATGTGTTAAGGGAAGGATTTATAGAAATGATGTGATCTTGGTTTGATATAGAGAAAGGGTTTGATTATGGTAACTGTTGTATGTTCTTGCTGTTGAGAGTTGGAGGTCACCTTTGTATGTAATCTTTCAAAATTCTTTTTGTGTGTGTGTGTTTCACACTTTCTAGTTTCTTTTTCTTTCTTTTTTGTTTGTAGTTGTTTTTTGTAGTTTTTATCTTTGTTTCAAATATAATAAAAAACTTTATCAGAAAAAAAGAATCTTCAATCTAGTGACTTCTTTGTCTTTCACATGAGTTGTAAACTTTGAAGTTCTCAAATGATTCCCTTGCCCAATTACTTAACAGTCAACCCCCATCTATCAACAGAATTCATTTATACAGTATCAGCATACACATGAATTGTGTATCGAGAAACTGGATGTATGCAGTGTATCTATGATTTGTTAAATTTAACTTCCATCACTAATTTAAGATTTGGATGTATTTGTTAATTTATTTAACAGGATCTTCCTGAGATCTTCATTCTGCTGCAATGACAAAATGCTAATCAACGATATATAATTCTTATTCTTGATTCTGATTCATTCTCTCTCAACCCAACCCACCTCACAGGGCTGTTGTGGGGGAAATAGGAGGCAGGTATAGGTATGTTTGCCACTTTGAGTTATATATAAAAAAGGCGGGATAAAAATCTAATAATAATAATTCTTAATCAAGTTGTTCTTAATCAAGTTGTTATGCACATTTATAGGGTAACTACACCCTTAGAAAAATTACAGTAGAGTACACACAGCTGTTGACACATATACAAAAAACAAACATTTGCCTTGTTTTTGGTACTGACTTTAATACCATCCATTGGAATGTCTTAAGTGTCTCCACTTTTCATTGTTAGGAGCAAGGTGACCTTGCTCTTGTACAATAAATGTCTATACTTCATAACAACTCGAGAGGCTGGAAATCTACAAATAAAAATGTTTTCTACAGCATAAGCCAATGGGAAAATGTCTTCAGCTTTGTTTTTCTTTGGTCCATACTGCTTCTCTGAGAGTTGTGTGGCTGAATTTTCTAGGCATTCGTGTTCATAGAAAGCTGCATCTCCATTTTTTATGCTTAGTTACAAAGATGCAACAAAAACATTTGTGCTGCCTGCTTCACACAGTGGCAAACTCAGGTGATCCTTTGGAGACATGAATCCTCTGTATCTGCATGTTCACTCATTGTGCATGCTGGCTGGGGAATTCTGGGAGCTGAAGTCCACCCATCTTAAAGCTGCCAAGGTAGAGAAACACTGTTCTACTTCATCTGGGACAGCATTCAGGGGCACACTCCTCCACCTTCAACAAAGACACACAAGGAACAATCCTGCTGCCTCCTCTGTCAGTTTTAGCTGAGGCAGAGTTGTTGAAACTTAAGAGTTAGTGTACACAAACTGGAGTCCTGTGATCCAGGTTAATAGTCAGCAGTTCATCCAAAGTAAAGAAGTGACGTTTTTCTAGTTTGAATTAGAAAGAAGTAAACCAAGCCTTGATAGCTATTCAATGAGTGCTAGTATCTCGGTTTTTGTCACCTGAACCACAAAGATATTTATACACCAGTTCACAAATACATGCTTGGTCCTGGATGACCAAATTTGCAAGCTGATTGAGACTCTGAATGAGCCATCCTAAATCAGACATCATCCCCTGTTCAGCTGCAAGTCAAGGTTCAGTAATCGAACAATGAGAATTCAAATAGTAAGCATGCATGTTGGAACACATGCCTCTGTATTATGACTTCCTCATTCAATGTACTATTAAAAAAATTCTTCAAAGGGAAAGGACATATGGAGTTTTTTAAAATTTACCTGGTTTCTACAGAAGACCAGTTATATCATTGAAGGGTATTTCCCAAATGCATGCTTGGGGGTATATACTTTGAAGCAAGATAAGCACAATAATGAGTAAATAGCTATAACCCTAACAATGTAATGATACAATGAAGCAAGCCTATACATTTCTACTCACTAGGCACAAATAAAGACACACTGAATAGAAATTAAATAAATGCAGCAGAAAGTGAGTGTGCACATCTACCACTCCAGCTAACTGCCTCCCCTGTATGTGTTCATGTTTGTATCTACAAAATGCAGAGTGGCTATGATGGTCCCAACTCTCCTACTAACCAGGCAGATTCTTGATTGGCATAAATGAACTTCCCTCTAATGCAGTGTTTTTCAACCTTGGCAACTTTAAGCTGTGTGGACTTCAACTCCCAGAATTCCCCAGCCAGCATGGGAATGAATTCTGGGAGTTGAAGTCCACACATCTTAAAGTTGCCAAGTTTGAAAAACACTGCTTTAATGCTTAGTATTTAAAAAAAAAAGGGCTATCCATCTGGCTTCACACTCATCTGTTGGTCAATGGCCTTTCCCATACCTGCTTCCACGATTTATTTTTAAATGTATTTTCAAGATGGCTGTTGTGGGTCTTCCGGGCTGTGTGGCCGTGTTCTGGAAGTTGTGGTTCCTAACGTTTCGCCAGCATCTGTGGCCAGCATCTTCAGAGGGCAGGAGCACAGATAGAAGCAAAATCTCTGTGCCCAAGTAGAGTGGCACCTGGGCACAGAGATTTTGCTTCTATCTGTGCTCCTGCCCTCTGAAGATGCTGGCTACAGATGCTGGCGAAACGTTAGGAACCACAACTTCCAGAACACGGCCACACAGCCCGGAAGACCCACAACAGCCATCGAACTCTGGCCGTGAAAGCCTTCGACAATACATATTTTCAAGATGTTGATTTCTCATCACAAAAGAAATTAAATTATACAAATACACTACAACATCAATGTTAATCTCTTAAAAAAATAAAAGCACCAAGAAAGAAACTTTTCTTTCTGCTAATCTTAATATGCCTATTTGCTGATTAAAAGGTTTTTTTTAAAAAAAAAAAGAAAAGAAAAAAAGCGGGGAACAACAACAACAAAAAGCTACGGGCATTCCAGGGCCTGAGAATGAAGTGAGGGTAGTTTAGCATAACTCTGTTCTGCTTAGGCTACTGTGCTCAGATTTCAAATTGCAAAGTTGGGAGACCCAGCGTGCGGTTAACAATGCGGCCTCTTAAAGGAAAGCCATGTCTAAAGAGAGTCAGCTGTACCTGCAGTCAAACGCCCTCAACGTTTGAAAACGAGGTCTGATTTATGCAAAAGCACTGCGCCTCAAAAGCGAAATGAAACGCGCGCAACAGGGTCGGTGAGTCGATGCGGGTTACGGAAACGCGGGGTTCAGGAAGGGAAAAGAAAAGGGGGGGACGGGGCAAGAGGTTTGCCGCCCCTCCCGACCCCTTTTACGCTCTCTGCTCAGCCTAGCACGCTACGTGAGCCTCGCTGGGAAAAATTTAAATAAGCAGCTCGACTTGCGTAACGCGATTTGGCAAAAGCTGCTCCTCGCGGTGCGGTTGTGAGGTCCCCACCGGTCCACATATGCTTTGAGTAAGCGGCCGCGTTCCTGCCTTTCAAAGTCTGGCCTCCCAAACTCCCTCCCTCCTTCCCCTTATTCCTTCCTTCCTTCCTTCCTTCCTTCCTTCCTTCCTTCTCCATACAACCGAGCGGGGTCGGAGCCAGCCCCAGTTTGTTCGCTTCGGATCCAACTCGAGGCGTTGGGAAAATGAGAGCGCAGGGCAAGGAAAAGGAGCCGGGGAGGAAAGAGGCCAGATGTCAAGATCTCTGGGCCGCCTCCCTCCCTGCCCGGCTCCTCTTCCTTGCGATGGGGAGGGGAGAAAGAGCCCAAAGAAAGAGGAGGCGAGAGTGGGAGGATAAGATGTCTGCTTATGATTATGAGGTGAACTCTGAACATTTCCTATTGTTCCAGCCAAAGTCTCTTGAATGCTCTTGCTTCGAGGAGTCTGTTTCAATATCTTAAAGGGGATACTGGAGGAGGCACTTCTTTGCTTCCCCCCCCCCCCAAAAAAAAAAACAGACAGACAGACAGACAGACTCCTAAGCTGGGAGAGTGGCTCCAACAGTTCCCAGGAACAACAACAGCGCAGTGCTAGGAACAGCTAAGATACTGCGCAGAATCCTCAAACTCTATATATGCGTATATATTGACATACAGATACATACATATATACCTACAAGACCGGACAGCAACAACTTAATACAGTTCAGAAGGAGATTTGGAAAGGCTCAGCCTTGGACTGTGAAAACAAAGGTGGGCTCTTTCACCTTTTCTGAGTGGGACAACAGTGCCATCCTGGGAACTTCTGGTGTGCCCCACCTTGGCCCTGCATGCTTTTCTTCCCTATTTTTTTTTACCACACTGAGGGTGTCAGCCACTTTTTTCTAACCCAGATTTAATTTAATAGCGTTAACTAATATCCACTCTGTTGTTAAAGGACTCGTACACACTCCAGAACTTGCCAAGGCAAGAAAGGCCTCCCCAAAGAACGGGCTTCTAGTGTTACTTCAAGACCAGTCAAGCAATGACACTGCCTCCATGTTTTGATTTACGGTTTCCCCCCCCCCCCCAAGCTGGTCTGGTTCAGCTTTTGCAGGGCAAAAAGGAACCTTTTAAGCACAGATCCATGCAAGTTCAATTAAAATGGGAATGCACATTCTCAGCCAGTGATGAGTCAAAGACTATATTAGAAGAAAACTTTATTTACTTTATGCCATTTCTTTTCTGGATTTGGTTGCTGGGTTGAGTCCTGGGTTTAATTTCACAGAAAGTTGCAGAATCCTGTCCACACCAGGGATGAATCGTAGTCTGTGCTTGGATGTGCTTGAAATGGTTTGTGCAAGCTTCTTCTATCCCCTTAATCTTTCCTCCCTCCATTTTGCACTCACACACACATCCAGTGGATGGTACGGAACACACACAGCTGTTTTGCACAACTGCCTGTGCAACTTTTTGTTTGTTGTTGCACTTGAATCCTGGAGGTGCAAAATGCTGGGGTATTTCAAGTATGCAGGACATTTTAGTGTGATGTCACTTTACCCTGGAATTCCCAAAGTAGAGAATGCCAGCATTTTTATAATTAAAATTTAGAATGATAAAAGCACAAGCTCTCATACTTTTTTAAAGTAACATTGGCACTTATTGCTACAATCACAAGCACTATGGACGGAGCCAACTGTTCTGCAAGAGAACTTGTCATACTTTATTTCCCTCTGAAGCACCCACTCGCATTCCTATTGGATGAGGATTAGAAGATACCACACAGGAATTCTGGAAGTACAAAATATCAATGTAACGATGATTGTGCAGAGTGAAATCCTTTAAAAGAGATACAACATGCCTGCTAATAAAGTACCCATTTCTGAAGTAGCAAAGAGAAATATTCCTAAAGCTTTGAATGTGAACAGTGAACAGAGAAGTCAAGGTTCCAAATTGTAGAATGATGTTATTAAAAAATAAAATATGGAAATACAGAGACACATGAGGTGGAGCAAAGTGATATATATATATATATATAATCCAGCACCATCCAAATTCCTATGGCAATAAAGACTATGGAACATCGGGGGAGGGGGAGGCTTTACTAGTGTGGTGGTGTGGCTAAGGGGTTGGACTGGGACAGTAAGACCTCAGTTCAAATCCCACCTCAGCTTGCAGCCACTCACTGTCTCTCCTCTCAAGCAACCTCACAGGGATGTTGTAAGGCTGCAATGAGGGGAATAAGCACCAAAACCCAAAAGAGGCAGAAATTATTCAGTGATAAATCAGTATCTACTTTTTAGATCTTCACTTTGTGGTATTGTGCATTGCTTTTCACCTTTAATTGTAACCACCTAAGATCTTTCATGCAAGCCACACCATCGCAGTTTTGGAGCGAGGAGGAGGACAAGTAAGAAGACAAACAACAGAGAAGACAAACAACAGAGACATCCACAGATGGGCAAATCAGTCTATTTCTGACTGGTGTCACTTTCGCATCCATCAGTCTGCTCTATCTCACTGCCACATTAATCTGCTGTTTAATTTTAAGTGACAACCATCAAAATGTCACAAAAGAAGGTGCGAGGTACGCAGTTCTCCAGCACTCTTCATCACGCTGGATACTGTATTAAGGAGTGCTGGGGAAGGAGGAAGGGAGGGCAGGCAGAAATAAGAACAACTACTACAACAACCAACCTTCTCCCTTGCTGTTGAAGAGACATCGATAGCATTCAGCCACAACCTTAAAACTGGAAGAAACAGCCTTCAGAACTGGAGTTGCACCTGCAATGGCTGTGGCAAGGAAGGAAACACCAGCTCACTTTGAAAATATAAAATCCAGCAGTATCTAGATTTATCTTGAGCTTTAAATAAGGCATAGAGAATTCTTGCAAGGCAATTGAAATAAAGAGAATTTAGCCGTTTCTGTGCGGGTAAGACTGGGATTGAATTTAATATGGAACTCTCAGGGAATGTAACTTTCAAAAAGTAAAATCCATATTCAGGTGGCAAAAAACCCTTGTCTTTCAACATTAGGACCTGACTTCTAATCCTGATAAGCAACTGTCAACATGTGGACATACAAGTAAGAACTCTGCAGTTGAGTTATGCTTTTGTTTTTTGTTTTTTTAAAATAAGACATTTCAAAATGCTACTTAAACATGGGGTGTACTTTAACAAGCAGAGTGGGGTCTCTAAAAAGAGAGATGACCCAAGCAGACATTCATGTAAATTGGGCAACTTCAAATTATTGGTGGTTTTGTTTAGCTTCATTTTGTTTTTTTAATTGAGAGAAGCATTCTACAAAGCACTGTGTTCTCTTTGCTGGATTTCTTTTACCCTGATATTTTAATTCCAATCACAACAACTCTGCTGTCTGCCAGCAAAAACAGTCAAGAATGGTTCATGAACCTGCCTACTTTTTTCTCTCTCAGTAAACTTTGGGAAGCTTCTGTTCAGATCCATGATACTGTGCTTCTTCCTTTCAGTGCCAAGTAAAACACAGTTAATTAAGGCTTCAAATTATGCAAGCCTCACACTTCCACTGCACAACTCCCTGTAGTATGGTTAACATACAAAATAGCAAGCGGGAGGAAAAAATCACAATTTAGACTGGATCCATAGCACTATTGTAGATGTAGTAATTATTAAAACCTACCCACAGATTAATAATTGTCAATGTCATAATGGCTAACCTCCCATAATTTTATATTTTACTATCATTGGCATTTATTTATTGGTCATACACAGTGTAATAGTTCTATGCTGCATGTCTTTTATAATATTTATCCTCATTAAATACATTTTAATAATCTCGTATTATTTGTATAAGATGAAATAACCATTATTTAGTTACTTATTTAATATTATAGATCTATCCTAACAGCTACACTCTATCATATGAAATCAACCAAAAAGCATATTCAACCATAATGTAACTGTGGTCAGATTTACATTGCATGGTGGATCACACTTTTGAGCCAGGTTCTTGAAGGCCACTCCAAAGTGTACAAGGAAAAATAGTGTACAACGAGGGCCTCAGATTTAGTGGAAACAAAATGTGAAAGCCTAAGATAATGAGTGGAAGAGACAAAGTGTTTCACAAGGTCAGTGACAGTGGGTTTGCTCAGGCACAAGATTAACACGGCACATTGTGTGGAGTAATTGCCTGATCAAATGTGGTAAGTGAGGTACGCAGACCACAGGATGTTTGAGGCCAGAAAATAACTCTGGTTTGGTAGCAAGTAGGGTGTGTTCCTTTATTATTTTTACATTAATGTTTA
Source organism: Charina bottae (assembly GCA_023362775.1). NCBI lineage: Eukaryota > Metazoa > Chordata > Lepidosauria > Squamata > Charinaidae > Charina > Charina bottae. The sequence goes on along the minus strand of JALMGJ010000002.1, from coordinate 197,363,165 downwards.
AATACCACTATTCATACAAAATTTCATGGTGCTTCATCTTATCAGTACAGAGTCAGCATTGCATATTGGTTAAGCTTGGGAGAGAGTCTAGGGCAGAGCTTTCCAAACTTTTCATGTTGGTGACACACTTTTTAGACATGCATCATTTTGTGACACACTCTTACAGCAGGGCATCATTTCGCGACACACTCTTACAGCAGGGCACAAGGCAGGCACTAGGACCTGCGCGGAATCACAGCAGGTTTGGAGGCAGCAAGGCACAAGGCAGGCACTAGGACCTGCGTGGAATCCGGGCAGGGCAGGTTTGGAGGCAGCACAGCACAAGGCAGACACTAGGACCTGCATGGAATCCGGGCAGGGCAGGTTTGGAGGCAGCACGGCACAAGGCAGGCACTAGGACCTGCATGGAATCCGGGCAGGGCAGGTTTGGAGGCAGCACGGCACAAGGCAGGCACTAGGACCTGCATGGAATCCGGGCAGGGCAGGTTTGGAGGCAGAATGGCACAAGGCAGGCACTAGGACCTGCATGGAATCCGGGCAGGGCAGGTTTGGAGGCAGAATGGCACAAGGCAGACACTAGGACCTGCATGGAATCCGGGCAGGGCAGGTTTGGAGGCAGCACGGCACAAGGCAGGCACTAGGACCTGCATGGAATCCGGGCAGGGCAGGTTTGGAGGCAGCAAGGCACAAGGCAGGCACTAGGACCTGCGCGGAATCCTGGCAGGGCTCGGAGGCAGCAGCAGCCGTGACACATCCAGACACTGCAGCCGACTAACGTGTCCCGACACACAGTTTGGAAAGCTCTGGTCTAGGGAGATGCAGGATCAGACTGAATCTTCACTCAGCCATGGGCCTTAGGTAAGTGATCACCTTTCAGTCTAACCTGGATAGTGATAAGAGGCTGGGAAATTGCTTCAGTGAAAAAAATTAACAAAATGTCAAAAAACTTTGAAAAAAGTAATAATGAAGGACGAAGTTGGTTGCTGTTTATTAGCCATATTTTGTAATAGAGTACTCTAATCTTGTACAGAAATATTGAATATGGTTGCAAGACTACCCATGTATTTATATTTATTCCTTTTTGATTATTTCCCCCTTGGATTACTTTTCTTTCTAATTCTATATTATCATTATTACTGTAAGATTTGTTTTTATATTGCAAAAATAATAAGGAAATTAAAAAATTAAAGACGTTTTGTTACAGAAAGTATCTTAGAAGTTGGTTTGTTCTTCCATAATAATTACTGCATTTTTATTCACAATGTTTGCATTGCCCATAAGCTGCTTTGGGAAGTCTGTTTCCCTGAATGATAGGATGTAAATAAATGTCATAATTAAATAAACAGGATAAAAGTAATCATTAAAAGTAACAATACCCCAAATGGGAGAATGAAGTACTTACTCATTCATCTATCCTTTTCAAAAACCTTCAGGAAAGTAATTATTTTTCTTTTCAGACATCCTCCAAAAAGATCAGTCAAGAAACCCAGCTTCTGCCTTTTTACTGATTTTGCTATAGTTCAGCTCTGTACTCAAACCAACCAACCCAAACTCACCAGGTAGTAAACTAGGGAGTTCATTGCTAAGAGACAATGAGGAGGTGAATGGATGCTATTTTAGAGTCATTACTTCTCCCTCTCTGGGAATCTCGTTTGGAATTTTAATTGAAACCACTCTAGAGAAGAAGTACAAAAAGTACAGCCCAGGCTCACCAACATCACTTATGTAGCCCCCCACCGCCCCACCCCCACCAGCACTCTCCCAGGATTGGTGTTGCGTTCTTGGAGATGGGGGGAGGCCCTGTGCTTTGCAAATACTTAAAAGGCATCCTCTTCTGCACTTAAAACTCCTCAACCCCATTCTCCAAACAGGCCCTGGCCCTATCTCCTTTAGGAACGTGGTCCTTGCTATGTCCTTCAAAGCTTGTTCTGGCCTTCCAGGTGACGGGAAGTTGTGCACTCCTGCTAGACAAAATGGAAAGGGGAACCACATCACTGAGCCAAGCACATTTTCCAGCAGTAGAATTAAATACGACTTCTCAAGGAGCTATTGTTACTGTCTCTAAGATAAGGTTGCCCAAACCAAGAGCCAGTCATTTCCTCTTCTTCAAACGGGGGAAATTTTTCTCACTCCATATAATAATTAGTGTGAAAAAAGCTATAATTTTGTAATTACCCAGAGGTATCAGTTGATGTGTTTCCTTGTTTATCTATATGCTACCTCCAGTCCCCAGGCACAAAGATCACGATACATGAGCTGTGTAACTAAGACCAAGAGACAAATAGGCAGGAAGACAATTTGATGAAGATTTCAGTGCAAATTCCGGAAATTGGCTAGAAGCATGACTGTCTGCAGGAATTTTTCTGAAGACAGAAGGAAACAGCAATGTATAGTTCTGTGGAAAATAATTTTCTCCAGTTTGGATTTTCTGCATTTTTGCACATCTTCGCCACTGAATGTTATCAGACCCTCATGTAGGTCTTTCACATGTGGCACTTGTTTCATTTATTTAAAAAACTAAGTCTCTCAATATACCATAAGCTAGTGGGAAAAGTAATCACCACCAAAACCCTTCAAACAATTCAATTAATGGATAAGCCGATTGTTTGAGTAATCAGGGCTGATTTGGGAAAGCAGCTTTATATAAATCTCACAAACGCACCTCTGAATGCACCTCTCCCTGCCCCACCACCTTTATCCTAAAGACAACTAGGGAGGGTCAAGTCTGAGACATTTTCTCAAAATACATTTCTGCTTTGGGTTGAGAGTTCTCTTATCTGACCATTGCCTTGGTTGCGGCTCTTCCTTTTCTTCCTCAAGGTTATTCTCTTTGCCTCCCCTTATAATAGTGAAGTTCTCACCACACAGTTCTTGGAAGCATGTCATGTGCCCCCAAAAAGAAATGTCTAAAGACATCCATTAAAAAGTCCATGATATCATCCTCTGGAAAAGGTTATAAAACCATTTCCAAGTTGTGGAGCTCCATCAATTGGAGTCATAGTTTTGAAGTGGAGATTTGGGACAATAGTGTTTTTTTGTGAGGGGGGTTATCATTCGGCACCAGGGGTTGTAGTGGTTTTCATGTTTTTAATCCTTGCATGCTGCCCAGAGTCACCTATGTGATATGCTTAGAATGGGGGTCAACTGGTCTAATATGTGCCATTGTATTTCCCAAAAGTTAAAAATAATATTAAGTGTTTTTCTATAACAAAATAAAATGAAGACCACTGATATTTATGTAATGAAAGGAGAATTGGTCTACAATAGTACAAATCAATTTAAATTTTAAAAAATGCTGAGTATAGATATGGATATATTGATGCACACAAAGAAACCAAAAGGAAAGGGGAGCCTGCAACACAGAAAGTTAGGAAGCATCCAGAAGAGCCCAAAATTATAAAGACCTTTGGAATTCAGCCACGACTGTAGGCTACAGCTGGGAAAAATCAAACTTTATAGTAAGGAAGACACTGTCAGCCCTAGCAGTCCTCTTCCTGCCTTTTTCACGAGCATGGTTGTGGCAGTGGCAGGACACAAGGAAAGTTCAAGAGGGAGTAACAACAGAATGGGCACCTGCAGTGGACTGTATCAGAACCCTCTGAAACTGGGCGCTGCCAGCTGGTTTCTGCATTGCATCTGGCCATGATGTGTCAGCCCTGTGAGGTAGACCAGACTTGAACACCAATTCACGAATACTAAAACTACCTTTATTATAGGGTTACAGTAACAGAATCTTGCAACTCTGAATGCACCTCTCCCCGCCCCACCACTTTTATCCTAAAGAGAACTAGGGAGGGTCAAGTCTGAGATGTTTTCTCAAATTACATTTCTGCCTTGGGTTGAGAGTTCTCTTATCTGACCATTGCCTTGGTTGCGGCTCTTCCTCTTCTTCCTCAAGGTTATTCTCACAGCCAATTACATGATGAGACTTAGTCTTCAAATATTCTATTTTTCCTTTCCATTTTCATCTCTCTTTGTCCTGTTCCGACTAAGACTGACATAGGAAGCATTTATCAATAAATATTTACGAACCAAAGAAAGTAGCCCAGTTTACACTAGATGTCAGTTCACTCGTGTCTGGGTCCTGGATTGGTTCCTCCACAGAGGGTGGACCAAGCGCGGAATCGGGGAAAGACTCAGGCAGGGGCTTGCGTGGCAGCAGGATCAGGCTGGGAGGATTCTTTCCCAAGGTCGCAGAAGGCAGCCCAGTTTATTATAGAGTTCTGTTCACCTGTGACGAGCTCCCAGATCAGGTCCTCCACGTGTTCTGTTCGGAGTATGACCACCAGAACTTTTTAAGAATATAGTTTTATTAATAAAAACTATTTACAAATATTAGTCCATGAAAACAATTGAAGAGTGCTGGATCAACTGAAGGTACTTGAGAATAGGCAGCTATTGTTGTTGTTGTTAAGTCGTTTAGTCGTGTCCGACTCTTCGTGACCTCATGGACCATAGCACGCCAGGCCTTCCTGTCCTCCACTGTCTCCCGGAGTTTACTCAAATTCATGTTCGTTACATCGGTGATGCTATCTAACCATTTCATCCTCTGCCGTCCCCTTCTCCTTTTGCCTTCAGTCTTTCCCAGCATCAGGGTCTTTTCCAGTGAGCCCCCTCTTCGCATTAGGTGGCCAAAGTATTTGAGCTTCAGCTTCAGTATCTGTCCTTCCAATGAGCAGTCAGGGTTGATTTCCTTTAGGATTGACTGGTTTGACCTCCTTGCAGTCCAAGGGACTCTCAAGAGTCTTCTCCAGCACCACAGTTCGAAAGCATCAATTCTTCGGCGCTCAGCCTTCCTTATGGTCCAACTCTCACAGCCATACATTACTACTGGAAAAACCATAGCTTTAACTATACGGACCTTTGTCGGCAAGGTGATGTCTCTGCTTTTTAATATGCTGTCTAGGTTTGCCATAGCTTTCCTCCCAAGGAGCAAGCGTCTTTTAATTTCATGGCTGCAGTCACCGTCTGCAGTGATCTTGGAACCCAAGAAAATAAAATCTGTCACTGCTTCCATTTCTCCCCCTTCTATTTGCCAGGAAGTGATGGGACCAGATGCCATGATCTGAGTTTTTTTAATGTTGCGTTTCAAGCCAGCTTTTGCACTCTCCTCTTTCACCCTCATCAAGAGGCTCTTTAGTTCCTCTTCACTTTCTGCCATTAGGGTGGTATCGTCTGCATATCTGAGGTTGTTGATATTTCTCCCGGCAATCTTAACTCCGGCTTGTGATTCATCCAGCCCGGCATTTCTCATGATGTACTCTGCATATAAGTTAAATAAGCAGGGTGATAATATACAGCCTTGTCGTACTCCTTTCCCAATTTTGAACCAATCGGTTGTTCCATGTCCGGTTCTAACTGTTGCTTCTTGACCCGCATACAGGTTTCTCGGGAGACAGGTAAGGTGGTCTGGTACTCCCATCTCTTTAAGACTTTGCCACAGTTTGTTGTGATCCACACAATCAAAGGCTTTAGCGTAGTCAATGAAGCAGAAGTAGATGTTTTTCTGGAACTCTCTTGCTTTTTCCATGATCCAGCGAATGTTGGCAATCTGATCTCTAGTTCCTCTGCCTCTTCGAAACCCAGCTTGCACTTCTGTTAGTTCTCGGTTCACATACTGCTGAAGCCTAGCTTGTAGGATTTTGAGCATAACCTTGCTAGCATGTGAAATGAGCGCAATTGTACGGTAGTTTGAACATTCTTTGGCATTGCCCTTCTTTGGAATTGGAACGTAAATTGATCTTTTCCAATCCTGTGGCCACTGTTGAGTTTTCCAAATTTGTTGGCATATTGAGTGCAGCACTTTAACAGCATCATCTTTTAGGATTTTAAATAGCTCAGCTGGGATACTGTCTTCTCCACTAGCTTTGTTGTTAGTAATACTTCCTAAGGCCCCCTTGACTTCACTCTCTAGGACAGAGCTTTCCAAACTGTGTGTGGCGACACAAAAGTGTGTCGCCACACACAACATGGTGTGTCGCCACACCACCCGGAAGCGGCGGCGCGCGCGTGCACAGCGGTCACCATGCACGCGCGCGCCGCCGCACACCCCCCGCGCTGCCGCGCGCCCCCCTGTGCTGCCACCATGCGCACGCCCCGCCACACGCCCCCCGTGCCACCGCACGCCCCCCTGCGCCGCCACCGTGTGCGCGTGCGCCGCCGCATGCCCCCCACGCCATCGCTGTGCGCACGCACCACCGCACGCCCCCCACGCCGTCGGTGTGCGCGCGCCGCCGCACGCCCCCCCGCGCCGTGCACGCGCGTGCGCCACCGCTGCCACTGGTGTGTCGCCAGCGGCAGCACTTTGGAAAGCCCTGCTCTAGGATGTCTGGCTCAAGGTCAGTGACCACACCATCGTATTTATCAGGGATATTAAGATCTTTCTTGTATAGTTCTATATATAAATATATAAATTGGGGAGCACTAAAGACTCCCCAATTTATATATTATACATTGATGTTTTATTCTGTTTTAATCCATTTTATTGTAAACCGCCCAGAGTTCCCCGTTGGGGGAGATGGGCGGTTATATAAATTTAATTAAATAAAATAAATAAATAAATAAATAAATAAAATAAAATAAAAAATATTGGACACCTTCCGACCTGAGGGGCTCATCTTCCGGCGTCATATCTTTTAGCCTTTTGATACTGTCCATCGGTTTTCTTGGCAAGGATACTGGAGTGGTTCCCTCCTCCAGTGTACCACGTTTTGTCAGAACTCTCCGTCATGACCTGTCCGTCTTGACCTGACTTCATTGAGTTACGCAAGCCCCTTCGCCACGACAAGGCAGTGATCCATGAAGGGGTAGGCAGCTACGCGATAGCACAACTAAAGTTCAGCAACAGTAATAACAGTTCTGGAATAAGATGCTAGGTAACAAAGTTGACTAGGAGACTTCAAAGTAGGACTTGGATTACTGATCCATCTGGCAAGGCTGGATTAGTTTTTCTGGAATACTGGACTGGAACTGCAGAGTAGGCAGGACTGGTTCCTCTGGGACACTGGACTGGAACTGCAAAGCAGACTGGGCTGGAACCTCTGGAACACTGAACTGGGACTGCAAGACAGCCTGAACTGGTTCCTCTGGGACACTGGACTGGAACTGCAAAGCAGACTGGGCTGGTTCCTCTGGAACACTGGACTGGAACTGCAGGGTAGACAGGACTGGAACTGCAAGGAACAGAACAGAAGTGGCAAGGCAGACTAAACTACCACCACTAGGTAGTTATGCCCGTAAGCCGGGCAGGGTACGATAAGCTAGGAAGCCCCCCAATGTCAGAACGAAGTGACCCAAGACCGACGCGACGAACCACACAAGGTTGAGCAAGGTACTTAGCTGTAGCTGTGGAGTGTTGCCTTGACAAGGCTGGTGAATGCTGCAAAGCCAAAGATGCCAGCTGACAATCACTCGAAGAGACTGAAGCCTTCCCGCTGGAGTTCTCTGAAGAACTATGAGCTAACATTCCCACTCCTATTGATGCTGAAGTGAGCTAAGCTTCTTTTGCAGCTGGAGTCAATTCTGAAACGAGTTGAAGATCCGGCTCTGATTCTTCAGCGGTGACAAGGCTTCTCTGACGATTCTGGCTGGGCTTCTCCTGAAGACGCTGTTCGGTCTGTAGAATAGTTGTCCCCGAAGATTGGGTGCTTGCTCTTTCACCCTTTTATCTTGCTTTCAGGACGCCTTCTCTCCTTAGGAGCCAATCAGAGCTCCCACTGCTTGGCGTGCTTTTCTGCCCACCTTTCTTTTTTCTTTTTAAACAAGTTTTATTTCTTAAACAACATTTACAAACATTTAATTCAAGACTAACAAAGCACACAACTCTAACACAACCATATATTATATCACTTTCTAGCTTTATACATAAATATTCTAAATACCTTTCAAATATATTTCTAATTTCTTCTTCCTTTATTCTCTCTTCTTTACCCTTCTTGCAATTTCTTCCTTCCATTCTTTCCTTCCTCTACCTTCATTCTACCTTGATAAAACATTTCTATAAACCTTTTTTTACCTTCCATCTTACCAATTTATTTTTATTTCTCTAATTATTTATATCTTCTTAAATTATTTCTTTCTTTTTCCCATTCTTCTACTTGCTCTAACCTTCTTCTCTTTCTAGAGTCCCTTTTCCTTTGTTTCTTTCTTCCTTTTTTACTTATTAACTTAATTTTAAAGTAAACAATACAGAAATACAAAATACAACATATAAAGAACAACAAAATAAAATGAACCAACTTTCTCTTCAAAAAATTTACTATAATAAATTCTACATAATTACTATTTTTACTAACCTATATCTTATTTACAATTAATTTATTATTTGTATTTTTTGAGTTTTTTCTATATATCTATAAAATGGATCCCAGCATAAATTAAATTCTTCTTGATTTTTGTTGTTTAATAAATCTGTTAATTTTGCCATTTGAATTAAATCCATTGTTTTTAATAACCACTCTTCACTTGTGGGTATATAATCTTCTTTCCAATATTTTGCAAATGTGATTCTTGCCGCAATTATTAAATAAAATAATAATTTTCCATATTCTTTATATATCTCAGGTTTTATGATATGTAATAGGTACATATCCGGTTCCATAATTAAATCTTTTTTTAGAATTTCACTTATTATTTGATGTATTCTTTTCCAATATTTTTTTGTTTCTTTACACGACCGCCATAAATGGAAAAAGGTTCCTGATTCTTTTTTACATTTCCAACATTTGTCAAATATACTATTATTTCATTTTGGATAAAGTAATTGGTGTTATATACCATCTATACATCGTTTTGTAAAAGTTTTCTTTCATATTATAGTTCAGAGTAAATTTTAAATCTTTTTGCCAAATTTTTTCCCATGTTTCAAGTTGAATCTTATGGCCTAAATTTCTTTCCCAGTTATTAATAAATTTCTTATTTTGTATATTTATAGAATTGTTTTGAATTAATATTTTGTACATTTTTAAAATTAGATGATCTTTATTTTTCCATAATATAATATCCCAATTACTAGCAATTTCTCTAAATTTAAATTTTTTTTTATTTATTCTGAACTGTTCTTTAATTTGGGCATATGAAAACCAATTATAATTCAGACCTTCATTTTGTAACTGTTCTCTTGATTTTAAATTATAATATGACCCGTCTAACTCTAATAAATTTTTGTATGTGATCCAATTACCTATATTTAAATTTCCATACCATGTGAAGGCTTCATGTGGTGAAATCCAAAGTGGTATATTTGGTAGAATTGTATTCTTATATTTATTCCAAATTTTTATAATTGATTTTCTTATAGGATGATGATTGAATGCTGTGTTTGCTTTAATTTTATTATACCATAGGTATCCATGCCAGCCAAATTTTAAATCGTGTCCTTCCAAATTTAGTAATTTTTTGTTTTCCAAATTTATCCAATCTCTAAGCCACCAGAGAATACATGCATCATAATATAATTTTAAATTAGGCAGATCAAAACCACCATTTCCTTTTGTATCTTGTAAAATTTTAAATTTAATTCTTGGCTTCTTTCCCTGCCATATAAATTTTGCTAATTCTTGTTGCCAATTTTAAAAAGTTTTTTGAGTTATCACAATTGGTATTGTTTGAAATAAGAAAATAAATTTTGGTAAAATATTCATTTTTATTGTTGAAATTCTTCCTAAAAATGATAAGTGTAAATTTCTCCAGAGTTTTAAATCATTTTTTATGTTGTTCCATAATTTAATGTAATTATTTTTAAATAGTTCCGAATTATTAGAGGTTATATCCACTCCTAGATATCTCAGCTTTTTAACATTTACAAATACTGTAATCTGTTCCATATTGTATATATTCCTTTGATTCATATTCAAATTTATCATCTTTGTTTTATGATTATTTATCTTGAGTCCCGCCAATTCACCAAAATCTTGATTTTTTTTAATTAATTGTTTAATTGAGGTTTCTGGGTTTTGTAATGTTATGACTATATCATCAGCGAAAGCTCTTAATTTGTAAATTTCATTTTTTATTTTTATTCCTTCTATCAAATTGTCTTTCCTTATGTTTTCCAATAGAATTTCTAAAACTAAGATAAATAGAAGTGGAGAGATTGGGCACCCTTGTCTAGTGCCTTTACCTATGTCACAATTTTGAGTTGTTTCTCCATTTACCAGTATCTTGGCAAACAATTTGTCGCTTTAATTGCTTTTATAAATTTATCCCCATAGTTCATTTTTTTCTAATATTTTAATCATAAAGTCCCAATTTAAATTATTGAAGGCTTTTTCCGCATCTAAAAATAATAATAATTTTTTTTTCCTTGTGTACTTTAGCATATTCAATTAAATTTATTATAGTTCTTATATTGTCCTTAATGTGTCTTTTTGGTAAAAAGCCTGATTGGTCCATATTTATTGTCTCTTGTAATACCTCTTTTAATCTGTTTGCCAAGATACTGGTAAAAATTTTATAGTCTATATTTAACAATGAAATTGGTCTGTAATTTTTACAAATAGTGTGGTCTTGGTCTGGCTTGGGAATTAAAATTATATTCGCATTAGTCTAGGTTTCCGGTATTACATTTCCATTTAGAATTGAATTTAATAATATATTGAATGGTATTAACAATTGTTCTTGAAATATTTTATAATACATAGCTGTAAAACCATCTGGACCTGGTGCTTTTCCTAGTTTTTGTCTTTGTATGGCCTTAGAGATTTCTTGTGTAGTTATTGGTTCATTTAATCTGTCTGATTGTGATTTGGATATTTTTTGGAGATTACTCTCTGTTAAATATTTATCTGCTTTATATCTATCCAAATCTTGTTTTTGGTATAGTTTAGAATAATATTCATGAAATGCTTTTATGATACTAGCATTATCACTTAATTCTATTCCTTTATTTTTTATTTTCTTTATAATTTTTTTCTCCCCCTCTTTTCTTAACTGCTTTCTTAAATGCTAACCATTTGCCAGCTTTATTAGCATATTGAAAATTTCTTTGTTTGATATACCTCAGGTTCCTTTCTAATTCTTCAGTTGTTAATATTTCTAATTGTTTTTGTAGAATACAAAAAACTAATTGTTTTTGTAGAATAATTATTTGGTTTTTTATTTCATTATCCCCTATTTTATTTTGCAATTCTATTTCTTTTATTTTAATTTGTTCACATATTTTATTAAATTTTTGTAGTTTCATTTTTTTGTGATATTTGCCTAGAGACATAAAATGGCCTCTCATAAATGCTTTATTAGCATCCCATACCGTGTTTATATTAATATTATCTTTCATATTTATTTCAAAAAATTCTTTTAATTTGTTTTTACTTTGTTCTATATATACTTTGTTTTTTAATATGGATTCATTAAGTCTCCATCTAAACGGTAATTCTGTTATTTTTAAGTCTAATTGTATTGCATTGTGATCTGATATTGTTCTTGGCAGGATTTTAGTATTTTCAATTTTATTTACTAAATTTTTTGATAACCAAATCATATCTATTCTCGAGTAAGAATGAAATCTATTTGAAAAGAAAGTAAAATCTTTACTATTACCCATTTTATGTCTCCAGGCATCTAACGTTTCCAAGTTGTTCATCAATTCGAAAAAAACCTGAGGTAGTTTACCTTGGTGTGTTTTAATAAATTTCTCTGATTTTCTATCTAAATTTGGATTTACCACACCGTTCCAGTCACCCATAATTAACCAATTTTTATTTGGTAAATCAATTAAACAATTCATTAATTTTTTGAAAAATTTCCTTTGATTTTCATTTGGGGCATATACACCTACTAAGATCGCTTTTACATTTTGAATTTCAATTTCAATTATAATGAATTTTCCTTTATCATCCATTTTTATTAATTGTGGTTTTAAATTTGGCTTAATATAACATACAATCCCATTTTTTTTCTTTTCATTTTTTGTTGCAAATTCTGTTCCTAATTTTTTGTTAATTAACAATTTTCTATCTTTATCTCTAATATGTGTTTCTTGTAAGCAAATAATGTCTAGATTGTATTTGTAAAGAATATGAAAGGTTCTACTTCTTTTAACTGGAGAATTTAATCCATTTATATTCCATGATAGACATTTTACCTTATTCATTATCTGATTGACTACTTAATTCTTGGGTATCCACTGCTTCTGCAAAAAAATTGAATTTCTCTTGTATTTTTTCTTGTGGGGGGCTTTTACTTGGTGAATGTTTAGCATCTCTTTCTAGTTTTCTTAAAAAATCTTTTGCCTTCTCTATTGAATTTAATTTAAATCTTTGCTCTTTGTATAATACATTCACACCTTCTAAAGTTTCCCATCTGTATGTAATTTTTTTCCTTTTCAAAACTTCTGTTAAGAAATAATACTCTTTTCTTTTTTTTAGAATAGCAGTTGGAATTTCCTTAAACATTTGAATGTCTTTCCCTTCTATATTAATTTTTTTGTTAAACCCAATTTGTAATATCAAATTTCTTAACTTTTTTCTACTGAATTCTATTACCAAGTCTCTTGATATATTATGTTCTCTTGCATATTTTGAGTTAACTCTGTACATTGTTTCAATTTCTTCTTCCAATTGTTCTTTTTCCCAGTCAATCAGTTCTGCCACTGCTTGGATAATAGTGTTTTTAATTTCAACTTCTTTTCCTTCCTTTAGTCCTCTTATTCTTAAACAGTTTTCTTTTTGTTTTAATTCCAATAGAGTTAATTTGTCTATATCTTCTTCTTTTTGTTTTTCCATTCTTTTCATTTTTTCTTTCATTCCTTTAATCTCAGTTTGAAATCTTTGTTCCATACTGTCTAATTTTTTGTCTAATGATTTTTCAAATCCTTGTATTTTTTCTTCCAAAACTGAAGTCACATTAGCAGTAATACTTTGTATGGCTTTCTTTGTAAAGTCCTCAAATAACGATTTTAACCATTCTCCTTTGTCTTCTGTTAGATCTGAACCTCTCCTTGTCATTCTCTTTGAAGTCATCTTTTCTTAATTTATATATCCACCCTTATAAGACACTAGATTTAATTCAGGTTATTTTCTTTAATTCAGACAAGATGGCGATTAGAAATAATTAATTAATAGTCAGTTCCACTTACTTGTCTGTTGCTTCAATATCTTCAATATCTCAGCCACAATCTTTGGTTTTCTGGGTAAGCTTTCTTAGATATTACAGTCAATTTAAAGTAGATAATGTCTATAATTTGTGAAAAAGTATAAAGTGTAGAAAAGATAGCAGCTAACCCTGAATCGGGAAACAACGAGGAAAATCGCACTTCCAGCTTCTCGGCGTCCTTTCACTATTAGATGTCTTCCGGCTGAGAAAGTGAAAGTCCTCTTGATTGAAGCTTGCTTTTTTTACTGCACCCGCTCTGAAGCTGCAGGAATTCTTTATTTCGGGTTTCGCCCTTGTCTTGGCTACCCAGCCGTTTTCCGCACCTCTAGAAAAAGCCACGGAGTCGACCAATTTTCGTTCGTTTTCATTTGAAATTATGACGAGCTGTAAATCATACATCCGCTCGCCATCTCTCTACACCGGAAGTTCTTCTGCCCACCTTTCTCTTGCGCTGATTGGTGCTGAACAAGGAAGTGAGTCTGGAGCACCAATCAGCTTCTCAAGATTTTCCCGTGCTGCTGGGTCATCTCCAGGTTCGTTGCTCTGCACCTGCTCCTCTGGCATCTCTGAGTCTGGCACCTGTCTATCACAAGATCAATCACGAGCATTGCACTTTTGAATCTGCACCTGTCCATCACAAGTTCTCTTCGGTTGCAGCACAGGGTAAGTTTCGTTTCTCCATTTGGTTTCCTTTTCTTCGAAATCAGAGTCAGAGTCACTCTGGACTCTGACACCGCGGAAGGCAGGCAAGGCACGCAACCTGGATGAGACTCTGGAGCAGGGGCTGGTGCAGCAGCAGGACAAGGTTGGAGGGGATTCCCCTCCAGCTCGAGGAAGGCAGCCCAGTTCACGCCCGGGTCCAATCCACCCAAGGCTCGGGTCTGGAACTTTTTTCCCACGGGTGGCAAGCAAGGCGCAAGATTGGGGCCCGGTTCAGAGGCGGGGACTTGCATGGCGACAGGAGATGACTTGCCGGCAGGAAGACTCACCAAGGCAGAGGTGAGGCAAGGCGGAAACCCCACGGAATCCCCGGCGACAGCAAACAGCTTCAGCTCGGGCCAGCGTGCGGCCACAGGGAGCGCCCGTAATTCAGGGACCGGGACGGCGGCGGCTGGATGAGGCTCAGAAGCAGGAAGCTGGGCTGCAATGGTACCGGGCTCAGAGGCGTGATCAGGAGTGGCGGCTGGATCTAGCAAGGAAGCAGGCTCTCTGGCGGCAGCGGCAGAATCAGGCTAAGGTCAGGAGGCGCAAGTGGCGATGGAGTCGCTTTTCCGAAGGTATGTGGGAGGTGTGTGTGAACGGTTGTCTCCAGCGACTCGCACCAGTTGCGCTGGCCCTTTTATTGTTCGAATTTCACGCCATTTGCACGTGGGAACCAATCGGGCCTCTCGCTGCTCGGCCCGCCTCTCTAGCCTCCTTTGCCACATGCTGATAGGTGAGAGGGCTTCTTCTTCTGCGCTTTCTCCAATCGGCAGCTCCGGCTTGGATTTCCCTTTCGCGCCATGCCAGCTTCTTCTGGTAGTCGGTTCGTCTTCCTCCGACTCCGAGTCTGGCATGGCGGCGGGGGCAGGTTCATACCTGGCAGGCTCGTTCCTGACACTCTTTCCTTTTGCATTATGCATTTTTCAGTTAGAAGCCCAAGGGTAAGAACTGTCTCATGTCAGGACCATCTACAGAGGGTCCCAAAAGTCAATATGGCAGGCACAACCACATAAGACAAGGCCTGCTACCTTTTTCCTCACATGCAGCTTGTCTCACACACACCTAATAAGGGAACAAAGCTTTAATTGCACAGGCACCCAACCATATTGACTTTTTGAACCTGCTGAGGATTCCTCTACTTTTTATTAATCGGAATCTCTTGGGTATAATTTTTTTTTCTTAAAAAGTAACTTCTATGCTTCGGTTCCAAATCCCACCTCTTTGTTTGACCACTTCCATTCTTCCTTGTATCAGTACTTCCAATAGTACTCATCCATCTTGAGTACACTGTCTCAGATTAGGTGCTAATAGTTCAACCATTATCTGAGAACCGCTTGGCTCTGCTTCTCACAGGGACTAGCATGAGCAGGGAGGACATGGGACAATTTCTTCCTGTCATCTTTTTCTCTTCATCCCTTGCCTTTCTAGCCTATGGGAGGGACATTTGGAAAAGCAACGCTTCCATCATTCAGAAATTTGCTTTGAGAAGAGAGGGAACAAAAATAAATGCATCAAAGGACCATACATATAATTTTTCAGAATGTTGCATTTGCCATTTGTTTTTGTTTTTTATGACAAATCCTGCCTACCAAAGTAGGCTTGATCCTGCCCCTCACTTCTACTTAGAGCCAAACAGCTGGATAAGACTCCTTGACCAAGTTTAAGGAACTGTGGTGTTTTTTGCAGAGAGACAGAAAATGGCACTGACGGTCCAACATAATAGCTACGCCGGCTGGGTGACCTTGGGCCAGTCACACACTCTCAGCCCAACTCACCTCACAGGGTTGCCTTTGTGGGGAAAATAGGAGGAGGATGGAGTATTGGGTATGTTCCCCGCTTTGAGTTATTTATATAAAAAAATAAAGATGGGATAAAAAATCTAAAAAGAAAAAGAGATCCATATTATCATCCCAAAGCCAGGTACGTATGTTTGGTTTTTTTTCCCCCCAGCACATGAGACAGAACATCCTACAAGGCATTCCTTTCCATCTTGGTGGTAGAAAATGCAGTAACTGCCAATGAAAAAACTAAGAATATGAGGGACCGTCTCGTCCCAATAACGTCGGCCCGCCCCACCCGTGCATGCAGAGAGGGCATGCTTCGGACCCCCTCGACAAGAGAATTCCATCTAGCGGGGTCCAGGAGGCGTGCCTTCTCTGCGATAGCGCCCGCCTTATGGAATATCTTGCCCCCGGAGGTGAGACTGGCCCCTTCACTCCTGGCCTTTCGGAAGGCCCTTAAGACCTGGCTCTGCCGCAGGGCCTGGGACGACAGAGGCGGCAGTGCCTCCTGGGGTTGGCTGGCCCCGTAGTAATATAATCCATCCTACGGTCCCCCCATCTTGGATTTTATGTAATTTATTATTAGATGTATTTTAAATATTGTTTTTGTATTTTTTAAACTTCAATTGTTGTAACCCGCCCAGAGTCCCTTGCAAGGGAGATGGGCAGGGGAATAAATTGAAATAATAAATAAATAAATAAGAATATACTGCCTTTCATGATACCCCAAACCTGGCTTGCTTGGTGTAATAGTAGGGCTGTCCTTGGAAAATGGGGTAGAAGTGTTTGATGGGAAACAGGAGAATAGGGGAAAGGGGGGAAGTTTGGAAGACTTAGGGTGAAGAAGCAATGCAAGTTGAGAGGCTAACTTACCAACCCTCCAAGAAAAAGAAAATCACCAACAAGGAACCAGTAAAATGCAATATACAGTATATGATTTTTGTTGTTTATTCGTTCAGTCGCTTCCGACTCTTCTTGACTTCATGGACCAGCCCACGCCAGAGCTTCCTGTTGGCCGTCACCATCCCCAGCTCCCCCATGGTTGAGTCTGTCACCTCCAGAATATCATCCATCCATCTTGCCCTTGGTCGGCCCCTCTTCCTTTTGCCTTCCACTTTCCCTAGCATCAGCTTCTTCTCCAGGGTATCCTGTCTTCTCATTATGTGGCCAAAGTACTTCAGTTTTGCCTTTAATATCATTTCCTCAAGTGAGCAGTCTGGCTTTATTTCCTGGAGTATGGACTGGTTTGATCTTCTTGCAGTCCAAGGCACTCTCAGAATTTTCCTCCAACACCACAGTTCAAAAGCATCTATCTTCCTTCGCTCAGCCTTCCTTATGGTCCAGCTCTCACAGACATAGGTTACTACAGGGAATACCATTGCTTTAATTATGCGGACCTTTGTTGTCAGTGTGATGTCTCTGCTCTTAACTATTTTATCAAGATTTGCCATTGCTCTCCTCCCAAGAAGTAGACATCTTCTGATTTCCTGGCTGCAGTCAGCGTCTGCAGTAATCTTTGCGCCTAGAAATACAAAGTCTGTCACTGCCTCCACTTTTTCTCCCTCTATTTGCCAGTTATCAATCAAGCTGGTTGCCATAATCTTGGTTTTTTTGAGGTTTACCTGCAACCCAGCTTTTGCACTTTCTTCTTTCACCTTCGTCATAAGGCTCCTCAACTCCTCCTCGCTTTCAGCCATCAAAGTGGTATCATCTGCATATCTAAGATTGTAAATGTTTCTTCCAGCGATTTTAACTCCAGCCTTGGATTCCTCAAGCCCAGCACGTCTCATGATGTGTTCTGCATACAGGTTGAATAGGTAGGGTGAGAGTATACAGCCCTGCCGTACTCCTTTCCCAATCTTAAACCAGTCCGTTGTTCCGTGCTCTGTTCTTACCGTTGCTACTTGGTCGTTATACAGATTCCTCAGGAAGCAGACAAGATGACTTGGTATCCCCATACCACCAAGAACTTGCCACAATTTGTTATGATCCACACAGTCAAAGGCTTTAGAATAGTCAATAAAACAAAAATAGATGTTTTTCTGAAACTCCCTGGCTTTCTCCATTATCCAGCGGATATTGGCAATTTGGTCTCTAGTTCCTCTGCCTTTTCTAAACCCAGCTTGTACATCTGGCAATTCTCGCTCCATGAATTGCTGGAGACTACCTTGCAAGATCTTGAGCATTACCTTACTGGCATGTGAAATAAGTGCCACTGTTCGATAGTTTGAACATTCTTTAGTGCTTCCCTTTTTTGGTATGGGGATATAAGTTGATTTTTTCCAATCTGATGGCCATTCTTGTGTTTTCCAAATTTGCTGGCATATGGCATGCATCACCTTGACAGCATCATCTTGCAAGATTTTAAACAGTTCAGCTGGGATACCGTCGTCTCCTGCTGCCTTGTTATTAGCAATACTTCTTAAGGCCCATTCAACCTCACTCTTCAGGATGTCTGGCTCTAACTCACTGACCACACCGTCAAAGCTATCTCCAATATTATTATCCTTCCTATACAGATCTTCCGTATATTCTTGCCACCTTTTCTTGATCTCTTCTGCTTCTGTCAGGTCCTTGCCATCTTTGTTTTTGATCATACCCATTTTTGCCTGGAATTTACCTCCGATGTTTCTAATTTTCTGGAAGAGGTCTCTTGTCCTTCCTATTCTATTGTCTTCTTCCACTTCCGCACATTGCTTGTTTAAAAATAATTCCTTATCTCTTCTGGCTAACCTCTGGAATTTTGCATTTAATTGGGCATATCTCCCCCTGTCACTGTTGCCTTTTGCTTTCCTTCTTTCTTGGGCTACTTCCAGTGTCTCAGCAGACAGCCATCTTGCCTTCTTGGTTTTCTTTTTCTTTGGGACATTTTTTGTTGCCACCTCCTGAACAATGTTGCGAACTTCTGTCCATAGTTCTTCCTGGACCCTATCTACTAAATCTAGTCCCTTAAATCTATTCTTCACCTCCACTGCATATTCCTTAGGAATATTAGTGAGCTCATATCTAACTGATCTGTGGGTCTTCCCTATTCTCTTTAGTCTGATTCTAAATTTTGCAATAAGAAGTTCGTGATCTGAACTACAGTCAGCTCCAGGTCTTGTTTTTACCGACTGTATAGATGTCCGCCACCTTTGGCTGCAAAGGGTGTAGTCAATCTGATTTCGGTGTCGACCATCTGGTGAAGTCCATGTATAAAGTCATCTTTTAGGTTGTTGGAAGAGAGTGTTTGTTATGCACAGTGAGTTGTCTTGGCAAAATTCTATCATCCTATGTCCTGCTTCATTTTGTTCTCCCAGACCATGCTTGCCTGTAATTCCAGGTGTCGTCTGACTACCCACCTTAGCATTCCAGTCTCCTGTAATGAAAATAACATCTCTTTTTGGTGTATTATCCAGTAAGTGCTGCAGATCATCATAGAACTGATCGACTTCTGCTTCTTCAGCATCTGTGGTTGGGGCGTATATTTGGATCACTGTGATGTTAAATGGCTTACCCTGAATTCGAATTGAGATCATTCTATTGTTTTTTGGATTGTATCCAAGCACTGCTTTAGCCACTTTATTATTAATTATGAAGGCTACTCCATTTCTAAGGGGCGTGGTGGCTCAGTGGGTAAGACGCCAGGCTTGTGGATCGGAAGATCGCAAGTTTGGAGGTTCGAATCCCTAGCCCTGCGTGCGGAGTGAGCTCCCGCACTAGCTCCAGCTCTTGCCAACCTAGCAATTTGAAAGCATTCAAATGCAAGTAGATTAATAGGTACCACTTCGGTGGGTAGGTAACAGTGTTCCGCACATGTCATGCGGCCACATGACCGTGGAAGCGTCTTCGGACAACGCTGGCTCTTTGGCTAACAAACGGAGATGAGCACCGGCCCCTAGAGTCGGACACGACTGCACAAGTGTGCGGGGGGTACCTTTTTTTTTTTTTACTCCATTTCTTCTGTGGTCCTCTTGTCCACAGTAGTAGATCTGGTGGTCATCTGATGTGAAGTGGCCCATTCCAGTCCATTTCAGTTCACTGACACCTAAAATGTCTATATTTAATCTTGACATCTCACCAATAACCACATCCAATTTGCCCTGGCTCATAGATCTTACATTCCAGGTTCCTATGGTGTGTTGATCTTTAGAACATTGGATTCGTTGTTCACCACCAGCACCGTCGGCCACTAGCCGTCCTTTTGGCTTTGAGCTAGCTGTGTCATCACATCTGGGGCTAGTTGAACGTATCCTCTGTTCCTCCCCAGTAGCATTTTGACCATCTTCCGACCTGGGAGTCCCATCTTCCAATGGTATACCGACATATCTCTGGTTGTACTGATCCATTTAGTTTTCACGGCAAGAATACTGGGGTGGGTTGCCATTACCTTCCCCAGGGATCGTATTTAGTCTGACCTCTCTGCCACGACCTTCCCGTCTTGGGTGTCCCTTCACGGTTTAGCTCATGGTTTCATTGAGGTGCTCAAGCTCCAGCACCACGACAAGGTAACAATCTCCTTTGCTGGAGAGTATATGATTAGCTCACATAATAAAATATTTGCTTGATTATTATAATGTCATCCACCTGTAGTAACACAGTAGAATTTTGCCTTCTGATTTGCAGATTGTTAGTTTTGTAATGAGCTCATAATATTTCATTAATAGGTGAACCCACTGTTGCAATGTTGTGGTTTGATCTGTCTCAGAAATAACCCCATGTATGGAGAAGAATAGGGGCGTGGTGGCTCAGCGGGTAAGACGCCAGGCTTGTTGATCGGAAGATTGCAAGTTCGGAGGTTCGAATCCCTAGCCCTGCGTGCAGAGTGAGCTCCTGCACTAGCTCCAGCTCTTGCCAACCTAGCAATTCGAAAGCATGCAAATGCAAGTAGATTAATAGGTACCACTTCGGTGGGTAGGTAACAGCGTTCCGCGCGTGTCATGCGGCCACATGACCGTGGAAGCGTCTTCGGACAACGCTGGCTCTTTGGCTAACAAACGGAGATGAGCACCGGCCCCTAGAGTCGGACACGACTGCACAAATGTGCGGGGGGTACCTTTACCTTTACTATGGAGAAGAATAAAGGGCTGATGAGAGAGTAGCTGTTGTGAAGTGCTTGTGTACTTAGGGAAATCTGATTGTGAGGCAGGGTACATCACGCTTGGTTTCATCAGGACTTGACCTGACCTCTGGCTCGCCTTTGAAGAAACAAATGTGGTTCTGTGGGCACTAATTCAAAATAAGCCAACTCAAATTAGTTCCATGCAGTTTACACTATCTAAAATTCAGAATCATTTCCCTGAACAAGCACTACACAGCTAACTAAATTACAGCGTTCAGTCACAAAATTAGGACTTTACCAGAACAGGTAAAATTCTTTCATGGACCCATGGAGGTTCCTCTTACACAACTTTATCAGAGCATGGAGAATGAGAGTTCAGAAGATTTAGAGGTTGGAGTGTGGATTCTTTTCTGTCACTTGGTACATAAAAGTCAGCCCATTGTGCCTTTATTTTTTATTTTTTCTTAAGTTGGTTTATTATTTGGTGTCAGATTGAACTATAGTTTCTCATTACAAACATTTCACATGCTCATTATCAGACATCATTAAGTTACTTACTTTTAAATATGCCAGTGAACTCAAGTATTGAATTGCTTTCTTGAAATTTGAGGATATGAAACACTTTTCAAAAAGTCTATAAAGAGGCCTCTTCTTTAATAGCAGGAAGCAGGAAAAAGACTATTATAAGCTGCATTTTCTGCTGATGTAAAATGCATTGACCCTCAGTGGAATTATGCTGATTTACACTTGAGAATGATTGGCCCAACAAAATATAGATTTCTTCCTATAGTCTATTTCTAAATTTTGAGGCTTAAAAGGGGAAAGTAATTTTGTTTTAGAATCACTGAACCAGAAAAGGTCCTTATGGAGTAGATACTTTAAGTTTATTGGAGACAGAATGGAGACAGGGAAAATGTATTTACTCATTTTCTTATTTCAATTTCTACTTCCCTTTTAATCAAACAAAATATAAAACTGTTAAAGCCCAATATTAAAAACAAGTTACAATCATTAGTATCCCACCCTCTTGAGCTTTAGGAAAATTGTGAAGACCTACCTATTCTGCCTTGCACAAGAAGAGAGGGTGTTGTAATTAAAGGTAGGGTCCATGGGCACTTCAATGCTTTTGTTTTAATATTTTTTGCTCTTTTTAATTTTTATAGGTATTTGGGGTTGGGGATTCATTGTTTTATATGTTGACATTGTTAGCCACCAGAACCTTCAATAACGGGCAGCCTATAAGCCAAAGGAATGAATGAATGAACGAACGAAAGACACAACTGAAGAGCAAAGACTTACTTTCTCAAAAGTAGAAAGTGTGGGGGACTTTCCAAGAAGTGCATTCCATAGCTTGGGAATGATACTACATGTTGGCTAAAACTCAATATTTTGGGTAGTTATCATAAAAATATTCTCTCTATATTAAATACAATTCCCAGAGCTGTTTTACAGATATGCATATAAAATGGTTGCTGTTACACAAAGGAGCTGATTCAGCAAGACATAAATGTTGAAGAAATTGAAAACAGTGACTGCATGACTATCAAATTCAACCCCATATTTATGAAAGAAAAGGTGACCTGAATTTAAGATGATCCTCACAAAAGAAAGATTTATCGGCTTCCTTCACTGCACTCTGAGAATCTCAAGATGCTCCTTCATTTTTAAAGGTAAATCATTTGGGGAGAACACTAGCTTTCCCCTCAGATAATACAATAAATTTAAATGGAAAATTGCCAAACAAGTCCAATACTGCTTCTTTTGTTCAAAGAGCAGATTTCTTGAAAAAGGACTTGTCAAAAAGGAAACTAAAAAGAAAGGAGGATTAAATCTCTCCAAAACTTGGAGGTTGTTCAAACCCATAATAATAGAACCTCAGTGTGTGTGTATGTGTATGTGTATGTGTATGTGTATGTGTATGTGTATGTGTATGTGTATGTATATATATAGTATATCTCAGGGGCGCAATGGCTCAGTGGTTAAGATGCCAGGCTTGTCAATCGGAAGGTCAGCGGTTCGAGACCCGAGCGCCGCGTGACAGAGTGAGCTCCCGCACTCGCGCGTCATGCCAGCCACAAAACCGCGGAAGTGTCTTCGGACAGCGCTGGCTCTTCAGCTAAGAAACGGAGATGAGAACCGCCCCCTAGAGTCAGACACAACTGTACAGAGGAAAACCTTTACCTTTTTACAGTATATCTCAGGAAATCATATCCAAGGGATTTCCAGTGCTGTTAAGAAGCAGTGAAAAGGTACCAAAATCAAAAAGGCTTCTTCCAGAAAATGGGAATCTTCATCAAACAAGGACAACAGAAAACAAAATTGCAGATCCTCAAATAATGTAATGCTGCTCTAAATGGAAGTTATAGAGCAACTTCCTAGGTAAACCTGCTGGTTACAGAGCTAGTGTCCTTTTTTCTTTTTTGCTAACAGGTCAACCACTGAGAACCTGGATGATGAACTGCATGGCCTTGGACTTGATCTAGTAGAGGTGTTCGGACATTCTATGGTACAAAGTATGAGGATGGAAGAAATCAAACATTCTGGAAGGGCAAAGTCTATCTCCTTGTCTGAAAATTGCCAAGAGTAGTTCGGACCATATTACACCCTTCCTGTACACTTAAGTAAACTTCTTAATTTCCCCCCATAAAAGTGAATGGTTGACAGAAGAGCATAAAGTGCCACCATGTTTTCCGAGAACAAAACCCATCTACCCCAACCAGAGACTCAACCTTCATCAAGAGGTTCTCTGTCGGAAAGAGCACCAGGCAAAGCAACCTCATAAGAATAAGAATATAGGTGAGAAGGTAAGTAAAGTAAATGAATGGCGTGATGAATAAGGCAAACAACAAAGAGTTGATTCAAGTAAGTTAGATGCCTCTACTCACATACATTTCCACATGGATGTAATGGAAGGAATAAGGAATAACCTTGAGGAAGAGCCGCTATCCAGACAATGGTCAGATAAGAGAAACCTGAGCTGGGCCAGAACTGTAACCTGAGAAAACATCTCAGACAAGACCCTCCCTAGTTCTCAGGAAGATAAAGGGAGGGGGGGGGGAAGCACATTCAGACTTGCAAAATTTTGTTAGCATAATCTTACAATAAAAGTAGTCTTGGTCTGCATGACTTTGGTTTCCTAGTCTGGTCTACCTTGAAGGGCTGACAATGGTAAATAATATAGGAGAACTTCAGTGAAGGAGCATTGTTTGGCAGGTTAATGGTTAGGTTGGCAAATTGGATTTGCTTTAAGAAAATGAATGTACTTTTCTTGACATAAAGCATATTAAGAATAGACATCTAGAATAGACATCTAGGTAATGCTGATTGTACAGCAGCAGGGAGACTTTTCTTTCTTCTCTTCTTTTTTTTTTAAAGGGATAGACCAAATTAATTTGATGTCTTTGGGAGGTCATGATAAGGCCAGCATCTAACATGGACCACCTACATTGGGAAAGCTGTTGTAACTCTGTATAGTTTGTTTTGTCAAACCCGAGTGGAGGAAACAAAGGAATATTTTTGAGCAAGGTGTTTGCAGTTGTCTTTTGTCTCATGTATAACACAGGAAAAAGGAAAATGTTTCCTTGGTTCAGACAATCTGAATCATGTTTCCAGAGGGACAGGCATTTTCAGGACAGTAAGTACTGAGGTATAAATAACTTTTGCTAAGTTAGTTATTTACTTGTATTTAAAAAAAATAAGCTATGGAAAATCCTAGGGTTTTTTTCCCCTCTCAGTTGAACTTCATTCCAAAAACCCTAACAAAATTAATCAGCTCTGACATATTTCAATTACAAAGGGAAATTATATGATAATAAACCATATTTTTTATTGAACTTCATGTTATTGAACTGATTTTCATACAGTTACTCCAGTTTAATTTGCATTACTGATTGTCCCTATTTCCTTCTTTTTGGAAAGCATAATTTTCCTGCTGCAAATTAAAAATAGATTCTATATGAAGTTTATTTTTTTAAAAAAAATCTAGATTAATTTTGGTAATTTAAAAAACATGCTCTAGATTAATTTTAGTTCGGTCAGACATTATCAAGAAATCAAACTTCCTGTAGCTGGAAGCAAAATACTCTTAGCTGTGGACTTTTTGAAGAAGCCACAATTGGCTGGGTTCATAGTTCTCATTGAACTATCAACCATAATTAACCAACTACAATGCCTGTGTTCACACAAATCACATTTCTGTGCAGAACTGGCATAAGCTATGTACGTTTTGCCGTTACCTCCCATGAATGCATGAAGGTTTGCAGCAAAGCAGTTGCCAAGCTGCTGTAACTGCCCTCAATTCCAACATTCAATAAACATGCAGACAAAACATTTTTGATTCTAAGAGTTATTCCTGGGTCTTGGTACTTGAAGAGAGTTTCACAGTGGCAGCTCTTTAACTCCTAGGCACTGAAAGTATATGTAGTTCCTATAGCTGCCTGCGACTGATTCAGAACATTGGTCTAACTGGTTTGGTGTGGTCCATGTTGATGTTGTTGGAACTCTGAGGTTTCGAGCAGATACCTTTCAGCTCTACTTTGAAAAGTCATGAATGAGCCTGGGCTTTTCTTCACATGTGCCATCTGCTCCATGATCTTCAACAAACCACCCCTCCAGTAATTGGTCCAGCAAGCAAGTCTTTTGCACAGCAGGAGGGAGGAAAGAAAGGAAGTAAAATTGTGGAGATAATACATAAGCATTGTGAATAGTAACTATAGAGCTATTCTTCATGGGTGCATCATGGCTACCATGACAGTGATATACAGTACATAAAAAACAAGCAGAGCTTCAATCACACCATTGCAGCTCTATCTTGATTTTTCTGATCACATCCTGTGGACACTCCTGAAATGGTGTTTGGTCCAAACAGCATAGTAAGGTTTGGAAGTCATTCACAGATGTCCTAAACAAGATAATTTGCATCTATGAGCGATGAGGGTGAATTTTGTGTTGTTTTTCTTTTTCAGCAAGATCATGCTTTTTTTTTCACATGTAGAGCAGAATGAAGATTTTAAAACCTTCCAATTAGCAAAACTAAAATTCTCTACCAAAACAATAGAAGGCTTGAAGGGCTTAAGTCTTGAAAGTCTGGGGTTTAATCCCTGCTCATTCAACCAAGTCTGTCATGTAAAATTAATATCCAACCTCTTTTTTTTTTGACATGCATCTCATCCTGAAGAGTTCCATCCATAAGAGGAAGGTACAACATGGCCTTCTCTATGTTAGGATGGGTTGTACCTACTGAATTAGTTCATTCAGCTCATTTTTTTATGTAACCAAAATGTGCAGATCTTTTCATAACTAGAATCTGAGGAAAAGCACAAGTGACTTGATTTGTTTATTCCCATTATGCCTAAAGTTGCTGCTGCTATGAGTTTCATTACTTCAATTGGATGTCACTTGCCATGCCTTTTCTTAACTCTCAAATGGAATTAATGCTTACTAGCAAAGGAAATTTTCCTTGGCACACTAAATAAAAAATCAAGACCCAATGACTTCTTGTTTTTCCAGTTCTCAATGTTACTTCCCAAAGCTCTCCCATGCTTTATCGGAAGCAGAGAAACAGGAAGCCCCAATGAACTCACACTTTTCATAACAAGGAGTATACCCTGTAATGTTCAGAGTCAATGAGGCTCTTCCACAAAGGCTGAGAGAAGTGGCCTGAATAAAAACAGGAAGACAGTAACTGAGAAGGAGAAGTCTCTAGTCCCCTTGGCCACTTCTGTAGACATTCTGTAGATATTACACTATATAATTTACTTCATGCAATCATAGACCAAATGCATCCACTGCATGTTTTACCTCGATGTAGATAGATTTCTTGCACTACAGTAAGTAACCCACAGCATTTTTATAGCAAAACTGCCATTCACGTGATGTCATGATTAGTTGGATTATAAAATGTATGGCTGTGCAAATCCTTTGAAAGAGGTGCCTTGGAATGCTTGGCAGTATGTATAAAGCACTTCTTTTCATATTGTTAAAGGAGCCATGTCTTCTTCCAGGTTGCAGAAGCTGCTCCCAGTTGCCTTTGCAGGCCTGTCATGCACAGCCATTCTGCACTTTTCCCAGCAAATCCGCCAGACTGTATGCACACGTAGGTGGAAACAGCCAGGAGCAGTTGTTCAAGTAGCTGTTTTAACAATATGAAAAGAAATGATTCATGCATTTCCAAGCCCCTCTTTCAATGGATTTGCATAGCCCTGTTATATATATATGAATACAGATTATCAAAATACTTTTGGACCAAGGGACATGTTTAATCGTTACTCTGCAACTATGCAGAGACTGATGCTAATCAAAAGTGTGCTAAACCTGTTACTTACCAGAATTTCTTTTGTATCAGTTCATCTACAGTACACTGGCACATGGAGATTTCAAAAGCAAAAGTGCATACATGTGTATGATTTTGTATTACTTTAAACTGCCTATTTGTGTTTGCAGAGTCCAAATGCAGATACAACTACTTTGTGACATTTACAAATAACGCTAGATACAGCAAAATCTATGTGAAGGGTATGTGGAACAGATGCACCTTTTAATTAAGATGAATCATTTAATGCATTAGCACACTCAGTTTTACTTACAGAATTGGGCCACTCTTCAAAAAAACCATTCTCTATCAATCCAATTTCACAGGCAACCATTAATTCAGACTCCCCCGGGAATAAATCCTTTGCTACAGTTTCAGTGAGTACAGTGTGAAAAAGTACAGTTGTTTGGTCTCAGATACCTTAATATTTCCCCTTGAATCTCAAAAAAAAATTCCAAACTTTGGTTTGCTTTTCCTCTCCATACTTTTGATGTTAGATCAAACATGACAACGTTTATCAGTCAGCAGACTGAACTGAACCTATTCAGACTTAAAAGCCTCCGGGTGAGGGATTTCTTTAATCATATTCAGGCCAATTATGAGGATTTCAGGTCTGTGCAGCAACGTGGCTCAGTATGAACTGTTGCAATTTAATAGCTCCGAGGTGGGGGTGGGGGGAGAGACAAATAATAAAGGACTTTATTTTCTTGCCCTAGTACCTTTTCCCTGCTTCCATACTTCAAAAGCTAAGAAGGATTAGGATAACTCATGAGAACAGTGCTGCACACATCTGCTACAGAGTTCACACAGTTAAGGAATCCAAATGGTTGGTCTCCTGGTTACAAATGGTTGGCAAGACTACATAAGGACAAGGGATCTGCAAGACCCAGCATTATTTGACATGCCCTTCAGCTTTTGAACCACTGAATGGTAGAAGAACAGTTTTGTAAGGCAAACAAGGGAGGAAACTCATGAACTTCCTTTAAGCTGCCTTCACAATTTTTAATATTGTCATCCAACTGACTTTAGGGATTCCAACAAAGCCAGCTTGGATACAATCTCTCTCCCCATTTAATTTACATAACAGATATATGGTACTCAGAACTGACATTATTCCTCAAGTTATAATATTATACCTTTGTATGCATAAGCACAAGTTGCTAATTCTCAGAGAGCCAGTTTGGTCTAGTGGTTAAGGTGCTGGGCTAGAAACCAGGAGTCTGTGAGTTCTAGTCCCGCCTTAGGCATGAAAGCCAGCTGGGTTACCTTGGGCCAGTCACTCTCTCTCAGCCCTGGGAAGGATCCAATAGGAAACCAGGAGTCTGTGAGTTCTAGTCCTGCCTTAGGCATGAAAGCCGGCTGGGTGACCTTGGGCCAGTCACACACACACAGCCCTGGGAAGGAGTGAATAGGAAACCAGGAGACTGAGAGTTCTAGTCCCGCCTTGGGCATGAAAGCTGGCTGAGTGACCTTGGGCCAGTCACTCTCTCTCAGCCCTGGGAAGGAGCCAATAGGAAACCAGGAGACTGAGAGTTCTAGTCCCACCTTAGGCATGAAAGCCGGCTGAGTGACCTTGGGCCAGTCACTCTCTCTCAGCCCTGGGAAGGAGCCAATAGGAAACCAGGAGACTGAGAGTTCTAGTCCCACCTTAGGCATGAAAGCCGGCTGAGTGACCTTGGGCCAGTCACTCTCTCTCAGACCGACTCACCTCATGGGGTGAGTAAGAGGAGGAAGGAGTATTAGGTATGTTCGCCACCTTCAGTTATTTATAAAAATAATAAAGGGATAGAAAATAAATAAATAATAATAATTCAGCTTTGCTTGTGAACACGGGCCAAGCAGGGAGCCAAAACAGGAGAGAGAAGATCAATGGCCCAGAGTACATCCAAGTCGACGAGGACACTCCCCCAGGACTTTGGAAGAACAAATTGTGCAAAGCCACAATCTTAAGTCAATGTTTCACCCTGCTGGAGAAGTAAAATCTTCTCTATGTTTCTCAGAACTAGGCTAGTAACATTCCTTGCAAACTCTGGTTTTTATCCCGAATGCAATGGACATACTAAGTGGATAGAACTACCATAGCATGATGCTTAGACTTTCAGATGGGAACTGGGCAGACACAAATCCACCTGGAAACAAAAGTCAGTGGAGAACCACACACTATTCACTCACTCTCAGTCTATCTTTCTTTGTGGGGAAAGACTAGGTATGAATGTAAGAAATTAATTAATTAATTAATTAATTAATTAATTAATTAAAATAAATCTAACAAGCCTTTTCTGCTGTGCTGTCTGCCCTCTGGAACATCATCCCCCCTGAAATTAGATTTGCCCCAACCCTGTTGGGCTTTCGCAAGGCACTAGAAGTCTTGCTTTGCCATCAAGCCTTGATAGCATGGGTGAGTGCGTTTCATGGTTAGTTTGAATGTTTATGAGTGTTCACGGCTACTATTTTTATGTTATCTCTCTTATTTTTAATTCTGGTGGTTTTTATTGTTTTTTATTCTGTTTAATTGTTATCCTCCCAGAGTAATGTACAGTATATGAGATGGGCAGCCTATAAATGTATTAAATAAATAAAAATAACACCATGGAAAGTTCACTAATTACACTTTCAACCACAACCAAGGATGGACCTATGCACCCTCTAGATAGGCCTGGAATAGGAAGAGGATGTTTGCAGATGTTTTGACCATCTATTCCCATTACCCTGGCCAGTATGATCAATGGCAAGAGATTGTAGGACTAGTCTCCTAAAACTTATGTAAAAATTCAAGTGGCCTATCAGAGTTAAGGTGTAACTCCTGGGGTTGTAAGTGGGCTAGAAGTGGGGCACGGTGGCTCAGCGGGTTAAACTGCTGAGCCGTTAGACTGCCGACCATAAGGTTGGCAGTTCGAAACCGCGGGACGAGGTGAGCTCTCGTCACTAGCCCTAGCTCTCTGCCAACCCAGCGATTCGAAAGCTAATATAGCAAGTAGATAAATGGGTACCACTCACCTGGGACAATTTGCGGGCGTCCAGCGGAGGGTCGTCCTCAATCCAAGAAAGACCTGGAAGAGCGGTGATGACGGCGGAGGACGACGGAGGACGACGGATCCGGAAATACCAGCTCCTGGACGTCAGCAGCCGGCGCGGAGCGAGGCATTCTGGGACTTGCAGTCCAATGCCTGCAGCGGAAGAGCCGGTTCCCTTCCTCTTTCCTTGTCGCGCGGTAACAAATTGTAAAATGTAATAAATGATGATGTATAACTGGACCATAAGGAAGGCTGAGCGAAGGAAGATAGATGCTTTTGAACTGTGGTGTTGGAGGAAAATTCTGAGAGTGCCTTGGACTGCAAGAAGATCAAACCAGTCCATACTCCAGGAAATCAAGCCAGACTGCTCACTTGAGGGAATATGTCTATGAAGGTTCTCAGTCATCCAGGTGGAATTGTCTGTAGCTTGAATCATGTCAACTGGATTTCTATTTTCTTAATGGAAACGTTTCGCTCCTTATCCAAGGGGCTTCTTCAGAACTTTTCTCAGACTGAAGAAGCCCCTTGGATAAGGAGCGAAACGTTTCCATTAAGAAAATAGAAATCCAGTTGACATGATTCAAGCTACAGACACTTGAGGGAATGATATTAAAGGCAAAACTGAAGTACTTTGGCCACATAATGAGAAGACAGGATACCCTGGAGAAGAAGCTGATGCTAGGGAAGGTGGAAGGCAAAAGGAAGAGGGGCCGACCAAGGGCAAGATGGATGGATGGTATTCTGGAGGTGACGGACTCAACCATGGGGGAGCTGGGGATGGTGACGGCCGACAGAAAGCTCTGGCGTGGGCTGGTCCATGAAGTCACGAAGAGTCGGAAGCGACTGAACGAATAAACAACAAATAACTGTATAATTGGATTTGATATATATAACATTGTAAGCTGCCTAGAGTCCTCCAGTAGGGAGGGGATAGGCGGGGTATAAATAAGACAAATAATAAATAAGAAGGAATGCATCATATGAAGGTTGCCTCTAGGACTTCCATAATTTATGCCAAGCAGCCTGGCTGCCTGCAAAGATACTCCATTTAATTCGCCAGTTCTTTTCCCTCTTTTGGAACCCTGAAATTGCTTTGCACTGAGAAAGGCTGTCTTTCAAGAACTAAGCAGTAGACAGCTTCTTGCACCACTGAGCTACTAGAAGCTTCTCTCCAACCAGATGCTGATGGCTTTCTCTCCAGCCAGGCAATAACTTTTGCAAACACTGAGGAATATTCCTTTATGTATGTTACATAGGTACAAACACCCACATTTTTTTTAAAAAAAAAAGATCCATATAGTGTACAGGAGGAACCCACAAACACTCTTAAAGTACTTCTAAGATGGGTTCTGGTCCCATGTCTTCCTAGCAGACTTACATTGAAACCAACATTCATCTGTCCCAGGATAGCCCCAGCACCTGTAGTCTTTCTTGAAGAATATTATAAACCCATCAACTCAAAATTCGGCCCTTTTTTATTAGTACAAGCTAAATACAGGGCTAAACTGGGAAGTTGAAAAGAAATCCTGGAAGAAAGCAAACCATTTCTATATTGCTACCAAGAAAACTGCATAGATATAGCTGCATAAGTCACCAGGAGACAAGCTCAGCTGAGAGGCAACTATCTTTTTAAGACCAGTACTTTACAATTATTTATGTTCACATTATCTCACTACAGATCAAGAGATCACAGATATTGAGTTCATTCGGTGACCAACCATTATTGGTTACCACCAATCTTGGATAACTAAGTAAGGGATGGAGGTTCTTGAAGCACCCCCACGCACACTCTTCTGTTTTGAATGGGCAACAGCAGCATAGGTATCTTGTGCCGCTTCTGCTGCCCCTGCATTTAGTGAAACATGACCTGCTTGGAGTTATCAGCTGTTTTTTTTTGGGGGGGGGGAGTCATTGGGAGTGCCCAGTTGTTCTGCTCTATCCATCTCTTTTATAGTTCATTTTTCCCTTTTAATTTCAGATCTGAAATTATATATGGTGAAACTATATGTCCTAGTCACCTTGTGACTACTACAACATGCTCTACGTGAGGCTGCCCTTGAAGACCACCTGGCAGCTTCAACTGGTCAGAACGTGGCAGCGCAAGCAGTAATGGGCATGCCTCGATATGCCCATATAACACCCTTGCATTGCAACCTGCACTGGTTGCCAGTTTGTTTCCAGGTGGAATTCAAGGTGTGGTTGTTACCTATAAAGCCCCACATGGCATGGGGCCTGGTTACTAAGGGACCACCTGTCTCCATAGCATCTGCCCACCAGGGTTGGTACACTCCAGGTTCCTTTGATTAAACAAGGTCATCTATTGGGACCCCAGAAGTGTTCCTTCACTGTAGCACCGCCTGTTCTCTGGAACAAGGTTCAGATCCAGATGGGCCCCACTCTGCTGTTGTTTAGAAGAGCTGTGAAGACCTGGCTCCTCATCCAGGCCATTGGCGAGGGAGAGTGAGACCTCTTGTGTCATTGTATCTGGTCTGTCATTCTGGCCATCTTTTATTGGTTTTATTGTAATTTCTTTGTTTGATTGTTGTAAGCTACCAATGGAGATGTAGATAGATGGTAGATAGATGATAGAGATAGAGATGATAGAGGTGGAGCTGTTAGAGATAGATGGAGATGAGAGAGAGAGAGAGATGAAGGGTGGGAAACAAACCAGGAAGTGATGCTGCTAGGTCACAGAATAGTCTCCCCCTAGATAACAGGTTAGTCCTTCCACAAAGGTACCAGATGGCCATGGAGAACAAAGTGGCATCTTGCTTGTAGCTGTAAAAGTGTGGCTATTAGTACTAAAGAAGGATTGTTTGCAAAGTGTTTAATATGATTAATTAATGGTTGTATTATAATGTTATTGTGGATTGGAATTATGAGTATTACTTCTTTTAATGTGTGTTGTTTAGTGTGGACATATTATTGTTTTATTTTTAAGGCTATATCGTGGATATTAATGGTTTATATTATACTGTGAATAATCTGAATATGCTCAGACCTCATTAGACTATTACTTGTGGGGGCTGATTGGGGGGGTTAGATTTTGTACTTAAAGATTGTTTGGACTTCTCTGCAACTTTTCCACACAAGTAAGTATGACACTGAAGCAGTAGATAACAGAGAGAGAGAGAGAGAGAATCACATCTTTTAGCAAAATATTTGAGCTACAGAGTAAAAGAGTAAGATCCTGAAATGTCCAACCCAGGAAATTGTTCAGAGGTGCCCAAGATATCTCCAAATCTAGCGAAAAATGAGCACCGACATCATTGATTATTGTTACTTTTAGCTCAGGGATTAGAGCATGAGGAAAATATTTCTGACCTTAGAAAATTTTAATAGCAACAAATCAACATTCTAAATGAGCATTTTTAAGGAATCATTTTGTCCCAGAGTTAACAGTTCAATCCTGTGTATTTATACAAAAATAAACCTCATTACATTCATTGGGACTTAAGCAGAGAATATGTTCATAGTTGTTTTTTCCTTAAATCCCTTTGATTGTTTTTCAAAAGTAGATGTTCCCTGTTCAATTTCTCCCACCTCATCTAGTCTTACAAAAAACTATGTTTAATGCCACTTTATGTATCAAGAATGGGCAGTCATTAAAGAAGAGGCTGAAGTCTGAATAAAAAAACCTTGTTACACCGTTTCTGTACAGGACTGCAACCTAAACTTGCTTTAATCTATTTTACGACTTTGAAAAAAAGGCCAAATCCAAAACCATAACAAAAACAAAAACAGACTTCAGAACTTTTGTGGAAGTTGTATCTCTTCTGTGCATCGTGCCTCTTACAAAGCTTTCCTCCCTGTACCCAAGGAGGACCAAATTGATAGCATTTGAACTTCATCCATCAGATCCACTGGTATTCTTATTTCATGTATGTATGTATGTATGTATGTATGTATGTATGTATGTATGTATCAAAGTTATATAGCCGCCCATCTCACCAGAAGTGACTCTGGGCGGCATACAAAAATCAAATCAAATCAAATAATCAAATAAAACAACAATATAAAATCAATCATTATAACAATCATTATAAAAACATGGACAATCATTATTAAAAATTAAAATATTATTTAAAAAATTAGAGTAGACAAACCACAAACGAAGACAGTAAATATATCAACCACATATCAACCACAATAGGGGAGCCACCTTAAAATGTTGCCGGTTCCCTGGGACCTCCAGGCCTGGTGACATAACCAGGTCTTGAGGGATTTCCTGAACGTTAACAGGGATGGAGCTAACCTGACGGGGCGGGGAGAGAGAATGTTCCATAAGGCGGGTGCCATGGCAGAGAAGGCCCGCCTCCTGGGACCCACCAAATGTAAGTCCCTTGGAGATGGTACTCACAGTGTGCCCTCTCTGCCAGATGTAATGGGACAGGCAGATGTAATCGGGGAGAGGGGGTCCCTCAAATAACCCAGCCCCATGCCATGAAGGGCTTTAAAGGTCAAAACCAGCACCTTGACTTGGGTCTGGAAACAAACTGGCAGCCAACGCAGCTCGCGGAGCAGAGGTGTGACATGTGCTGTTCTGGGGGCACACATAACTGCCCACGCCACTGCATTCTGCCCCAGCTGAAGCTTCCGGATATTCTTCTTGGTAACAATTAGGAAATATTCATTAAAAAGGACTGACCATTATTTTCCAGAAGCTAGACAAGGTGAAAATAAGTATGGGAGTCCGATTCTCTGACGTTTGGTTAGCAGAGCTAGGAAACTACAGGCAAATGTATCACAATATAAAAATTCCTTGGAGAGAAAATTAAAGGATAAGGTTTGAGGCAATTGAATTGGCTCAGAAAACACAAATGAATTTGATTGGGCTAAACTTGGTCTCTTTAACAAAGCCACATTGAGATTTTCTGCATATTCCCCACTCTACACTGCTCAGAAAGAACTCCTTTAAATATGCTTGTGTATGTGCTTGCATAACTCTTTAAATGCGCACACAAAAATAGTCACAATCTATCTACCTCAGAAGTCTTCTTAGGATGAGAATATCCTTCCCATAAATCACTGAAGCCTTATTCAGACAGGCACAACATATTCAAATATGGATTCCTCTTTATTTTGTTATGAAAAAACACCGTACTGTTTTAAATAAATCAGCTGTCATCTCAGTGATAAAGTTTCTTTCAAAAACCCACGTTCTCCCTCCAGCTGAGGCCTCATGTCTAAAGAGACTATACAACTCTACCAACGTGCTCTTTTCTTCCAGGGTATCCCCCCCCCCAATTTATTTCAGAGTGCAGCATGAAACTTGATCTCTTCAGAGAGTTAGGGAATGGAAAGGAGAGGCAGCAGGGGAGGGAGAGCAGGAGAAAAGTTTAATGCCAACAGGAGAAATAGACCAGAAACACTCTAGAGATATGCTAGGTTATAATTAATGGCATGAGGTTACAACTTGCAGATGACATTACTTACAGTGAAAGGCCAGCATCCTGCTACAATCTGCCTTTTACTGTTGTGGGAGATGGTCTCAAAACCATCTGGCCCCAACCCATCTCAAGTAGATGCCCTGCGCTGGATTTTGCTTTCTGCTGATCTCGGCTTCGCTTCTCTCCCCACCGCCACCCCCACCCTCACCTTCCTTGAAATTGCTGTACCCTCTCCTTGCACTAAAATGAACTAATCCCTAAAGCCATTCTTCCCCCACATGGAGCTCTCCAGATGTGTTCAGTGACAAATCCCAGGATCCCCAAGTAAGGAGTATGGGAACCATAGTCGAGCACATTTGGAGGCCACCAGGCTGGATAAAAGTACCGTAATCTTTTTTGGATTAATTACCGGCCATAGTAATACCCATATTAGCCCCTTTCAATGCAAGGTAGCTGTTATGCTTGAACTCATTATGGTCTACTCAGATGGAAGAAAAAGAAAAAAATGTATGCCTGTTGCCCAAACCAAATGTCATTGGGCATTGCCTGTCCAGTCCATTGAAGCATGAACAGGGAAAGGTCCCCCTGGTCTGTGGCCGAGCAAGATAATAATTTAGTCACTAGTCACGAGCCCTGAAAGACATCTGGAAAGATTAGGCATACAAATGTCTTCAGTAACAAGTGCCACCTTCTGTTTGAGATTCAAAAGCAAAGGTAAAGTAAGGGGAGATTCACTGACTTCTTTGCTAATCTCTTAATAGTCATTATCAAACTTCTATGACAAGACATTTGTGACGGTTTATGTAGCATTCTTATCAGACTCGGCAAAAGCACTGAGTTTTCATTTGGCTGACAGATAATCATGTGTTTTGTGAATACAGCACACAGGATCACGCAGTGCAACAGAGCTGTGCACGGCCTTTGAAAAACGTGCTTTGCAAGCCACAGGAGTGCATACAAAGCTGCTGCTTTTGAACCATTCAAGCACCACATCGAAGGAAGGGGAAGGGGAGGAGTTCTGCATGCCCACACCTGCAAAAACTTCCAGGAGCAGTTTCTGAAGCAGCCACACAAGCTGTGCCAAAGACACAGCTGCCGAAATGATTTGAAAAGTGATGCTTCATCTGCACTCCTGTGCATCGCAAAACACTTCTTTTGGAAATTCTGTTTGGTACTGTCGCACAGTATATCCTGGCTAGGTTTCTATTCCTCTTCAAAAGAAGAAACAGCTAGAAAGAGTTGTGTGTTGTGAAAGACAACATTGAGGAGGGAGGGGGTGTCCACAGAAACAGCCCAAAGGTCACACCAGATGTACATCTGATCATATTTTTTCATGTTAAGGCCTGCTGTGTGGAGACAGAAGGTCCCAGCATGCAGGACATCAATTCCTGTTTTCTAAAACAAGTCGTTTGGGATTGAATATTGAAATAACAAGGATTTTCCTGTAACATTAAGAACTAAAAATATCAAGGAAAAAGAAAAACTAATCAGGAGGTTCTGGTAAGCCCTAATATCATCTATGTGCCACACACCAGCAGGTTCACCAACAGAGATACATTCCAATTCTTAGCAGAAGTAGTCAAGAGGACACAGCAATACAGGTGCAGTGCGCTTTGTTCTCAGAGACAGGTATGACTGACAGTCCCCAGGTGATAGATGGGGATTAATGCTATGAAGGGCTGCAGGTTCTCTCTCAACTGAGTTGGGTCTGTGCTGTTCTGATGGAATGCAGAATAGCAAACATACTCTGAAACAACTTGCAGAACATCTCAACCAAGGTAAGCCACCATAAGTCAAAGTCCTAAAAACAAGGGAGAACAGAAAAAGGCAAACAGTACAGCTTTCTTTCAAAGAGATGTCATCCAAAAGATCCAATGTAACAGTGACAGAAGAATCCAAATAGTAAGAACCAAACATCTAGAGAGCTTGACTTGCTGGATATTGTTCAGATCCTCGCCTTCTTCAAACCAAAGGCTTTTATTATCTTCATGATCCAACGGACATTATTTTGTCCAGATGTCTCCCCTGCTACAGTCTGAGATTTTATAGTCCATCTTCTGCCTGGTCCCTTTACTAGGACTTAAGCACTGTGTCACCACATACCTCAGTTGTTTCTTTGTTTTTGTCAGGGTGGTGTCATGCACAAAATGGTCCTAATAAGAAGTCAAATAATTAACTAGGTTTCTGCTGAGAAGATAGACCTGGTTAAGTTTTCTCCTTCCTTCCTTCCTTCCTTCCTTCCTTCCTTCCTTCCTTCCTTCCTTCCTTCCTTCCTTCTTCACTTTTTGTCAAAGTGCTGAAAATTTGTAGGAGTGAACAACTCTGAATCTAGGAAGGAAAGAAGGGAGGGAGACAGAGAAGAGAGAGAAAAGCAAGAGGATTTCCATTTTAAAAAGTGGGAGGTTGAGAGAGGTTTTTTTGGTCTGAGTTTCGTGGTGCATAACAAAACATTACAATTACATTGGTTCCTTCACAATGAAAACCTTGTACTTTATTATAAAGAGTTCTTGCTTAAGGCATCCGTTATTCATATCCCTATTTGATGGCAGACCTTCAAGTGTGAAAGTACTAAGGGCCTTCAAGAAGTAGTAGCTGCTGCTAATACATGTCTTCCTGGACATTTCATTTTCCTCTCAGCACTTTTTAAAAGACACCCAGGTCTTACAGAAGATTCGTCAGGCTGATGAAATGTAAAATGATGAAATGTAAAATAAGGAGGCTGTGCTGCCCCTCCAATTGCCCTACTGCCTGAACATGGCTGGCACTGAGAAAGAAATTTATGAGAATGTTAAATATGGAGGAGGAGGAGGAGGAGGAGGAGGAGGAGGAGGAGGAGGAGGAGGAGGAGGAGGAGGAGGAGGTCCTGAACAAGGTGAAACTTAAGAGCAGACTTCCCTGTATGCTTGAGTTTATTCTTTCACTAAAAGCTTTAAAATGCAAAATGTATGACAGTTTCCCCCACACTCCTCCAAAGAGAGACAAGGGAGTCTCCAGGTAGTAAACCATGAGCATCAGCGCCAACTCCTCATTTAGGCTATGGAAGAAGCACCTGGTTTTCATTAACATCCCTGTTGCAGTTAATGTGTTGCAGGTGCGAAAGTGTGTGGCTGAAATCTGACAAAACACCTGTCTTTTGTGGCACCATTAGATCTGCCGAGTGTGGGACATGACCCCCTTGGGGGAGCTTTATCCTGCCTTTGAAAGCCACAGTAAGCATTGTCCTATAATTACAAAATCAGAGTCGTGATTGCCAGGAAGAATTCCTTAACAAATTATACCTAATTAGTCTAAAATTACCTTTAATGCATGGTGAAACCATAAGCTCTTCTCTCTGCTATAACACCTTCCTTTTTATCTTTATGCAAATATGATTACACACTATCAAACTGGCAACTACCAGGCACACAAACAGCTGCATCCACTTCGATGCTTTCAAAATAGGAACTGGATGCGTGCCACTGATTATATTTTCTGGAATGCTGCATTAAAAAAGCAAAAAGCAAAAACTAAAATGCCCTCCACCAGATAAATAATAAAGTCCTAGTTGTTTCCTGTGGACTACCACTTTTCACACTGGTTAGCTGCTCAGAACTGGAAGTTCAGCCCATCCTTGCTACAGATAGAAAACCCATTTGTTTTTACCATTAGAAACTAAGGACAGGTTCCTGAGCCTTTAAAACAAGAGGGGAGATAGCTTGACAGCCCTAATTTTGTGATTTCTGCATAGCTCTTTGAACATACTGTTCACTTCAGCACCTGGTCATTTTGGGTTTGCAAAAGTCAAACTTCTGCACAACTGAAAGCTGTGGAATGGAAACGTCCAGATCAATCAGTTGTAGGCTATCGGTCAAGGAAATTCTCAAATCCTTAGGACTCCCCCAACCTTCTTCAACCATTTGGAAGCAGATTGTAGCTGAGCAATCTTTTCTGCTAATAAACATGGTACTCCAAGAAGGATTGTCTTATGGAATCTAGTCTAACATTCTCTTTTCAAGCTTTCAAATGTGGCAGCAGGCGCTTGGAACCTTGTCCTTTGTTTTCCACTGGCTTTAATGCTGCTGTGATAAATGTAAGGCTACAATCTTCGATCTAAACTGTTGGCAGTATATTAAGTCCAGTGAATAATGAAATAAAATATGTGCAGGAATGGAAGAGTAGTCAAATTCAACCAGACTAACCTCTGAACAAGGGGCGTGGTGGCTCGGCGGGTAAGATGCCAGGCTTGTCAATCTGAAGATCGCAAGTTCGGAGGTTCGAATCCCTAGCCCCACGTGACGGAGTGAGCTCCCGCACTTGCCCCAGCTCTTGCCAACCTAGCAAGTTGAAAGCATGCAAATGCAATTAGATTAATAGGTACCACTTCGGTGGGTAGGTAACAGCGTTCCGCGTGCGTCATGCCGGCCACATGACCGTGGAAGCGTCTTCGGACAACGCTGGCTCTTTGGCTAACAAACGGAGATGAGGACCGGCCCCTAGAGTTGGACACGACTGCACAAATGTGCGGGGGGAACCTTTACCTTTACCTAACCTCTGAACAAGCTTCTATAAGCATCCCGGAATAAGATGATGGCAACCCACTTCTGTATTCTTACAAGGAAAACCACATGGCCATGGCCATGAAGTCTCCAGGAGTTGTGTTCAAGTGGAAGAAGGCCTTATCTTTGCCTTTTATTTTCAACAGCATGTTCACTGTCAGTAGTTTCTACAGGTCCAACCTTGAATTCTTGTCTGCGTCTTTCTCTTCAGTTTTAGCCAAATGACGGCTTACTTTGTAAGCTCTCAGTAAACAACTCAAAATGAAGGAGGAGAGAACTCAGAACTTCAAAAGAGCTTTCTCAAATGGGTGCCTCCAGCTGGATTGTACTATGCCTCCTCTTCCCTCCGCCAGAGATTATGCTGGTTGTGGGTGATGGGAGTTGTGGCATAACACCCTTGGAGCTAAGCAGAAGAACAAATTCAACAAAAAGTAAAACATGTAATCCAAACACAAGAAAAGCTATTTCAGACACAAAGAATGAAAACTGATCATGGATCTCTTGAATAGCCTCTAAATTCACCTTTGATGGGTGGTTCCTCCTCTCTGGGCTTCAAATAATTTATTTTATTTATTTATTTTCTATCCCGCCTTTATTATTTTTATAAATAACTCAAGGTGGCGAACATACCCAAACTCCTTCCTCCTCCTATTTTCCCCACAACAACAACCCTGTGAGGTGAGTTGGGCTGAGAGAGAGTGACTGGCCCAAGGTCACCCAGACGGCTTTCATGCCAAAGGCAGGACTAGAACTCTCAGTCTCCTGGTTTCTAGCCCGTTGCCTTAACCACCAGACCAAACTGGCTCTATAATATAATATAATATAATTAATGATTCTTGACTGTGGGCTAGAACCAGTTTAGCCTTGGGTCTTCCCTGTCTGAGGGTGTTCCTGTTTCTTCCATAGGACTGATTCAGATTGAGGCAGACAGTACAACATAGAGAAGCATTTGCCTATCCCTGAGGCTTTTCCTGCTCTCCTGGCTGTGAGCCAGATGCTCAGTGGGTGCAGAAGAGGCAGGGTGCCCCATTCACTTACAGTAATATCTGCACAGAAGAGGGAAAGTTAGAAGCTTGAAAAATGACACTGGCCTCAATCCCTCCATGTTTGTTTGTTTGTTTGTTTAAGACATTTCTATGGCTGCCCATCTTAAAACCCAACCATGGCTGGCTTACAACTAAACATTGAAAACAGAAAACAATAAAACCAGAAACAGGAAAAAAACAGTGGTTATTTCTTTTATTATTTAATAGCTTACTAAAGCATTGAAAATGCTTTTTAATTCTTTTTATATAAGTTTAGAAACCCAACAAACATCACCATAAAGGCAGAAAAAGCGGAAGAAGGAAGGCCCATGTCTTCTCTTTATATCTGGTGGCCTAAACAGGAGAGTCTTCCTCTGTCCAAATTCTTCCTAAGGTCTGATTGAATCTTTTTTGTGGTTATTTTTGGTAATTTTCATGTATTACCATACTCTGCATGAAGAAAAATTGATCCCTCCCATTTTAATCTACCGCAGCCCTACAAGGTAGGTTAAGCTAAGAAGCACTAAATGGTCCAAGGTCCTTCAGGGAGCTTTACAGGGAGGACTTTGGACTTGGGCCTTTCTAGTCCTCTCCCAAATCTCTAGACCCGTGTTTCTCAACCTCGGCAACTTTAAGAAGTGTGGACTTCAACTCCCAGAATTCCCCAGCCAGCCATTCTGGGAGTTGAAGTCCACACTTCTTAAAGTTGCCAAGGTTGAGAAACACTGCTCTAGACAATATGGACCTTCTTGTACTGTTAGGAGCAAATGCAAATTGGGGAAATAAATCAAAATAAACGGAAAACTGTCGGAAATAATTTAACAGCACAACTGGTCTCTTTCCCTTAAAGAGGGTGTTGGAGGAACTCAAGATATCGGCAGTAGTTCCTTCCTTGGAACACATGTCCAATCATGACTCATCAGCTTTAATTATATGTCTGTTGGAGGAGGCTGGGCAGTTTTCCATTCCACCCTGTGCCTGTTTCCAAAACCACACACTAAAAGGAAGCAGCCACAGCACTTTGCACTAAAGGCTTTGAAAACGACCACAATGTAATTAAACTATTGTGCTGTTGGATCTCTAGTACCAGTTTGGTATGCGGTTTACCCATATTTCACACTTGGATTGTTTGCACCGGATAATACTGTGCGGCAAAGCACCCACAGAAGTGAAGCTGAAGACCAGTAATACTCT
Source organism: Charina bottae (assembly GCA_023362775.1). NCBI lineage: Eukaryota > Metazoa > Chordata > Lepidosauria > Squamata > Charinaidae > Charina > Charina bottae. Next base: position 197,321,081 of record JALMGJ010000002.1, on the reverse strand, counting down.
AACAAGTCTAAAAGACTTGCTTTTCAATTGCTGCAGACAAAAAAAAAAGGTTCATTTTTTAAAGTGCTTGTTTATAGAGCCAATTAAGAAAAACAACAGCAGTATAATCAAGGAGAGTATCTGGGCTACAGGTTATCTTGAACTGCTATCTCGTGGATGGATTTGTCACATCTGATTTGGAAAAAAAAACCACAACTCATCCATGCAGCGACTTCTCCTGGGCCAGGGTTGAGGACCCTGTGGTCCACAGGCCGAATGTGGTTTGAGGTTGTTCCACTGAAATTGGTGACAAAATGACCAGCTCTGGGGAGTGCATTTTTTTTCTAGTATTTTTGGGAAAACGGAAGGCAGAAAGAAAGCTGGTGCCTCTGGGAGGTATGACATTTCTATTCTTATCCTTAAACCCTCCTTTACCCTTCCCCCCAAAAAAGTTTTAAAAAAAAAATCATGCCACAACATTTTGGCCATCTTAGTACCAAAAATCTTTCTCACCTTTAAGCCTTCCTTAATGCAAAATCAGGCTGGAAAAAAATGGCCTCCCTCCAAACATCATCAGGACTCCTGTAGCCCTCCAAAATAAAGGAGCCAAGTTGCACCCCTCCACCTTCAAACATTATTGATCCCTGTTCTACAGTGTATGTAGTTGATGGCTACAACTAGTGTAAAAAAAATCAATGTAAAAAGATACAAAACATTTACAGCCTGCCTTCAGCTTCTACTGAAGATAATGGCTTCATTCCAATCAGGAGCCATGTGGATTTTGAAGTATTTATCCTTAATTGAACAACATATTAAACTTTTGCAGACCAGACCTCTCTGCCTGAGCTCCTCCCAGGACTGAATGTGTGAAACTCCAGTTAGATACTTCAGATACTGGAGTACGAAAGTGGAAAGATATCCTGATTATTCGGTTTTGGGGGAGGGATGATCAAAAATCACTCCTAAGTACCATTTTTAAAAGAAGGAGAAGTCAAATCATCAATTGTCATTGACCTGTCACTTTCAGATGTAAAACCAACAAAGGATTACCATACAGGTACATCTCTCTCATCTATTAGTTCGTAACTTCATACTATTTCAATGGTATGTTAAAAAAACTAACTGCCAGCTTAATTATTTTGCTTGGAAGAAAAGTGTTCTTTGTTTTTACTTTTAAAAAAATGTTTGCAGAACAGGACATCCAGCAGAGCATCCAAAATCTCCAGAGAATCAGAAAAATGATTTATCACAGAACATGGCTGCTATTGTGGTTTCATCTAAGCCTTGATTTGGGCCAATCCTAAGCAGCATTTAATTTTTAATATGTCTAATATAAAGCTCGTTATTTATTTTCTTTTTATGTTTTCCTGTACGTCCCTTAGCACTTCAGCAAGTTTTGAAGTCTATACTGTGCAAATTCTTGTTCGTTTTTTTTTTAATTACATCAAGGCAATGAATTCAAGCTGGGGAATTAGGGGATTTGAAGTCCAACACATCTGGAGGACACCCGTTTGAGGGAAAGCTGGTTTACACTAACAGTGGTTCCAGATTCTCTTTCTCTCTCTCTCTCTCTCTCTCTAATAAAACTTTAATTATTCCAGCAAGGATTCTAACCAAAATCAATTGCGCTGCTACTCAGATTTTTTTCAGCCTAAACCAAAAGTGTTGCAGACGTTGAATAGAACAAATATATTTTATTTTACTTGTTTAGAAGAACGTTTCTAAATCACTGTGTGGCCCAGAACGGGGCCCAGAGCAACTTATCATTTCCTTGGCATTATTTTTTTAAGTTAACATTTTAACTCAGGGGTGGGCAACGTCAGGCCCGCAGGCCGTATAAGGCCCGCGGGGCTCCCGCCCACAAACCCCGTCCCTTCCACGTGATTGGCTCCCGCCCGCAAACCCCACCCCCAGTGCTTGTGATTGGCTCCTGCCCACAAACTCTGGAAATCCCAGAAACCCCGGCCCCCACACCCCCGGTCCCCGGTTATAAATATCCAAATGGCCCTTGGCAGAAAAAAGGTTCCCCACCCCTGTTTTAACTGTACAGCTGCTGCGCATGTTGTAGTAATGCTTCTCTGCTTCTTTCGTTAGAGAGAAATAAAATGAATATATGCCAACCACATTCAATTCCACTACTCTTCCAGGGGGAGGGGGAACGGGATGCTACTAGGGTTGAAGAGGAAGCAGACAAGAGGTCATCACAAAAGGCTTACATAGACACTCTAGACATTTCTTCCTCCCAGTCTATATCTTCCCCTCAGGCAGCCCCCACCATTTCTTGGAAAGAGGAGTAAGAACAGGGAGCCAATGGAGTTTGTCTCAATTTTTGAAATAAAAAATCTTGTGCTGAATTTGGAGGTTTTCCAGCCTGGAGGCCCCAGACTTGTCGTCCCTGGTCCAGCCATAGTAATCCAATGGTTGTAAGACAAACGCAGAGACTTCTCCTGAAGCAACTGGTCGTGAACTTAGTTCACGTTCCTTTGAATAAATGAATCAAGGAGTAAGAGGATATAATGCCAAGCCAACAGTCTAGCTTCCCTCTCCCCACCTCCTCCGCCCAGAGACAAACACATAACTAAAAGAGGAAGAAAGTATTAGGGGAAGATTTAAATAAATTCAAGCCAAGATAAATTCTGCTCTTAATGCCAACTATGAAAAAGGGGAGAGAAACTTCTGAATACACACTGAGAGACTGGCAAAAGGGTCTCATTACAGAGTGCCTGGTGTGAGTCAATACTGTTTACCCTCCAATATTCCTAATTAATTCTCTGATCACATAGCACTGGAAAAATGCCACGATTCCACAGTGCAGAATTAGCTGATCCAATTTTTTGCCGGAGTTTACATCCTCGCAGTAGGCACCCACACGAAGAGATTGTTTAATAAAATGGGAGAGAAACCTCTGAACACGTGAAATATTTCATGCTAAAGTGACTCTAAAATTTGTATGTCAGGATCATATCAGTTCCTACCATTCTCAGAAAAGCTTATACAAGAAAACAATTAAAATGTGCAAGTGCTGGTTGGTCAGTTCTAATGCAGATCTACTTGCACGGGGGTCGGGGGTCGGGGGGAGAAGTGTTTAAAAATGTTGCCCTTTTTTTTGAGATGTTAATTAAAGTGTATTCATATATATAAACTAATTCAGTAAATAGCTGGTGCGTTTTGCATTCAGATACAATGTCCTGTTGCTCTTACTTTTTATTATTATTTAATATCTTATTTTATAACAAAACAATTTTTATCTTTAAAAAACCTTAGAAAATTAAAAGTACAAACTAAAAACACAAACTAAGAAGGAAGAGAAAAAAATCTATCTTATATTTTATACTTATCAATAGTCACTGGTTTACCAATGAAGTCATTACTATAATATGAACAATACATTATTGTAAGATATAGAATCTCTGCCATTGTTACACATGTTGCTGCATCCTTTGATTGGTAGAAAATATTACCTTTTCTAAAACAGATAGATCACACACACACACAAGTTGTCCTGATTGCAAACAAAGCATCTTGAGACAATATTTATTTATTATTTATTTATTAATCAAATTTATCACCGCCCATCTCTACCGCAATAGACTCTGGGCGGTTTACAATAAATATTAAAAATTTAAAAAGCTATAAATCGTTAAAATACAATATCATAATAAATAGAAATATAAAAACCCAGAGGATGTTAAGATCATAAAAGGAGGTTATTACTAAGTTAACCACCCCCAGGAGGAAGTATCACTTCCTTTGTCCCAAGCCAGGCGTATAGTATATAGTATAACTTCTGGGCTGCTGAAGCCATGTTTTACACTAACTTGTCAGAAATGAAAAGATTGAGAAGAAGTGGACACACATCTGAACTGAGCATATTCCCTCTCCCTTTAGCAAAAATGCATTTATTCTTAGCTCAGTCTTCATCTTATGTTCTCCCAGTTTTAGTAATGGCAGCAGCAGCCATGGGGGGGGGGGGAGAGAGAGAGAGAGAAGCAATGGAGCTAATTCCTCATCTCAATTCATCTCAATTCTAGTAGAACGTTCTCTCTTAACATGGAGAACTTGTCCACTAACATGTTTCGAGGTGTTTGTCCTGAACAAACTTGATAGCAAGGGATTGTTCATGCACCAGCAACAAGAAGAGATTCTCCTGCTCCAAGCGTTTATCATACCAAATACGTACAGTATAAAATAGCAAGTGAGTAATAGTGGGCCATTAATTATGCGGAGGTGAGGGCTGCCTGCCAAGGCCTTCCTCTGAGGGTGACTAACATGTTCACAGGCAGAATGACCCTATCCTTTGGGAGCAGTCTTAGAGAGGTCACTGTTTCAGAGGAATGCTATGCATAAGAGATGGGACACCCTTTAAAAGGTGACAGATTAAACAAATCCAATTGGGGGGTGATAGAATTATGGTCAAGGAGTTTTGAATTCCTCCGATCTGAGACAACTTTCCACTAGCACAGTGACCGGATGCCAACAAGAGATAACAGTGATAGAAATAGGAACACTTGATAAATGAATATGTACTTTTGATATTAAAAATGCTAAACGCTTGATGATAAAGTGTTCTTGCGTTAAAAGCCAAGAGCACATAGGAAGTGGTGCAGTGGGTTGGGTGTTGGACTAAGATCAGGGAGAACAAATTTGAGTTCAACCTCAGCCAAGGAAGTTAACTGGGTAACTCTGAGCCAATCACATAACCTTGAAGTCCTAAAAGAAAAATGGGATATACATCCAATACATAAGTGTTTCATATTTACTACTTTATGAATTTCCCCTTTTTTTCATTTACTTGCTTCTTATTGTAAATTCTGGAACTAGTTTAATATACAGTATACCCTGTATTTATAATAAAACCTTATAATCAAAATGCTGTCAAAGTCAAGGGAATCCATGGGGAAAATCAGCAAAGTCAAGACGGTGCCACAACTGTGCAACCAAAGCTCCACCCCTTTTTAATGTGCGCATGCAAAAATGGACAGGACTTTGATTGCATGGTCACAGCCACAATCTTGAATTTTTTGACCCTACAGGAGACACCCCTGATCAACATGTTTTTTAAGTACACATTTTAATAGAAGATTTAGACCTTTCTGTAGACCTGGGTGCTACAGAATTAAATAGTCCTGCTGCAATTCATATGGAGTCACAAAAGGAAAATTGTTAGGTTAGAAAAAAGTGTTTTAGCCAAAGAGGTAGAGACATATGATGGAAGATGGTGACTATACATCCTAAAATAGAAGTTACCTTTTTTCTGTAGGTTTTCCTGGGACAACCTTCCAGTGCTGCCTGTTTGGCTTCTAATATAAGCATATTGTTTTTTAACAGTCACCAATCCTATAGTTGGCAACTTTTTCATGCAGCAAAACTTGATGGCACAGGTGCCCACAGATGAATTAAAAACAAGATTTTAAAAATAGCCCAAATCTCGCAAAATAGCCAAATCTCACCAGATTTCAGTGATCTTACACTGAGATGTTACAGGCTGCTATGAGAAGACATTGAAATCTCATGGGTGATTTCCTTCCCTCCTTCCTTCCTTCCTTCCTTCCTTCCTTCCTTCCTTCCTTCCTTCCTTCCTTCCTTCCTTCCTTCCTCTTGGACTTATTGGGCACCATCCAATCTCAGACCAGAGAAAATCGCAATCTCTAGAGGAGGAAATGAATTCCTTCCATGATTCCACAAGTCTCTGTGGGCTGAAAAAAGGTTGAAGGACACACTGGAGAAAGTTGAAGTTTAATGCAGAGAAGAAGAAGGAGAAGGACAGAAAGTGTGTTAGGATTTTTAAGAAAGGAAAGCCTGGCACTTAACCTTTTGATGCACAAACATTGGGAGCTGTACTTTAAAATCAGCCAGCCAGCCATCAGTCCCAATTGCTCAAGGCATCCCTGGAGCAAATTGGGTCAATACATAGTGTGGTGAGGCAACCGTGTCAATCTGCTCCACTCATCTATACAAGATAATGAACTAGACATTTGTTATTATGGAAATAATGTCATTGTAGCCGAACACTGTTAGAGGATCAGCACCTCCTACTTGGAAAATAAACATTTGCTCCAGCAGGAGACCATTAACCTATGATAATATTCTATTTCAGGGACATTTACACTTAATTATAAATCATTTAAAACATTCTGTCAAATTAGTAAGTATACTGAAATTATTTTGTTAGGAATAAAGCATTAGGAAAGAACCTTAATTATCAATATACCCCCCTAGTGTCTCCATTTCCATAGAGTCAAGCTTCAGTGATAAGATGTTTATAATTGCAATCCTAGGAGGTAAAACAGTCCATTTGGTTGATTTAAAGGCAAGTAATTTATTCACCTTCTTGATACCTTAGTTCAGATCATGCCTCTGCTTGATTGAATGAACACCATTTACATGGGGTATATTTTCTCAAACGCTTATCATCCCACTTCCCACTCAGAGAGAGAGGGGCGTCTTTGAGATTATCCTCTCTCATCATAGTAGAATTAAACTATTTCACACACACCCTTCCCTACAAACAGAGACATGACAAACTTCATTAAGAGACAGAAAACAGACCTAGCTCATTTTTTTTTTCTTCAGGCACTTAACATCTGAAAGTTTAGTAAGAAACTGGCATGGAAAAATATGTGCTCCTTACATATGTAGCAGGATTATGGCCTCTAACAGGCCTAAATCCAATATTCAGTTAAACATGCTTACACCGCAAAGTCAGGTTAAGCAAACATTAACTCTGTGCAGGTTTGCAGTTTTAGCTCGCAATTTATTTCCTGTGGTACTTGAGAAATTCAATCTATGTTTGCCTTTCATTCCAAGTTGGAAATACATAATATAATTTCAATGCACATTCAGTTCTGCTTTAAAATATATTCATAGTATTGTTGAGGGAGATATTAGACTGCCTAACATGATTCAATCAGGCTTGGACTCAAAATGGAAGCTCTAATGCAGAATTAAACTTCTCTTGGTCCTTTGTGAAATGGAGCCTTCTGCCAGAGGGCCTTCCAACAGTAGGCTCTCTCAAAACTTTTCCCTGCATACCTGCAAATTTTCATGCTTTGCTGACACTGGATCTTCTTGCAAAGGCATATTCTTAAAGGGAAAGAGAAAAGCAGTTGGATATTGTAATAAGATGTTGTTTTGTTGTTTATTCGTTCAGTCGCTTCCGACTCTTCGTGACTTCATGGACCAGCCCACGCCAGAGCTTCCTGTCGGCCGTCACCATCCCCAGCTCCTCCATGGTTGAGTCTGTCACCTCCAGAATACCATCCATCCATCTTGCCCTTGGTCGGCCCCTCTTCCTTTTGCCTTCCACTTTCCCTAGCATCAGCTTCTTCTCCAGGGTATCCTGTCTTCTCATTATGTGGCCAAAGTACTTCAGTTTTGCCTTTAATATCATTCCCTCAAGTGAGCAGTCTGGCTTGATTTCCTGGAGTATGGACTGGTTTGATCTTCTTGCAGTCCAAGGCACTCTCAGAATTTTCCTCCAACACCACAGTTCAAAAGCATCTATCTTCCTTTGCTCAGCCTTCCTTATGGTCTAGCTCTCACAGCCATAGGTTACTACAGGGAATACCATTGCTTTAACTATGCAGACCTTTTTTGTCAGTGTGATGTCTCTGCTCTTAACTGTTTTATCAAGAAATAAGATGTTGTAATCGGTGTAAGTTCAAAATGTCTCTTGCAGAAAGAACTTTCCTGAGAACATTGCTAGGGAGAAAACCTCTTTGTTCTAAAATGGGTTTTGCTTGTCTCTTTCTGTGGAATCAGTTTTGCTTTGAAAACTTAAGTGAAACTAACCAAGAAAAGGTCATTCTCCAGTGTTCTATTCTGCTGGGATTTCTATGAAATGCTCACTAGTCACACAAGGTTGGTCCGTTGGTTGACGATTTGCCATCTCACAGAAATAAGCCTGTGGTGGGTGAGCATTAGATAGCCATGTGTCCAGCAAGCCTTGGGACCATGATCATGTCTGGAGAAACCCTGCACAACCAAAAGGAACACATCTCAGTAGTCATGGTGCCCTTCAGGCTCTATAAAAGGTTGGGGACGAGGTGTATGGACAAGGACAAAAATATGGCTAGGGCACTTCGTTTGTCAGTAGTATAGGTCAAATCTAGAATGTAGAAATGATCCTCTCCAATAATCAACATACTAGGATGGAGTCGTCACTCCTGAAAGAGCAGCTCTGCAATCTGGGAGAGTTCTTTGATCTTCACCTACCACTGAATTCACAGGTGGTAGTTATAGCAAGGCGTGAGGAGTTCTTTTTCATGGCTACTCAGCTGGCCACTTTTGACGACACTTGAAAGGTATCTGGAAGTTGCAGTTGGTGCAAAATGTGGCAGTTCTGCTGCTAACTATATGACTATGACTGACTATATGAATTCTACCCAAGCTCAGTCTTTAGTAGACACAGTTGTTGCATCTGATTCTGAGGCAGTCTCCATTTTTACAGCCTACCAAAATCTAAGTGAAGGTTTAAGAACATTCCTGACTGATAAGGCCCACCCCGAAAGGCCCCCAAGAAAAGGCCCTCATTGGTTTGACTCTGAGTGTTACGTACAGAGAAAAAGATTAAGGCTAGCTATGTGGGTAGCACGGACTCAGCCTTCAAATAATCATACTGCCATGCTAGCACTCAGACAAAAGTACAAGAAAACCATTAAGAGCAAGAAATCTCTTTATTTATCCTCACTCTGGCTAAACCTAGAGTTAGCTGCCAAAAATACAAATCCAGTCTTTTTCTGGCATTCGGTTGCAGGAATATTGAATGAACGTAGGTATTCCTTGGATATTCCAATACCCGCCTCCACCTGGGAGGATTATTATAGCTAACTTTTCACAGCCCCAAGTGGTAACGGAATGGTGGATCTACAAAATGTATCAGAGAAGGCTTGCAGCCCTTTTCCATTTTGGCCTCCAGTGACCGAACGGGAGATTAGAGGTCTCATACAGACTCTGAAGCCTAACAAGGCTCCCGGCGAAGATCTTCTTCCCCCTGAATTATTTAAAGGACACATTAACTGGTGGGCTCCCCTACTTGCAGGCTTATTTACCCACATAAATAACTCGTGCCAAATTCCAGCTGGTTGGGAGCTCTCTATTGTGATTCCCATTTATAAAAAGGGGGATAAGGGTGACCCCTCTAATTATCAACCAATCAGTCTAATTGATATTGTAGCTAAACTGTATGCTAAATATCTTTTATATAAGATTGAGGATTGGGTGTACAAAAAGGACCTGCTACCTGAAGAGCAATCTGGTTTCAGACCTGGACGCTCTACCATTGATAACTGTTTTATCTTATGCCACTTAATAGACAAATACACAGCCAATGGGAACCAACTGTATACAACTTTCATTGACCTTAGTGCAGCATTTGATTCAATAAATAGGGAACTCCTTTGGAAGAAACTAACAGATATGAATATGGAACCCAGACTCCTCTCTTTAATCAAGGCATTGTATTCAAATTCCTGCTTAAGGGTACGTACTGGAGCAAATAGTTCCTTAACAGGGACTATTAATACCCACAAACGGGTCAGACAAGGATGCATACTGGCCCCTATTTTGTTTAATTTATATATAAGAGACATCCCAAAGTTTTTATATTCAGTTGACACACACATGCCTAAAATTAAAAACAAACACGTAAACATACTGCTTTACGCTGATGACATGGTATTGATGTCACATACCCAAGTAGGAATGAGAAGACTGCTACGCAGGATTAGTATGTATTGTACATGTAACTACCTGTCCATCAACAAATCCAAGACTAAGGTAGTTGTTTTTGGGAAGAGGAGGATCAGGTATAACTGGACCCTGGACAGGGAATATATAGACCAGGTTAAGTCCTATTTATATCTAGGGATTGTTTTTACCGAAACAGGATCATGGCTCCCTCATTTCAAGAGGAGTTCCCTAAAGGCTACAGCCTGTGCCAATGCCATAAAGCAGCTTATCAACCATAGCTACCCAGCATCATTAGCCCCAATAATAAAGGTATATAACTGTAAAATAGTCCCAATGATCACATATGGTGCAGAATTGTGGGGTCACCTAAATGTCCCTTTGTTTGAACAGATACAGTCCTCTTTTCTGAAATGCATCTTGGGGGTGGACAAGTCAACTCCAACTAGAGCAGTAAGAGCAGAGTTAGGTACTGTATACCCCCATACAAAGCCACTCGGTAACTAAAGTATTTAATTACTGGCTGAAGATCCTATCCATGGACTCAGACAGATTACCCAAGCTTTGTCTTGAAGAGCAGATGCAGAATATGCCTCCTCGTGCTTGGGCGGCCCGACTTACCAATACCATCTCACAATATGGATTTTCAGCTCATTTTCCAGCCCAATTAGATTTGAAGGCTAAGAAAAATTTCAAACAAAGGGTTTTGGATGTGGCTGCACAAGAGGATTTAGCAGCCCTTAAACATGCTAAGTCCCTGAAGTGGCTGGCCCAACACAAATCAGTCTTTCAACTAGAAAAGTATTTAACAACTTTCTTGCCCCAACATCTCAGAAGAGCTTTTACTAGAGCTCGTTTCGATCAATTAGACTCCATGGTAAGATATGGGAGGTTCCAAGGAGTTCCTTATGAAGACAGATTATGTATTTGTGGTGCCCCAGCTGTTGAAGATACTGCACATATCTTATTTGATTGCAAATTATATTCTGTAGAAAGGACTGTCCACTTAGATTTATATTTAAAAAAACAAAAAATACTGGAGCAGCCAGCAGAAACTTTCTTATTTTTTACAAGGTAAGAACCAGCTCATTACTAGCAAGACTGCACTCTTCATATCAAAGGCAATCCTAAAGAGGACAGATTACATAGACCAGATTGGAGTTGACTGTAGGGGTGATGGTTTGATATGAATCTGTATTATAGTTTTGTTTGTATTTACTCATATTTACTTGTATGTTTATAATGGCTTTTTATTTTAACTTCTTTTTTACTTGATATGGTCAAAAGACTAAATCAATAAAGTATCTACTCTACTCTGCTGCTAACTTATGCAAGATACAAGGATCAGATGGTGCCTGTACTGAAATATCTGCCACTTTTTTCTGAGCACAATTTTTATTGTATTACTATTGATCTTTAAGCCTAAACATCTTAGAGCTTTGTTATCTGAGGAATTGCCTTCCTTATAAAAAATCTGCTCAGATTTAAAGATTTGCAAAACCCAGTGGCATCCACAGAACCCCAAAACTTTTGTCGATATGACAAAAGGAGCATCTCAATGTCGTATTGCAAGCTCTCCCCCTTTGGGGTGTACATGTGATATTGCGATACACACAGAAAAGGGACAGTCTGACCCCCTTGACTCCTCTGCAGACACCACTCCTCCAACCTTCCTAGGTAATAGAAAACAACAGGGGGCAGGGGGGAAGAATGGTCTTAATTTTGTCTCTGTCCTTCTGAAATCTGAAAGAAGGCATTGCTTTCACCATTAGTGGTCAATAATGGTAGTACACATATTTTTAATTGACTTTGTATCTTCTTTTTCAGAGTGTTGTTTTAAATTGTGATCCACTTTGGATGTGCTTTTCAAAATAATAATTATTATTTAATGTTTATTTTTGAAACAGGGCAAGACAGCAGGACTCACGTCAAATAAGGACTCTTCTACTAAATTATGGCTTTGCAAGCTACCTAAGAAGTAAGTCCAAATATTTTCCAAACAAATTAGCATCCGATTGTGCCAAGAGATTTTTTTTTCTTCTTTTTCTTTTCTTCTTGTTTTCACTGTGGCTGTTCACATGGTTACCCTGCTAGAAAATGCATAGGATCGAGCTTCTCTGGACCAGATCAATTTTTTTTTCTCTCGAATTTGTGAACTCTTGCTGACTTTTTGAGCCCTAAATTATTATTCTTTCTTCTCCCTCCACCCAGTCCAGAATCATATAGCATCACATCTGCTCTGAGCCATTGTTACATTGCTTTATAGCAGGCATGCTTAGAGAACTGAAAATCTGCCAATCGTAAATAACTTTATCGAAATCAGTGGTGTTACATTAACGTAGAGCAAAGAATAGGAAGGAGACTCGGGGCTGTTTGTACGTTTTTATCTTTACGGCTCCATTTATATTAAGTGACTGCAAGGCAACCTAAAGGTCCACTAAAAGCTTTAAAGCTTGTTTTATAATTTTTGCCATCCATCTAAAGTGATGGGTCAGGTCAAGCAGTGCAACATGGCCATAAAGGCACCCATGATTTTGTGCTCCAGCACACAATATCTGTGCAGAGCAGAATAGAAACTGGTTGAAGATGGCTTCTAGTTTGCAACTTAACAAGATTAAAAATAAACACACATTCCAATTGTATAGAAAAAGTGAGAGCTTTCCCCCTTAGGAATAAGCTAAAAGTCTAGCAGAAGCTTTCCTATTCTTATGAAGCACTTGATTTCAAGATAATTAAATATTTTGCTACAACAACAATAATTAGATCAACAATTAGACCAACAATAATTTTTGTTAAAGTTTACAAAGATAAAAAACTAATACAAACTAAGAAAAATATAAAAAGAAAAAAGAAAAAGTGCAAAGAAGAAAAATGAAAAAATACAGTAAAGAAAAAAAGAGAGAGATATAAAGAAATGACTTCCCCATTCATCATGACAAGTACAAACAATTTCAGTAACTTATCACCATCTCTGAGAATACAACAAAAGATCTCTTCTTCCCATATCTCATCTCTTGTCTATAAACAAATCTTTAAAACCTCGTCATTTGATCCTGGTCAGCAAAGATCCCTTAAAAGTTACCGGAAATAACAAAATATTTTAACTTTGATCAAATAAACCAACTTTATATTCCTTCCCTTTGCTTTTAACAATCTTGATCTTTAATCCCTTTAAATAGTGTTCCAGAACTTGATTTCTTTTCATTTTCTCTTTGTCTTTTCTCAGAAATTCCTTCAAAACTTTAACACGTCTCTTTTGTAAATCCAAAATAAGAGTTATCCAAGTCACTCTTATGGTTTTTATTTGTATATCCCTTTTAATTATTAAGACATCAGCCATTTTCATTTGTAAGTCCAGTGTAACATCTTTTTACATATCATTGTTGTAACCTGTCATTTTTAAATCCACATTCGAATCAGCCTCAGTCTTGTCCAGCAAAACCTGTTCCTCTTCTATAATCTCTTTTAAATCCATTTTTATGATAGCAGACAATCTTAAGAGTAACTTCTGAGTGCATTGTTCCCAAATATCCTTGAATTCTTCCAAAATTAGAGTATTTTGCTCCATTTTTTATTAACGGGTCTCTTCTCCTTTAATTATAATCTTTAGTTCATTCTGGTTCCCTCTAGAGTCCAAATAAGATGGGACATCTTATCATGTTTTTTTTCCTAATCAACAGCATTTTCCCACGGGAAAGTTTCACATACTTAATTTCAAAATCTTCATATATTTTTATAGAATTCTAAACTACCCACAGGAAGGATTCTGTAATTAATTTCCAAATCTTATTTCAAATCCATCTGGCCCCTTGGTCCTTTTATAACTTTCCAAAATCAACATTCTAATCATCCTTTTGCTGTTTATTCCAAAATAAGAATTTTTTTAAGTCCTTAAATATTCATAAAACTTCTTTCACCAGGGATTGAAGGAGACTCACCTGGTGTAGTGAAACTTGCCATTCTGAAGGTTGTTAATATCCAAAAAACCGTTAACAAGCAATTTCCAGAAGTGATTAAGAAAGGAAGTATGTGAACCCTGTGTCCGTAAAGGTACTGACCATGGCTTGGGCAAAGATGGCAATCCCTTGGCTCCCAGAGCTCCAAATCTGCCAGAGACTGCTGTTTTATGGTCTCCTCGTGGGGAGCTGCTGTCTGGAGCACTTGCAGGCAATCTCAAGTCCTCTCCTTGTTCAGAGAGGAATTCTGAGAAGCTGATCCATTCGCCGGCTCCTCGTTCTGCCATGGTCATTGGCTCTGCTCTCAGCAGAGCCATCTTCAGTTCACCATTGCTTCCCCAGAAGTCAATAATTAGATCAATTTGTGATTGATTTTTTTTTTATTTAACCAATGAAGAGAACCAGTAAGTGCCTTAGGGCATGGATCTGTCTTGTTGCTTATTCTGCTCTTCAAAGTGCTTTGTACACCTATTTGATGAATCTACAAAATACTGCTAAGCTCCATTGCAGTGCCAAAATATCACCTTTTTGCAAATTGGTTTATGATCAAGGTGTACAAAGCACTGGTGTAGGTAAAGGAAATCCACCACAAAGTGCTCTAAGAGTAACTACTAGTGTGAGATCCATCAAAACAAATCCTGTCAAGCAGAGATAATGGCACTGAATGGAATCTGCTAGATTTCCCCTGATATGACAAGATGATTGTGTGAAAAAACTGGAGGCAACTTGGGTAGGGAAAATGCAGTCATATCTACTTGGGCTTCCTGTGATGGATGAGTCCTAAAACCTTTCATCAGATGCTTCATGTTGAGGATGAATCTGAGAGGTTATGAAACAGGAGGGGCATCACCAAGATTCTATTTATAATTACCTGGAGGTCTTCCAACTTAATATTTTCATCAGATTTTCTCCTGGAAAGCCCATTCTCTTCAGAATGTTGAAAGAGAGCTAGAAACAAGCAATGAACACAGCCTTATGATAGGAGTCTAACATGATAAAGAATTACTTGGACGTTTTGGGGTCTTTAGTAAAGGAAAAAGTTCTTGGATTGGAAGAAGAGCCTTCCTTGCAAAATGTATAAAGAAAACCATTTGCTCAAGTTCCAAATATTAAATCTATAGCATGAAAGCCAGCTGGGTGACCTTGGGCCAGTCACTCTCTCTCAGCCCAACTCACCTCACAGGGTTGTTGTTGTTGTGGGGAAAAGAGGAGGAGGAAGGAGTATGAGGTATGTTTGCCACCTTGAGTTATTTATAAAAATAATAAAGGCAGGATAGAAAATAAAATAAATAAATAAATAAAATGATTCTTTTTTTCTTCCAAGTGTGATTCTCCTATTATACCTTTCCAGGGGTAAACTTGATAGAATGCCTTCCTTTGCTCTGATCCTCTCCCTCCTTTCCAATGAGCAAATGCACAGGACTAGACTATATGGCTGGGGAATTCTGGGAGTTGAAGTCCACACATCTTAAAGTTGTCAAGGTTGTGAAACCCTGATCTAATTGTTGGCTTAGCAACAAGTTAAACATGTGCAAAACTGAAAAGTGTTTGTGCAGCATTTTTCTAGATATTTTTCAAAGTAGAGAAATTCCAGAGGTGGAAGGTGGTCTTCCTGGACTGACTGGGAATGCTCTGGCGTTTCCTGTATGTTCTTCTCCCCAGAAGGCTGCAGCCTCCCTGGCTTCCCACCCTTCCATCCAATCCAAAGGGAGAAACATCAGGAGGGAACTCCTTTCCTGGGGCTCCTTCAAGAGCAGCACTGCCAAATGGGAGCCCTGGTCTTGGGAAACAGCTGGAGAACTTCTCCTTCCCTTGGATAAATTCAGACATTGCCCACCCAATTTTCTGCCTGTACATTTGATGGAGAATTTGGAAAGGTTCTTCACCTTTTGTCCAGCTCGGTTAAACGTATCTCCCAGTTTGGGAGTTCATAATCCTGACTCCTTTTCTTTCCATTTCATTCGGTGCTGAGTTCCTAAGTACATGGACTGAGATTTGTCTTTGTTTCTCTTTCTTTCTTTTTTTACTGGGGGAGGGGGCAACACCAGGAGGGACAGACTTAACTGTGACTACTCCTCATTTACCCAGAGTTGTACAAAGGGGGGAAAGGTCAATGGATAAAGGAAAAAAACGAGTCTTTGATATGAGTATTAATGCAAGTGTTGATAGAAGAATTAGAAGCAAATGAAAGGCTACATTTTCTGAAGCCTTCTGCATGATTGACCTGAATGGATCAGAAATGCTTCCTTTTCTCCCTGGAATCCTCTCCTATTGAGAACAAACACATGTGGAACCAATAGGAAGCAGACCAAATCGTTCAGGAGCCAGACAAGGTAGCCACCTCTGTCAAAAAGTTCTCCCTTAATGGATGGCATAATTAATAAAACAGTCAAGTCGAATGGCAGCATCAAGGTGCCTTTAAGTGTGAACAACCCTCCTTTGTTTTCTTCTGGGTGCAACCCAGATGGATTCCTGCCCAGAATAAGGGTTCTATTGTGCCCTTGTTTGCTATTGTACAACATCATCTCTATTTAGGAGTGTCGGTTGTCGGATGACTTACTTTAAAGACAAGACATACAGTGCAGTTTTCTTCCTTCCGCTCCAGCGTTTCCAGTGCTGATGTAAATTAATCATTATACAAACGTTCATATCTTTTGATCAGGATAAATAGGTTGGATTTGCCGTAATGAATCTACTGAAGTAATATTGACTTTGGAACACAATGTATCCTTACCCAGGTGTATTCTGTATCTTGAATGGTTCTGATCATTATTCCTAATTGGCCACATCTTGTCAAGAAGAGGAGAGGACATGAACAAATGTTGTCATTCTCCCATTCCCTAATTATTCCCTTTCACCTGTTCTCCATCACTCCCTGATTTCCATCCCTACCCTTGGCTCTGCTATATGGTTGGGTTAGCTCTGGAGAAGCAGTCCTGTACACTCTGGAACTGACTGCTCCTATTATTATGGCCTCAGTGATTTGATTCCTGCACTCCTGATTGTCTTCGGAGCCATTCCTGGAGCACAGTTTTTCAGACCTCCCGCTACCTCTTTCCCCCTCAAATGTCCATGACTCTTACTCCACCCAGTGGGTTGGAACAATTTTTCTACTGCTTCTTGCTTTTGATCCTAGTTAGGGCTTCCTGGTCTTTGACAAAATGCTGTCACTTCCAGGCAAATCCAGGGCCTAGAAAGGTCAAGGAACCAACATGCACTAGTTCAGTGTGTCTCATCTATTGCTCATACGAGCTACAGCCACACAGCTCACTGCCTGCATGCAAAGCAAATAACTCAAGCAATCCATAAAATGGGGACACCTTTCCATGAACCTCAAATGGAAAAAGGCACTTTGGTACCCCCCCCCCCGAAAGTAGATCAAACGCCAGCCATGTGAGGACTCTGAAAGGCCAGTGATCATAGGCAGATTAAGTTTCTCAAACCATTAACCTTTTTGAGTCCACCAGATCATCATTTGGAGAGAAGAAAAAAGGGACCGTCTAAAGCCTTATTGAGGAAAGCGCTAGCTATCATTTCTGTACAGGATTCAAACCATAATTATTCAGCACAGAGGAGTCTAGAATAGCATAAGAAAACCTGGGAAGAAGCCTCCTCAGATGATGATGATGATGATGATGATGATGATGATGATGATATAATAATATAATAATATAATAATATAATAATATAATAATATAGTTTTACAATTGAGTTGTTTTTTTTTTTGCACTGAGAACCAGGTAATTTAAAAGACAAATAAATTATATCCTGATATTTATGATGTTGAGGGGGCGCGGTGGCTCAGCGGTTAAGATGCCAGGCTTGTCGATCAGAAGGTCGCAAGTTCAGAGGTTCAAATCCCTAAGTTCCACGTGATGGAGTGAGCGCCCGCACTCGCCCCAGCTCTTGCCAACCTAGCAATTCGAAAGCATGCAAATGCAAGTAGATGAATAGGTACCACTTCGGTGGGATGGTAACAGCATTCCGCGCGTGTCATGCTGGCCACATGACCGTGGAAGCATCTTCGGACAACGCTGGCTCTTCAGCTAACAAACGGAGATGAGCACCGGCCCCTAGAGTCGGACATGACTGCACAAATGTGCGGGGGGAACCTTTACCTTTTTAGGCTTGACGTGCCTATTTTGCCATTGAAAAAAAACATCCTTGCCCTAGTAATAATTATGAATAATTCAGCCCAGCCCCTCCCCACCCCTGGAGTGACATCAGTCTGATCTCTCTAAGCTCCTCCCTCAAGGCCATTTTTCCTATTTTTTAAAACTCAGTGAAAGCACAATAGTAAAGTTAATTGTTCTTCCTGATCTTATGCTCAAAGTGAGACTGCAGTGAACAATAGTACTATTCACTGTGTCAGAAATGCTCCCTTTTAACCTCCCAGTAGAGCGTAAATCCCATGCAAAGGGCTGAGATAGCAATAGAGTTCATGTCAACAGCAACGTTAATTGTGCTCTCTTTGGAACTGTAAACTTCAGATGATCTTAAGTGAAGAGTGTAATGCCTATCTGAAACCTGAGAGCAGCAATGGAGCAAGAAAGGAAGTCCAAAATATGCCACCATCTTCTAGTTTGCTGAAAATGGCTGGATGCAAAACCTAAATGGAGGATCTGTAGCAAGATGACCTCGATTTCACATTAAGGCTTGATCATTCTATGCTGCCTAGCTAATGGCCATCTGTTTGTGAAGCTCATTTCTCCTTCATTACTGTATTATTGTTTTCTAGCAAAGGACATGTGCCAGAAAAAATCTAAAGCCGGGTGCTTTCTCAACCTCAAGTGAGACAAATTCTTTTATAGCAACCAGTATGCTTTATAAGAAAGCCAAAAACAAGGCTTAAAAATTAGCTCTTTTTCTGCCTTTCGATCTTCATACAAGTGCAAGCTATATTGACAATTACTTTTTTTAGAACAGGATTTTTAACAGATGAATCTGTCCATTTGTTGCCTTCATATTGTCTGGAACATGAAACAGAGCCTTCTTGAAACTGGCACCCTCCTTTCAAAGAGAGGTTTTCAGGTTAAAAAAATGTTTCAAGAAGCATTTCTGTCATTGGAATAGTTTTATGGTGTCAATCTGGAATTTTGCTCTTTTCATTTATCTTCAGTATTTTGCATGTACTTCTGTGTTTTTTTTAAAGTGAGGTGCCTCAGGGTCAAACATGGTTTATAAATAAATTTAATTTGTTAATTTGTTTGGCATGAAAAATATATAAGAAAAAAAGAGATAGCATATGAAGACAAAACTAGTTATAACAAGAGACAAAAACTTCCCAGTGGTGGTGCTAAAACTTTGTAGGGTGTACCTGTGGTGATTCACCTTTCCTCTATTCTTTCCACCAGAAATTAGCAATATCTAGCTCTGCTTCTCTTTTCCTGTTTCTTTTTAATTTAATTTCTAATATTTTCTATTTATCTGAGACTGAGACTAATGAGACTGTCATTAGTAGAGACTTTATGCCTTCTTCGTTTCTTTTTCTAAGTGGATTTGGGTACATGTTGGTTGAAGGAAAGGATTTTCATTTCATTCCATTTATTAATTTATTTTTATTTATTCATCAAATGTATATAGCCAAACAATGAATGCATTTTTTTAAAGGAAGAAAGAAATCAGATAAATATTTCACCTATTATGATGTTCTATAAGAGAAAAGAGAACTTCTTATACAATAAGTAAACTTATTGTAAATTTTAAAAAATAGTTAAAAGGGCTCATGTATCTCTATCTGACGCTAATATCATTTACCCTATATGTAATAATTTTTCCAGTCATTTTCTCTTCTGAGCAATAGCTTACTACCAATACTAGACGAGAGATAGCAAAAACTACAGTTAGTGCTTAGAAGTACATTTTAAAGAAGACAGTTAAAATAAGAAGAGGGTCTGAGAACATCCCCATATATGAGAAAGGAACCCAGCTTTATGTGTGGTCATAGCTGGACTCTTCTTGGTTGCCTACCTGTGGGTTTAGCAGCAGGCAAGGAGGCAGGACAAATCAGAAAAGACAAAGGAGAATTAAAACCCACGGAAAGAGAGAGAGACAAACAGAGTTTCAAAGACAAGCATTTCCTGCACTGCTTTCCCCTCTGTATAACACAGACCTGAAAAATATGTCCCTCCGTTGCACGTGATGCATCAACCATGTCAAGGACTTGATAAATTTTGCATTTCAGTAGCCCATTTGGGACTGAGGAATGGAGATGATCTCTTACTTGAACTGTTGTACATGGCTTGGGTGAGCCAGGGATTACAGGTTCGAAAGGCCCATGTGAGGCATGTGTACTATATATACTTCATGTGTTATCAAAAGAAAACTAAGATTATTTGACCTGAAACTGATACTCCAGAAACTTGGAGCAAACTGCTCGATGCATGACCTAGACAGCTGAGTTCCTGAAGAGGGAAGACACAGAGGCTAAAAAAGTGATTACTAGCCATTATATGTATGAAGACTTTTGCAGTGGAGATGGTTTAGCTCACATTTGGATGCAGGTTAAGCATCTGTTACCTTGTCATTGTAGTAACACAATTTTTAAAAAATTATTACCATCAGCCTTGAAGAGACAATGTAGGCAAAACCCCAAACCAAATTAACTTTAATAAACAGAATACAGTAGCTTCAGAATTAAAATCAAGGCCTGAGTAAACTTTTGGTCTCAGAAAATTATTTTGCCACTAATGTGCAACTTTGTTGCTTCCATCAAATTTGTAAATTACAGATGATAGATACTGTAGATGACAGAGATAGATGATAGACAGATAGATAAATATGGATGAGAGAGAGAGAGAGAGAGACTGTACATTAAGATGAGATTTGTGTTTATGTCTATTTGAATTATCAAATTTATAATTATACATATTTCGATGAAGGTTCTCAGTCATCCAGGTGGAACAGTCTGTGGCTTGAATCATGTCAACTGGATTTCTATTTTCTCAGTAGAAACGTTTCACTCCTTATTCAAGGAGCTTCTTCAGTCTGAGTAAAGTTAGTAAGGGAATCCTTAAATATGTTTCTAGGGTGGCTGTGTGACCTTGCACCTGGGGCTAGGTCATGGTTATTTTGAGATGTTTATTTCTAAGTCCCTTTATCATCTAAAGGAGGATCGTTAAGATTACCCTGCTGCTGTTGAGCTTGCGAAATGGTCTTAATCTTCCTGGGCACAGAAGACAAAGCAGGAAGGAAGATAGGGGAAAGGTTGTGCCTGAGGCCCCCACCTCTATTCAAGGAAGGATTTTCCAAGTTGGCATCTTCCTTCCTGCTTTGTCTTCTGTGCCCAGGAAGATTAAGACTATTTCGCAAGCTCAACAGCAGCAGGGTAATCTTAACGATCCTCCTTTAGATGATAAAGGGACTTAGAAATAAACATCTCAAAATAACCATGACCTAGCCCCAGGTGCAAGGTCACACAGCCACCCTAGAAACATATTTAAGGATTCCCTTACTAACTTTACTCAGACTGAAGAAGCTCCTTGGATAAGGAGTGAAACGTTTCTACTGAGAAAATAGAAATCCAGTTGACATGATTCAAGCCACAGACAATTATACATATTGATTTGAATTTATATCCATTTGAATTAATTTTCTTTATGATGTTATTTTTTCCATTTTCAGTACAAAGGCCAAAGACTAGCAGCTCTCCATGTTTTTACTATATCAGCCCAACTGATGAAATTTGGGTTTTGGAGCCTAGATGCCAGCCATGGTCTTCACTAATTAGCCATTTCTTCCTTGTTGGCTGTATTATAGGCTGACCATACATCCTGTTTTGAATGGGACAGTCCTGTTTTTCAAACAATTCTTGACCGTCCCGTCTTTTTAAGAAAAAAAGCCAATTTGTCCCGTTTTTGAAAGTTGCTGCGCACTTTTGAATGGTGGCACCCACACTTTACTACAGCTAGTACAGAATATAAAAAGGAGCAAAGTGTGAAAAGGCCACCGTTGTGGGCACTTGAAATGTTTCTGCAGTCTCAAGGAGTAGCTGGTTTGGTCTATATTACCCTTCACAGGGTAATGTCCGCAGGGTATGGTTTAAGACGTTACGATGGTGGCGATGATGATGCGATTGAAGCTCCGCCTGGTTTTTTTGTGTGTCACGTTTTATGCACATAAACACTGGTAGGACTTCGACTGCACCATCACGGCTCCTATCTTAACTTTGTTTTACCATACCCTGCAGACACCCCTGCCCTCCAAACACTCCTGGTGGCATTAGGCATGGCGTCACAAGCACTGCTGTCCACAACATTTCCTCTGGAGTGTCTAAAGCTGCCAAAATCCTGTGGTGAGAGAGCTTTGCACACAAATGGCTTGCACGAGGGATCAGGCGCAGGCACTGCAACCAGCTGCCTCACTGCTTAAATAGAAGATTTCTGGTTTGGTTTGCCCTGTGGTTTCAACACACCCAACAAAACAGGTTGTAAAACGTGTCTGTTTCCAGCCGAGTCCGTGGTGGCTTTTACTAGGGCTGTTTCCTTTGTGTACGTTAAAACCATTTGCGTTGCTAGCAGCTAGAGCCAAATTTTATTTTCTGCCACTTCAGCGAAAGCCTGTGTGTGTATGTGTGGGT
This sequence comes from Charina bottae, assembly GCA_023362775.1. Classification (NCBI taxonomy): domain Eukaryota; kingdom Metazoa; phylum Chordata; class Lepidosauria; order Squamata; family Charinaidae; genus Charina; species Charina bottae. The sequence goes on along the minus strand of JALMGJ010000002.1, from coordinate 197,298,881 downwards.
TTGCCTAGAACACCTCCCCCACCCACAGGCCTGATTAAATAGCTACTGTGATTTTTCTCCCCACCATTGTTTTGACAAAGAAAGTATGGCCTTTCTAATGTCCATCTTCCCCTTCCCCAAACAAATGGTTTCCTGCCAATCATCCTGGAACACAGAGTGCCCGTTTTCTCACACAGGATGTTTGCTAGAGCTAACTGCTCAGCATGTTTTACTTCTGCTTGTGCTCAGTGTCCATCAGAAAATTGCTAGAAAGGTTATTTGGGGGCCTTAATAGCAGCTGGTTTTATCCTAGAATGGTGATAGTTTATCAAAGTCCCTGAATCATGGTACTTCTGGAACAGAAATTCTGTATTTCCTCAACTGCTCTATCATTCTTAAGAGTCACCACATATATAGCTACTAAAGTTGCCCACATCTTCTCTATAGCGGTTCATATTCCTACTGTAAACCTGTCACAAAGATCAGAAATGTCTATTATGAGCAAGACAGGATATTGATGAAAATGGCCTCTCTCCACAGATTTCTTGTTTGTTTGTTTATTGGATTCATATAGCCACCCAACTGTATGTAGTAGAGGGTATGGTGTTTCCAAAAGGCAGATGCTGTGACAAAAAAAGCCCACCTTTTGATTTTGCTAGATGGCACTCTTTAATTGATGGGATCTGAAGCATGCCTCTCATGTCAGACCTAGTGGGGATGGGTAGAAACAACTGGAGAGAGGTGGTCCCACAAATAACCTAGTCCCATGCCATGAAGGGCCTTAAAGGTGATAACCAACACCTTGCATTGCACCCAGAAGCACACTGGAAGCCAGTGCAATTTATGGAGCAGAGGTACATGAACATACTGAGGCGTGCCCATAATTGTGTATGATGCTGCATTTTGGGCCAGTTGCAGCTTCCAGATGTTTTTCAAGGGCAACCCCATGTAGAATGCATTGCAGTAATCCATTTAGGAGGTGTCTAAGACCTCAGTGGTGGCTCAGGGGGTAAGACGCCAGGCTTGTTGATCGGAAGATCTCAAGTTCGGAGGTTCGAATCCCTAGTCCCGCGTGATGGAGTGAGCTCCTGCACTCACCCCAGCTCTTGCCAACCTAGCAATTCAAAAGCATGCAAATGCATGTAGATGAATAGGTACCACCTCGGTGGGATGGTAACAGCGTTCCGCGTACGACATGCTGGCCACATGACCATGGAAGCGTCTTCGGACAACGCTGGCTCTTCGGCTAACAAACGGAGATGAGCACCGGCTCCTAGAGTCGGACACGACTGCACAACTGTGTGGGGGGAACCTTTACCTTTACCTTTAAGACCTCAGTGGCTGTGTGCAGTGCCTCCCAGTCCAGGAAAGCACACAACTGACACACAAGACAAAGTTGTGCAAAGCCCTCCTAGCCACAGCTGCCACCTATTCCTCAAACAGAAGCTGTGGAATCCAGGAGGCCCATCCCCCAACTTGCACACCCCATCCAGAATTAAAGATGGAAGATCACCGAATCCAGCAGGCCCTGAAACCCAAAATCACTCAGTCTTGTTAGGGCTGAGCTAAAGCCATATCTCCACAGCCTCCAGGTACTGAGATATAACCTTCAAAGCACTGTTGGTTGGCCCGGGGCAGAGCTGTGTTTACATTACATGTGATAAAACATATCCCATCATGTCCTAAGAATGCCACTTTGTACATTTCTTTGTGAGAGACAAAGCTGCAGGGTGCCAGTGGAGTAACACACAATAAAATATTGTCAGGCCTGTCTTAACTGCACTTTACAAAGGCTAATGCAATGCAGGGGCAACCCAAGATCACACGCAGCTTTATCCCAAGAAGCATGCAGATTCAAAGGCAACAAATCACAACATGGGATCTGATGATCACTTGCAAATAACATACTGTACATTTTTTAAAAAAATCTTATCCCCCTCCAGAGTCTCTTCCAATGCCAAATTCTTAAAACACATGGGAAGATTGAGAAAATCCAGAAGCCCCTACTGCATTGGGGGTGAGGGTGGGGGGAGTGTCAAGATAGCACTTGTGACAATGTAATCCCCTTTGTTATAGCAGAGCTTCAGTTGCATGGTCACAGCTGCCATCTTGGCTTTTTTGAGCCCTCCCCCTTGACATCCTGGCCACCTGCCTGAAGATCATTCAGTGGCCTTTTAGAACCAGTGAATGGAGCAGAGCTTAACGTTGTGTAAACTCATGTGCAGAAAAAAGAATATTGTTTAAAAACACAGCCTGTGAGCATGTTAGAGAGATTCAGGTTCTTATTCTTACACTTTTAGCCCACCCAAGCTTAAAGAAACACACGCTTAGACATTTCAGTAGAAAATTGGTTTCAGTTCTTCATTCTGTTCCCTAAACTGCATACCTCTGACCCTGTTTGCTGCCAGAGGCTGTGTGGAGAAAGTGGGGGGGGGGAGCCTCTGGAGTTGAGGCCTAGCACATGGCCTCTCCATGGAGGAGCTAAGGCACATGCGTCCTACCCCATTGGTGGAAGAATCAGAGAGAGAGATGTGGGAGGGGCAACAAGCAACTTCCTCTAGTAGCACAGAGTTTGCCTCCTAGAGCAATCACCCATATGCTAATGAGGCATGCTTGATTTGCTGGATTCCAGCACTGCCTCATTGCCCTCTCCCCAGCAGCCTCTCCCCAAAGCCCCAGGCAGCTCCTCACCATCCAATGATTGTTCCCTGCCTCTCCCTCATTCCAAAATCAAAAAGATTCAAAATCGTAAGCCAGTTAAAATTCTATAAAGTAACCCCCTAATATCAGTTGGGTGGTTTCCTTTTTCTCTAACTTTCAACGCAACAACCCCCTTCATAGCTATTCAGAAGACGTATTATTTTAGTGAAGTGAAGATAAGTGGGAACAGGAATGCCACCTTAAGATACCTAAACATTTCCAGGATGTTTTTGTTAAGCATAAGCAGCTGGAAACGAACTTTTAGTGTTTTTTTAAATGTTCTTTGTTGTCTTAAAGATTCCCTCCCTGGTTTCATGAGCAATTTATGTTCCCAGTGCAAATAAAGACTGGTTCCATAGAAATCATGAAATAAAAAAGGGAGCATTAAAAGAAAACATATCTGAATACAAATATGCACAACGTGGTAGTTTTAACTCTGCTCAGCAGTAGATTTCCCTCTCATTGGTTAAGGCATGAAAGAGGGAGAACATGAGCCATACACATATGCATAAAGGGACGCCTGCTTTAAATAACATTTTGGGGCAGAACAAATGATAAGAAAGTGGTATTAACCAAGCTTGGCCAAACAGAATATGAAGTTCCCATTTCTCTGTCTTCTCCTGGATAGACTACACACTGGTTTTAAAAGGACCACTGGATTCCTAGCAATCTACAGAAATGTTCTTCGTGCCCTAAGGCATTTGACAATTAATAAGGAATACATGTACATACTGTACATAATGCCAGAAAGCCTATCCTTCTTATAATTTCTCCCCCTGTTCTGAATGTTTGGACTGCACTGAGTTGCAATGATTACAGTCCTATGTGCTTCCTTCAGAATATTTTTTTAAAGCCAGTGTTTTGTGCCTATATGATAAGGCCTCAGGGGATTTTCTTCCTGTAGACCCTGGAGGTCACCATCCATATTGTTCTATCGAAGCATGATTTACTGCGTTCCCTGAAAGCCATATGGGAGAAGTACTTCCCCGCCGCTGCAGAGCAAATTGCTTCACAAAACAACACAAAATAGTCAAGGCCGTAGAGCTGAAAGAAAACAAAAATCTACTTGCAGGACCATTGCTGAAAGGAAATCATGTGTTAAACTCAAAGATGGCATGTCATCGTCAAAATATGTTCACACTGCTGCTAAAAGAGAAGGAGACAGACTGAGAAAGATGAGGAGATGTTTCCATTCTCAGGAATTGCTGTCGGGTTTACATTTCAGAAGAAATACTGATTATCAGAAACAATGAAAGAAAGACTACCTCTCTTCCAGTAGGAGTACCATACCTGCAAAAATACAGAAGACCACAAGATGGCAGCAAAGGGTTAGTTTTCTGATTCTTTAGTGGCCATCTAGTGGCCATCCAGATGTAGGAGCCCTATCTTAAGCCTTTTTAAAAAGTGAAGTAAAAAAACAAAACAAACCCAAAGTCCTTTAGCTAAGGGGTGTGATGGCTCAGCGGGTAAGACACCAGGCTCCTCGATCGGAAGATCGCAAGTTCGGAGGTTTGAATCCCTAGCCCTGCGTGCGGAGTGAGCTCCCGCACTCGCTCCAGCTCTTGCCAACCTAGCAATTTGAAAGCATGCAAGTGCAAGTAGATGAATAGGTACCACTTTGGTGGGTAGGTAACAGCATTCCGCGTGCATCATGCCGGCCACGTGACCGTGGAAGCGTCTTCGGACAACGCTGGCTCTTCGGCTAACAAACTGAGATGAGCACCGGCCCCTAGAGTCGGACAAAACTGCACAAATGTGCGGGGGGAACCTTTACCTTTAGTGGCCATCCAGATGTAGGAGCCCTATCTTAAGCCTTTTTAAAAAGTGAAGTAAAAAAACAAACCAAACCCAAAGTCCTTAACATAGTCATGTTCTTTACTCAAGTTTTAGCATTGTAAAGTGTGCCATAGTCTGTACTCTGTGTTCCACTAGCAAACCAGACAGAAAGTTGTCACCATCGTTTTCAGAGCACAAGGCCTCTTCTTCCTCAGGTTTCAACTAAACGGTCGCCACTTGGGCTGAGGAACTATCATATATCATAAATCACTCTCTGAAAGATATTTGGCAGCTAGTCAGCGCACCCCAGGCTATGCAATGTACAGCATGGAGCATTTTTAAGGTGGAATCTAGAGTTTGTAATTTAAAAACTTACTAGAAGCTCTAGGCATTTTGCTACTTCCTGGTAGCAAAAGAGAGAGAGAGAGAGAGAGAGAGAGAGAGAGAGAGAGAGAGAGAGAGAGAGAGAGAGAGAAAGAGAGAGAGAGAGAGAGAGAGAGAGAGAGAGAGAGAGAGAGAGAGAGAGAGAGAGAGGGGAAAGCTGCATTTTGAATGTTGTTCAAGAATTAGAAAGATACTGAACAAGCCAGAAAGCCAGCTTTTTAGATTTTCTCTGTAATGTGCAGAGAGAGGGAGGAACAGAGAAAATCTAAGACAGTGTTTTTCAACCTTGGCAACTTGAAGATGTGTGGACTTCAACTCCCAGCTGGGTGTGGGATTCTGGGAGTTGAAGTCCACACATCTTAAAGTTGCCAAGGTTGAAAAACACTGATGTAAGACATCTCATCAATGAAAAGCTCAAAAGAGCTTTTAACTCTTTTGGTACTTTTGTTGCTTATTTTAAGAAGATTGATTTCTTTTAAGAAAGTTGACTTTTTCTGGACCACTTGTCTGATGCTTTTGTAAAATCTAACAGATGGTTACATTGTTATTCTTTAGCTCCTGAAATCTTTTTGAATCAGGTTGTGCTGCATTGCCCTTTAGACATGAGATAAAACTTTCTGGTCCGTTCAGGAATGTTGAGGATGGAGAGAGAAACAGGGGTCACTGAATGGGGATTGTGGCCTCTGTTGGATTGAGGAATTCATACTTGTCTTGTGCCCCAATGCAGCCCGCAGACTCAATGTAAGGATGCCCAGAATCAAACATAGGGCCTGGAGGATAGTACTGACATACAAGTTGAATCTTCAGTTCCTTCCACCATGATGATTATGATTATGATTATGCTTTGTTATAAGCACTAACAGTAGGAAATAAACACCATTGGCTTATCCAAAAACCAACTTATTTCTGCTGGCTTTGATCATCTAAAAAGCATTATATTCCAAAGGCTGGAGGATGTAGAATTACAAGCTGAAACTAGCTCCCTTACATGGAGCCCTGGAATGATCATCATCAGGAATAACCTGCAAATGACACGAGCACTGCAGCCTAAGGAAAGCATTATTCAGAACAAAGCCTAATGTCTTGCCTTCTGCTCTCTGGCAGATATAATAAAATCCCTATATACAAACATTTGAGCCTGTGTGACTCTGGAGAGGAGGATACAGTTCAGCATGTGCTCCTTTGTGGTGATTATTGCAGATACTCTCAAAAATGCCATCTAGCACCTATCATCCAGTGAGTCCCAGGCAAAGCAGATGAGTTTTGAACTAAACTGCTGCTGTTAGATACCAACCAAGATGGAACCAGGAGCATTGCCATCTATTTTCAGGATGCAGCACAAGACACGGCAACAATTTAAAATATATAATTTTAAAAATTCATTGATGGTGATATCCATGATATGGTCATGTGATCCATCTGGGATCTTTTTGGAATGATAATTTAAAGTAACTAAGTATAAATTTTGGGGAAATCTTTAAATGTTGAAGATGTTAATGTGATGGTGGATTATATACCAAAGCTTTGGAATCTGATTGTTTCTCAGGAATTATGGTTGTATCAAGCATGGTGGATAAAATAATGTTATTGAGAAATTGGAAAATGATATTTCAGATGTTAAAGAACGGCTTTTGCAAATGTGTGACTTATCTGTCTTGGAAAAGGCAATATTTCCTACTAATTAAAAGATGAAGCAATATAATTTTGTCAGTTTCTCTTTTTGCTTTTTAGATTCGATTCTTCCAGAGCAGTCCAAAGTGGAATGAAACCTTGGCTTCCTTAAGTTCCTTATTTCAAATCATGCAATTAACAATCTTATTTAAGAAGGAAAACAGAGTACATCTTACTGCCATTGTGTATAACATGTAGAGAAATTGCATTCTTGGAGGATCCTTTCCAAACAGCAATCTCTTCCATTCACAGAGCTTCAGCGTCAGCTATAACCCTAAATGCTCAAGTGGATATGTTGAATTAGTGTCCCAATTATTTTCATTTCTCAGACAGCATGAAAAGAAAAGCCCACATATAGAGCTATAAATCTCAGAATAGTGAAATCTCAGGCAGAAATATACTAGGTTATGTGGGATAGACTATCTACAGATCATCTACCTATCAGGTACATCTACAGACTATCTACCTATCAGGGATAGACTATCTACAGAGCACAGAGAAGATCTCCAATTCAATTGCTGGCATCTCAGTAAGGCTGGAGAATAGTCTCCGAAACATATGGAGAACCACCATCAGCCTAAACACCAATACACCATACTCTGATGGAAGGACCAACCAGTCCATTGCATCTTCATCAATGAATCCTTCCTAAACTGAATAGTGTCTTGCTTACACCCTGCTGGTTGCAGGCCACCTTCATGTATCTGGGGGGCAAGGGCCACAGGGTTTCCAAAGTGGTTGCTATTGCCTTCTTCCAGGATGTTTTATCCATTGGCTCCTGGGAAGTTTTGTCTATCTAACCAATGGCTTGGGAATTCTTTGGCACTCCTGCATCCAAGTATAACCAGGGCCAGCTTAAATTCCAAGATCAGCCCAGAGGCACTGGTGCTGCCAATGGCTGAGACTTAACTCATACGACCATTAAAAGCCAATAGCGCTGGGATGTCAAGATAAGGAAAGCTCTCATAGTAGATATTCTCATATGGTGATAAACCAATGAAAATGGGCTGATGGCATCACTAGTTTTTCCTCTTCAACACTGCAGCATATAGCAGGGAAAGAACAACAACAAATTTATGTGGCTTTACACATAGGAAAAGTGGGCCACCTGGAACAATTTAGTAGAGCAAAGCTAAACATGTAGTGGGAAAAACCTACTAACTGAAATATGGCGAAGTAGCCATATCTGCAGGTCTTTCCTCAAGAAGACGTTAATTCCCAGCAGGTTTGACCTGTGATCTTTGCGAAGCATTGCTAATACTCTTAATAAAATGAAAACAATCCAATTTGCTTCTATTGAATGTGCTATAATTATGTACTCTTAATTGTAACTGAGGCCCATTTAGGCTTGAAAATTTATCCAGAAATGAAGAGTTATTCAAAATTTTAAATAGTCTGCTTAAAATCTTCCATAGAGCAGCCTTGAAAATTAAAATAGGCATGATTACTACATTTGTCTGTCAGCGTTAATTATAAAATGAGATGTATAAAACAAAGATATTGAAATGCTAATAAAGTCCTTGGATTTTTATTATTAAAACACAATTCATTTGTTATTCTTAGATTATGAAAGCAAAAAGTTGGGGAGCAACTGCTCCATTTCTGTATATAATAGTCTCCTGTTTATAACAGTGATTTATTTTATGTGGCACTGATGTCTGTTTTAATAATGAACTTCTCAACAATATACAGAATTTCTCAACAATGTACAGAACTGTGCTTTTGGTGAAAGAACCTCAGAGATTGTTAAACCCAAAGGTTGCTGTTGGGATGAAACCTGAACATTTTCCAGATTCTCAATAATTATCTTGTTAAAAGGAAGCTGCATCATAGATGGTCCTTCTTGATTTCTGCAGTGGTGGCTCTTTCTTCAAGTTGCTTTCCCTCTGAGTCAGGCTGAAGAACATTTGGCTCTCCAGATTTTCCTGAATTGCAACTCAGGCACTGGTAAAGACTGCTGGGGATTGTAGTTCAGGCATATGTGGAGGGTCCCATCCCTGCTGTAAATATTTTGGACAGCCTGGGAAGATGCCCAGTTGAGAGTGTGTGTGTGTGAAACACGCTTTCACGTCAGTTTTTGACTTCTGGCGACTGCCTGGACAAGTCCCTGCAGTTTTCTTGGCAATGTTTTTCAGAAGTGGTTTGCCATTGCCTGTTTCATAGGGCTGAGAGAGAGTGACTGGCCCAAGGTCACCCAGCTGGCTTTGTGCCCAAAGTGGGACTAGAACTCACAGTCTCCCAGTTTCTAGCCTGGTGCCTTAACCACTACACCAAATATTAGACTTTTTTTCCCCCTCATCCTATTCACAGGATTCTTGCTGCTCTTGGCTACCTCACAGTATGAGCTACTCCTTTGGCTCTGGCTCTGGCCCCCTTCCCTGAGTTTAATCTTCCATGCATTTCTTTGTATGTACATCTTTTTGCTGCAGACATGCTTTGTACGCCACCGAGGGTCATATCAGGATCTGATGGCAGTATCTGTACAATGAAGGCTAACTTCCCAAATGCGTTATCATCTGGATGGATTCTAGCCAAGCTTGTCCTGATAAACAGTTGGGAAAAATATTCCTCTTCTCCCACCCCTCAATATAAAATCTGAAGTCACTATAACACCAGAAGAAACTATCCTCTTCTAATTGGGTATGTGGGTAGACATGAAGAAACAGCAACCAGGTTGTTTTAAGTAACAGCTAAGTGGGATGCATTCTTAAACTATATCTACTGTATATCTATATCTCCTACCATCTGCAGGTAAGTGAAGGGGGTAGCCAGTGATATCTCACCGTCATAGCATCTTTGCACAAATGACCCAATTCTCAAAATCCTTATGATGACATCATGAAGCACATGACATCATTGTGGCTTGTACTGGACATCTGTGTTGCCTATTTTTAACCCATTACTCCCTGCTACATTTAGTGAGCTCCCGCACTAGCTCCAGCTCTTGCCAACCTAGCAATTCGAAAGCATGCAAATGCAAGTAGATAAATAGGTACCACTTCGGTGGGAAGGTAACTGCGTTCCACGTGCGTCATGCCAGCCACATGACCGTGGAAGCGTCGTCGGACAACGCTGGCTCTTCGGCTAACAAACGGAGATGAGCACCAGCCCCTAGAGTCGGACACGACTGCACAAATGTGTGGGGGGAACCTTTACCTTTACCTTACATTTCCTAGCCATACCAATATTTTATTTCTACCATTTATTTATCCAACACTGGTTTTTAGCTAAGAATAGTAGTATTTGCCATATTAACAAAATTCTTCGTATCATTGGCGATCACTCGTAGCCGAGTAAGATTGTCTTCCAAAGGTAAAATTTTAACAGTGGATCCGTAATAAAGCTAATAATATTATATTATCCTGTGCATGTTTCAAAGAATAAGGAGTGAAACGTTTCCACTAAGAAAATAGAAATCCAGTTGACATGATTCAAGCTACAGACAATTCCACCTGGATGACTGAGAACCTTCATAGACATGTTTCAAAGAACTGATTTTCTTTTCTTACGCTTTAGATTAGTCTCGGTCTTAGCTGATTGCCACAATGAAAAATGTGCAAAGTGAGTTCAGCTTCAGTAGTTGCAACCGGGCATCGTTAGAGGTCTGACAGACCTACATAACTTCCCTATACATTACGGACATGGCCTTTTACTTCATCATCCTGAGAGGACAAAGCTGTCTGTCTGCTTCTTCTAGAAAGTATCAGTTGTTATATATCTCCAGATTTATCTATGAAAAAGCACTTAGCCTAATATGCTCCATGGAAGCAGCCTTCTTCTGCCGTGAGCATTCAGGGCAAACTTGATTTCAGGGATGTATTTGAAAGGCACCGAACATAGTAATCAGAAATGAAACTTTCTCTATGCAGCAATAATTGGCTTCATTTTATTATATTTAATGCCATGCCTCAGGCAATCAGCCTCTACCTATTGGGTTCCTACTCTTGATATAATTAAATTTCAACAAAACATTATGAAGATTCCCTTCCCTCTTTAGATCCAGATCCAGGTTTGTCTGTGCATGCAAGACCTACCAAATCTAATTCCAAATCTTTAAGAGGTCACCAGATTGACTTGAAAGTTATTACAATGTTTCATGTTCTTGGTCAGAGATCTGGGGAAGTACTTCACATTTTTACCCAGTTTTTGCATTTATGGGAAATAAAGTTGCATTGTTTCAATACTAGTGATCTCAGCCTTAAAGATGACAGCTGCAACTATGCCATCAAAGTTGTGTTCCTTTTTTACATGTGTGTAGTCACAGCCACCATCTTTTTACACAACCTATGGACACCCCTGATCTCTGCCCTATTTCTATTCTTCTGGGCCATTGGTTCACACAATTCATGAACCCTATTGGATGTGATTTCGGTAACGATATCGTGATTCTGCATCTAGTACGATGCCATCACAAGTTGGCAAACAAAGTGCCTGTGTCACTAAAATTGACCTGATTCAATAGGACTTCGGATAAATATTCCATTAGCTTTCCAGAGAGATTTTTTCTCTACCAACATTTTTTATGTCTGGTTTCCCATCCTTCTCTTGGTTTTGATGTAAAGCAACAAGAATGCTAGTGTAATGGTCTGTGGGAATATCCATGAGAGACAGGAGGAGGAAGAGCCGCAGCCAGGCAACAGTCAGACAAGAGACACCTCATCCCACAGAAGGAATGGGGGTGTGGAAAGTGTCTCAGAAGGGACCCTCCCTAGTTCTCTGGAAAGTAAAGGCAGGGGAGGGGAAAAGCACTTTCAGATTTGCAAGATTCTCTTACTGTAACCTTACAATAAAGGTAGTGTTAGTACTCATGGTATTGGTTTCTTGTCTGGACTACCTCGAAGGGATGGCAGCTATGTAAAGTGAGCATTTTGTCCCAGCGATCTCTTTGACAGCATTGGTCAACTTTGGTTGGCATAATTCTGTTACAAAAGTACAACAGTCAACAAAGAAGAAATGGAGAGGCCCATGACCATGAGGCAGTGCCATTCTACCCAGTAATTTTGTTTCATGTACAATAAATCCCACCCTGGCAAATTCAGCTGAAAGCAATCTCTCTTTGGCTGTCAGGAAATATTGAATTAGGGCAGCAAAGGCTGGAATACTTGGCAGAAATTGGGAAGTAGGAGGAATTTTTAATAGCCTAATAAACAGAATCCATTTCGTTGGCTGCCCTGCATGATTTAAATAATGCACAAAGGGACACACAGCTGTGTATCCAAACATGCATGTTGTAGATTTGAAGCCACAACTCTCCAACTGTGGCCTTTCTCAAGTGCTTCGACATCCTCACAGTAATGAGTTTATAATTTAGAGCTACAGTGAAGATGAACAATTTGGTTAAAGATCCAACTCTGGGATTTGTTAGCTGAGTCTCTTGGCACAAATGAGGATTAAAAATGGGAGAAGCTGGATGTGGAAATAGGTTCTAGAAATTTGATTTTGTTTTGGGTATCATTAGACCTATTTGCATATTGACAGTTGCATCTCCTGTCATAATGACAGATGAGTTCGCAAAAACAATCCAAGAAGTAAGGTCTCTTCCAAACAGCATTTCTGATTGATTTTAGCTTCTCCGGTCACCTGGGCTTGATAAAGAGGATCTTTGCTATATCTAGGGGCTGGGATAGAATAACTATTAAGGTAGAAGCTAGGTTTTGCCAGGTTCTCAGTACAAACCTTAGATTGGCTGTGTGCTCACCAAATGACTTTTGGCAAGCTGCCACACATTTGCAAGCTAAGTGTGTCCTCCCATCTCACCCCTTTCTATGTGCTCCATGAAAGCTCCTTCTGTTCATCAAACAACAGCCAAAGCAGAGGACTGCAGTTTTATGTCTACTTAATTTACTATATGCAAGTTGGTTGCTTTATTATAAAAGTTTGATTTAAGTAGGCTTTACTATGGCTGAAAATCCAGAATAAACCAACTTTAAACCATAGTTCCCATTTTGAATGTAACAGGGAAGCTTAAGTTAAGTGCATACAAAGGCTGTGGTTACACAGCATGCTATGCCGAAATGTGATTCATTTGGTGTGGCTGAACATGTTGCATAGACCCCAATCAGTTTGAAATGAAAAACCATGGTTATATTTTGGTGTGTTGTGCTTGCAACAGCCAAATGTTCATTCAATAAACCACAAGTATTGCAAACCATGTACACCCAAAACTGAGGTAAGTATGACAGAAGTTTGTTCTTTGCTAAACCAGGATGATTACATTCAAGGTGACCTATAGACTCAGCTGGCCACCTGAAGCTACGAGAATGGTAATTATGGGATGGAAAATAAATCCACAACAGATTTTTTAGGGAAGCAAAATTAGAAGATTTACCACACAGCTTCTGTCGTTTCAGAAGTGGGCAGAAATAAATGGCATTTACTAGTCAACATTGAACTTTACTCAAAAATTTGCATGTAATTCCAGAAAGATGAGTCCAAAAAGGATATATTTGATAATGGTGCAAACAACATGGCCTTCTTTAGTGTTAGTTATATTTTTTAAATGTATATTAGGGAGAGTTGCATATGACGAGGTTTGTGGATTTTTTGGACAGCATACTGTAGATAAAACATGACAACCCAGAATGCTATCATGGATGGGACACTTGGCAAAATTCTAGAAGGTTGATACAGTTGAAGCCCCTCTGAAGGACATCAGATTGGAGAAGGCAGCTAAACCCTAAAACAGTGTTTCTCAACCTTGGCAATTTTAAGATGTGTGGACTTCAACTCCCAGAATTCCCCAGCCAGCTGGGAGTTGAAGTCCACACATCTGAAAGTTGCCAAGGTTGAGAAACACTGCCCTAAAAAAGAAATGTTCACAATTCCATAAGATGCTGGGAAAATAAGTCATGGTAGAAAAAAATCATAAGCTGTTCATACATTGTCTATTTCTCTTTCATGGTTGCCTCAGATATTCTTGTTAAAATTGCCTTCAGGCTGTTCTTCAGTCACAATCTCAGGGCCAGTGGGGAATTCAGCCACATCAGGAAAAAAGACAAATCCTCAAGCCCTCTTGTTTATCAGATTTATGACCTTCTCTCTGGGCACCTCCTCTCTTTCCTCTTCATTAATATTTCCAATATTGGTGCAGACCACCACTGTGGTTAATTTTGGAATCAGCCCATACTAACAGAAACAAAGGGGCCAATTTGAAAGATTAAAATATAACTTTAAGAACATACAGATGGGTCCCCCCCTGCCCATTTAGTAGTAGTCCTGCATTTTAGTGATTAAAAAAAAACAACTGTGAAAGGCTGGAGGTAGCAGCTGCATTCATAGTGACTGGCAAAGCGAGCATGGGGCCCTTTGCCAACTGCTGTTCCATTCATTCACCTAAAACACTGACCTTGAAACATTGCCCTTTATATGGGATGTGATGAGGTGTGAATTCAATCTCCATCTTCACTTGGCTCCTGCCGTTCTCTGAATATACATCACCAGCTGTGCCAAGCCACGTCAGATGGACTTGGAAGAAGGTTTATAATATCGACATGCATTCCCTGGAGGTTAGTTATGGAGTCCCTGCAAACTCATTTTGAGCATGGACTTCATTTCCATCTTGGCTTAAATTGCAGGAAGGAGATCAAGATGCTACCAGCATTATACCATCATCAGCTGAAAGAAAATGTACTATATTAGTCCTTGTGTGTCAAGATCATTCACTCACTCACTCATTCATTATTTGTCTGTTTTATCAATTCCTTGATAAGACATCAACTTCATTCCTTTGACTAATTAAATTCTTTGGATGCCCAAATTCCTTGCCAAATGGCACCTCCATTTGAAGTCACTTGCTATGCTAGAGGGAAAATTCTCCCTTCTTTCGATGTCCATTTGCAGAATCAAGTGGGGGGGGTCTTGTTTAAGTTCATCTAGTCACTGTCAAGAGGCATTGATAAAGAGGGAATGTATACAGAACAAAGAAAGAGTAAAAAAAACATATACTACATTAAAACCAGATGTGTTTGTTGGCTGCACCTAGTTGATAACTGCTGAAGTGCTGATGAGCATTACTGTATGTACAAACAATTTATCTCATGAATCTATTCTGTTGTTTTATTTAATTCAAGAATCATTCACACATGCCATTTATTTCAACCTAAAGGACTTTATAGGGGGCGTGGTGGCTTAGCGGGTAAGACACTAGGCTTGTCGATCGGAAGATCACAAGTTCGGAGGTTCAAATCCCTAGCCCCGCGTGACGGAGTGAGCTCCCGCACTAGCCCCAGCTCTTGCCAATCTAGCAATTCGAAAGCATGCAAATGCAAGTAGATTAATAGGTACCACTTCGGTCGGTAGGTAACAGCGTTCCACGTGCATCATGCCGGCCACATGACCATGGAAGTGTCTTCAGACAACGCTGGCTCTTCGGCTAACAAACGGAGATGAGCACCAGCACCTAGAGTCGAACACGACTGCACAAATGTGTGGGGGGAACCTTTACCTTTTAAAGGACTTTATACTGCATTTAATGTGAATTCATAATTTTATTGTTGCTCGACCTCCTTGGCTGAATCTTATTTATGCTTCATTTTTGACTGCACATTTATCAGATACAAACAAAAGGCATTTTGCTTCTTAGATTAATAACTGGTGATTCAGACTCTGATTCAACAAGAGCTATTCAAACACTTTGAATAAATGCTGTGTTTTAGTTGTGGCCGATTGTATTAGGAGCTCCTTCTTAAGTGCTTAATTTTTTTTAAAGATTTTTTATCCCGCCTTTATTATTTTTATAAATAACTCAAGGCGGGGAACAGACCTAATATTCCTTCCTCCTCCTCTTTTCCCCACAACAACAACCCTGTGAGGTGAGTTGGGCTGAGAGAGAGTAACTGGCCCAAGGTCACCCAGCCGGCTTTCATGCCTAAGGCAGGACTAGAACTCACAGTCTCCTGGTTTCTAGCCTGTTGCCTTAACCACTCCATTAAATTGCTCTGTTTGCAAAGGTAATGATTTACTGTAAATATCTGGTGTATTATTGGCTCTGCAAATCAGTAAATCAGGAATGTGTGTGTGCGTGTGCATACGCACCCACACTCACAAACACTGTACTTTGTTTTTCTTTCTAAAGTTTTTCTTGCGGTTTCAGAAACTGTGGGCAAAGGGCACAATCTAGCTCCATATATGAATTCAAACTTTTAATTAATGATAATGGATAAGAACTGCACTTACGTATATTGGACCTACAGTTCAATAGGATCTACAGTTGGCCTTAGACTCATCCATGTTTGAAAACTGATTAAACTAGACACTTGATGAATAAACTACATGTTCAGATAGATTTCGTAATATTTTTCTAATCATCATTATCCTAAAATTATCCTAAAATTAATAAAATAGTCACTGAAAATGAAAGTTTTGGTCATTATTCCGTTCAATTTGATGTTTCCTGAAACTAACTGAAAAATCTACACCAAAGCCTACTTATTTGGAAGGATGTCCCACTGAAATAAAGAAGATTTTGCAGAAATTCATGTTTTCTTTACGTTGAAATTCTGTTTGGCTGTTTAGGGGTTTGGATTGTTTATGTCTTTCTATTTGCTAAGTTTAGAATGTCTTCTGTTCTGTTCTATAAAAGTTTTACATTTGAGTGGGTTCAGTTTTACCCACCTGCTAAAATTCAGATGCCAGATTTGAAAGGCTGAAATTATACCACTCTGCAAATGCATTAGTCATATTTTTCTGGCAGCTAACAGATCACCCAAAGCTTTGAAGCTGGGTGTCATCCATACACAGATTAGCTCTATAATTCATTTCGTCAGAACTAACTGCAGTGATGAATGTTTGAAATAAGTGCTTTCAGTTAGTACAGGGCTAATAAACTGAAGCTCCCCACCCCGCACCCCGAAATGCTGTTATGTGTTGATTTATCGAAAGTAGGATTCCCAATAAGGTTGCACTATATATATTGAGGAAGAAGTGTGGAACTTGGGGAATGCTTTCATTGCTGATGGAACTGGAGATGTTATCTGGAGTTTATAGTTCTTTCAGTTTCAGCTGATGTACTATTTGCATCTTTCTTACGATTCAGATGATCTAACCACAGGATCAGGAAGGATATCAAATGACCTTCCTTTTAAATTCCAACCAGTGCAGAATATAAAGTCCAGATTAATGCCTGATGCAGAATACATTATCTCAATGTTGAATAATCTTTGTGGCACTTCTAGTTTCTTCCAAACTGTAGCTTTGGCTCTGAGACCCTCTCGTGAATAAATGACATAGTTAAAAAATACCTTATTTCACTGGAATATGTCGATGAAGATTCTCAGTCATCCAGGTGGAATTGTCTGTAGGTTGAGTCATGGCAACTGGATTTCTTTCTTTTGGTTGAAATGTTTCGCTGCTTGTCCAAGTAGCTTCTTCGGTCTGGGCAAACGTTGGTGTAAAAGGTAAAGGTTCCCCCTACACATTTGTGCAGTCATGTCCAACTCTAGGGGCCGGTGCTCATCTCCGTTTGTTAGCCGAAGAGCCAGCGTTGTCCGAAGACGCTTCCACAGACATGCGGCCGGCATGACACATGCGGAACGCTGTTACCATCCCACTGAAGTGGTACCTATTCATCTACTTGCATTTGCATGCTTTTGAATTGCTAGGTTGGCAAGAGCTGGAGCTAGTGTGGGAGCTCACTCCGTCACGCGGGACTAGGGATTCGAACCTCCGAACTTGCGATCTTCCAATCGACAAGCCTGGCATCTGAGGGGACCCCA
Source organism: Charina bottae (assembly GCA_023362775.1). Classification (NCBI taxonomy): domain Eukaryota; kingdom Metazoa; phylum Chordata; class Lepidosauria; order Squamata; family Charinaidae; genus Charina; species Charina bottae. The sequence goes on along the minus strand of JALMGJ010000002.1, from coordinate 197,281,659 downwards.
TATATGTCTTCTAGGGTGGCTGTGTGACCTTACACCTGAATGGCTTGTTAATGGGGCAATTGAGGTGTAGTCAGTCTTTGGGATGTCTTACTCCTAAAACCTTTATTCATCCCCAAGTGGATCATTAAATGTGGCCTTGCTGGTGAACTAGTGAAGTGGTCTTAATCTTCCTGGGGACTAATGAAAGAGCAGCATGATAAACGGGGGACAAGTTGTGCCTGAGGCCTCCGCCTCTATTGAGGGAATGATTTTCCACTTTGGCATGAATGGATTCCTTAACCCCTCTCTCAAACCACCTATCTTCCCTGTCCAAAATGTGAACATTAATGTCCTCTGAGGGTCCTTTTTCTTTTAGATGAAGGTAAACTGCTGATTCTGGTCCTGTGGTGTTGCTCCTCCTGTGTTGGGCCATCCTCTTGTGTAAAGGCTGTTTGGTTTCTCCAATGTAGAGCTCAGAACACTCCTCACTGCACTGGATTGCATATACTACATTGCTCCTCTTATGTTTTGGTGTTGGATCTTTAGGGTGTACAAGCCTCTGTCTCAGTGTGTTGGTGGGTTTGAAATATTCAGGTATGTTGTGTTTGCCAAATATCCATTTTATCTTTTCTGACACGCTGGCCATGTAAGGAATGACCAGGTTCTTCTGTTGATTCTGAGTCTCAGCTCTGTCTGCCATTGTTTTGGGTCTGGGGGTAGACTTAGATTTAATGAAGGCCCAATTTGGATATCCACAGGTCTTCAGAGCTGTCCTCAGGTGCTGATTTTCTTTCTTCCAAAGACTATCTACACCTCAATTGCCCTATTAACAAGCCATTCAGGTGTAAGGTCACACAGCCACCCTAGAAGACATATATGGGATCCCCTCACCAACTTTTGCCCAGACTGAAGAAGCTACTTGGACAAGCAGCGAAACATTTCAACCAAAAGAAAGAAATCCAGTTGCCATGACTCAACCTACAGATATTTCACTGGAACTTAATAACAAATATTTTTCTCAGATGCCCTTCTTAAAGTAAACCATTCTGAGACATGGGATAAAACCTGAGTTAGAGCACTTTGTCCCATGTATGAATGCATAAATATGTACTCAATGCATTCTGGGCTTCAGAACCTGTTGAGACACACATACACCCAGAGTTATATGGAAGAACACAACCAGACTAATCATGAAGGCTCTTTGTCATCTCTGAGATGATGTATTCTTAGCTTTGGGGGGAAAAAGAAGCCAAGAAGAGTTTTACTAGATAAGATTGCAAGTTCACACTGTTTTAAAAATGATTTTGTGTGATGGGAAGAAAGGCAATCCTTGCCAGAATTAGGGTATACACAGAGAAAACTAGAAACTGCTTTTCAAGCTGTTACAATTGATCAATACAGATGCCTTCCGGATCACTCCCTGGGAAGATTTACCACTTTACCTGTGTCATTCTACCCAAAGGAGAGGATAGACAAGGTTTCCATTGTACAGGTAAAAAGAATGGCTGTTTCACCCAGAGGCTGAACTGGCTGAAGCCCACAATTGCTGTTGTCAAAATGTTGAATTGGTGTACATTATTTAAACTGTGTTTTACATTTAAAAAAAAGTTTTATATGGGAATGAAAATGGCCAATGAAACAGGTTCAGATCAGATAAGGTGACAGTCCCAAACTTCAGTATTATGAAGCCAATGCAGTCTTCAGTGCGGTGTTTCTGCTCGCTTCTTCTCTTCTCCATTGCCTTCACTGCTGGCCAAGGCAGAGGCTGACTTGTGCGGTGATGTGATGTGCTGTGCAGGAAGGCACATAGTCCCAGGGATCCTACACATGTGCCCTGACTGGGCCAGGCCAGGACAACCTCGGCTTGTTTCTCCCCCTTCCCTAATCTCTCTTTCCCACCTTCCGAACTTATCTTCTTGGGCCTGTTCCTTCTCTTGCAACAGAGCTCTTTTAAGCAGACAACCCAAACACTTGGACTGCAAAGTCTCTACCTATCAGCTAGATACCTAGATGGATTATATGCATCAAGTCTTTTTTGACTCCTAGTCACCACATAGATAGACACGTGAATAATTTTATATACAGTAAGCAGTAGCTTTTGTTTTAATTCACATATAAACAGCACCAGTTTGCCATTTTACTTCATAGCAAGGATCCTAATCCAAGCTTGTTATTCAGGCATTCACTTTCAAAATTGCCCGCGTGTTTTTAAAATACTTTAAAATCAACTATGAGCTCACAGATGAAGATTTACCTTTGGCTGATTTCTCCTGCACAGAATCAGAAGTTAGAGAAGCAGGGAGGGTGGGAGTGGGATATGGACAGGATCGAGCCAACTGTGGCTGATCTCAAAGAAACTAAACAGGGTCAGATCTGGTAATACTTGGATGGGAGACCACCAGAAATCCCAAGGCAATAGGGAAGACAATGAAACACCCCCAAAGAAAGCAATGGGACATCTGTTCTGTACCATTAGCAAGAAAACAACATGGGATATATCCATGTCCTAAACAGGAGCTGGACTCAACTTGAGGGAGACTTCACCTTTTTCTTTCAGAAGCAAGCTGACATGCTGGATTCTCAAAGGAATGCACACAGATGGCCTAGCTGTTAAAATCTGTGAACCAGAAACAACTCTCCATTATGACCCACACAGGGACCCACATAGAACAAGCTCAAGGACCAGCTCACATGTTCTTATGGAAGACCTCACTTTGAGGCTATGACATATTGAAAAGGCACTTTGAAGGGGTAGACAAAGATGGCTGCTCCAGGCATGGATCCTGTTGGTCCCAGGGGAATTTGCAGATAGCTTCTCTACCTGTGAATCTTCCTCTTCCTCATCTATAAGGGCTTGGATTTTTCTGGGCAGAATTTCTAGGGACAAAGCATCCACCTGCTGGAATGGGATTTAAATGAAGACACAGACATCTCTTGTTCCAAAAGTCAGATTAATCGCTAATGACTACAACATCAATGACATCTCATCTATGTGAATCACAAATGAAGAAGAACAGGACAAACTTTTGTGCTTGTCATCATTGAGAGTCATACAGTGATAATTTAGCAAGTCACATCCAATCACAAATGAGTGCATTTTTATTCTGCTAAAAGTCTGGAAATGTTGAACAAATCCAGGAAACTTTATTTCTAAATAAATATAGTGTATATTATACAGCACGGGGGAGGGGGGAGGAAGCATCGGGGGGTGGTGTTTCAACTATTTTGGATTATTTATTTATTATTTAAAATATTCTAGATATTTTGAAGGGTCACACTCACATTGTGCCTCCAGGCACAATGATATGAGGAAGTCTCCACATAGGAGGGTTCTAGAGCAGGACATTTTACATAGGACATTTTAAATAATAACAATAATAATAATAATAATAATAATAATATAAGAACAATAAAAATAATGCCTCAGTGCAGAGTGCCTTTCCCTGCCTTCCCCTCTAGACATTTTTGCTTTCAGCTTTAGAAAGCAGTAATAACCAATTTTCTGAACAAGGTTTTGGAAAGCTGCTGACCTGATGTTATATTTACATCAAAGAGATGTTGTTTTTAATTATTTATTTTTCCAGTTACCTTTTGATTCTTTCCAAGTCTTCAAAACGTTGGAAAGCAATTAGGAAAAGGGGCTCAGGATGCCTTCCATCCATCTGTCCATTTGTCAGCAGGATAATTCTCCAAAAAGAAAGGAGAACAGGACCAGATTTGGTGTGGTGCAAGAAGCCCACATAAGAAAGAACCCATTCAGACCTGGCCTGTATCCAGCCAGGGAGGGGGGGCAATAAAAAAAAACCTCTCCCCCCCCCCCCCGCCTCTCTCTGGGAGATGCAGCTGGGCACGGGCTTGGAATGCTGCTGACTGTGCAATTCTAAATCCCTCCGTCCTGGTCACATGACTCCAAGTGAAGCTGCTTAAAGATTGGAAAGAATTCCCCAAGTCATGCTCTGCAGGATGTCCTTACCTTGTTCAGCATTTGGATTGGTGTGAACAGTCAGTGTCAGTAATGCTAGAGGAAAATAAATAAGAGCGAGGAGGGTATAAACCCCTTTTCCCTTAATATCTTACCCTTACAGTATTTAACTTTGCGCAGCCTGGGACCTTTCCAGATTTGGGGGATTCCGCTTCTATAATGCCTAGCCAAAATGGCCAAAGGCTGTTCTATCTCAGTCTCTCTCCCATTCTTAGATTGTGTCTTATCTGTATTGATAAACCCCCGACAATGTAGAAATGTAGTGTGGTAACTGGTGTGTGGCTGTCATTTCAAGTACATGCTGGTGCAGAAATCATTCTGGTTTTGGTCTACCAATGCAAAGTATGGGGCTTCTCTGTTAGTGGGCAGTTGGAAGAAACCAAGGATGCTGCCTGGGGAGGGGGTAAAAAAGTCAAGATGGCAGCCACAACCATGTGATTGAAGTGCTGCCATTCGTCAAGAGGCTGGGCTTCAATCACCATAGATGCCACCTTGTCTTTTTGACACCCTCTCCTCCATGGAAGCAAAAACAATGTCACTAGTAATAATGCTGTCAGCAAGTTGGCAGTAAATGCCTAGAATGTTGTTATTCCCTCATATCTGTCCCCATCTGTAGAAATCTATTCTGCATCAAGTGATAACGTTGCCTGACTGTTGCTGTGTTTTAATGCAGTGAAACATTATTAACTGGCCTGTCTGTAATTTTCTGAGTTGCTCTAATGTTTATTTTACTCCTCATTTAAGATAAAAATTGACATTTCAGTGCCAAGCTATGCCATGTTGTAATTAAGAATACTCCAGGTGTGCATATGTATTTTCTATACATACATATGAAGGAAGGTGTTACAAAACTGAAGTCTTGAACCTAGAGAAATTACAAACAGTATCCAATTATGAACAATACAAACCTATGCCTTTAGCACAAATGCCTCAGAAGTAAAAAAAGAAAAAGAAAAAAAGGATTACTATTCCTGTTGATGTGCAACTTTGGCCTTCTAACAGATTCTTGGAGGTTGATATTTCAGATCTATCTGCTTCCTTCAGTTATCCTTCATTATGTGCTTCAATGCTTAGGGGAGTCAGTTTCCCTTTGTGCCCATGCGGCAGTTTGGTAAGTGCAGATTCCAGGAAAGCATGTACATGGGTGTACAACTGCCTCATCCCCCCCCACAAATAAAGTTCAGGTGTGAGCTTCTATGTTCTTTAATCCAGTGTGATTATGATCTGTACAATTCATATGATGACTTATCTACCTAATGCTGCAGCGGGCAGATTGTCTGTATGCCGAGGCAATCAAATTCTCTTTCCTTCTTCCCTTGTCCTGTTGTGCATTACATTTCCTCACTAGCCTGGCCTCAGAAATGTGTGCTAGGGTTCGGCAGCCTGCATGCTACTAAACACAATCAATGGCTCCCATTGTTTTATTGCACAGTATCAATATGGCAAGCAGAAACCACAGTGTTCTCCACTGAGCTATTCCATCTATATTCAGGCAATTGCTACAAAACACACATGTGGTTAAGATTTGAAAAGTTGCAGTGGGCTCCCTGCCTTCAAGCAGTCATGCTCTACCCTTGCCAGAATGTATACATCTGGATGGACATGTGTATCTGCATATGTGCATGTATGAATCAATCCAAGAAAAGCAGAATGATAAACCTATCATTCTACCCATTCTGTTTTTCTGGGATTGATTTTCTCATACATGCAGTAAGAGAAAAAGGAGAATGGAGGGCAAATAAGAGAACAAGGAGCAGGAACAAGCAGGGAAAAATAATATGCATCTGTATGTATAAACATGGTACTTAACCTCTGCTGGCTGGCTTGCTGTCAATAGTAGCAAAATTGTTCGCCCATTTCCCGATGAACTGGAACCAGAGGTGTCTAGACTTGGTCAAAAGATCAAAAAAGTTGGTCTCAACTACATGATCACACACCCATAAAAAGGGGTGGGGCTTTCATCACGTGATCGTGACTGCCATCTTGACTTTTTTGAGCTCTCCTGTGGACAATGCTGACTCACTTTCTTCCTGTGCAACAGCTTCCCTCCCCAAAAGCTAGAATGGCCTCTACTCTTATGGCCTTCTACAGCAGGGGTACCCAACCTGTGGGCCATGGCCCACTAGTGGGCCGCAGCCTGTTAGGAAGTGGGCCGCGGGGCTCCCGCCTGCAAACCCCGCCCCCCCCCCCCGTGTGCGCAATTGGCTCCCGTCTGCAAACCCCCCCCGGTGTGCGCAATTGGCTCCCGCCTGCAAACCCCGTCCCCCCGGTCCATGGAAAAATTGTCTTCCATGACCGGTCCCTGGTGCCAAAAAGGTTGGGGACCGCTGTTCTAGAGAATGTTTATGAACTGGCTTTCGGGGAAGGCTTTTAGAGATTAAGCAGCTACAGTAAGATCTCCACCAAATATTGCTTTGTTATTGCTTATGCTTTTATTGTTTCTTATAGTACAGTTATTCTGTATTATACTTTCACTGATACCCTACCAGAACAGTCTGTGGGAAAATTACAACTAAACAAAGAAGTGATATGAAATGCTATCTCAAAAATGGTTAAGGAATTTTCAGACCACGAAGAAAGCTGACTTTTGATCTAGCTCTAGTCCTAGCTAAAATTAAAGCACAACATCTCTAAGCTGGATATTTGAATCTAATGATGAAAATCTGGGACATGAAGTTTGTACCATAAGAAAGGGCAATACAGAGGGAGGTAATCTCTCTGCATATTAACCTATAATTAAGTGTCTTCCATTGCAAGTAGACCTGCTTGCTGAGTGCATGCTTCATTTACTCATGGATATCTCTATTAAGTAGCTGAATTAATTTTTTTCCCATTTGCTTGTTATTTTTCTTCCTTTGAGTTAAATAAAGTATCAGTATCTGTTTAAATACTTCTCAGGTATTACTACACCATATGATCAAATTAGTAACATAACTATTAGCATAGGATGACATATAATAATTTCATGCATAATGAGATTATCTGGAAATATGTAATTAAAACAAACTATTGTTTGGGCATCCTGGTTACCCTTATAGTGCTGGCCCAAATGTGCCAAAACTAACCAGGACTGTCTTTACCATTTACCATGGGCGCAGTAGCTCAGCGGGTTAAACCGCTGAGCTGTTAGTCTGCTGACCATAAGGTCGGCAGTTCAAATCCGCGTGGCGAGGTGAGCTCTCGTCACTAGCCCCAGCTTATGCCAACCCAGCATTTTCGAAAGCTATAAGCAAGTAGATAAATGGGTACCACTCACATGGGACAATATGCTGGCGTCCTGTAAATGAGTCGCCCTCGGAGTCGAAGACAAAAGATCTGGAGAAGCCCATGATGGTGGCTGAGGACGGAGGCTGAGGACGACGGATCCAATTACAACTTCCGGGACGTCAGCAGCCGGCTCGGAAAGCAAAGCATTCTGGGGCTTGTAGTTCCGATGCCTGAAAAAGAAGAGTCGGTTCCCTTACCCCCTCCCTAATTGCGTGCGGTGCACTGCAATGTATATATATATGAATGTATAATTAAATATGTATGAGATTGTAAGCCGCCTAGAGTCCTCCATTAGGGAGGGGATAGGCGGGGTATAAATAAGATAGATAGATAGATAGATAGATAGATAGATAGATAGATAGATAGATACCATTAGTAGGCAATGCTGCATTTGGCACCAGTGTGACTAAAGCAGTTAATCTAGTCCATTCTTCTCTATTTTACGGAAAAGCATTGTGTTAATGCCCCTCTTGAGTAAAGCCATGATGGTGGAAGAGGTCAATGTCTACAGGCCCTCTAGTGAAGATTGTGGCATAAGAAAGATTGGATCTAGAATGTAAGAAGAGTAAAAGAGCATGAATTAATGAATGAAAAGGACAGAAGGAAGGAAGGTTGTATCTATATAAATGTGAAACTAAGAGAAAGGTAAGGATCTGAATGAAAGTGATCTGCCCTTGTGGATTTGATGAGTACATAAATGTAACTGAAAATTTAGATAGATCTATGAATGAAAGGGTTAAAGTGTTTCTCAGGAAGAATGAATTAGTGGCATCTAAATTTGCATGCATATGAAAGTTGGAATCTATAGGTAGGTGATATTAACAAGTTACATTCCAGTGAACAGTGATAACAGAAAAACCATTTCTGGAGGAAAAAATGAGATCCAGGGCAAAAAAAGAAAAATATTCTGTTAGGTGAAATGAATTGGTGGATGGGATTGAGATTTATCTGTATTTAATTATATGAGATGAGAGTACAGAGAAAGTTAATAAGCCATTAGGTGATGTAAAACTGAATGGTAAGTGGTGATATCTGTTTTAAAAAGGTCTGTCCAGTACATTGTTTAAACATATGTTTATATGTACATATTGCATACAGTAGGAATGAATATAAATGTAAACACATTGTTGATTTGGTTGTTTATGATGAAAGATTGTGTGATGGAATGTGCCTCTGAGGTAGAAGGTGATGTTACGGAGATTGCAGGCGAGGGAGGAGGGGGCGCCTTCCAAGGAGAGAAACTCATTCACAGCGTCGAGGACCTTGGGCGCCCAGCCAAGAAAGTCAGGCCGGATCCGCCTTAGAGCGCCAGGGGTTTTTCCCCGGAGAACTGGTTATCGTAGCTTAGTTTGGCAAGATTCTTTGCAAGGTGGAACAATAAAGATCTAGACCTTCATTCCAGGCTCAGCGTTGTTCTTCACCTAATCCATGACAGATTGAGAGAATTAATAATGTAAAGATGAGATGTCATAAATGACAACTAATAGAAAGTGGCTGTAAGGAAAGAGAAAACTGCTTGGCAAGGAGGAAAAAGAATTTTGTTACAGAATGACAAATGTTATGTTCAGTCAGAAGTATGAGAGGAATGCTTGGTGGAAGGAGGAAAAGAAAGAACTGTGATAAGAAAACAGTATATACTGTATAAGAGAATGATTGTGACAAGAAATGAAAGATATTATTTAACGTGTCTACAGAGAAAAAGATAGTTCAAAAGAACATAGTCAAAAAAAGCACGAAATTGTTTACATTAAAAGAGGCAGAGAAAGTGCAGAGTCATTTTGATGGAAATACAAAAATGTTTTGGATATGGGTGAAGAGTATTAAACAAGAAACCTCTGTCAGACTGAATGGAATTCAGTGTGAAATAAAAATGATCGAAAATTTTCAGATGAAACTGAAAGGAGGGAAGGAGTATTTAGAGATTTGTACAGGAATGCTAGCTGATACACTGAAGAATGGGACTGAAATCAATGCTATAAATATAAGTATTGAAGAAAAAGTTGATGAAAAGGAAGTCATAAATGCTATGAGAATGTTGAAAAATAGTAAGGCTGCAGGTGTAGATGGTGTAACTGGAAAAATGTTAAAATATGGATGTGGTTTGTTTATGGAGGGCTATATGAATGTATGAAAACTGTTTCTGTATTCAATAATTGGTGCCATAGAGAAAGAGAAAGATAGGAAGAGTGAAGGGTCACTAAGAAATGTATGAATGTGAAAAAGTTTATTGAACATTTTTGACAGAGAAAGTGTATAGTAAAGTGAATAGGACAGAATTATGGGTCATTTTGAACACATATTGGTTCCAGATGATGCCATGGTATTGCTGAGAAACTGAATTATTTATGGCAAATATTAGATAAATTGTAAGATGCAATGAAAAGTGTACATCTGAAAATTAATGTATCAAAGAACAAGGTAGCTATATTTGACAGGTAAAAGGGAGTGAACAACTGAAAAGGAAAAATAAATGGCAAAAAATAGAGCAAGTAAATTAATTTGGTATACTAAAGATGGGAAAATATTTATGGAGAAGATGTGCAAATGTACGGAGATGTGCAAATGATTGGAGAAGGTGTGCAAATGTTGATGGAAAGGTAGTGGGAAGTAGGTGTTTTGTTGCCAGGAATGTGTGTTTTTTAGAAAAAAATGAAAATGTGTATGCGAGTGTGCTTCTGCCTGCTTTGCTATCTGAAAGCAAAAGTTGGTATGTCCGAAGAAACATAAAAGCAGTGAGAATGGGGCACTTAAGGAGTATAGGTGGTAACAAAAGAAGAGACAGGGTCAAGAATCAGTGAGTGCTGAATGAATGTGGAGTGTCCAGTACAAAAGAAAAATAAATGAGGGTCAAATTGGAAAACAAATATATAAAGGAAGAGTGAATGGATCAAGAGGAAGGAGAAACTTGGGAAAATAGTGGTTGGGTAGAACTGATGAGATCCTTAAAAAGAGAGCAGTTTAAAGAATAAAAGGCAAATGTATTAAGTGGTGTATGGAGGAGGTAGAAGCAAGATTTGTAAAGATAAAAAGGCAAAGCAAGGTATAGTGAATGGTGTTGGACTAAACTAGTTTCAGCTAAGTTTCCTTTTCTTTCTCTTCTCTTATGCCTTCATTTCTTGGGTTTACTATTTCTACTTGTTTTCCTACACTGTGCACACTATTTCTTCTCTCCAAGGGGAATTACGTGATGTGACCAAATTGTTTTAAAACCTTGCCTTTCTGCTGTAAAGTAACAGATCAGACCCTGAAAAGAACACATGTCCTGTAATCCAAGCTCAATGTAGATTTGCTATTCCAATGTCTTATAATAATTATTTTAGCTGTTCCCTTTTTTTGATCATAACTCTTGATCTGCAGATCAGCTGATCAGAATATGATCCCCAAAGAACATATGCCATTTTTACAAGCAGTGACACTTGAAATGTTAATCATAGACAAACTTGCATGTATTATCTACACCTGACCCAGTCTACCACTAGATTATTTTGAGCCTTCCTCCAGAAAACTTATCTATGTTTAGCTAACTCAAATATTTTAGAGTCTCTTAGCTGAAGTCAATCAAATAATTCATGCTGCTTTTAATTTCTTTCAATTAGGCCATCTGAATCCCAGATGATTAGAATAAAAGTGGAAAGAAAATTATCACACCACCTTTTGTAAGGATTTTTTTTATTCATTCCTTACATACTGTATATCCTTTATTACAGTGTTGTCCCCAAAATGGGGTAGGACCGTTAGTCCAGCGCAGTTGACCCAATTACCACACGGGACTGGAGAATTCACAACAAAAGACTCGTTTATTGCAGATCCACAAGAAAAGAGGACTTCCCTTTAAAGAGAGGGAAGCCTCGGACAAAGACAAACAGCAACTTTTATGCATTTCTGCCACTGTTATCACAATTGCCATCTAGCCATCAAAGCTTCTAATTGGATACTCCATCTAGCATTTGCGCAGTAGTTTTACATGTTACATACTATCCCATAATAGTTCTTAGCATGTTCTGTGTTTTCTAAAATCTCCACCTACGGGGTGTGTTTTTTAGTATGCTAATAAGCTAAGGTAACCATCTCCCGGTCAGGGACACCTTAATCAGGCACGCATAGCGCTGTCTTGGCATCGGGGACTTCATAACTCATCCTCCTGTCTCCTTTTATCTTACTCCCTGCCCATATACTAGAACTCAGGCACAAGGATTACGAGAAACTCCTTTGCTGATGTTTCTTGTCCTGATAGAACACAGCTTGTTAGCGCATTCTTAACAGCTTACTTATGAATAGCTGTCTTTGTCAGTTTCACCCCCTCCGGCAATTAGAACATTCACACTCTCTCTCAACCTCATTCCACTTTCCCTGCTTGTATCCAGTTTTTCTGGCTATCAACAGATAAGCCAAGGTGAAATTGTTGTTTGGTGAAGAGGGCATTTTTCAGAGTTCTTCCAATCAGCAGCCTTGCTCATTTATCTCGGTTTCATCTTCACCACTGAATATGTTGTATGATTTTTCTTGCTGAAAACATATATGAACATTGATCAGTTTCTGGGTTTTTAACATAAATATCTCCAGTTTGTCCCATGAACTAAAGAACTACTGGGGAGGAAAGATATTTCAGTACTTTATCCCAGTGATGAAATGTCCTTCACAGAGAGGGTGGCAGACAGCCACTAAAGTCAAGGACATCCACATGCCAGATGAATTTCATCAGTTTTAGGGTGACTGCTGTGTTTCAGGTGTTATGCAGCTCCGGTATTGCTTCTATTACTGAAGTAATGTGTGTGAAAATCCCATTAAGCACAATGGGAGTGACTCCTGATTAGACGTGGACAGGATTAAATTACTGGAGGTGGGAAGTTGCCATGTTTTAATGTCTTGAAGTTATTTAAGCTTCCCTGAGAATGTTTAAAGGGGATGTACAGTATATCTCTCTGTTCCCTGTTTCATGGCCCAGGCTAATTTCTCTCACACAGGGTTAAACTCTCGTGGTTCTGCATCTGGAAAACTATTTTAAATCTAAACCTCTAAGAGAGGCCTTGTGCTCTGGAAAACCAGAAAGTATATGAATTGGCACAAAGCCCAGAGTAAAAGCCAAAGTTTAAAGACTGCAGGCTTGCCTTGTGGCAAAAGTCCTGCAGAACAACAGTATCTTTCTTTCAGTAGTGTCCTTATTTTAAGTGCAGCTGTGAACCAATTCAAGGACTTTTTAATTGATTACCATTTGCCACTTAACAATTAGTAAATCAAGTACATGTGGATAAATCACGTCCTACTGAAGTGACAATATAGGTCCCTTTTTCAATTATTAATGGAAAGACGAGATGATTTACAGCAACAAAAAAATAACTGAACCGAGATGCAATCTTTAGTTTTCTACATCTAATTACCAAATGTACCAAATGGGGGAGATGGGCGGTCATATAAATTTAAATAATAAATAAAAATAAATAAATAAATAAATAAATAAATAAGCTTCAATATATTATTAAGCTTTAAAATAAGTTATCATTTTGCCAATTAATTAGTTCAACCTATAGCTTAATAATTAACTCATTAAGGCTGCATTCCTAGTTTAATTTTCTTTGATACATACATAGATACATACATACATACATACATACATACCCACACCCACACCCACACCCACACCCACACCCACGCACACACAGACACACATACAGTGGATTAATTAGAAATGATGGCAAAATGTAAGATACAAGGACATTAATAGAGTAATACTGATAACGTATTTGTCTTATCATTCTCCACCCACCACCCCCAGCATGATGTAACAAAACCTTTCTTTGTCTCTTATTCCTTCTGCTATCCTCAGTTTTCTCAGAGTAAGCCCCAACCCTCTTAGGGTATGATTTGTGGGGAGGTGGAAAAAGAAAATGCCCTCGCTCCATTATGTAGACAGTAATTTTCTACAGGCTGGACAACACTGATTGAATTTCACCTCAGTGAAATTTCAGTCAGTATGTTTAAACCTTGATTTCAACAATAGGACAAATTAACAGTGAAATAAAGAATTCTGGAACAGAAAGCTTGAGATGTTTTTGTGGCTCACCCATTTCAGCAGCTGAAACACTGACAGCAGGGGATTGCATTTATGAATGCGTGCTAAGGTTAATTATTTCTAACATCTCTTAGTAGAGGTCACCCAGGGTGAATACTTAATCAAAAATGGTGAGACATCATGGACTTCAGCTTGATTTCTAATGATTCCATGGATACAACCATGGATATCACTGGCAGCAATATGGTAGCGGCCTGCCATTTTGCTTTCCTTCTGGGATATTTTCTTATTTCCCAGTCTAGCCTGTCCTGGTGTTTTCCATCTGAGGAGGAACCAGGCCAAACACTGCATGGCTTCTAATCCAGAGAAGGCCAGGAGATGCTATCATAGACTAAGACAAGGGTTTATTAGGAATGTGCATCTATTTTTGCAGCTGGAATCTCTGCTTTATTGGAATTATGGGGCCCAGTATCATTACTGGGGTTGGTCCAGGTTCTTTTTTTTTGCATCTGGATGGCATTTTTAGGCCATAGGGACTGAGCCAGAAGGGGTGAGGCCAATCACAAGTTGGGAGCTTATTTCAGGAGCTGCTAGTTTGTTGTCATCTTGGCTCCTCCCCCAGCCCTGCCTGTTCTGTGTTGCATCTTGTGTGTTTCTGCATTGTGCTCAAGCCTCTCTCATCTCCTGATAGACTTTTCCTGAAAAACTCTCCTTCTGTTGAGCCTTATATTTTAAACTAAACTTTATTGACCCAATCGTCTGTAGCTTGAATCATGTCAACTGGATTTCTATTTTCTTAGTGGAAACGTTTCACTCCTTATCCAAGGAGCTTCTTCAGTCTGAGTAAAGTTAGTAAGGGAATCCTTAAATATGTTTCTAGGCTGGCTGTGTGACCTTGCACCTGGAGCTAGGTCATGGTTATTTTTGAGATGTTTGTTTCTAAGTCCCTTTATCATCTAAAGGAGGATCGTTAAGATTACCCTGCTGCTGTTGAGCTTGCGAATTGGTCTTAATCTTCCTAGGCACAGAAGACAAAGCAGGAAGGAAGATAGGGGAAAGGTTATGCCTGAGGCCCCCACCTCTATTCAAGGAAGGATTTTCCAAGTTGGCATGAATGGATTCCTTGACCCCTCTCTCAAACCACCTATCTTCTCTGTCTAAAATGTGAACATTAATGTCCTCAAATGAGTGTCCTTTTTCCTTTAGATGAAGATAAACTGCTGACTCTGGTCCTGTGGTGTTACTTCTCCTGTGTTGGGCCATCCTCCTGTACAACGGTTGTTTGGTTTCTCCAATGTAGAGTTCAGAGCACTCCTCACTGCACTGGATTGCATACACTACATTGCTTTCCTTGTGTTTTGGAGTTTGATCTTTGGGGTGTACAAGCCTCTGTCTCAGTGTGTTGGTGGGTTTGAAATATACAGGTATGTGGTGTTTGCCAAATATCCGTTTTATCTTTTCAGACACGCCAGCCATGTAAGGAATGACCAGGTTCTTCCGTTTACTCTGAGTCTCAGCCCTATCTGTTGCTGTTTTAGGTCTGGTAGACTTAGATTTAGTGAAGGCCCAATTTGGATATCCACAGGCCTGCAGAGCTGTTCTCAGATGCTGCTGTTCATTCTTTTTGGAATCCATGGAGGTGGGGATGGTTTCTGCTCTGTGTGACAATGTCCTGATGACTCCTAGTTTGTGCTGCAGTGGATGGTGGGAGTCAAACATCAGGTATTGATCTGTGTGTGTGGGTTTCCTGTAGATCCCTATTTCTAGCTTGCCACCGGTCCCAATGAGGACTTCACAGTCTAGGAATGCCAGTCTGTTGTCCTTGGTGTCTTCTCTGGTGAAGCTAATGTTGGCATCTATAGTGTTTATATGGTCCGTGAAGGCCTGTACTTCCTGGGCCTTGATTTTGACCCAGGTGTCATCCACATACCTAAACCAGTGGGTGGGCATCGTTCCCTGGAATGTGTTGAGTGCTTTCTTCTCCACTTCTTCCATGTATAAATTGGCCACAATGGGTGACACAGGAGAACCCATGGCACAGCCGTGTTTTTGTCTGTAAAAGTCACCTCTGTATGTGAAATAAGTGGTGTTAAGACACAGGTCCAGAAGATGGCAGATCTGGTTTGGGTTGAGATGGCTTCTCCTTTCCAGGGTGCTGTCCTCTTCTAGTCTCTTCCTGACAGCGGATAGAGCATGAGTGGTGGGGATGCTGGTGAAAAGGGAGGACACATCAAAGGAGACCATAGTTTCATCTGTATCCAGTTTCAGGATCTTTGCTTTGGAAACAAATTCTTCCGAATTATGGATGTGGTGTTCAGAGTGTCCAACTAGAGGTGCTAGTATGGTAGAGAGGTGTTTGGCAATGTTGTATGTTACCGAATTGATGCTGCTGACTATGGGTCGGAGGGGTGTTCCTTCCTTGTGGATCTTAGGAAGTCCGTAGATGCAGGGGATGGCTTCTCCAGGATACAGACGGTGGTAGGTAATCCTATCGATGGAGCCATCATGTTCCAATTGTTTCAAACTGTCTATTGCCTTTTTCTTGTAATTGTTGGTGGGGTCTCTTTTCAGTTTTTCATATGTATGGTGATCCTCCAAAAGTGAGGTAATTTTATTGTGGTAGTCTGCAGTGTTTAGAACCACAGTACATCTTCCTTTGTCAGCAGGTAAAATGGTGATGGTTTCATCTTTGCTGAGGGCTGTCAGGGCTCTCCTCTCTTGGACGGTAAGGTTGGGGGGAGGAGGTTGAGCACTGGACAGAGCTGCAGATATTTTAAGCCGGAGTTGTTCTGCTTCTTCAAAAGGTAGGTGGTTGTTGTGGATGGCAGATTCTGTGGCTGTAATGAGCTCCACAACCGGAACTTGCTTGGGAGTGATGGCAAAATTAAGACCTTTGGCTAGGACATCTCTCTCTGGTTGGGTAAGTTCTCTGTCTGAGAGATTTTTCACCCACATGTTCTTTTTGTCCTCTGTGGTCCTGTTGTTGTTGTTCCTCCCAGCGGTTTCTCCAGTTCCTTGTTTCTGCTTGCTGCGAGAAAGAAGAATGTCAAATTTCTTAGTTTGCCTCTCCTTTGTCTTGTGATGCTGGGCCAGCTGTACTTTATTGCCAAGCTGAATAACTCTATCCAGGATTGGGTCAGGAAGGGTGGCTGTGAGTTCCTGGTGAAGGTTTTCAAAATTGTATTGCAGGGCATCAATGGTGAAGTGGACTTGCCTTATTCTTTCATTTAGAAGATGTCTTTGTGCCTGCTGCAGGATCTGCTCTGCTCTGTGACCCTTAACTGTAGATTGCAGGCGTAGGCTTGTCGGGATGAGTCTCTGTTGTCTGCATCTGAGGTTAAAACGTAGGTGGTTTCTATAGTCTGCCACCTTTCTAGCTGTCTTCTCGAATTTCCTTACCAACTTCAGGGTTTCATCCCCAAAATGTATGGCAATATGTCTATGAAGGTTCTCAGTCATCCAGGTGGAATTGTCTGTAGCTTGAATCATGTCAACTGGATTTCTATTTTCTTTTCTTTTCTATTTTCAACCCAAACCAGATCTGCCATCTTCTGGACCTGTGTCTTAACACCACTTATTTCACATACAGAGGTGACTTTTACAGACAAAAACACGGCTGTGCCATGGGTTCTCCTGTGTCACCCATTGTGGCCAATTTATACATGGAAGAAGTGGAGAAGAAAGCACTCAACACATTCCAGGGAACGATGCCCACCCACTGGTTTAGGTATGTGGATGACACCTGGGTCAAAATCAAGGCCCAGGAAGTACAGGCCTTCACGGACCATATAAACACTATAGATGCCAACATTAGCTTCACCAGAGAAGACACCAAGGACAACAGACTGGCATTCCTAGACTGTGAAGTCCTCATTGGGACCGGTGGCAAGCTAGAAATAGGGATCTACAGGAAACCCACACACACAGATCAATACCTGATGTTTGACTCCCACCATCCACTGCAGCACAAACTAGGAGTCATCAGGACATTGTCACACAGAGCAGAAACCATCCCCACCTCCATGGATTCCAAAAAGAATGAACAGCAGCATCTGAGAACAGCTCTGCAGGCCTGTGGATATCCAAATTGGGCCTTCACTAAATCTAAGTCTACCAGACCTAAAACAGCAACAGATAGGGCTGAGACTCAGAGTAAACGGAAGAACCTGGTCATTCCTTACATGGCTGGCGTGTCTGAAAAGATAAAACGGATATTTGGCAAACACCACATACCTGTATATTTCAAACCCACCAACACACTGAGACAGAGGCTTGTAAACCCCAAAGATCAAACTCCAAAACACAAGGAAAGCAATGTAGTGTATGCAATCCAGTGCAGTGAGGAGTGCTCTGAACTCTACATTGGAGAAACCAAACAACCGTTGTACAGGAGGATGGCCCAACACAGGAGAAGTAACACCACAGGACCAGAGTCAGCAGTTTATCTTCATCTAAAGGAAAAAGGACACTCATTTGAGGACATTAATGTTCACATTTTAGACAGAGAAGATAGGTGGTTTGAGAGAGGGGTCAAGGAATCCATTCATGCCAACTTGGAAAATCCTTCCTTGAATAGAGGTGGGGGCCTCAGGCATAACCTTTCCCCTATCTTCCTTCCTGCTTTGTCTTCTGTGCCTAGGAAGATTAAGACCAATTCGCAAGCTCAACAGCAGCAGGGTAATCTTAACGATCCTCCTTTAGATGATAAAGGGACTTAGAAACAAACATCTCAAAAATAACCATGACCTAGCTCCAGGTGCAAGGTCACACAGCCAGCCTAGAAACATATTTAAGGATTCCCTTACTAACTTTACTCAGACTGAAGAAGCTCCTTGGATAAGGAGTGAAACGTTTCCACTAAGAAAATAGAAATCCAGTTGACATGATTCAAGCTACAGACAATTCCACCTGGATGACTGAGAACCTTCATAGATAGATAGATTTATTGACCCAATCTTTTAAAATTGTGTATGTTTTAGACCATATCTATCAGTTTATTTAAATTTTTATTTGTTAATATGAGTGGTATGGAATCACTGTGTGATAGAATCATTTGATTTGCTGTCAGTATGAACTTAAAAGTGTAGCTTAAAACATGTATATCTTTACAGAAGACAATGTTGTTGATTAACCTTAGAGAACCTTAGAGAACCTAGCTTTGTTAATTAATCAACTAAAGTTTGCTCAAGATATATATCAGTGAAAAGAGGTAGTCCTCTCCTTATCTTAGAATCCATCTCTTTCCCTATGTGGTTTTACATGTTTACACTAAACTAAGTCATATCTTGACAGTAGGAATTCATACGGCTATAAATCACAGATGGCCAACAAATCTGATCCCAAGGGAATGCATGACTCACATTCAGAAAAACATTGGGTTCACATAGAATCACTGGAGATTGGGACCAGCTT
The DNA here is from genome assembly GCA_023362775.1 of Charina bottae. Classification (NCBI taxonomy): domain Eukaryota; kingdom Metazoa; phylum Chordata; class Lepidosauria; order Squamata; family Charinaidae; genus Charina; species Charina bottae. The sequence goes on along the minus strand of JALMGJ010000002.1, from coordinate 197,263,009 downwards.
TGTTGTTTCCCAACTACTAAGAGCAGGGGAGAAGCAGCAATCTCCCTTTCAATTGCCCTTATATAAAAATCAGTGAGAATGGGGCAATTAAGTATACATGGTAACACATTCAAGAGATTGGGTCAAGCACAAATGGGTGCTGAATGTGGACTGACTACAGAAGTGAAGTATCAGTATATAATAAGTGTACTGAGGTTGTTGATTATATAGAAAGAATTATGATCAACTCATAAAATAAATATATCAAGGAAGAGTGAGTGGGATGAAAGGATGGAGAAGGCCAAGAGCAAAATGAATGGATGGCACTGAAAGATTCTGAAGAAAAATAGGTGCAGTGTGATTTGATATAAGGGAATGATGGAAGCAAGGATGGATTGTAAGGGTAGAAAGGTATGGAGTGGTATAGAGAATGGCATTGGCATAAATGGTTTTAACTATATTTTTCCTTTTCTTTTCCTTAACTCATGCATTCAGTTCCTTTGCTTTATTTCTTAGTCCTTGTCTGCAGTGTGCATTACCTGCTTACTCTATATAGCAGGGGTTTCTAAACTTTGCCATCACACATCCCTTTCTCGTCTCGTTTCGTGTCAGAAATGCAGGAAATAAAAAAGGGAAAATATTAATTAAAATTTAAAAAGTTAAAACATTTAATAAAAATATAAAATTTATATAACTCTAGCCCAATGCCGGGCCACATTGATGGCAGAGGTGTTTCCGGCCAATAGGTCACCCTGTGTGCGTGTTGGTCCCAAAGGGCACTGCAAAAGACGGGTAGTTGTTTGAATATTGCCGCATTCGCAGGAAGTATCCTTGCCCTCAGGGAGAAGCCCCCATTTTTCCATATTATCTTTAGTTCTGGCCAAACCAGTGCGCAATCTGTTTAAACATCTCCAAACCATCCACTCCTCCTCCGAACCTCCGGGCAGCTTCTCAAGCGGTTCTATCCAATTATGAAGATGTTTTGCTTGAGATTTCCATCTTTTTAATTGTTCTGTTTGAGGTGTAATACCAGTCTCCTCAGCGCAGTCTAAAAAGCTCCTTCTTGACTTCAATCTTTTTGTAGGAGGTACTCGTTCAAATAATGGGTGTGCCAGATTGTGTAACACCTTTCCATATTCCACGCCTTGTGCCACACTCCTTCTAATGCCTGGCGGGGCTATTCCCACCAAGATATATAATTTATCAAGTGGAGTGGGGCGTAAACATCCAGTAACGATGCAGCATGTGTCCTAAGCGCCCTATCTACCTGCGTAGAGCGGCCCCAAACGGGGCAGGCATACTCTCCCGCTGAGTAGCACAATGCAAGGGCGGCCGTGTGTAGAGTAGTAGGATGAGCACCCCAAGTAGTACCAGCCAACTTTCTGAGGAGATTATTACGGGTGGAAATCTTTTGCTTTAAGTTGCAACAGTGTCTTTTAAAGATTAATGTTCGGTCCAATGTTACTCCGAGGTAGCATGGCATCTCACAATGTACGAGACTCACTCCATCCCAGATAACAGCAAGCCTGCGTTTGGCCTGCCTATTTTTGAGGTGAAATGCGCAGACATTAGTTTTTGATGGGTTAGGTTTTAGTCCATTCTCATTACACATCCCTTTAGTGTAATCTTATTTTTTATTTATTTATATTTCAAATTTAGTCACTACCCATCTCACTCAAAGAGCGACTCTTAATCTTAATGTACACACCTCCCCCAAAAATCAAAACACCAAAATGAACACAAATAAAAACAATACAATGAAACATTGGGAAAGGTGGATTTATTGTAATAACATATGACTAGAAGGTTCTTCACACCTCCCCTGGGCTCTGTCTGCACCTCCCCAAGGGAGGTAAATGTCATAGTTTGGGAAACCCTGCAAAGGGAACAGGTGCAGGTAATCTTCGCTTAGTGACCACTCGTTCAGCAACCATTCGAAGTTACAACAGCGCTGAACGAGAGGACTTACAACCGGTTCTTGTGGTTGTGGCCATCACAGCATCCCTGCAATCAGCTGATTGTGATTCTGGCACTTGGCAACCAGCTCGCAATTATGACGGTGGAAGCATCCCATGGTCACATGATTGCTAAGGGAATTGTGGCGTGGCGCACCGGATTGATCTGGGCGTTTCCTGGGCTGGTGGATTGGCACAACCCTGCGACCAACTTGGGTGGCGCAGTAGATTTTCTGGAGTTTTAACAACACGACCTCAGTGGAGTGGTGACCTGGATGGCGTTGTGAACTTTGGGGACTATTAGGTCCCCTGACTCAGGTGCCCCCTGGGGACTTTGACTCTTGCTTTTTGATCTATCGAACATCAGGACAAAGGCCACTGTAGACTCTAGCCATCCCTCCCTAACTGCCCTTGATATAATCAAGGCTATTGGGGTCCCTTCAAGGCAACTGGGACACTCCCTCTCAGGTGTGAGAGGCGTGGGAGGGAGTACAGGTTTGGATGGAGAGTGTGAGGACACTCATCCCCCTGAGTGAGAGGCAGGGGGTGAGAAGTAGTGGATGGAGTGCCCCTCTCATGGACCAGTGAGAGAGTCGAGGAGGGGCACAGTGAATGGGTGGGTGGTGGTTGGGCTCTGCCAGTGCCGAAAGTGTGAGCTGGTGCACTGAGGGGGGGCCTCCATCACCCTGTGTTTGATTGTGACTGAGTGATTTGGATGAATGAATGGAGGAATCCCTGTTCTCAACCAGTGATCTCGGGAGTCCAGGAGTGGGGGCTAATGGACTCAGAGACTCTGGGGGTTGTACGGCGGGGCAGGTCATCAAGGTGGTGACAGGCAGGGGACGCTATGATGGGAGCTGGAGGGCAGGCCATCTAAGGGGAGGACGCCCCCAGTGTTTGCTACCTGTGATGTGTTCCGGCCCTCCATGCTCAAACCTTGGTCCTGGACAGCAGACTCGTGGTTGTCCTGACTTTCGGCTGCTACTTTGTAATGCCAGGTCAATTAATAACAAGGCCCTCCTCATATGTGATTTGATCATGGATGAGGGGGCAGACCTGGCATGTATCACTGAAACCTGGCTGGGCCCGGAAAGAGGCGTATCCCCTCTCGGAGATATGTCCAGCCAGGTTTCAGGTATGGCACCAGCCGAGACCTCAGGGCAGAGGAGGAGGGGTGGCTGTTGTCATCCAGGAATCTCTAATGGCCGTCAGGGGCAGTGCTCCACAAGTTGCCGGGTGTGAGAACTTGTTTTTCAAGTTGGGCTCCTGAGAACAGTTGGGAGTGTTGCTATTGTACCAGCCTCCCTGCTGCGTAGCAACCTCCCTGCCTGAGCTGCTGGAGGACATCTTGGGGCTGGTGGTTGAGTTCCCCAGGCTTATGGTTTTGGGATATTTCAACCTGCCCTCCCTGGGGCGGACCTTGGAAGCGGTTCAGGAGTTCATGGCCACCATGGTGGCCATGGGCCTGTTTCAGATCATCCAGGACCCAACTCTAGACAGTGGCCTCACTCGGGATTTGGTTTTCTTGTCGGAGCAGTGGCAATGTGATCTGAGGGGAGAGTTACATCTTTCCCCTTTGTCATGGTCGGATCACGCCCTGGTGACCTTGAGATTCTCCTATGCTGCTCCCCTCCGCAGGGAGGCCGGACCCATTCGATTGGTCCGCCCCCAGTGACTGATGGACCCAGTAGGGTTCCAGAGGGAGCTGGGGGTTATACCCGAGGATCTGCTGCACGGTCCAGCGGAGGCTCTGGCAGCTGCCTGGAATAGGGAGGCGGCCGTGGCCATGGACAGGATTGCGCCTGTGCGGCCTCTCTTGTCAGGTAGAACATGACACTCCCCATGATTTACGGAGGAACTGAGGGTTCTGAAGTGGATTAAGAGACGCCTGGAGCTCAGCTGGAGGAAGACAAAGACCGAATCTGACCGAACACAAGCTAGAGCCACTATTAAGGCCTACCTTGTGGCAGTAAAAGTGGCAAAATGTCAGTATTTCTCCGCTGTTATTGCACCCGCGGAATGCCGCCCGGCGGCCCTGTTTAAGATAACCCAATCCCTTTTGGGGAAAGGGGAGTCAGAAATCCATCTGCAGGGCCATGGTGAGGAATTTTCTGGGCATCTGCAGGATAAAATCGCTCAGATCCATTCCAAGTTAGACTCCGAGTGTGAGACAGGGTCTGAGGAGATACCCAGGGAACGTTCTTACCTTGTTATCTGGGAACAGTTGGACCTGAGGAAGTGGACAGGATCCTTCAGACTGTAAATGTCACCACCTGCCAGTTAGATCCATGTCCCTCCTGGCTGGTGAAAGCAGCTCGGGAGGTGACGTGTGGCTGGGTCCAGATGATGGTAAATACATCCTTGAGAGAGGGGGTATTCCCGGCAGCCTTTAAGGAAGCGCTGGTGCGCCCCCTCCTCAAGAAGCCATCGCTGGACCCTACTGTACTGGATAATTTTCATCCAGTCTCCCACCACCCCTTTTTGGGGAAGGTGGTTGAGAAAGTGGTGGCGTTACAGCTCCAGAGGATTCTGGATGAAACAGATTATCTAGACCTCTTTCAGTCAGGTTTCAGGCCCGGTCATGGGACAGAAACTGCATTGGTCGCACTTATGGATGATCTTTGGCGGGAACGGGATGGAGGCAGTGCATCCATCCTTCCTCTTCTTGACCTCTCAGGGGCTTTCGATACCGTTGACCACGGTATCCTTCTGGGACGGCTCAGGGAGTTGGGGCTGGGCGGCGTAGTCCTGCGCTGGTTCACCTCCTTCCTCCGGGGCCGGTCCCAGTCAGTGTTGATAGAGAGCGAGAGATCCAGCCCGCAGGCCCTTCTTTGTGGGGTGCCACAGGGCTCGTCTCCGCTCCTTTTTAACATCTACATGAAACTGCTGGGTGAGATCATCCGGCACCATGGGATGAGGTATCATCAATATGCTGATGATACCCAATTATACATCTCCATCCCAGGTGAAGTGATGTAGTGACCGCCCTGTCCAAGTGCCTGGGGGCTGTGGGGGCCTGGATGGGGAAAAACAGGCTTCGGCTGAACCCTGGTAAGATGGAGTGGCTGTGGATTAATGGCTCCTCGGTATCTGGGAAATTGTCATCTTTAGTTCTGGATGGGGTTGCACACCCTCAGACAGACCCGGTGCGTAACTTGGGGGTCCTCTTGGACTCACGACTCCTGCTCAAAGAGCAGGTGGCAGCCGTGTCCAGGAGGGCCTTTGCTCAACTTCATGTTGTGCGCCAGTTACGCCCTTTCCTGGAACGAGAGGCCCTTTGAATGGTCACTCATGCCCTGGTTATCTCCCATATAGACTACTGTAATGCGTTCTACATGGGGCTACCCTTGAAGAATATCCGGAAGCTATAGCTGGTGCAAAATGCAGCCTCGTGGGCAATCTTGGGTGTCCCAAGGCGGACACATGTAACACCTCTGCTGCGCGAGCTGCACTGGGTTTGTTTGCTTACAGGTCCATTTCAAGGTGTTGGTTATGACCTTTAAAGCCCTACATGGCATGGGTCCAGGTTACCTAAGGGACCGTCTCATCCCCATTACATCGACCCGTCCCACCCAGGCATGCAGAGAAGCCATGCTCCGGTCCATTAAAGAATTCCATCTGGCAGGGTCACGGAAGCGGGCCTTCTCTGCAATAGCCCCTGCCCTTTGGAGCATTCTTCCCCCGGAGGTAAGACAGATCCCCCCTCTCCTGGACTTCCGAAAAAACCTCAAAACCTGGTCTTGTCAACATGCCTGGAGCTGGAAGGACAGTGTTCACTCCTGGGAATGGATAGCTCCCTAGAACAGCTCGAGAGTGGCCCCTTTTTACTCATGGACTGAAGAAAAACCTCTGCCATCTGGATTTTATTACATTTTATCATCTTATAGCTATTTATTGTATTTATAAATGTATTTTAATTCATTGTGTTTTTACTGTAAACCACCCAGAGTCCCTCTTCCGGGGGAGATGGGCGGTGATAAATTTGACAAACAAACAAATAAATAAATAAATAAATCGCCATTTGCGACCTTCACTGCTGGTTTCTGACAAGCAGTCAATAGGGAAGCTGGCAGGTGGTCACAAATGGTGATCACATGAGATGCTGCGACCACATGGGATTTTCCTAATGACAGCAACTGGAATTGCCACAACTGCCATCGTTAAGTCAGTGAGGTCATGTGATGTCGCACTTTATGACCACGTTGCTTAGCAACGGAGTTGCCTGTCCCAATTACCATAGTTAAGCGAGGACTACCTGTAATAGATATTTATGTATGGCTGTTTTTCTCCAAGTGTAAGGCTGCACTTCATCTAATTACTAGACCAGGATCAACTGGTGCTCCTGCATACTAGAGTATCTGTGTCTTAATTGAGACCCTTTTCTCACCTAGCTCTGGTTCTTTGGAATTGACTTCTATCAGAATAATGTTTGGAGTCAGAACCCTTTAAAATTTAAATAAGCAGTTAAAACACTTCATTTTCTTGGGTCTTTGTGAAACAGTTAAAACAGAGAATAAAAAAAACCCCTTATTCGTTTGTACAGATGTTGATTTTATTATGTCATTAGCCTTTTAGTCTAGAGCAGCCTTTCTCAACTTTTTGACCCTGGAGGAACCCTTGAAATATTTTTCAGGCCTCGGGGAACCCCTGCACATTCAGGCTCAAATATAGGCCCGAAGTTACAAAATTATTATATTCGTTTCATGTGTAGGCCTGTATATATGCATTAACAGTATTCTTAAACTAAAAATAAAGAATGAAACTTACCTCTTTAATGTGAAGTTGCCCGAATTTGAAATAATTTTAAAAATAAATCGTGATCTCCCAGGGAACCCCTGGTTGAAAAACCCTGGGTCTAGAAGAACTTCATTTTAAATTGTGATTTTACCATTTTTATAGTGTTTTATAGTATTGTTGTTGTTACCCTATGTCTGTATGGGATGAGAAATGAGATGTTTAATATATATTTCCTGCTGGGCTATTAAGATCACACTGAAAGCTGTTGACATGAATTTTGTTGAAAACAATCCTAAAGAATTGTTGGCTACAGCAGAGATTTACAACCAAATCATATTGAAAGTATTGGTGACAATTGCTTTAGTATTTCTATATCTAAAGACTTACATTGTCATGTTTGGTGGTATAGTCCATCCATAGGTTAACATTCTGATATTTGATTGAAAGAAACTGAAGTGCATGGTTCAGACTGGGGTTGCACACCATTCTAAGCAATTGTTTGTTTCTACTATGGTCTCCTGAACCAGAGTGGCCTGGACTACCATGATTTACAAACCACTAAGGCAGGTTATCACACATCCCATTACTGTAAACCAAAGCTGAACAATCCATGTTATAGTTTAGCAGGATGTATAAATTGAGCCAGTCTTTATGTTGATAGCTAAGGGACTTAAATACATTTTGCCTGGATCAATCATGCTTCCTATTTCACCCAACCCCTCCCACCAATAATCAAAACCAGTGACATATTTTTACTGCTCTTAAAATATTTTACATATTTACTATTTTTAATCTTTTACTATTAAGAGTCTCATTATCTTCCTTTGAGAAACTAATGAATTGTTCAAAGGGTTTACCGTTAAACATGCACAGAGCTAAAGAGAATGTAAAAATAGCTGTTTCAAAAACCTTGTATTATAGAAATTTCAATTAATATATTTTGGAAGCTTTACATATTTAGTATTTTCAAGTAATTTGAAAAGCATATATACAATAGTTTGAATACATGCATGCAGTAAATATTTTTAATAGTCTATAATGCATCTCTGCATTAAGATTATAAATTATTCTAGTTGTATTCAATTAATCAATGAAATAATGAATTTTAAATTTGACAATTGTAGATTCTGTTTACTGATCTTTTATTTTCTACCCACTTTGCCTTTTTTGTTTCCTTTTCTTTTCTGTAGTTATTTTGTTCCTTAAAATGTTTTAAAATAGATTTTAAAATGTTCAAAGAATATTATAAAGTGGATGTGTTGAGTATTGCCGCAATGTATTCTTCTAGCATGCTTTTAGTCGATATACAATTAAACTGTATTTCATGTTATTGCCATCAATATAAACCTTAGCGTATTTCAGAATGATTTAAAATGGACTGTTTGAAGGTCAGATCAGGGTAAGCTCTTTACAAGCTTGGGGGGTCTTATTGAGTTCAATCTTTGAAAGACCAACATTCCACAATGTTACTCTATACGGGATGAGGATCAAGGTAGGGCTACCAGATCTGCATTGCAAAAATTCAGATGACTACTTGATAGTGACAAAATGCTGGAATTTCTGCATCTGCTGATTGTAATCTAGTGGCCATACTTCCCCCCCGCCAGATCTAGTAGTCAAAATGAAGGCAGATACCCATAATCAGGTACCCACTAATATGCTTGCCATAGACTATCATGCACTGAATTATTGCAACTCTGGTATACACGCACAGGTGAGTAATCATATTTTTAAAACCTATCAGGAATTGCAGAGCAAAAAACTCATAGGCAAATGGTGATAAATGCTCCAACCAAGAGACCTAATAAAACAAGATCTCAGATCAGGTCAAGTTTCCAAAATAATAATTAAAAAAACATCCTGTAAGACATTTTGGGGTTAAACATCAGTTCTTATTTGTTATCAAATAAGGATCAAAATTAAAGATCTGCTTCATTTTAGGAATTGTTCTATTTTAACTCTGAGTTTTAACTGTGTATTAAAGCCAGGATACATGTAGGTACAGGGCTCAACTGAAAAGACTTACTGCATGCTCTGAGAAACCAGCAACTAAAGAAAATTTCCAAAATATTACTAACCAATTCTTACTCTTAAGAGGGAGAGAAAAGAAAACGCAACTGGCCAGAGGGCTGTAGCATAGCTCATTTTATTGTTTAAACAGTTTTGCATAGGAAATATATCTGCTTCCAGTAATTGACTGCAGTATGAGCAGCTGCTAGCAGTATAGGCTGGATATAACAGTAAATCACATTAACTCAAGCTTGATTTACACCAGTTTAAAACTTGTGGCAGCTGAGCTTTGTAACCTAATGAAAAGTACTCCAAAGAACATGACTGTCCTGCAAATAAGCAGAGTTGTTCTCCCCAGAACCCTTAGTTACAAACCTTCTGGCCCCAAAGAAAGTTTGGCTGCCCGAGGTCCCAATCGTAAAAGTGAAAACTGCAGAGTATATATGCATCCTATGGGTAAATTTATCATTACACCAAAATTCTGCATGCGTTTAAAAACAAACCAAACGGAAGTACATCTAACATATTGGGGACCTCTGGCTCTGGGGAGAAGTGGAGAAGGGTAGGCAATGCCAGAAGTTTTAAAATGGATCAACCCTGGTGTGTAGCTAGCAAGCAATAACTGACTACTCGTCACCTACAGTTGCACTAAATGTATCTAAAGAAACACACAGCCCTACAAAAATGGTTCTTAGAGAATTATCGTTGAGATTGGGGTGGTTCTTCCCAGTTCACTAAAGTCCTATATGATATAAGCACAAATTAACAGCTTGATGAAGACATCATCTAATGTAGCTCTTGAGAAGCCTAAGCCTGGGATGGAGTTACCCCTCACATTCTACAATGTTGTAGTTTCTATTTTTAAAATTTTTTTTGAAGTAAATGTTATCTGAAACATATTTACAACTGAACTCAACAGAGACTGTGAAACTGAACAGGCACTGGTCATTTTTTTAAAATTTCTCTCACTTTTTTTTTTCTTTTTGGTAAACATTTTTTGCTGGTTTTTTTTTTGTCTCTTTCTCTCTCATTTTGCATCAACTTTTTATTAGTCCATGCAACTTCAATGCCCTCTATGAAGAATGCATAATAAGCCATACTTCTTTTTTATTTAAAAAAAAGTCCTTCTGCATATAGATACACATCTGCCACATCAGTCCCTGTAGCACAGTTTTCAAAACCATTCTGTCAAAAATACAGTAATACAAAGACTGGCTTCAGTGTCACTGGCCCTCGCTGCTTCCCGCGCTCTTTTTGCTGCGTTTGTTTCGGTTCTTCCTGGAACAGTATTGAGCACTGAAAGCAACAAAGGCTTGGATGAGCGTGGGGGGGGGGTGGCTAGTGCCACTGAAGCCCCTTTCACAAAGTCAACATACATTTTAATTGCAACACACAGATAATCCTAAGGAGTAATAACTAGTGAACCCTTTTATTATATATATAAAAAAACTACTTACAACCATTGAGGGGAAAAAATTGCAACAAAAATGTATAAATTGACCGTCTCCTACTTTGCCCCCTTTGCTATTAACAAATGTGACCAATAGAGCTGTGGCATGGAAACAGTACAAGAGTTGTCATGGCAATACGTTTGGCTGATGCAAAGGTCATTGTGCCGGGTCAAAGGGCAAACCCAGTGGTCCGTGTTATCCTCCAACTGTGGGGCTCCAACACACCCACACCATTTTGAGGAGATAGAAAAACAGGGGAACTCTCAGAAAGTGCAAATATGAAGGAGGCAGGTTTCAGCTCCTTCAGCATGGAGTAGGACATTCAATTTTGAGCTTTCACTGTTCAACATGATTTGCCTGCATTGTTTTTTGTTTAGCATCTTTTATAGAAACCCAATAAAAAAATAAGAGCCTAGGAAGCATGCAGCTGGTAAATGTTAACAAAAGACCTTGACAGGAACATGTAAACTATAGTCAATGTCATGCTTGGGGCATTACTGCCAGCAATGGTGTAGAGATTTTTTTCAAGGGTGAATACTGTACATCAAATGTGGGATGCAGCCTTCACAATCTCACATAGTATACAAAATTTAGAATGTTTTAGATACAGGACACACACTGTTGACAAAGCTCAGTATATCCTTGTGCAATCTCATTCAGTAAGTCCTTACGAAGCTCCTAATTGCAAATCCAAATTTTTGCTCCCTGAGGACACTGCTATATGAGACATAAGTACTGTTTTCATTTTTTTTCACTGAAATTCTCTCCTGGATGCTCTGTGAACCTGCTCTTAAATACCATCATGTAACAATCACAACATTTTTGCTAAAGGCCATATATACTAATAAAAAAAGACAGTGGTGCTTCCAACATTCTGAAATGCTCCAAAACCCAACTTTCCAATACTAAATACAACAAAATAACCTTCATAAAATATAACTTTTCTCCATTTACAATTTCTTTTAAAAGGATCAGTAACCTATGCTTTTCAAGCATAGTGAAATATCTCGTAACATGGACAGTTTTTTTTTGTTTGCTTTAATACATAAATTAAGAAACTGGAGAGTTTTAACCCAAGTCCAGTTTCCAAACAAGGAAGATTCTTGTTTACGTTAAAAGTGGAAATGACATACATTTCCATTATAATTGCTAAAAATTAGCTTTACAAACGAGGGTGCTTTAAAAAAAAATCTTAACAAAACTATACAGTGTACAAATTACTGTCTACACGATAGGTGGGTCCATTAAGAAGATCCTCTGTTCTTCTCTAATTGCAGCTTCACAGGTTCATTCACATATTATAAATGGAGCTGCCCACCTGAACACACAACTATATTGCTATATTTAATATTTTGCCATGTCTATGTACAGTCTCCTTCACTGCCTTTTTTTCCTTAGTCAAGCCTCAAATGTTCATGTCATTCTAGGGGAAAACACACTTCAGTGGCACTGCCAAGAGGTCAAGGCTGCAAAGCAACTGAAAAAAGGCAGAACAGTGCACATAGAACGGGGTGGCTTGATTTTGTCAGAAGATACTTCCTGATCAAGGAGGAGGTTTAGATTAGATTTGAGCTCGCAACACTTCGTTCTGCGCTGAGAAAAGTGTAGAAGATATGGATATGGTGGATCTTTATATTACAAAGGGAGGCAGGAAAACCCACAGAGAACATTATCCTGAAAGTTTTGTCAGGAGGATGGTCCAAATGACCAAGCAATTCAATGTCAAAAAAGTGGATCTAAAAGAGCAAGGTAGCCTTTTATAAGTATTTTCTTTTTTTAAAAAAACACATCCATTTGATGTATTCATTACACCAGGAGTATTATGAAGTTTAGTTGCAACTAGTCTCTGTCAACTTCTGCTTGTCGATTAAACTATTGCACTTTAAAGTCTGAATTCATCTTGGTTTCAGTGTCCCAAATGAAAGAAATTATTGGGCTGGAGAGATAAATGACTATAGCTCTCCAGTAATTTTTAATGACACCGTTCATACATGGTGGTCATCAAGAGATAAACCGAAAGAACAGTGCATGATTTTATGGGCCACCAGCTAAGGGACTCTCAGTGAGACCTGTTTGTACATTTCGGTTCTTCCCAACAGCCATATATTTAGTGAATTAATTCACTTACAAACGGGCTCAGAAAAAAAGAGCCAACATATAGTTGGTTTCATTCTTACTTTAGCTAAATACAAACCTTACCAACAAAACAATCCTACAGCTTTGCAACTGCCCTTAGACTTTACAGAAGCAATTCTCCCCAAAAGGCATTCTATTGGGGCAAGTGGAATCTGAAAGGGAGCTGTAGAGAATGACTCTCAGCATCTGGGAATCTCAGCACCATTTCAAAGAAGGCTGCAACAGGTAAAATGCCAGCTAATTCAGTGGCAATTCCGGTGGAAATTGGTTGAGATGTAGCCCCTAGTACAAAGGGCCATGGTCAAAGCAGGACATCAGGATTATTTTTATTAATTAATTTATTATTTATTTTATGGCAACCCTAAGTACTGCTTATCTAGATGCTTTTCTACTGCTCTGAAAAAAAGTGAGAAGCCATGGTTCACATGAATAATTTGGAAAGAGTATCTAAAAGTATTTTCTCTAGCTCAATGCCAGTGTTTTAGAATACTCTTCTTCAAACTAATTCTATTATTTTACTTTATTTATATATATTTGCCACACTTATGTGACTCATGACAATGTACCATGTTTTTCAGTAAGAACCTATTTGAACGGAAATTGTACCCTGTTGTAATTTTCACCCTTTTTGCATAGCTGTTTGAAAAGGGCAGATTAAGAACTGTTTAAAATATTTCTTTATAATGTTATAGAAGTGTATGAATTGCCTATCCATTTACATCTGCTGAAACTAAAGGCAAATCAAAATTGTGCATCAGTATACACACAGACTGAGCGCTTCCTTGGGTTTTAGTTTGTATTTCAGTACATATACCAAGGACAAAATACCTACATCCATGCCAGTTGTGAACACTAATACTGGACTTGTACATATACTCATTTCTATCTCCTGGAAAGGGGGAAGACAGCATGGGATTATGTTGGTTGATTTTCTTCCATTGTTGGTGCACATTACAATTGATGGGTGTTATCTTAATCATAATACAGACATATGCGCTGTGTCTACATAAGGTGTTATTCTTAAAAATAAAATGTAAGGCTGAATCATTTATTCATTTCCATTTTTACCTAATCAAAGAGACCTTTACAACTAATTGTTTAAAAAGGAGCTACTCTTTGTAAGAACACAAAAATAAGATGGACTACTTTGCATTCTTGCCAGTATTACAAATGCAGTGTGGAAATTAACAAATTAACAGTGGTAGTTTTGCACAAGAGGGATGTGATCACATATAATCGCCCTTGCTCTAGACAGGGAAACCTTTATATTTAAGCAATCAAAGCTGGCTGTTTTCTATACTACTAATTTTAATATGTCTAATTTTAATATGTAACCAAATTGTCCACAAACACATGGTATATGTGCATTTTGTGCTTGGTGATTTGTACTGAAATACAGTAGTGTAGATCTATATGGGAGAAAGGCTACAGAAGGGATCTGATGCAGCAAAACATTCCACTGGCAGATTAGTCACTGATTGGTCCAGTCCCCTATTCCTACCTGACCTCTGACAATAGAAGTCAGTAATGTTGTGGGGCTGCAGAAAAAAAAAAAAAGGGGGGGGAAATCTCCCTTCTTGCCCAAAGAAGTATATTTCATGGAATTCCAACTGGAGATGCCTCCATTCATAGAAAACAAATACTGAATCCAGTATTTTAAATCTCAAAATGGGCTTTTATATGATGGATATATAACTTGCAAAATTTTACAGGGCTTTTGATCTCTGTGGGTCTTGAGATCTTAATTTTTTTAAAAAAGTAGTTATTTTTTCTCAAGTCAGGTCCGCCTCCGATAAAATCCATTATTATTTATTTTTCATTTTCATTATTACTATTACTGTTTTCAAACCAGAAATGATTTCAGCTTGCACCCCAGGTGGGAAGTTTAAAAGAAAACACCTTTTTGATTTTTTTTAGATCACAGTAGGAAGAAGAGTCGCTTTGTAGCCCTCACCCAGCCAATGGTGCTCTGCTTCACAGCTACACTGTCAAGTGTTAAAAATCCTCCCCGCCCACCCCAGAATATATAGATATATGTATGTAGTTCAAAAAAAAAATCCCCTGTCCATCTCTTAGTACACAAAAAGGACCTCATCACACTGCAAAAATAGCAGTACCCACTTTGGTCAATTAAAACAAACAAACAAACAAACAAACAAAAAAGCATACATTAATCTTTTCTTTTAAATCTGTGTACTTACCTATAATAACCAATACAGCTAAAAGCACTACCTACATAGGCAAAACTTGGTATTGCATAAGTCGTATAAATTTGAATCCCCTCCCCCCAATATTAATTGGAAGATGAAAAACATGAAAGATTAATAGAAAAAACACCAAAATACTGAAAATATTGCTGGTCGATTACAATTTTTAAGCGGCAACTATACACAGCCATGATATGCTTTATAAATGTGAGATAAAGTTATAACTGCTTAAAAAATCCATGATGTCACTTTTTGTTGTTGTTTTCCCATCTGGAGTACAAAATATTTTGTCATAAAAATGGTACAGATTTAAAATGATAATAAATGCAGCAAAACAAGTGTAGTGATGTCACTTTTTTAGATTTCAAGGCAAGGCACGTTATGTGGACATTATAACTTCGTGCAAATTAGGATTACTGGATAGAGTAGTTTTAATTATTCTTTTATAGAGACACAGAGGCAAAATGTATCCGCCCATGCACGATATTGTATATATGAGAAATCTGTCAAACAAGGCTAATTTCTGAGAGCACCATGCAAGTTTTCAGCACCCTGTCATTAGGCTTTTTAAAGAGTGCATTTTTAAAAAATATATTTCAGTTCCCCTTCCCACAACCCAACCACCTGTCATTCCCATTTGTAAACCGGAAGCTATGCCCCCGTGACATGGGTTTACCTCTCTCAGTCTCTGTCATGAAGGTTCTATAGAACCTTTTCCATTATTCATGGGTTCTTGATCCAACCAGTAACTTTAAATAAATAAGATACCTCAAAGGAGGCAGAAGCTAAATCAACGTAAGTGCTGTGTTTCAATTAATTTCTTTTTCTCAAGTAAATGATTTGTCTTGATTTAGTTAATGCCTTTTAATAACCCCCCCCCTTTCAAAAGTGAGGGAAAAATACATTTGTTCGAAATACTTTTGAAATTCATCTTGTCTTTTAATCCCCTCAATTTAGAGTCCAAGGGTTAAAGGACTTACAACAATTATCCCCTTTAGATACAGTTTTTAAATTGCACTTGCCTCTAAGTGTTTTCATTAGCATGGGGAATTATTTTTAGTGTCTTTCTCAGGTTTTTTAAACTGTCATTTGAGAAGGCAACACTTTCTTTTACCCAAAGTAAGGCATTGATTTTATATAATGCCTGCTTATTTAAATGACTTCCTGAAAAATTTAAACTGGGTAACACACTAAGAAAAGACTGGGTTAAGGGCCTAAGTTAAATAAATTGGGGTTGACAACTAAAAGCTGAATTTGTTCTTTTTCTTTGAAAAATCTTCTAGAATCAGACTGCTGAGAAAAAAATGGCTTGTGGCCCTCCTTCTCCTGCAGTTCTGTGGATGCCTCCTAGCCTTTGTTTTGAGAGCTAACTAGGAATAGTGATCCCATGCGTAAACAACAAGAATACTAAACCAATAAACTAGCTTATCATGCAAATATTAAGGCATCTAGAAAGTCAGTTAAAATATATTGTCAGAGACAGAACATCTATTTCCCAGTGGATTTCATAGAACAAAGGCTACTCAGGAGGAGCATCTTTCCACTCATCAGTGAAATATCATCGATCCTCTCCCCCATCCCGTTTTTGTTGTTGCTGTTGATTTTGCCATTTGAGTTTCAATCTTAAGGGAATTAATGATTGTAAGTGCTGCAATTGCTGGTTTATGTTTCTTCTTTCTTCAGTTTCTTCTTTGCTTTTTGTCCCATCTTCCTTTCTTTTATAGTATTTGTTCAGTTTCAATCTCCCTCAGTTGCTTGTTTCTGCTTGAAGAAAAGGCTCTCCAATTATGTTCAAACCATAATTTTGGACATTTGTGGGCAGGATTGATGTCCTGTTTGATACTTGAAAGGGGACCAAGCTAGCCCAGGTACCAGGACTGTTAAAGGAAAAGAAAAAAGAAAGAACACACATTTAAAATGTTGAAGCAGCAACAACAACATTTGAAAGCCACCCAACCTCATGTTTGAACAATAATTCTAATAGCACATTTTGTATCATGAATAAACTTCAATGTGCAAGTACAATATTATATAATGGTTGATCGCTCTATCAATCTAATCCTAAAACTAGCTGTGGCAATGAGTAAGTGCTTAGGATAGACTGCTTTCTGCCATCTAACACAATGCTTGATGCATGCAGTGCAGAATATTGTTCATATCGGCACAAGCTTCTGTTAATAACAGCATTCATGTTTAATATGAAGGTGTAGAGAAGCAATGATTTTTCTTCTTCTCCTTTGTAGGGGAGACTGTTCAATGAAAATAAATTATAGTAAGCAACAGACAGGACTCTTGTTGCAGCATAACTTGACAACTTTAATGTTTGCCTAAGTATTTCAAACTCCCTACCACATTATGATTGTGTTAAAAAGGAACATGCAATGTATTTATCAGTGTTATTTATGAATCTTTGGGGAAATGGTACAAATCTCATAAGTTATTGTTATGTAAATCCACAAGATTTTTATAAGCCTCCAACAAGCAGTATGTTGATTAAGTTAAAAAATACACAGCATTGGCCTTTGTATTAGCACTTGGTTTACACATTTATAGAGGAAGTAAATGTTGCTTTAAAATGTAAAATAGTAGTTGCTGAGATAGATAAATATTCTGATTAAATGAAGTGGTAGATCGAGGTTCATGTCCTGAAGTACATTAAGGACATAACAACACTGGTATGCATAAAATTACTTTAAGAAATTATTTCTTGTTGTTGTATCTATATGCATATAACATTTGCCATAAAGATGCAACAGCAGTTTCCCTCCACCAAGTGATCCACACATATTCTGCTAATTGTAATTCTTATGATTACTATAGCCTTCCATGGATAAATACTTCTGTTGGCCACTGATGGAGGTGAAAATACGTAACACAAAGATGTGTTGTTTTCTGCAGGTACTGATCTCATGCAGGATTGACAGAAGGACAAAGAGTAGCATTTATAACATAACTGATGCATTCAATTTTATATGCCATTGTTTGGATAGTTGGAAAGAACTCCTATTCTTACAGTATATATTCCCTACCAGTTATCATTGGAAATATCGTTCAATATATTATTTCTTAGTCTGAGCTGTAGTTTGCAGTTGTACTCAAACTATGATCTATGCTAATCCTGACACAATAGTAATTAATTTGGGTGTGGATTTCAATTATAAATGTCTGCTTATCTACATATTTTCATGGAATGACTTTATTTTTTATTAACTAGGCATTTTTATTAACAAAGAAAATAAACTACACTGCTTCCTATATGACAGACTGAATTCAGTACAGTATATGCCTTAAGAATGGATGCAGCACACATTGATGCCTGGGTTGAAAGTGTGCCTTTTATAAAATTGAAAGGTCATATTCTCTTGTTGCTATTATTTTGCATTTTAAATTCTAATGGAACTTGAAATTTGTCCATCATCTTTACATTTTTTTTATTTTGTGACATATATATTTACATATATGCCCATTATGCTACTGCATAGCAAAATTATGCAAAGCAAAGAAAAAGAGTAACAAGAACTAAGCAAAATAAATTGAGGGTAGAAGAGAAAAGAATTTAGTTTATATGAACAACATTCACTATACCACTCCATACCTTTCTATCCTTGCAAACCATCTTTGCTTTCACCATATCCTTATACTGATTTATACACTGCCTTTTATTCATTAAACTTCTGCCCTACCTCTGAGGATATCATAAAGTCTATCCAATCACTTAAATCAGTTTTCCCCTTCCTCTCAATCCATAAATTCTTCCTTCATATTGTTTACAAGAGCTGTGAAGATCTGTCTCTTCCCCCAGGCCTTTGGCGAGGGAGAGTGAGACCCCTTGCTTCATTCCATCTGGTCTGTTGAACTTGCCATCTTTTATCTTTTATTGATTTTATTGTAAATTATTTCTTTGATTGTTGTAAGCCACCCAGAGTTGTTGAGAGTTGAGCGGCATACAAGTTATAATAATAATAATAATAATAATAATAATAATAATAACAACAACAACAACAACAACAACAACAACATGTTTATTTGGCAATTCAATCCTTTTTAATTTTCCGTATAAGATGGAACCATCTAAACATACTTTTTGGTACCAATCATTCTCTTCTGTATTTAGTCCACATTCCTTCATCACTCATTCATCCTTGACCTTATCTTTTGTTGTTTTACCAAACATATTTCTAAACTACTGCATTTCCACTGCGTTCAGCTTACTTTATGTTTCTCCTGATATATACAACTCTTACTTCCATATATCAAAGTGGGCAGAAACGTGCTTCTATATACAACAATTTTTGCTTCTCTCAATAGTCATTCTCACAATGGATACATGCTACCAACTTACTTTCTACTAACATTTTGGCTTCTTAATTTTCTCCATCTGTTTGTCCAACTTTAGTCAATAATCTACCAAAATACACAAATTCATTAGCTTGCTCTAGTTTTTGCCCTTTATAAGTAACTTTCCCACTCTATTTTCACTGTCAAACACAACTACTTTGATCTTTGACACATTCGTTTCTAGATCTGTACTTTTCTTTTTATCATACAATCTAATATTTGCTGCAAATAATTTTCATTCAACAACAAAAGTACACATTCAGTTCTCTAAACAAAATACTTCTAGTGCCAAAACCAGTTTTTACACATTTATTCATACATTTATTAAACAATCAAGAGGACATTACACATACTTCTCTTATTCCCTGCTTAATATTGAGTCATTTGCTAAGCATTTCATCTTTTTTCATACCTTCTTCTATCATATACTATTCTTTTTACATTCAGCATTGAACTTTTAACCAAATTCTTGCAAAATTCAAGCCTATTTATTTGCTTTATCATATACTTGACTTTATTGTCAATAAATGCACAGTAAACTTTCTCACATGCATGAATTTCTCAGTAACGCCATAAAGAATAAAACTCTGGTGTAACACCTCCTGCTTGGCAGAAAGCTTTGCTGTACATCCCAATATTTTGTTCACTGTCACCTTTTAAATTCCACCAAACATCTTTCCAGGCATACGTAAGAAAATAATCCCCTGTACTTCTTGCATTCACTACTTGCTATTACTACTGTCCCCTCTGTGAAGGAAAACCACATCATTCTCCAATCCTTGGGCAAAGATGCAGTCTTTACAAACATATTAAATAAATCACAAAGCAACTCCATGAGCAAACACATCCATATTTTAACATTTTCCAACATTTTGACAGTGTTTATGATTTACTTTTCAACATTTTTTATTCAATACTAACATTTATAGCATCCATTTCAATTCTATTTTTCGAAATATGGTTGTCATTCCCATAGAAATCTCTAAAATACTCCTTCCAGCATCCCTTCAATTCACCACACATCATTTCATTACATTTATTTTTAATTTCATTCACTCTGCCAGACACTCCTTTTTAGATTTCTTCACCCACTTCAATAATTCTGCATTTTTGTAACTTTTTCTCCGTATACATTGTATATATCTTTCTCTTACACTCACTTTTTGCAGTAATCATTTTTTTAATATGTGTTTTTGCTTAACCACATATTTTTCATTTCATTATTTCATCAAATATTCTTTTTCATACTTATTAGACTAACTCTAATGGTGGCTCAGCGGGTAAGACGCCAGGCTTGTCGATCAGAAGATCACAAGTTCGGAGGTTCGAATCCCTAGTCCCGCGTGATGGAGTGAGCTCCCGCACTAGCCCCAGCTCTTGCCAACCTAGCAATTCGAAAGCATGCAAATGCAAGTAGATGAATAGGTACCACTTCGGTGGGTAGGTAACAGCGTTCCGCGCGCGTCATGCCGGCCACATGACCGCGGAAGCGTCTTCGGACAACGCTGGCTCTTCGGCTAACAAACGGAGATGAGCACCGGCCCCTAGAGTCGGACACGACTGCACAAATGTGCGGGGGGAACCTTTACTTTTTTTACACACTTTTGTGGCCATTTATGACATTAGTCTCTTTGTTCTGTTTTAGACAGTTTTAATATATTTATGTCTACTGTTTCTTCATTCTGTTGAGAAATTGCTGTCTTATAATACATTTTCATAAGGATTTGACTTCCTGCAGATGTTTTACTTCCACACTAGTGTCTTCCCTTTTCTCCCATGTCCATTTTCTCCAAATTCATTCCTGATACTATCAAATAATTCTTTGTCCCACAATTAGAACCTCCCATCATCACTGTACCCTTTAATTCGTCTTCAAACATAACAATCAAATCAATCATACTTTTACATCATTCATTTACCATGAGTAAGCATGAATAGACATGCTTAAATTGTGTACCTGAAACAAAAAAAAATCAACTAGGCTTATACTCATGAATCACCATTTTCATTCATTTGGGGTTTCCAAAGGGCCCAATCCCACCTATCCATTTATATCATCCAATAGAGTTAGTTTTTCTCCCATATCACATTCATTTAGAATGTTCTGCAATTTCCCCCCAAACTCATCCCTCATTCTCCCATATCACCATAATTAATATAGATCTATCATAGATCTATCAATTCATACTTTCATACACACCCAAAACAATCTAGATGACACAAATATGTACCTTCTGACATGTATTTTAACCCTTTCATTCATATTTAAACCTGTGTCTTTACTTTCATGCATTTATTCACCAACTCTACTCCACAAAATCAGACTACCTTCATTTGACTGTATTACATTGTTCACCTTTCTCTTCATTTTACAACTATACAATGCATCTATCATTTCATTTCATTTTTCATTTCATACCATACTTTTTACCATGTACTTCTCTTACATTCCAAGTTGTAAACTTTGGTCAACCAAAGCTTTCATATAATTACTTTTAGTAAGAGAGAGTAGATTAAGTTACCAGTCTTGACTGTACCAATGTCACATGCAGCACTTCCAAAGCACATCCACAAGTGTAAATGAAGCCCAGTTTGATCTCTAACTAAAGGATTCTTTTGCAAGACAAAATACTGCTGCCCACATCCCAGCAACTAGGAGGTACACATTGTATATTGACACTTTCCGGATGCTTGTTATTGTGTCAGTGATGAAAATGAACATGGCTTACTTTAGACATTCTGGACCCTTTAGAGGCTGCTGAGGAAACCATTCCAAAGATCAAGAATGGAATGTGATATAATTATACCCAGATATGGCAGTTATGTCTTGAATATGTAATAACTAGACCTAAGTGACAAACATCCTTTAGTCACAGATCCCTGTTCTTGGGATCAATTGTTCATATGCATAATTAATGCACTCAGTGTCAAATTTCATGGTTATTTCAGAGCTTATCTGTTCCTCCTGCTGCCACATCTGTTGGTTCCTCATCCTGTATACAGGATATACCAGCAGAACTTATTTTCAGCTTTTGATAGAACAAATCAGAAAGTGAGTCACCATCTCTCTCTCTCTCTCTGTGTGTGTGTGTCTGTGTCTTATCCATAAGTTCTAGACCGAGGCTGGGCAATCATATAGCAGCTGAGACCTACACTTCAGAGTTTTTGGGAAGGTGGGGGACCCAATGGGAGAGGCAATGATACAAAGCAAAGACCATGGAATGCTTATAGGAAAGTCCAATCTTTTCTGTTTAGGAGAGGAGAGGTTTAGGAAGAATTCCTTTGTTTTTTCTTAATTTCAATAATCGTATTTTAGTACTTACAATACAAAACCTGTGTGTTTCCTGTCTCAAAATGACAGGAAACTAGGTTGCCAATTTTCAGCAATTATGGGTGGGAGGGAGCTTCAAGGGATACAAAATAATACTCTTGTTCTCTCTCTGCTTAGAGCAGGACCTGAGACAGCAGCTTACTATTAAATGTTCCTTGATCTCTTCTAACACTGCTTCTTATTGTTTCCAGCAACTCTCACAGGATATGGATACTCCATACAAATATAGGAAATAAGTCTGTATAAACATCCTCAAGCATGATCTACAATGTAGCTTCATTCTACCCATCCTCCTATAGTAAGAGGTTTGCAGCTGGGCCCAACCTTGAGTATGGGGTCTCCCTTTTGACCCATTCTTGTGGTCTGAATGGAGCCTAAGTCTTGGTCCATTTTCAGTCCTGCCTACTGTGCTTCTTCGAGAGCTGCTTGAGATGATATTAGAACTGAAATACTATTTTAACATTTAAACATTAAATGTTTATGTGTAAAATGTTAAAGTAATAATGATGGAAAAGAAGTTTTGAAATCCCATCATGCCCAACAGGAGTACTTCTGGTATCCATGTATGGTGGTGGTGGTGATTATCGAGGTCCTTCAACAGTGGTCCCAGAAGTTTGGTGCTGAGTCTTATGAAGGTCTATATCAGAACTTTCCAAACTTTTAACGTTGGCGACACACACCAACGGCGGCAGCGGGGCTTGCAGTGTCCTGGTCTGTCACGCAAAAAAAAAAAAAAAAAACACGGAAGCGCTGATGGGGGGAACCAAAAGAAGCGGCACCCCCGCCAATCAGCACCGCCACAGCAGCACCGGCGGTGGCAGCGCTGATTGGTGGGGTGCTGCTTCTTTCGGTTCCCCCATCAGCACTTCCGGGTTTTTGCGCGACACAGCAGGACACCGCAGCCGACACAGTAGTGCAGAGCTTTCCAAACTGTGTGTCGTGACACAAAAGTGTGTCGCCACACAACCTGGAAGCGCTGATCATCATCAGCGCTTCTGGGTTTTCCCGCGGCGACACACCAACGGCGGCGCGCAAAAACCTGAAAGTGGCAGCAGCGCTTCAGGGTTTTTGCGCGCTGCCGCAACAGCGGCACTTCCGGGTTTTCCCGCGGCAACACACCAACAGCGGTTGGTGTGTCGCCGCAGGAAAACTTTGGAAAGCCCTGCAGTAGTGTGTCGCGACACACACTTTGGAAAGCTATAGTCTAGATTCTGGACTGAGCTTATGCCAATACACTACATACCTGTGGCATGGTCTCTTCCCTTTAACCAGTATAACTGACTAGCATTTATACTACGTCACTAGAAAAATTAAACCACACAATATGAGAGAGAATGACATGGGAATATAATTCTTGATGGCAACCCTGTGAATATTGAGGGCAGTCTGGTGATCTCAAAAATTTGGCAGTGTGTACAGAAATTGAAGATTGGTTTCTAGAAACGATATATACTATACTGGAACCCTGGATATAGTAAAACACTCAGATTTTGAGCACAGCAGCTCCCAATGAATTTACAAGCTGAAATGCTACTAATGCATTTTTATTTATTAGTTTACATGAGAAAAGTAACAGAGGACAACTAAGTGTTAGAGATCTAGTGTTTATGATATCCTCTGTTCACAATATATCTGTGTTATGAGCCTAGTACTTGATAACAATGATATTAGTAAACTACAGGTATGAAACTTCTATAATCATTTTTCTCAATAGGAAACATATGTAGCATGTTAGTCCCAGTATCTATCTATCTATCTATCTATCTATCTATCTATCTATCTATCTATCTATCTATCTATCTATTTATTTATTTATTTATGAAGAGAATGAGATCCATATTCTCATCATTCTCTTCAGGTAAGTTAACCTTATGCTTTTTCTTTCTTTTTTTTTAACAAGGAACCTTTTATTCCTGCTTTGTTTCAAGCATGAGATAAAAATAATGTCTCTAGGGCTTGTTTTATTTAATATGAGACAGTAATAAAAATCAGTATGCTATACTTACCTAGATTCTCAGGGATGAGTAAACTATGATTCACAGGCTTTTCTTCCTGCCCCCCTTTTCCACCCTTGAACCCTCTCCCCTAAGATCTTACTTTTGTATTTCAGTGGCAAACTTCCACTGAACAGTGGTTTGATTTTTCATTTAAAAAAGCAATAAAATATGTATATTAAGTTCAACAGGCTTAATCCACCTTTCATCTTTTTACCCTGTCCTGAAACTGCTTTAAAAGGGCCCCCAAATGCTGCATTCCCTTTAGTGAAACACTATATTGTCACCACTGTTGGCCTTGGAGACTGAAAAAGTAGGAAAGCGGAGGGGGGGGCGGCCCTTGTGTACCCTGAAACATTGTTTTAAAATACAGCACAGGAGAGATCAGCCAGAAAGCTTTTGTTTATATCATATCAATCTCTTTTTCCTAACAAAAGCCTGATTTGCTTCGTCTCAATCCTTTCAGAAGTTATTTCTTAAAAGGTAAAACCATACAAGCATTTATTATTTTTCTCCTAAACTACTTCACAAATGATGCTCAGCAGGTCATTATACATCTTTGCAGGCAGTGATGTAGCCAATCATTAGCATATATTTATTTTTATTCAGTAAACGTTATAAGAAACGTTCTCCTGAAAAACTGTGCACTTATTTATAGCTGAAGACGACGTTGCGTAAACTAAAATTGAGAGTAGACACTCTGAGATCAGCAAGGGGTTAATGGTCCACTTTCCAGCTGAGAGCACTTTCAAAACACGCCCCTCCTTTCCTAAAAGCGCTGCCAAAATCATCTGACAGGAAACATAAGATTAAGTTTATCCTACCTAAGAGAACAAAAGGGTGCTCAGAACAAACAACTAGTTTACTGCAGATCGGGAACTTCTCTAATCCTATTGGAATCTCTTGTTCAACAAAATACAGCTGAAGAAGTTGTTTTCTCTCTTTTCATTTGTGGATTCCCCACTGTACCCCATTTTGGTCAAACTGTAGTTTTGCTGCTTTTTCCATAAGTGTTAACTTAAAGTGCCAAACATAATCATGTGGAAAATGGACATTATTGATTCCTATGGTCTATTGTTTTCCCATTCTCAGTCCCTGAAGTTCAAGTTCAATCTGGAATTACATCATGTCTGGTTTCTCCTGGTTACCAGACGGCTTGAGACGTGACCACAGCTACAGAAAAAACAAACAGCCTTCTTCACGCTTCGGCTTCCCTATCGATTCAAACAAACTTTTTTCCTGCCTCTCAAGTATGCTTCAAGTATAGAGCATGGTTAATTTAGAGATTAAGTTCCAAATTAGATTATCTAATGGCATCTTAATGGATTGCTGACCCATTTCCTGTGGGATGGCAGCATGCAAGTCTGGCTGGAATACAATTAATTTCTTAGGAAGTGTTCAGAAGATGTTTGCTTAAATGGAAAGGAAACATAATTCTCTGCACATCTTTCTTTATTAGAGAGCTGGGTGAAACTATAACAGAGATAGTGACAAACTGATACAAGCCAGAAATCCTTCCAAGCTTCCTCCTCTACTACGATGATTTTATCAGCAATGTTTTCATTCCACTGTTCTTATTTGCAAAAATTGAGTCTGTATTTTTAGTCCAAGCAAATTTTTGATACAGTATGTAATTTCTATCACCAGAAGAACAATGAAGTTACTCTTGCTACTGATTTTGTTCTTTTAAAGTTTGCATTTAAGTTAGAAGCTTCTGCAAGGCTGTTCTGACATTAAAAAAAAGTTCCCCGTCTCCTTTTTCCAATACAGCAAGCTCATTCTATTTTACTCGCTTAACAGCATCAACACAGCCCCTCAGAACGGAAGGGGAGCAAAGAAAGCTGCTCCAAAAAGTTATATATTTTGAACCCCCTTGGCTAGAGGAGAAAAGGGAATTCAGCATTCTGAGCCCAAAGAAGCAGCCAACTGTTGCTTTGTACTTCTGTGTCAAGATAGCAAATTGAAAGCAGGAAATGTTAACCTAGGATCTGGGAGCAGCAAAATTAAACTTAAATTAGCAATTACTGTAACCCTTTAAAACAGCATTGAATGCATTTGCTTTTTAAAACACAAATTACTAATACCTGATAATTATTGCCCAAACCTTACACTTGGGAAAGGCCTGGCCAAAAACTTCAAAAGTTCACAACTACTAACAACTCAACACTTTGGTCACCCAGCCGGCTTTCATGCCTAAGGCGGGACTAGAACTCACAGACTCCTGGTTTCTAGCCTGTTGCCTTAAATATATGTTTGCACACTGGTTGAATTTATATTACAACTAATATCTAGGAACTGCATTGGCCTTTCTTGCTTAATTAATCTTAATTAAATCATGCTAAAGTCAAATAAAACTTATTTCTGAATGTATTTGGGCAGTGTTTACTATGTTTAATTTAGAGTGATTTCCATACAAAGGCTAATTAGGAGCTGATTTGAAAAAATATGATAAAGTTATCTAAACAAAAGCAAAATAGGAGCTTATAAGTAAACAATTAATGTTCAGTGGAAGTTTGCAGTAACGAGTAGAATGATGATCCTAGAGACAGAAAAGGATGATCCCAGGAAACAGATAAGAATAGTGTGGGCACTGCTCCAAAATTATTTATACAGTAGCATAGTCTTGTGAATTGTAAATTAATGTAAATTACCATCACTTGTAAATTACCATTACCATTACCATCACTTGTAAATTACCATCAGTTTGTCTACAGCCTCGGGCCTAACCCAGAAAAATCTCTTTTCTCTAAGGCAGAGCTTTCCAAACTGTGTGTCGGGACACGTTAGTGTGTCCGCTGCAGTGTCTGGGTGTGTCGCGGCTGCTGCTGCCTCCAAGCCCTGCCAGGATTCTGCACAGGTCCTAGTGCCTGCCTTGTGCCTGGCTGCCTCCAAACCTGCTGTGATTCTGCACAGGTCCTAGTGCCTGCCTTGTGCCCTGCTGTAAGAGTGTGTCACAAAATGATGCAGTGCTGTAAGAGTGTGTCGCGAAATGACGCATGTCTAAAAAGTGTGTCACCAACATGAAAAGTTTGGAAAGCTCTGCTCTAAGGCTACCTAGGCAAAATCACCCAGGAAAATTTGAATCAAGGTCAGCTGTTCACTCACACTAAGACAAGGTACTCATAATGTGGACTTCTGAATGTCTCTCCTGAAGACTAGTTTGGATTCTCTCCTGTCCCCATTGCATAGCACCTCTGAAAATACAATTAAGAATGGAAGAATGTCCTTTCAAAATTGCATTCCCAAAACTTAGCTCCTACCTGTAGGAAAAATAACATGAAACCTTCAAATCCAATCTCTGCCTTCCCCCACCAGTTAACTCAGACAGAGCAATTCTGAGTTGAAAAAATGATCACACCTGTCCTGACTCTTGCCTCTTCTCTATTTAGATTGGTAGTATGGCGGGGCTACTTTTGGTTTTTTTTAAAAAAGAAAGTAATGTGGAGAAAAAGTCAGAACTCCATACTACTTCAATTTCTTTCCTGGTCACTTCAGGTCCTGACTCTAATTTTGACCACTGAGAATTATCTAACATTTGAGGAATTGTGGCTGCTGCTATTTCCAAATTTTGAACTGGATTCATACCTTGTTAGGATCTGTTTTGCCTTGATTTGAATCCCAACATGCAAAGTCCTATCAAAGTGCTGCTCATTCATAACACATTTGAATACACTTGGTTTACACTATTTCTCATGAAGGTATTTACAAAATCATTTGCCTGGAGAATAAAAAAGTGAATTTAGAATTAATCAAAGAGGAGTATTGCATGGTGAAATCCTAGACGTGCATCTTCGTAATATTTTTATGAATTACATGGATGATGGCTGAGACAGTATTATTATGAAATGTGAAGACTGTGCAAAATTTGTAGGCATCTGAAGCACTTTAATACAGGATAAGAATCAGAAAAACTGGTAACTGGAATAAAGATGACAAATTAAAAAAACTGGTCTTCAAGATCATGTTGTTGTAAAAATATGGCATTTTAGTCCTCTTATTAACTGAACTATTATTTCAAAGGCTAAATAATTAATAAAGTCAGTTTTAAGTTGTCCCGTTTTAATCCTGACAAACTGTAAAGATCCAGGAACAAATAAATAGAAAAACCAGAAGGCAACTTTTATAGGTGTCAGGGCCAGCCCAAGAACGACGACGAGTCGGTGTAATCCAAACTCCAGTTCTTTATTGTTCTCACCATCAGACAGAATCTTGCCAGACTAAAGCTATCCTAACTAACCTAAGGGGAAATAACCTAGGAGACTCTAGGGCAGAGCCACTCTGACTCTCTTTGACTCCCTGCCAAGACTCTCCAGACTGCAAGCCCGTTTATCTCCTTGGAATGCGCTCCCTCCTTCCTGAGAACCAACGGCAGCTTCGAAATCCACCACAATAGGACTTACAGAATGTGGAATATTTAACCAATATTTTTTTTAAAAAAAAAGTGTTTGGGAGGGATTAAAGATCAACTATGACAGTGATGATGGAAATGTACATAATCTCTACCAAACATAACACACAAAACCCATATAAATTAGAAACAGGTTAAATTTTTGGAGAGAGCACATTTAAGGCAGTTAAAGAGTAGTTATAAAATATGCTTCCTTAGAGAAGTTTTCAAAACAAAACTGAGCATGAGACACAAATATTGGTTGAAATGAACCCATGGAGTTCATTTTCTATTTACATTTGGAGATAAGCCAAACAGTCCAGTCTATACAGTTTTATCAGTTCTTAAATGAAATAACTGGCAATAATACCCAATTATATATTCAAGTTGGAAAGCCCATTAAATATGGGAGATAATTTCCAAGATTGCAGCAGATGATAGAATGAGGAAGAAGGACTTCATAATTTTACTAGGCAGCTTTCAGTATAAAACGAGAAGGAAAACAGTTGTTCGTTGTGTTTCTGTGTGGTGGAGAGAGTGAATGAGCATAGGATTCCACTTTGCAATTGCTCTTTTCACCCCTTCCCACTACATCTCCTGAAACTCTCCAAAGATTTGCTCTTGTATTTGGGGAACTATCTGGAATGATATTTCAAGAAGGGAAAGAAAGAGAAAATAATACCTTTTCATGACCTTATCAAATCGAATCAGAAGCAATTCTGCAAAGAATCAGAATTACTTAATTACACATATCAACTAACATGTTAAACGTTTTACATCAGTATCTATTTCAAAGTAGCAGTTTCACCTTACCTGCAGAGAAAGTAATTTTACGAAAGGGAAGACTAGCTAATTCTACTTAAGTTTAAGACACAGTTTT
This sequence comes from Charina bottae, assembly GCA_023362775.1. NCBI lineage: Eukaryota > Metazoa > Chordata > Lepidosauria > Squamata > Charinaidae > Charina > Charina bottae. The sequence continues at coordinate 197,233,604 of JALMGJ010000002.1, read as the reverse complement.
ACCTTACCTCAGAGAACATTTCCTAAATTCCTAAAATCTGCCCACGTGATTTCCCAAATTGTTCCTTTGGATATTATTCATATGTGTTACCTAACATTGGACACTTCCATGCTTGTCATGTATTAAAACTATACTAATGTATTGTATTTTATATGTTTTTAATTAATCAATTTTGTTGTAAACCAGCCAGAGTCCCCTTGTGGGGGGAGATGGGCGGTGATATAAATCAAACAATAAATAAATAAATAAATTCTTAAAACTGTTTCTTAATATGAATATAAGCATAATATAAATTTGCAAACTTCAAATTCCCTACCCATACATTTTTGCCACGTTGCTTTCTTCATCGTTTTATATTTGACAATGAATATTTGGCATCCTAAGTGCTTAACCGTAACGTTCATTTCAGCTAATGCAAAACATGTAATTCAAAAGATGTTAGATATTTTGCAGTTAAATTTTGACAAATCTAATCCTGGAGGCCAACTTATACAAATAATGAAGAACCCAAGATAGTTTAGGTTTGGAAATAATTAAAATTTTACCTTTGCCAAGTAATTCCCAATGTATCCTCATTGGCACTGGGGTATAAATGCCTGCCGTTTTGATTCATGGTCCAGTCACAAATCCTCAGCTGTCAATTGAAACCTAGCAGTCAGATATGGATCGAGCAGTACTACAGTTTTTAGTATTTAAATGAATGCATGCAAACTAGCATTTTATATGGCACAAACCTTACATCCCCAAGTAGTAGTAGTAGTGGAAAAAAAACAATTTTAAAAAATAAATTTTAAATTCTTTAAATTCTTGTGCAAAATAAAATTGTACACATTTAGAAAATGCTATATGGATATGCTTTTCTATTAATCAAAGCATAAAAGAGCAACTGGAATTTAGCAATTAATTATATTATAAACTGAGCTGGAAACAAAGTAAATATTAATGTTCAATTTTAAAAGAAAGAAAATAAAAACCACTTAAAATTATTCAATGTTCCAGAAAGAAAAGGACAAAAAAAAATCAGTATCTTTGAAAGCATGCATTTGGTGATACACAGATGACATGCAACTTATAGGAAAGGATCCAAAATTACACAAAGACCTTATCTTACTGTTCAAGAAGGAAAGAGGCATTTGTAATAGAGGTTGATTAATTTAGTGTTACTGAATACAGCATCTCTTAACATGCACTGGTAAAATAATCTGATCTAGTTCTTAATTCAAGATAATAGCACTTAAAAGACTTTAAATACAAGGAGAAATGCATTACATGTAAGCTGAAATAAATATTTCCCAGGTCACCAAATCATCAGAATTGCTCTTTTTAAAAAAGAACCCTATCCATGTAACTCTACACAGCCATTGTCTAGCAGCAGACCTGCTAGCAGTTTTTTTTGAAAATATATGATTATACTTATATTTGAGAAAACAAGCCTTATCTAAACTTTTAAAGAAAACAGAGAAGTATGATTTTAATCTCTATAAATGACTCTAACATATATCACGCATCGAAGAACACCTTGAGTTAAATGCAATAATGTGACTATAATTAATTGTATATAAATGTGATTTCTTCCCCTCTCCACAATCTCTAAGTGGCTCTAAAATATCAATGTTTTAGTTTAAGCAGTGACTTTCACAGCAGCTCAATTTATTACACTCCTTTCCTGAAAAAACACATGTGCTGAGGAGAAGACTATATTCTTGTCCTGACCCTGTCTGACTGCAACATTTCTGTGCTTCCTGTTGCTGAGTCTTCAGAAATGGAAACACGGATTTTTAACAACTGTTTTCTTAGCTATTATCTGAAGAACTCAGCGAGGGGGGGGGGAGGAGGATTATTTATTAATTTATTTTAAATGTTTCTATACCTTCTGCCTTTAAATGAAATCTCAAAGTGACTGGCAACTAAACAGAAATGGAATCATGCAGACAAAAATAATTTTGAAGTGTAGTAACAATGACAGAAGTTATACAGAGAAAAGGGTATATTTTCAGGGTAAGTCCTGCTGCTGACATAGATACGCTGGCTGCATTTTTAAATCTCTTCCAATAGCTAAGTTTCTTTTTAAATCTGCAAGGGTTTAATTCATGGTTTAAGATGCACACAGCCATCTAAGTGAGTGGATGGGTGGGAAAGCCCTGTTGGCAAGTTTGTCAAATGTACGTTTTGCTGTATGTTTCTCCATTTATATAATCATTCTTTCTTCATAAAAATGGGATTTAGTATTCATCTGTCAGCAATAGCATCTTTGCAGGCTTAACCAAAATCTGACATTAAAATATAGTTTTTGGGGGAAAAACTTTATTTTTGTATAACAGAGTTTTAATTTTGTTTATAATCATAGTGTTTTGCATTTTATAAACACTGTACTGTGGAAATTATCACTCTGAATGCCCTGTAGGCCGAAAGGGAAGACAGAAATCGTACAAATAAGCAAGCAAGCAAGCAAACACCGAATGACAGAAAATCAGAGGCATGAATGGAGTGTGCAAACTACAGCTTCTGTTAATTGTAAATTAGCATGAGAGCTAAGTTAACAAAACAAGTTTACAATTGTTGCTCTCCTGCTGAAGGATAGTACAGCTAGAACCAGAATATTGAGGAACTAGAACATATAGCAGCTGAGCAGACTGAAACCATGTTCCCTGATGTTTTGATTTCTAAAAAGTGGTTTGAACAAATATTTCGGCATGGTTATTCTTGAAGCATTTTTAAAAGTCTTGAATAAAAGCAGTAATATGTTACTAATAGAATTTTATTTTTTTGGCATTTACAGAAGACAGTAAGACTTGATATAACACATATTGTTCGCACAAACATTTTAAATGTTATTTGCCTACCCTTCCATATGAATGTAGCATAGTTAAAAAACTGAAATTATACTAAACAGATATACACAAATGTTCAGCAATATGCTGCCTGTATCGTAAAGCAAATAGTCGTAATCCAGTACTGATGCTGTCAGCTTTGAAATGGTGATCATATCTTGGAGGACCAACTTTTAATCAGTGTGTAGGGCAGGGCTTTCCAAAGTTTTCCCCACGGCGACACACCAACCGGCGTTGGTGTGTCGCCGCGGGAAAATCCGGAAGTGCGGTAGCGCGCAAAAACCCGGAAGCGCTGCTGCTGCTTTCGGGTTTTGCGCACTGCAGTTGGTGTGTCGCCGCAGGAAAACCCGGAAGCGCTGATGATGATCAGCGCTTCCGGGTTGTGTGGCGACACACCAGACTGTGTGTGGCGACACACTTTTGTGTCGCGACACACAGTTTGGAAAGCTCTGGTGTAGGGGATAAATAGAGGTAGAATTTTAGGCCATTTCACCACCACACAGCTGATACTGCTGGCCATGAGTATCTGTGTGTCATTACACTCACAATCTTACATTTTTGTATGATAATCCAGTGCATATTTCTATGCATCAGGGTATGACCAAATAACACAAAACCTACCAAAATTACATAGTACATTCTTGTAACTGTATATGGCTTCACAGATATGGCTTACTTTATACACCTGACTCTTCTGTTAATAGCTGTGATGTTATCAGCTGTACAGCAAAATAACAAATCCCAAAGAAATCCATGCACACAACAAGAAGTGCATGCTTCCATTTCCCCCCCTTTATACTACATGTTCTCCTGCTATATGGCACTTAAAATAATGCCCTGGAAGATCTTTTAAGGAGCTTTTCTCTTTCTCTCTGGGAGTGCTTTTGTATGTCTGTATGCATATATACATGTGTGTAAAACACCTCTTCACTGAGGAAATCCTCCATGCTGAATCAAATGTTATCAATTGGGGGATCCTTTCGCAACATTATTGAGGACTGTATTGAGGACACAGAAAAGGAAGAGTGGATGCAAGGTTTGTTGAACATTTCTTTAAAACAAGATAAATACAACCTTTTGTGGTTAGGGATACAACTGGAAATTTGGAAACGAGTGGTGGAAATAATCATAAAATGGCTTCCATAACAGGCTTGCCTTTTCACAAAAGAACTGGGCATGGACAATCATAAAATGTCAATTTCCCATAAGGTGAACTAACCCCAGAAGATGCTCTCTCCCATCCTTGAATGGCCTTTGTGGGATCCAAAGGCATTGCTGCAAATTAATATAGTATCAGCTCTAGATCAATTGTGCTCTTATGCCTTCAATTGTATAATTTTACTACATAAGAAAGCAAGTGCATTATATCAAGCTAAGTATGGAAACTGCAAACCAGAAATCTCCCAAATATACAAGTAATACACTTTGTAAGATCCACAAAAATATCTGTGAATGTTCCACAGAAATTCTATTGCTGAACAAGGAAGCAATTACTCCTCGGTGTTGTTAAAGAAAACAGCTAACTTATCTACTTTTTAGCTAATTTACAAATCAAAATATTACTGGAATTACACTACCACCAGCTTTGCATACAAAGCAGTGCTGACTGAGAATGAGTCAGCTCTGAATCCCAAATACTGTGTACTCAAAAGCAGTCAACAGGTTTTGGGTTCTCTCTTTACACATTAATCCTGTGCACTTTGAGTCAGAAGTCAGAAGGGATAAAAAGTTCAGTTCCACATTCTTAGAAAATGTTTCTCAGCTTGTTGTATATGTTACTTCTACAAGATTCAGGGAACTGAAAACAGCCCTTAAAGCTCAAGCGTGTAGTATTTACTTATGCTCAGGACAGATATATAGTGTGTTGAATTGAGGTTACATCTGCAGAACTGGAAGGGAGGGAGCTTATTCTTCACCCGCAGTATCTCCTGTCAGCCTCCAAATCATACCCTTCCCCCATTCGCTTCGAAGTCAGAGAGCTTTCCCAGGTGGGAATGGCATAGGGGGCTGGAGACAGATTGTGGGGAAAAAAGATTTTCCATGCTTCACCTCCCAACATACATGGGATATTTTAATGGCTGACTGAGAGAGGAGTTAGTAAACAAGTCACCCTGCAGAGATAATCTGAATCCAACTAAGTGTGTTTTTAATTTAATTTCCTATCACCACCACCCAACAGCCACACTTTCACACAAACAAAATATAAATTTCAACTTACATTAGCCCTATTTGTCTTGGCTTGAAAGAGATGAATACCCAAACCAATTACATATACAACGATTTTGGTTTCATCCTGAGTAAAACCCCATTTACAGTACTATCCAACTGAACAACTTGCATGCAGCAAACTGAACCATGGTTGAACTAATTTTGAAACTAAAATCCTAAAGTTCATCACAAGGAAAGTGATTTATGGAAGAATTTCAAGATTCTTGTTATGGAAACAGGTGCTGATTATGGCAGAAAGTCCAAGCATCATACCAGCAACGTTTTTTAAATGCCTTCAATTCTTCTTTGATTTTGCAAAATGTCCAGTCTAAGATGATATGGCACTATAAAACAAGTTTCAAAGGTCTTGCATATACTAGCTCACTGTTTTTAAATATTTGCTCAAATCACAAATCCATAACTAACTTAAATACGTCTATCGTTTAATATTCCTAATTTGAATAGAATTGTTTTCCTTCCACATCTCTCTGGGTAATTCTTTAAGTGAGTGCATGTATATGTCTCTTGTGTTTGTAAAAATTAATTAGTTATACCAGAGCCTGCTGTGCTTTTTTGTTGATTGGAGGAAACCTTTAAACATTTGCATATTCTCATTGTTTGACTGAAACTTCCTTTCAATGTGTTTCCTTTCCAACAAGAGTAGGTAAAAGATGACCTCTTATTCATTTTCATGCTTCTTTTGACAGTCATGTGATCAGATTTTACGTCAAGCTGCCAGTTATGATAAGGCACACAATATGAGCAGCCTGATAGCCCATTTCCTGAATTTAAGTTTGTTTAAGTTTGTAGGGTCTTTTTAGTCATTGCCTAAAGCAAGAGGGCTTACTGTCCTGGCAATTTTAAGACAATAAATGTGCTTGAAACTATCTCTTCTGTTTCATTTATATGCTGTGAACAAATTCAACCAAGGGAATTCATTCTTATTTCTAATTACTCCTTAAACAAAAAACAGAAAATGTATCTTGAGACACACTCAAGATCTTATGTAATATGAATAAAGATAATTAGTAGTTCTCTATTTTAAAATACATTTTAAACCCTGGGAAAGGCCAAAAATATATCTGAAAATAATGCTAGGAATATCTATTTCTATGTAGCAATAAATTCCACATAATATTAGGCAGTACAAGATATTAAAGATGTATCAATTTTGGAATGACTAGATGAAACTAATACATGGAATACTAATATTTTCAATATAATTTGTAATTACTATTTTATTGCAGCTTATTTGTTTTCTTAAGTGTTTCTTTTTATAAGATCCAATAATCTAACATTGAATATTATTATAAATCTTACAAGTTGTTTTTTTTTTTAAAAAAAATTCATTTCCTGAATGAAAAGGGTGTAGGGAAGCTTGTTGATAAGAGTAAATAAGGGATTTATCAGTTCCTCCTGAAAACAAAATCAGATCTGGAATCCCCTCCATAGCTATCATAACTGTATTGATAACCTTCAGGAAGAAGATGCTTACATAATCACAAATGGTATGCCTGTGAACCAGACTGAATAAATTATTTAAGTTCAGCAGTCCCATTCTTCATTCTTTCTTTCCCCATTCCCATAAACCTTTCCAAAAATCTACTTCAAAATTTCTATGCTTTGTACAGAACTCTGGGATGTCCTATGGACTTTACATTCTAGTAACTTCAGTTAGCAGTATTACCTGTTGAACTTAATCAGTTCCTACCACAAAATATATCTTACATTTCAACATTTAATTCAGAGATGATTAAGATAAGATAATTTTCAGAGAAAATTAAGAAATATATTATTGGTGAACTTTTCACTATAGAACTCTTTGCAGATTCTGTAGATTCACACAGTGCTTGATTAACTGTTAACTACACAAAAATCTGATAACAAAATTGAAAACCAAGAAAATAGCCCTTTATTGTTAAAGAACAAGTCATGAATAATTACTTCATTATTATTGATATTAATGAGGAACTCTTTTATACAATTATTGACTCAAAGAGGAACTCTACATTCTAGTCACAGAATAATTTCATACTGGGTGGGGAATGAGTATAAAATAGTCAATATCTGAGTATCTAGAATGTGCTATTTCAGTGTAGAATTATTTGTTAAATTGAAAGTTAAATTTAGCAATCCTAAATAGCTAGGAACTAAAAAGAGCTACAACCATAGAAAAATGAATGTTTAAATTTATTATTTTTAATAATAACTTTGACTTTATAACTATCAGTACATTAAGTTACATGCTTTTCATAATAACCTGGTCAGTAAATTAAAATGTATTGCTGATGTTGGCTCTCAGTATATATCATCTTTCAAAGCTGTATTTATAATGCTTCCATAAATGCAAACTTTCCAGCAACTCTCTGTAATAAATTGTTTTACTGGAAATTCTACTAAATTGTTATTTTGTGGAGAGACTATTTATAAGGAAAATCACCAACAATATAAGCTGCTTAAATTTATAGTCACTATTACAATTTATACAGCCCATATTATAGTTCCTTTTAGCAACAACAAAAAAAAGCACTCAAGATTAAACATCAATACCTCTCATAACTGAAAAGAATAAATCTCTATAAACCTCAATCTTGTGAAGCAGGGTATACACCTATAAGAATATTTATTCCTAAAGGATCAGAGTATATTAAAAGGAATGGTGGATGTTTAAAACACCTCTCTGGAACTAAAACCATTGGGTTTCTAATTTAGAATTTCTCTCAGCTAATATAGAATGATTGATTGCCTTTATTTCATGTAACTCTTGATTTTTCCTTTCATTCATCATAGTCTATTTTAACCTAAATGCATTTAGGATCTGCCACAAGAAGAGTGGTCTCTTTTAAATTGTTGTAAAGTAATGAAAAGACATAATAAATCAATCTTATTTGTATCTTACCAAAGAATAACCCTTACTCTACCCAAGTAATTTAGACAAATTCTGCCTGGGTGCTTTTCCAAAAAATAAAATTATATTGCATTGCCATTTCATAAACTTTTAAAGGAATCAGATGCATGTAAAAAAGGGGAAAAGCCGTGTAATTTTTAAATAAAATTATTTTACTAGGCCTGCAACTTAATCTTAGTTTTAATTTACACCACAAGCTTATTACTGTACTATACTCTTCTATAGGATAAATCATGGTACCATGTCTTCCCTACTTAAATTTCTAAGAACTACTTCAAATCTTACTCCTGCATTCTGTTTCTAGTAGGGATCAACCTGCAGTACAGCAGTGATGTCTTTAGCTTGCAGAATTAAATGGCATACTGACTCTGAACTGGAGGGCTTTTAATGCCAATCTTTCAATAAACCTGCAGTTAAAGCCAAGAAGCTTATAAGCCAATCATCTGGGGTTTGTTTTTATTGTTCTGCACTTTGGGATTGTTTTAACAACAAATATGTGGATTAGAAATGGCATAAAATAAATAAATATTGCCATCATCTGGGCCATGAAATGGTATCAGAAATAATGTATATAAGATTAATTCCAGAAAAATAAACTTCAAAATTATAAACCACTCTTGCTGCACATTTTAATGAAGTACTGCTTTGTTTCTGCTCCATGCACCAAATATCACATTTAAATAAGAATAAAAGAGTTTCAAATCCTTACACTATGCAAAATTGTTTAATACTGTTTAATAGAGCTCGATTTAAATTAATGTTGATATGGATCTTAATTTTCTTAAATGAACTGAAATAATGTGATATAAATAACACCATGCCCAAAATTATGATTTATACAATAATTATACCTTAAAACTAGATCAAAGATCCTGTTCATATATGGTTCTATATAGATAAAGTTTTGGACTAGAAACGGGGAGACCATGAGTTCTAGCCCTCCCTCAAGCATGGAAGCTGGGTGACTTTGGGCCAGTCACTCTCAGCCCACCACACTTCACAGAGCTGTTATTTGGGAGGAAAACAGGAGGCAGAAATGCATTGCCATTTCATAAACTTTTAAAGGAATCAGATGCATGTAAAAATACTGCCTTGAGTTGTACAAATAAAGGTGGAATATACATCTAATAAATTAATAAATATATACCAAGAGCCAGTTTGGTCTAGTGCAGGCCTTTCCAAACTTTTCACGTTGGTGACAAGCCTTTTAGCCATGCATAATTTCGTGACACACTAATGAGGAGTCCCCGCCCCCCGGCCGTGATTGGCTGCCAGCTCCAAACCCTGCCCGCGGCCCATGTGATTGGCTGCCGGCTCCAACCCCCCGGCCCATGTGATTGGCTCCCGGCTCCAAACCCCGCCCCCGGCCCATGAGATTGGCTCCCGGCTCCAAACCCCACCCCCCAACCCATGTGATTGGCTCCCGGCTCCAAACCCTGCCCCCAGCACACGTGATGGGCTCCCGGCTCCAAACCCCACCCCACGTGATTGGCTGCCAGCTCCAAATCCCGCCCCCCCGGCCCCCCAGTCTTGTACTGTATGTATTGTATTGTATGTAATTGTAGATCAGAGCTTTCCAAACTGTGTGTCGCGGCAAGGGCCCAGGTGTGTCGCAGGGGAACCTGGAAGAGGAGGCCATGCACCACGTGGAGCCCCGCCCATCCTTGCCCCCCTGACAGGTCCCTGCTCTGAACCCAGCTCTTCAGCTCTTGCTGCAGAAGCCAGGTAAGTTAGCAGCCCGGTAGGGCTGCAACTGGGGGGGAGGGTGCAGGGACGTGACTAGGCTGCCGCGCTGGGGAGGGTGGGGGGTGCAGGGACTGCGAAGCGCGGCAGCTGGAGACATGGCTTTTCCCTCCTGAGAAGTGCCATCGGCCTGAAAGCCGAGAAAGGGACGGGGAGTCGGCTCCGCTGCCCGCCTCGCATGGCCCCCGCGCCATCTGCGTCTCCGGCTCCCCCTTCCCCTTGGCGGCGGCCCCAGCTAGGCAGAGGCGGAACTGGGCGGGCGGACAGGCGGCACTCTCTGCCTCCATGGCCTGGCCTGGCTTGCCGCTTCCTCCCGTCATCTACAAGCGGAAGATGGTGGTGGTCTGACGCGTGGCTCGTGAGAGCTGAGGCCGAGCCAAGGGAGCCTGCCGGCGGCTCCGGCCCAACGAGAGGGCTCCCGGCGCTCCGGGGAGACCCAGCGCGGGCGGCGGGGACAGGGCAGAAGCAGAGGAGCCGCCGGCGAGAGCGTGGAACGAGGAGCGCCTCGCTGGTGCCTGCCCGGCTTCCACCGTGCTTCGTCGGAGAAGGTAAGACGCTGCGCTGGCAGGTGGCTGAGAGGCAGGCGGGCGAGCAGGGGGTCGCCTGCAGCGGGCTCGTCCAACCGTCCTTCCCGGAGCTGCTGGGGCCGGATGGAGCAGTGGGGGACTTGGCATCGCTCCTTCCAGTGGGCGCTCCAAGCCCAGCTGTTCAGCCATCGATCAAGGATCGATCAGGCCCGGGGGCAGGGCTGGCCGAGGGGCTCGGGGTGGGGAAGAGGGAAGACGGGTCCCTGTTGCCTGAGACATCCTCACGCATCCTCCCCCCCGCAATATGGCAGCAATAACAACCACAGCGACCACCACCTGCCGCGAAGGCTCTGGCAGAAATGGATCCAAGTGCGGGACGCTCTTCTGGAGAGTGGAAAGTGCAGGATCCCCGCTCTTTCTTGGGGCTTTCCTTCTCTTTCGGGCCCTGCCTGTTATTGCTGCCATATTGTGGGGGGAGGGGGGAGGATGCGTGAGGATGTCTCAGGCAACAGGGACCTGTCTTCCCCCCAAGCCCCTCGGCCAGCCCTGCCCCCGGGCCTGATCGATCCTTGATCGATGGCTGAACAGCTGGGCTTGGAGCGCCCGCTGGAAGGAGCGATGCCAAGTCCCCCACCACTCCATACGGCCCCAGCAGCTCCGGGAAGGACGGTTGGATGAGCCCGCTGCAGGCGACCCCTGCCTGCCCCTCAGCCGCCCGCTTGTCGGCACGGCGTCTTACCTTCTCCGACGAAGCATGGTGGAAGCCGGGCAGGTGCCGGCGAGGCGCTCCTCGTGCCGCGCTCCCGCCGGCAGCTCCTCTCCTTCTGCCCCATCCCCGCCGCCCGCGCTGGGCCTCCCCGGAGCGCCGGGAGCCCTCTCGTCAGGCTGGAGACGCCGGTAGGCTCCCTTGGCTCGGCCCCAGCTCAGCTCTCGCGGGTCGCGCATCAGACCGCCGCCATCTTCTGCTTGTAGGTGACGGGAGGAAGCGGCGAGCCAGGCCAGGCCACGGAGGAGGAGAACGCCGCCTGTCCGCTCGCCCAGTCCTGCCTCTGCCTGGCTGGGGCCGCCGCCAAGGGAAAGGGGGAGCCGGAGATGCGGACGAGGCGGGGGCCATGCGAGGCGGGCAGCGGAGCCGACTCCCCGTCCCTTTCTCGGCTGCCAGGCCGCTGGCACTTCTCAGGAGGGAAAAGCCATGTCTCCGGCCGCCGCGCTTCGCTGTCCCTGCACCCCGCACCCCCCTGCGCGGCAGCCTAGTTGCGTCCCTACACACTCCCCCCCAGTTGCAGCCCTACCGGGCTGCTAACTTACCTGGCTTCTGCGGCGAGAGCTGAAGAGCTGGGTTCAGAGCAGGGACCTGTCGGCACGGCAAGGGATGGGCGGGGCTCCACGTGGTGCATGGCCTCCTCTTCCGGGTTCCCCTGCGACACACCTGGGCCCTTGCCGCGACACAGAAATGTGTTGCGACACACAGTTTGGAAAGCTCTGGTCTAGTGGTTAAGGTGCTTGGCTAGAAACCAAGAGACTGAGTTCTAGTCCCGCCTTAGGCATGAAAGCCGGCTGGGTGACCTTGGGCCAGTCACTCTCTCTCAGCCCAACTCACCTCACAGGGTTGTTATTGTGGGGAGGAAGGAGTATTAGGTATGTTTGCCACCTTGAGTTATTTATAAAAATAATAAAGGCAGGATAGAAAATAAACAAAATAATAAAATATACCCACACAAATTATTTCAGTTATATGGAAAGCACTGTGCAAAACTCACTGCCTGACTACAGTGTCAAAATAAGAGTGTTCAACCAATTTAGATGTATTAAAATTAAAAAGAAATACAACTGTTCTACATTGCATTCTTTTATCTCATGAAGCTTTTTAACTATCTTTCTCTTTAACTTACGGTACCTATTTTTACTGTGAAAAGACAGAGACGTATTTATATCATCTTCTTAATGTCATAAAGACAAAATGCAGCAGGAAATTATTTGAGGAAGCACTGATAATACCAGTACTGCAAATGTGTGACAAGTTCTCTTAGTGATATTTTAAGATTAGCTGTTGCTTTATTAATTAATTTAAATGGATTCATTATTTTCTAAACAGAGTAGATTGCATATCTAGAAGGAACTTCATTTTGAATACAGCAGGTCCCTGGTTTAAGAACGAGTTCTGTTCCTAAGTCTATCCTTAAGTTGAATGTTTGTCTTTGTATATAGCATCTATTTTACCTTTCTATGCATATAAAACACTTAACACTTCTAAATACACTAAAACATATTAAACATAATGATACACAAAGTTGTACTGGGTATTTAACCCAAAACACTGTACTTAACTCAAATTTTTAATATAATAGTCTTTATGGCAGTCTGTTCTTAACTAGGAGTCGTCCGTAAACCGGGATGTTCTTAAACCAGGGACCTGCTGTATAACAATTCCATAATTGCAAGCAGTGGTATTACTACAGCTTGGCTGATGGAAACAGATCCAGGGCACTATAGCTCCTAATTAAACATAACCTGCACCTTTACATAAGTCATATTTCTACTTACGTAATTAGGAACTATTCTTATTTATGCTTAATTTATACTTCTTTATAAACCACCTTGATATAATGTGATCTTTATCAAATTGTAAGCATCAATAAAGAAAATAACTGATTTAAATAGCTAATACCTATTTAGTATTTTGGTATCTTTTACTGATCTTTGGTATCTTTTACTGATGCTTTTACTGATTTGGTATCTTTTACTGATGCTTTCACCAATAAACAAAACAAAACAAAGAAAACACCAACCCTTACTATGTACAAGTGTTTTAAATATATTGTGATTTATTATAGGGGTGGGTGCCATCCAGATGTTTTGGACAACCACTTTCATAATCCCTTACCGCTGGATGTACTAGAGAGGCTAATGGGATTTAAAATCCAAAGCATCTTATCCTAGTCTTTGGATTTTGCTGAATTTCATATGAGTTACCACACTTTGGCATGGAGAACACAAAAAACTTTCCACATTCAGCGGTACAGTATCTAGCTATATCACAACAAAGGTTCACATAAACAAATGCCCACCAAATTGCAGTACAAAGACAGCCATATTAATTATCATGAAGCATATATTAATTTTGGAGAACAAGAATTACATTTCCTTCTATGTAATATAGGATTCCTGCATGTCCCTGTAGTTGGATAACCTTTTAATATACCTCTATCCTAAACGTATATTTTCAGTTTGGGGAAAAAAAATTGCATTAAATGCTCAGTATTAATGAGATGTAAACTATAAAACCCTGCTTGAAATTTAACTTATATTAGTACCTAGGGAAAAAAAGATAAAGATCTTGCATCACAAGACATTAACACAGCACTAATCCAGGGATTAGGACATTCTGCAACAGAATCTGATTATATAATTCTTCTATTGGAACTACTTGTTACTAATGCAGAAAATTTTAAATGTTTAAAACTGAAATACTGAAAAACTAAATTGCTAGAGAATCCAATTTTCCTTAATTCTGAATAGCGATGTTTTCTGCTTTCTAGATTCTTTAAAAAGAATGCTTTTGAAAGATTTGTCATGTAAATACAGGATTTTTCATATCTTACAGGCTTCATAAAACTACTGAATCCCCTGAGATCCTGTTCTACACTGAGATGTCAGTGATAGCAATATGAAGGAACTTACTGCAAATATTTGTATTTTTCATTGTTAATACCTATGTGAAACTTGCCCACCTGTTGCTGGTGTAGGAAGGAAGGGTCTCTTGGACTTAGTCCCACATATCGATTGGCTTGGGATGTGCCTGAAGCTGTATAGGCTGATTAAGGAAGAACAAAACACATTGATAAAGATAGAAACCTATGAATTTCTACCTTGTATTATTCAAGTACGAGAGACTCAGAGTTATGAAGCATGAATCTGGTTAATGGTATGATTCAAGCCTGCCTATTGACTTCAATGGAATCTGCATGAAAATAGAATTACATTATCAGTAATAAAGTCTCTAAATAGTTTATTTTTTTCCAGTTTCGTTTAAGAGAGGTTAATTCAATCTGATCATCTTATTTCACCACTTTATATTAAAATTATATCAACAGAATCACAAGCAAGATAAAACTAATCCTTAAGCCTTTGTGTAAGTATTGGAATAAGGTACACTGTTTCTAATACTATTCAAATTCAAAATATAAATGTTGATTTAAGAGGTTTTTTTTATGAAGCATTGAGGGTTTTTTCAGGGAGAGCTAACTATTTTAAATAAATGGTATTCGCTATAATATTATGAACGGTATTCAAAATGTAGGTATTTGTGAAAAAAAGACAATGTAAGAACTATTATTCAACCTATGATGTAGAGGGTCCTAACATTTTCTTCTGTAGAATCATGTGTATGGAAAAAAGGTGAACCCTTTCCTCTACAGGTTACCCTTTGAATCAAGAATAGGCCCGTTCCAAGTGAAAGGCACTAACTGCTGGTTGCTTATGGTTGTCTGTCAAATGAAATAAGTGGTTTTGCATTACTTCCTAACTTTGAGTTATTCATATTAATTTTACAACAACACCATTGTGACCGCCAAAACCAAACCATTAAAGGATGAATGGATAAGTAAATAAAAGATAGATTAATTTTAAAAATACAGAATCACTTTTTGCAAATTAATACATATGGTTTCTTAAAGAATTACCATTTAAAAATCCACTGAAGAACCACACTAAATGATATATCTATGTGGGGTATAGGAATGTGGGAATTTGTTCCTCGATGTAATGGGAAGAATCATTTTAACTTTTTTCATAAAAAGTTTAAGTAGATCTATGTTGACATGCAATAATTAGCCAAAAATATATAATTACAGCTAAATAAGTGTTGGTGCCTTTATGTGCCACAGATCTTACCATAAGTATTGATTTATCTATTTTTT
Organism: Charina bottae; assembly: GCA_023362775.1. NCBI lineage: Eukaryota > Metazoa > Chordata > Lepidosauria > Squamata > Charinaidae > Charina > Charina bottae. The sequence goes on along the minus strand of JALMGJ010000002.1, from coordinate 197,218,468 downwards.
ATTTTTATAGTAGTATTAAATGTATAGATTTTATCTTTTATATTGTGGTTGTAAACCGCCCAGAGTCTACCACGGTAGAGATGGGCGGGGATAAATCCAAATAATAAATAAATAAATAAATAAAAATTTATTAGAAATAAATATGAAACTATACAGTATTCTTCAATAAAACAATCTATTGGATACACAGTGAAACTTCTTCATAAAAGAAAATATAAACTATAATAAATTTTAGATATGTTGTGTGTACCATTTTTCATGGTACATTAAAACATATACACTAAATGTTTAATGTTGAGAAACATGCAATCTTCATGCAGAAGTAGAATTTCTTTAAATATATTTTGCTGTTGTAATAATATGCGTATTCTCTTGAAGACCTATAACAAGTCCTCAAAGAAATACTATTACAATGTTTAATATTCTCTCTGTGTTCTTAACACTATTTAACATATTATTTGAGTAATGGTTCCTAAGTGCTCTGTTGAGATGGAACATTGGTCAGATTTAATGAAAGCTCTAACATCGAAGTCAAATCTGAAGCCATATTCCCATTCTGTTCTGACAGATGTGGTACTTTAGATCATTAAAAGCTTCTTTGCTGCTGTTGAAAAATATGAGTTTCAGAAATGAAAAATTAAAAGGTAAGTCATTTTGAAACTATTACCTGATTAATTACTTTCTACCAATGTTAGCATTAATCACAGCAGAACCATTCTAACTGTCCCAAACAGCTGTCTATAGTGGTTACTATCAACCAAGGGTGAGCTTCTGCCAGAGACCTAGATGCACTGTATGTCAAAGTTAAACTTACAGAAAAATCCACAGGCTTAAATCTACTGCTGGCAGAAGAATCTAAGGTTGGGATCTTTGCCTGAAAACAGATTTTCTCCCATGAAACCACAGAGGAATTTTGTCTTTTAAAAAAGCTGGGTAGGGAAAAATTCAGTCCCTCCACCAACTTCTTGGTGGGATAGAAGCTCCTTCACTCTCCCATCCCGCACAGGATTGCTAAGATACTTTCTGTTCTCATTATAACTCTCCATTTCATTACATGCAACAATTAGTACATTTCAGACGTAGCTCAATTAATAGCATTTTTGTTACTGTTTTAACAAGTAGGGATGTCAATCTATGGACTTTGACGTGAGTAAACTGCAGGTCCTGCATCTCTTTTGACATACTAGATGGAGCTGCTGGGAGTTGTTACAGCAGCATCTGGAGGGCCACATGTTTCCTACCCCTCTTCTAAATATTTTTAATTTAAACTCTTATGTGGGCCCTACCAAATCATCTGGCATTAACACTGATTGCAAGTACTTATTAAATGAATTATAGTCAATAAATTAATGTTTGTTCTATAATTGCAAAAATACATCTCAACTAAGATGCAGGTTAATTCAAGGATTACCTGCAACAGTTTTATGAAAGCTAGTAAGAGGTATCTCCAGGTGGTGGCAAAACCAAGTGGAAGCAATCATGTAAGAAAAGAAATGAACATATATATAGTTCAGTGTGCAAATTTCATTCCACTATCCTCGCATTACTATTGGCCACTTGTGTTGGAAGCTCTCCATTGAATAGCATTTGGTAAGCCATTAGAGCAAATGGATGGATAACACAACATGCAAAAGTGTTTTTCAGCAGACTTAATATGACTGCTGCAATCTATGGAATTTGCTTCAAGCAAAGTTTGAGTATTTTTCTAAAACTGCAATTCCATTGAAGACTATAGGATGAAGAACACATTTTTTAACATAGTGAATGAATGAGTGCTAAACAGAATTTTTAAAATCTCTTCAAATATAGATATTCTGAAGGGTTTTCATTATTCTAATGAATTAAAACACTTAAGTTAATTGAGGTCTAATGTTCTGAAACAAGACTTGCTTTCTGCATGAAAGCTCACTTAGGAGCTATTGGCTGGATCTCTTCCTCTCTCTGGATTTCGGGTGTCAGCAGTTTTGCAGCTATAAATCTTGACTGTGCTTCTCAATATTGTTAGAATGTTCATCTTAAATTTAAAATTTGAATGTGCTTTCATTCTCTGTTGGCAGTTGTTGCTCAAATTAATTTGTTTTCCTCTTTTACTGTGGTTGCCCTGTCACAAAGGTTGCAAATTTGACTTTTAATAACTGTAGAATAAAAACTATCATGATGTTATATTATTAACTATAAGAATCTGCCTGGTCAAATAGCAGGAAAAGGCACCTTTACTGGCCTGAATTTGAAACTATTTTGATCCTTTGATGGACATTTTTTTCCTAGACAAAATACTTACTGGTTGCTGTAGGTGAAGATGCCTCACCTTCAGTGGATGTAGTGATGGGCTTAGTGTCTGTCATGGTCAGGGTCACAGGTCTCACCGCACTGTGATGGGGAGAGGGTGCCAAAACTGGAGTAAAATGGCCAGGCATTTTCCCTACTACTTGACCACTGCTGTTAGGCTACAAAACAAAACCAGAAGAATGCCTTGTGAAATACACACATAGTGCCTTATCTATCTTAGGGCTTCCAGAATTCTATAGCTGTAGAGTATCACTTTGACATACAAATCTTTCTCTCTGCATAGAACTGCAGTCTTAATAACCAGGGTAAATGTGGGTGTGCTTAAAGCTTGTGCAACTTTTTCTCATGAAGGTAATTTTCTCAAGCACCTATTTATCATATAAGAGACTCACTAGTGAAGGCATGTTATTGATCCTAAATGTGTAGTAATATCAAACAAAAAAACCAGCAAGAAGAACCCAAATGGTATTGCTAGATTCTGCTGGTCCTAATTAGATGACTGGAAAATGCTAATAGAGTTATGTAAAGAAGCAAGCACACCCCATGTAAAGCTTCCCCCCAACTTTTTTTAACATATGTGGACATATCAATATGTTATCTTCATTCAAACAGTATATAAAGATAAAGGTGATGTAACTGAACAAAAAAAAAACCTATGAAAATTGACTTTGCAATCATTTATTCAACAAAAAATTAACAGATACGCCATTTCCTTCTGTGGAAAAAGTAAGTGCACCCTTGACTCTAATATCTGGCATTGCCCCTTTGGCAGAAACGACCTCAAGTAGGCATTTCTTCTAACTATCTACCAGTCTCTGAAATCAACTGGAGTTTTTTTCCCACCCCTCCATGCAGAATTTCTTCAGCTGTGTGATGTTTGAGGGGTTTCTTGAATGCACAGCATTTACTTCACAGCAACTCAATGGGATTTATATCTGGGCTTTGACTTGGCCATTACAGAACCCTCTATTTCTTTTTTTGTTTTCCCTAGCCATTCCTTGGTGGATTTACTGGAATATTTAGGGTCATTGTCATGTTACAAGGTCCACTTTTGGTTGAGCTTCAATCTTCTGACTGATGGTCTTACATTATCCTCAAGCACCCTCTGGTATAGTGAAGAATTCATAGTGGATTCCATGATGGTGAGCTGCCCAGGCCCTGATGCAGCAAAGCAGCCCCAAACCATAACATTTCTACCACATGCTCTACCTTTGGTATCAGGTTCCTCTGGTGAAATGCTCTATTTGGTTTTCATCAAGCATGTCTTTTGGTACTGTGGCCAAAAATATCTATATTTGCCTTGTCTGTACAGAGCACTTTGTTCCAGAAGTCCTGGTCTTTGCCTAGATGTTCATGACCAAACTTTAGTCTTGCCCCGATGTTCTTTCTGGACAACAAAGGTTTCCTCCTGGCACACCTCCCACATCAATATAATTTGTGCAGCTTTTTTATAATGGTACACTCATGCACTTTGACATCAATAGTGGCAGCAACTACCTGTACTATGAAATTCTGGGGTTTTTAGAGACTTCTTTCAGCATCTTGTGTTCTGCTCTCAGGCTGAACTTGCTGAGATGCCCTGGCCTGGACAAGTTGGCAGTTGTTTGAAATCTTCTCCACTTGTAGATGATCTTCTGGTCAGTGGAATGATTGATGTCCAATTGTTTGGCAATCATTTTAAATCCTCTTCCCAGACTCATAGGCATCTCTAACCTTCTTTCTGAAGGCTCAAAAAGCTCTTTCGATCTAGGTATGGTGGTATCACACACTTCAACAATAAAGAACAAATCAAACTAAATGTTTGAGGTTTAAATAAGGTAAGTTCCTCCCACATCCTCTCAAATGATGTTCTAATCATATGCACCTGATCTGGTGCACCTGATTCTAATTTTAGGTATTTTAGGTAGAGATTAATATAGGGGTGTACTTACTTCTTCCACATTTGGAAATTTGCATTTAAGTTTATTTAAATTACACAATGGACTACAAAATGTAAATGGTGCATATTTGTTATGTCATATCCCCTTTATCTATCAATTTTGTTGAAAGGAAGATCAAATATCTGTATGTTGAAATATGTTGAAAAAGTAAAAATTCAGTGGGGTGTACTTACTTTTTCACATGATTGTTGTTCAGGGCGAACAAGGAATTAAAGAGGATTCCTAATAAGTGGTCCAGGACACCTACCAGAATCCCTCTACAACTGTGAATTTTATATTAACATATACAGCCTGAGAGTTTAATTATTGCACAAATACTGCCTATTACAAATGCAGATGCTCCTATGTAAACATTGGAAACTGTCTATTAGTTCAGCAGGAGGAATAATAACACTGTAAGTTAACCATATAATTAAATAATAGTAAATTGCACTAAATTAATTGTAGTAAAATTAATTTGATTACTGGGGAAGATTGGTGTATGGTAGAATCAACCATTTTATTTTTATTGTTTCAACTATTTATTTTAAAAGGTTGCCTAAAAATCTAGATTGTCATTAATGAATGCCTTGGCAAATCCATTCACATTCAGAAAGCCAAAATACTGATACAATGCTCCTAAAACCTATACCATTGTCTGGATATGACACAGGAAGTAGACATAAGCAACAATATGACCCATGCAACAGAAGGAAAGATAAAAAACTTAAGCACATATGTGCTATCACCAATTGAGCTTCATAGATATTATTTATTAATAATGTACACACATTGTACTGCAGATGTATGATTCAGCCATTTTGAAGTACTACATTCTAGTAGTCATATTTGAACAAATGAAAACTTACTTTCCAATGTCCTGGGAGTTTCAGTATAGGTGTTGCTGAGTGCTGAATACAAACATCATATATCATGAAATATATTAGTTAAATGTTTATTTTGGTTAATTCTAGGATTTCAACCATTCCAAAATATCTGCAGCCATAAAATCTACAATAACAATCACTGTACTCTTCCAAAATTGTACATATTTACCTATAACCTTACATAATGTAGGACCTAGGAAGTAAAACAGAGTAATCTAAGTAGACCTGTAACTAATAAAGCAATATAATGAAGTGATATTAGTGGTGAAAGTTAGTAACAATTAAGTCACATTTGTTTTTGGGGGTATACTCTTTGTGTGATTGTACTTGTTTGCTTCTATACATTCTTGGTTTTATTTTATTCTGTTTTTAATTGCCTTACCTTTCAGCTTAAGTTTTTTGAGATCAGATGCATCCTGTACTTCTGCATGTGTATGCCGACACAAATGAAAGTATTCACCTACTGGATGTCATGCTAATGTTGCAAATTAGTTTAAAGTAGTGTTAAGTTATTTTGCTTCAATAATACAGGATTGCAATCTATACTTACTGCAATTCATTAACTAATAACTGTAGTGTGTTATGTGTAGATATATCTATAGCTACTAAGCACACATTTAATTTTAAGATAGTTAAAATTATTTATATCATGAAAAAGGATCAAACACCTAAGATTCTTGTGACATAAATTTCTGCCATAATTGAGAGCAGCTAGCGCATCATTTATTTATATAGAATCAGCAGCAGAAACAGGCTGATACAGGGTGACTGCAGAGACTCTATAAAACATAAAAAGTATTGCAGATATCATACTAATGTTTGAAGTTTAAATATATTTGTTTTACTTAGATTGTGGAATAAACCAGAAACGTGACATAGTTGCATAATACCATTGCAAACAATCTATAACAAAGAGTGCTAAAAAGTACTGATAAATGTGAGCAAGCTATTTAATAGATTAATTCAATTAATGAAGACAGCATTGGTTGAAATTAATTATCAACAGGGAGATGTCTGACACTGACCTCTGACACTGACAATTTATAAGGGTAAATAACCCAACTACAGAATTCTCCTGGTTCAATTCTTTTGATATTTACTGTAGATTTTAATTATACAATGTACCCTTTGATATGTGGGTCCATGTACAAGCACAAAAAAATAAAGATAATTACTGGAAACACCAGAGATAAAGCTAAGTATATTTAATACCCATTGATATCCATAGTATTTAAATAAATGAAATTTATAAATGAAATTTATAATACTTTTTAACGTAACAAGATGTTAAAAGAGTCACAAACATGGTCTCTTCATAATATTTATTAAAATATGATTCATGGAATGTCACTGTATGGTATATTTATAGGATTAGAGGGTCCAAAAGACATTTAGGTGTCTCTTAAATAATACCTTTACAATATTGTGTTCCATTCTAAAATATTCTTCCCAGCATTTTCTCTGGATTGTTCCTAATTTTTTTCAACAGAAATACAGTCATAAAGTTTTTAAAATGTTTTTACTTTGTTTTATTGACGGTTAAATAAAACTGGTCATAAATACCAAGACTGTTTAAATGAAGCACCAAGGCTCTCAAAAGGGATAGACAATTGAACATCTACTGTAGTAGCAATAGCAATTGAACAAAATTTGGCAACCCTTCTAGAAATATCCTGGGACACAACTTAGCTATGAGTAGTGGTAGTGTGAAGGGGGTGGGGGGTTAGGAAAGATGTTATTAGATGAGCTTGTCACACTGTGTAAAAGAGCAGGCAAAATCATGTTAAAGACTGTTGCAACAGAGGTGGAGTCTCTCTCATGCAGCAATGTGGTTAAATCTACTTTCTCACAATGAGGATGACAAAACATGGAAGTGGGTCACAATAAATGTTCTATGAGGTGAGCAAGGAATTTCTGCTAAATATTTAGCATGGGAGAATGGCCTCCCAACAGGTCTGCAGCATTCATTAGTGGGGCTTTACTTACGTAGATCATTCTGAATATTACTATCAAGAACCTTTTATTTCAGGTGGACCAGATTCTCTCAGGGCCAAGCATAGTCGAGTAATGGCCTAATAGCTCATTGCACTGTAAATGTGTGAGGATGCCACTGTTCCCAGTTGTTCTAAAATTGCCTCCCAGTAGGGAGACTAAAGCATTACCCAAAACAATTTGAACCAGTATTTCAGGTGTAAAAGCCCCGTGCAGGTTGCCGCCACTGCATTTAGGCTGGATTCTAGTCTCAGCAAGAATTCACTATACAGTGGGGCACTTGCAACAGAACTCTCTCTCTCTTACCATGATTCAAATTAAGTCATGAGAGTAACAAATCTGCATGTTGTAAAGCAAGTAACTTTGCCCTGAAAATGTTCATAGCCATCAGGGAAGTGATTACTGCCATGGTGATTGGCAGAATGCAAAACTGCATTTGCAAATTTTGGGTCCCTAGTTATGACCTCCCATTACTAATGGGTTCAGGTAGCCAATGTTTGGAGATGAGTGCCCAGGTATCTAAAGACCTTGATCTTGGTCCATGTTAGAGCCATCAATTCTCCAGGAGTGGTGGTGAGAACCAAGCCTTTTAGGAAATATAATGCGAGGCCTGCTTGTGTTAAACAGAGGATAGCTTCGGCATGTGTGCAATGGAGCAGAACTATTGCTTAATATGGAGGGGTTGAAATCTGGATTTTGTCAGGGCTTAAGCCTGTGAGTTAATATAAAATTTAAAAAGAAGAGGCACCAGAATGCAGCCCTGCTTCATCCCCGTGTGAATGTGGATTATAGGTGACAAATGCCTGACGTTCCATAGCAGACCTGCATTATGTTATTTCCATGTAATTCCACGATCAGCAAAGTAGGCATTGGTCAATGGAAGAGGCAGCCAGTTTTATTATACTGTATAATTAACAAAAAATAGAACACTGAACTTGAAATATTGCAAAAACTTAGTTAAGTAAACTTGATTAACATTTTATTAACACTGCCATGTCTTTTTTCAGGCTTGTGCGACTGCTTTACAAGCTCCTTCTGTCAATCTCTACATGGATGTGCATACACCATCAATTGGTGTCACAAAGCAGCTACTTTAAAAGATATGGCTCGTTTAATGATTCAAACAGACGTACTTAATTAATACAATTGTTATATTATATATTGATCATCTCGATCCCAAGGTACTCTAGGCATATTCCTGTGTCTTGTTAAGCATCTCTTGAAGGATTTGCACATCCCTACTATATTTAGCATTAACAAATATATAATGCATGTGTCTGTAATGCTCATGTTTTCAGAAATTAGCTTCCAATGCCTAGTAAAAGTATACCGAGCATAATAAATTGGATGTTTCAGAAATAGGTAAATTCAAGTTGATTGGAATGGGTTATTTTAAAAAAGATGATTACAAGTATGATTACAGTAAAATTCAGGTGATCAGATCATATGAAAGAATAGAATGGGAATGATTGAATGGAATCAGAATCACAAAGACTAAAGGAGCCATCTAGGCCACTGAGTCCAAAATAGGAAAGTTCTTCTAACATTCAGTCAGAATCCATCTTCCTGCAATTTCCTGTAAATCGATTTCAAGATTTACTGGAACAAGATTCTTTATTTTTTTTCTCTGTGTCATTCTTTTAGGAAATGTGGCATCATATCTCTCCAGAGTCATATTTTCTGATATCCAGCTCCTTCAATATCTATTCAGAGGACTTGTTTCCTCTGAAACCTCCATTCATTCTCATTGACCTTTACTAAAACTGTTCCATTTTTTTCTGAATGTCTCTTAAAAGTGTTTCCAGAAGTAGACATAGAATTCAACATAAGGTCTTACCAAAGCAAAATGTAATGAAATAGTTACTTCACATTATTTGGAAATACATTTATCCTGATGCAGCCTAACACTGCTTTTTTCCCCCTGCAACCACATCATTTGACTCACTCCGAGTTTTCAGTCAACTGCTACTGAATATCAGCCAAGTAGTCCCCAACCTCTACCTGTGCATTTGATTTTTGCTTCCAAAGTGAAGAATTTTCCACTATTACTCTGAACCAACTTTTCTAACCTATTGCAGTCATTTTTAATTTCATTTCTGTTTTCTAGAGTATCAGCTATCCCACACAACATTATGTCATCAGCAAATTTAATAAGCACTCCCTCCACTTTCATCTAACTCGATAGTAGAGAGGGAGGGAGGGAGGGAGGGAGGGAGGGAGGGAGGGAGGGAGGGGAGTAAAAGAACCGCTTGATGCCGCACTCCAATCTGGTGAGGAAACATGATGAACACTCTTTGAGTACAACATTGGAGCCAGCTATGTATCTTAATTGTCATGACATACAGCCCACACTTAACTAGCTTGTTAATCAGTGTATCATAGGATACTTTGTCAAATGATTTGTTCACATCAATATATATCATGCACACAGCATTCTCATACTCTATTAAGGAAGTTACCCAGTCAAAAATATGGCAAACATGAGCTATCTGGATTTCTCAGCATGCTTTCCACAACCAGTGACTAATGATATTCTGGGTGTCTTCTTTATTCTGCACCATTGCTTACAAGAAATAAAGAGGCTATCAATGTTCTATGTCCTTTTGATGTAGACCATAATAGATCTGCAAATACTAAAGCTCTGCCATTCCATTTCTTTGGGATAAGAAGGAATAGGAAAAACGTTGATTAGAATACTATACTGGGAGTTCTGGAAAACAAGTTTACTTTGAACAAGAAACAAAGATCTGGATGAAGAACCATCATATACAATTCTTCTTTGAATAACAAAGATCCTATTTCCTTCATTCTTCTTGCAGTTATGAATTGCAACTGAAAGGAAGACTTCTCCGTGAATTACCTAAGTGGTATGGAACAGAGCAGATGGCAGAACCACAGAGATAAGGTAAAATCCCTAGTGGGAAACCTATATATCTCTGATGATGACAAATCTGAAAACCCGAGAAGAAATGCCAGATCTATGGGTGACAACAGAAAGGAATACACACATCTACAAGATACAATCTAATATGGCCACCTGTCTTTTTACAATCTTACCCGTCAGACGTCACCACCCATCCTTTTCTTTTGCTATTGGTTGTTTTTGTTTTTTTATTATAAACCTGAGGACAGACCCAGGTTATTATAAACCTGAGGACAGAGTCATTTTTGTCATAAAAGTTTTTGGGAGGCTTTTAGGCTGGAAGATAGAACAGAAATGCTTGAAATAAAATTAGCTTCACTAATCCAAAAAGACCTTTGTTCCAGAGCAAATCTATCCTTTTAATTTTCTTCAAGGAAAATTAGCAATGGAATAAATACTTTAAAACACACCATATATTTTATTGATATCTGAGATCAACTAATGATGATTAATGCTTACTCAAGATTTGAACGAAAACCCAGCAAAACTAAAGAACTTCAATTCAAGAAACCAATAATGATGGAAATAAAGTTTATTCACCATTATGAATGGGAGAGGTTTGGCTGCTTGCAAAAGAAGCAAATTTCCTGAAAGATTTTTGGCATGATAGCTATTCTGAGCATTAATCAATCTGTAAATTTTATTCATCACAACACTTATGCAATATATTTCAAAATAATTCCAAATATGTAAATGTTTTAACAACTTATAATCCTCAAAATGAACTTGTATTGTTGGCAGAATGATAAATGTTGAGAATTATATTTTAAATTATTCTTCATAATTGAAGAAACAAATTCACAATTTCACCACAAATGAACTTAAACTAACATCCCTTCTACAAACTGGAACTTGTATAGATCTTGTGTATGAAAAAGTGCAAGTAATAACCCCCATGAAATAATTTTATGCTGAATAAAGGAAAATTAAATTACTTCACATATGTATTATAATGCATTCTTGATAAATTTCTAAAACTGCAAATAGTTTCCACAATTCAAATTCCCACCAGTTTTTTATGTGAGGTAGAGATATTCCCAATCAAAACCAGGCACTGACTATTACTTTATATTACTTTGTATTACTATTATAGATGTCCTAGTTCCTGTTATAATTTTAGTGTCAACAAAAATATTTATAGCTTTTACAAAAAGTTTTGCATTCTAACCAATTTCTGTTCCAGGAACAAATTCTTTCTAAAGATCAAATTTATTCTCTCTAGTATGACATTTCAATATACAACTGCTTGTCCTAAAACTGTTGGAATCCGGCAAATCAAGCATGCCTCATTAGCATATGGGTGATTGCTCTAGGAGGCAAACTCTGTGCTTCAAGAGGAAGCTGCTTGTTGCCCCTCCCACTTCCTCTTCTCTCTCTCTGATTCTTCCACCAATGGAGTAGGACGCACGTGCCTGAGCTCCTCCATGGAGAGGCCATGCCTAGGCCTCAAGCCCCTTTCTCTACGCAGCCTTTGGCAGCAAACAGGGCCAGATATATACAGTTTAGGGAACAGAAAGAACTGAAACCAATTTTCTACTGAAATGGCTGTACCTGAACAAAATAAATGTAAGAACTCTTTTGTACTTACTTTTTGTACTTGCAATGTCTAAGCGTGTGTTTCTTTATGCTTGGCTGGGCTAAAAGTGTAAGAATGAGAACCTGAATCTCTCTAATGTGCTCACAGGCTGTGTTTTTAAACAATATTCCTTTTTCTATCCACAAGTTTACACGACGTTAAGCTCTGCTCCATTCACTGGTTCTAACAGGCCACTGAATGATCTTTAAAAATCTTAACAATATTTGCTATAAAACATTAAAAAGTGTTTCAGCACCATAAAATAATACACATAGTGCAATGTTCTTTGCATAACAAAGGGATACAAAGGTAAACTGCTGTCATAACTGCTTTGTCATATCACAATTACCAGAATTGTTTTAGCATCATAAACTACAAAAGATTAAGCAACGCAGGGGCGAGAAATGATGGAGTAAGCCCCTACTATAAATCTCACCGTATCAGTTCACAAAGACTCTTAGATCAGTGCTTTCCAAACTGCCGCCGTTGGCAACACACCAACGGCGGCAGCGGCATGGGGGTGCGCGCGGCGGCGTGGGGGGTGCGTGGCGGCCTCGTTTTCCGCTAAAACACGCAAGCGCTGATGGCGCGCCGCTGCCATCGTCGCTGCCGCCCCTGTGCACGCCGCCCCCACTGTGCACGTCCACTTCCAGGTTGTGTCACAACACACTAAACTGTGTGTTGTGACACACTAAAGTGTCGTGGCACACAGTTTGGAAAGCTATGCTCTTAGACAGTTTCTGCAGTCTGGGTTCTATTATCCTCTGTAATGTAAGGATAATACAGTACTAACTTGCCTTACAGGACAGTCATTAAGACTGATCCAATAATCTTGGTAAAGCATCAATACAGTAACTCATTAATATCACCTCACATAGATTTCATGCATCCGTACACAGCTAATATTCATCCTAAAGCCAAATGATTCCCTAGCTTAGCGGAAGCAGCCTTGGTATCCTGTATATTTGGTCACATGTACAGTAATTAAGTGCAGTTAATGTTATACTGCAAAACTACAGCTAAATCCCTGCTAGTTTTATATATTTAAACTAATTCTGCTTACAGAATACTATGACAATCTTACAAATAAAACAGAAGAAAAGAAATTACTTACAAAACTGCTATGGGAAGTGTAATGCACTTTAACTGGCAAACTTAATCTAAATGAGTCTAACATTAAACAATGGTTGTGGGGAGTTTAATTTAGGTAAAGCTGTCATGCTATGAATTTTTATACATTATGAAAAATTTATTTATTTATTTATTTATTTATTCGATTTCTATAGCCACCCATCTCAACAAGTGACTCTGGGCGGCTTACAACAATAAAAACCATAAAACAGCTGAAGCAATTACAATTAAAACACTTAAAATACAAAATAAATATACATGGTTGCCAAGTAAGCAATGTGTGGATGTTAATATAGCCAAGAAATGGGACCATTCCCACATTCAGGGCCCCAGGCCTGGGCACATAACCAGGACTTCACAGCCTTGTGAAAGGCCAACAGGGTCGGGGACATCCTGATCTCTGAAGGGAGAATATTCCAGAGGGCAAGAGCTACGGCAGAGAAGGCACGCCTTCTAGTCCCCGCCAACCGACATTCCTTGGCTGATGAGACCCGTAGCATTCCCAACCTACCACATCGAATTGGGCGGGTAAAAACAACTGGGAGAAGACGGTCCCTTAGGTAAAATAAGAGTAATATCACAAGAGTTACTTGAAAACAAAAGTGAATGAATACGCTTTGAGGTGAGAAAAGTATAATGGAATTTGACATGACATTTGTACAGATGAAGTTTTGGAAATTATGATAATCACGTATTTAAGTGAAATGCATATTGGTTTGGCTCGAACTGCAATTGTATAGAACAATTCACTGTACTTGCTCTATCCTTTTTGAAAAAGGAAATTTTTGTACTAGTCTACTGGCATCACTGTATACCAATGAATTTACATTCTGATGTCAATCTTGCAGAATGTAATTCCAAACTAATGCTATGATACAATAAAGTGGAGTTGTGTATATTTATGTAATTCACCCAAAGTCCTATTTTATGAAAATTTAAAGGAACAGGCAACTATTTTTACAATATTAGGGCTCACTATAGGCCTCTAGGAAAGTATAGATTTCCTCCGTATGAAAATTACTGGCCTGAGTACAAACATTTATTGAGTAAACAGAAGGGACTGAAGATGATTTCATTATCTTCTCCAAACACCTCGATGGGTGCAGCTGGTGGTCAGTAGGGGGCATTTTATTTAATAAATAAAAATACCTTGTTTTTAGCAATCAAGACTTGGCATTATTCAGGAGAGTTTATTTTTCTTCCCACTATCCAACATTATTAATACAGCTTCAAAGCACTTTCTATGCAACACCTGAAACATCAAGTGATGTAGTACAAGAGTGCCAGGTAAACATAGTATCTTTGCAAAATATTCACTGTGCTAGAGCAAAAAGAAAAATGCCACAGTTGAAGAACCGATATGAACAGTAATAGAAGAGAACTAAAGCCAGCAAAAAACAAAGCACCAAAATTCCTAGATTCTCTCATTGGATGATCAACAATGGGAGCAGCATCCTTTCAGTGTGTATTCTCAATTGGAGAAGAGGTTCCTGCAAACGTTGAACTCTAGAAACTTTCACATAAAGATGCATGTAGCACCAAACCCAGATGTGTGAATCACAGAAACTGCAAAGAACCTAAACTTCATACTTTAGTTTAGGAAGTCCAGAGTCTGCCATTCTATGATTTAAATGAAATGTTAACAAAATTATGACCACATAATTACTTTAACAGGAGAAACTTCTTCTCAAATCATAGTAATATTTGTAAATTATCCTTTACTAATTATGTTTTCCAATATTGCAATCAGCAGGACAGAAAAAGATAAAAAGCTATCACCAAACTGATTTTCGTTTTGAAACTCTTAATAAATGTTATAAATTTGCTAATGTGACCAAATTTAAAAATTATATATTAATCTGAAATGTATGTAGCAGTCCCTAAATAAATGTACAATAGTAGAAGACAGATTTTAATTTGCATTTTCACATAATAATGTCTAGTTAAGACCTCACTTTAGACTAAAATCCAACAATAAAAACCATAGATTTTCCACAATGAATTAACATTAAGGGCTTCTAATTGATATCTTAATTAGACTTTATTATTCATGGAAATTTTATACTAATTAAAATAAATTCCTATGAACCTTGAACCCATCTGTGTCTTAGGAGCAGCAATAACAGTAACAGAGTTTTAATTAAGATTCTAACAGCACTTTGTATCTTAGATTCCAAGATACATTTAGTATCTTGGAATTTAGTACTGATGATGTAGCAGCTTAGAAACTAAATGTTTCTAAGCTGCTACATTCCAGTTCATATGTTTTCAGTTGATACGTTTCAGTATCAGTCAACATCTTCTTGAACTTCAACTGAAATATTACAAACACATACAAAGAATTTTGGCAGGAGGTTCTACATAAGAGACAGAAAAACCAGAAACCAAACTCTGTAACGAATAGACTCATACTTCAGATATTACACAGTTCGTATGTGCAACTTGTGAACAATATCATAAAAGGGCAGTTGTAACCAAGTCTTTTATAAATCACTTCTGTTTAAAAAAAAACTGTATTCATTACCATGCTAAAAACAGGTCTAAACTGACATATATCCATGCGCAACTGTTCTTGTCAAAACCAACAACTTCATCTTCAATTTTTTTATACACTGCTACCTTCTATATTCACTGCTACCTTTCCCTACCACTTCAAAAATTTGCCAAATATACTCAGAATACTGAAAAGCAGTATGCAATTCAAGAGGCTTTATGTAAATAGCAAACCCATAAATAGGCTTGCATGCTCTTTTTGTGTGTGTTTACATTAGCACATTCTTTACTTCTCCCTGAATCAAGCACTTCAGACTTATTTCACACATAGTAACTGCCATAAATGGCTATAAGCTAAATACAAAGAAAGGTCTAGCAGACTTTAGAAAAGAAAGTAGGAAAAGGTATGTGTACAACCAGCTCTTTATCAGATACAGAAAGCAGAGATTCAGAAAAGTAAACTAGTTCCCAGATCAGAAAAAGAAATACTAGCTTGTTCTGATTTCACCCATGTATTCTTTAGAATTTCCAGAAAAGAGCTATACGTGCAAAAAGAGTTATGCTCATCTATATATCATTCCAGTATCAGTTGATGAGCCACAAAGCACTAGTGGCTTGAATATGGCCACAAGTAGCCATCCACCTTTTATTTGGTCACGAATGCTGAAGTTTTAAAAAACTTATTATATTACAAGATTCAATATGGGCAAAACAAAGGCAAGCATCCAGTCTGAAACGTGTTACTGGAAACAGCTTTCCTATTTATCCCAAGACTATTCACATATTATTGGCTGTTACAGTACCTGGCTGGTTTGTGGACTGGACGGGTCATAAGAATAATTCTTCAAAGTATCCTGAGGATTCAGGTGAGGAGGATATCGGATAGTTGGATGAGAGAAATAGCTAGATGGGGCAGGAGGCAGAATAGCTTGTGGTGGAAATGGCAATGGTGAAGGTGGAGGTGGAGTTCTAGTTGAGATGACTAGAGAGGAAGAAAAATACAAGTTATTTAGGATCTTTTCTTATAATAAAATTCAGCACATAAGACAGTAAAGAAATATCTAAATCAAACAATATGAAATTTTCTTTCCATCCTCCCATGTTTAATGTACAACATTTTTAACCACTAGTCCACCATACCCTAAACTTCCCATGAGATAAAGACAGTTGTTTTTCCCTAAGGACAAGTGAAGCCATTTTACTTTATTGTGCATACTTATGCATATAGAAAACATTGCATTTCAGAAAATGTACTTTAGTTACCAAGTATGACCTAAAACTAAGGCAAATCAATTAAATTAAAACTATAGAACATTTTTATTGGGGGTAAGAGACAAAGACAAGAGTCCTAAGAATCCAACAATGCTTT
Organism: Charina bottae; assembly: GCA_023362775.1. NCBI lineage: Eukaryota > Metazoa > Chordata > Lepidosauria > Squamata > Charinaidae > Charina > Charina bottae. The sequence continues at coordinate 197,201,889 of JALMGJ010000002.1, read as the reverse complement.
TTGCTATACCCTAGCTAATGTGTGGGAGGGGTGGGGGTGGGGAATAATTACTAAGCAATAACACCATGAATAATTAGCAACCCATTGTGGAAATGCTAATGAATGTTCAACTTAGGGGCCTGGGAAAATCTCTCACCCAATAGCAGCATCTCTCTGAACAAAAAGAGTATCATATCCTATACAGATTTTTTTCCTTGCATTTCTCTACCATGAGATTGTATGCTAAATCTAAAAACACAGTAATGTCCTCAGCAATAAAAGGAATAAACAGAATACCTTGTTATTGCAGAGTTATTACCTCAGAAATGGAAGTTATATTGTAATTCAATTACTAATCACATTTCATTTATATAGTGAATAAGGTGTGTTGTGTGATAAAAAACATAAAGAAGAGATGGGGAGAAAAAAATGAATAAATGTTATGATATTGGTATTGTCACATGGGGAAAATAAATATATAGTTATAGCTATACAAATGTACAGTATCTCATACAAATTATCCCTTTGTTACTAATATACTTCTCTGGTATGATTTGAGTGGTATCTAGACTGCTTCCAGCATACTGTACAAGCCATTTTGTCTCTATCATTCCTTAGGCCAGGGATGACTCTGACCAGGGCCTGAAAGCAACACACTCTAAGTAAACATTCTGCCTTATAAGGCTCATCTCAAATGAAATCGAGGCCAATGCAGAATGTATTGTAAAAGTATTTTTATGTTCAAGTTTCATCTACTTTTTTGCTTAGCTAAGTTGCTTTCATAACCCACCTTTTCTTTCAGAGCTGAAGGTAATCTATGTGAAAGTCTCTCCTAAATTTTATCCCCACAACAACAAATCCATGAGGAAAGTTGTGGCAAGAGAGTGAGTGACTGGCCCCAAACCCCCAGTGAGTGGGTCAAGTGGGGACTAGAACCAGGTCTCTCCAGCTCTAATCCAATGCCTAAACTACTGTGCTGGAGGATATCCTCTTCCACAATGGAAATGATGGGCTTCATTGGCCAAAAGACTTTGGCTCAATCAGAAGACCAAGAAGTAATATACATGTACTATAAAAATGTACCAAATAAATAAATAAATAAATAAATAAATACATACATACATACATACATACATACATACATACATACATACATACCAAGAAGTAATATACATGTACTATAAAAATGTACCAAATAAATAAATAAATAAATAAATAAATACATACATACATACATACATACATACATACATACATACATACATACATACATACATACATATGATGCTGTCTTGCTGATCTGGCATTCAACATTAAATAAAAAAAGTTGGGTTACAGTCACAGTTTAGTTGTAGGCTGCCTACAGACTTTATAAACACTATGATAAAAACATATAAAAAATAATTAAGGCGGGATAAAAATAAAATGAATAAATAAATAATACAAACTATCAGGGAATTTTAGATAGTCGCCAAATGCAAAATTCTGCTTGAGTTATTCCAATAAAAATGCCAAGTGGAGTTGTTTTGTTCTGAGCTCAAAACATAATTTTGCTTACTTTGTGCACACTTCTAATGTCAAAGACAGGCCTTTCTTCTATCCAGAAAGCTTTTAAAAATGTGTTAGAAGTCTAAGATCACAAATATAGTGTTTCCCTTAAAATGAAGAGAACAATAATGTACTGATAATGTATAATATGCCAATCTGAGTACACATATAATAGTGATTTATCTATCTCCGTATCAATACATAATTGAAAGGATTGTCCTGTTTGAGATTATGCATCTCATGATCTAAATAAACCTCCTCTGGATGTGATAGAATTAATGTCTCTCCAAAATGTGAGATTGTTTACGTTAGCTAAAGAAATATATTCCAGCTGAAGCAAGATAAATTTTTCCAAGCCTCAAGCTCGTAGGATATCCTATATAATTTTATGCTAAGTGATGAATTAACATTAACTTTATAGAACTTTCTTGCATTTTTAAAAGTATTAGATAAACATTGAGACATTTTCTATCACTTTTGTTTCCTCACCACTGTGTGCAACTCCTGGGATTCCTGGATGATGATGCTGGAAAGTAAGTCTTGGCGAAGAATCCTGGGGAGATGTAGTGCTAAATAAAGGCTTTTCAGGTTTCTTCATTGTAGGAGAAGACATATCTGCAATGGCACACAACACAACAGGTACATTAACCCCAACATCACACATCATGATTCTAGATAATTGCTTATGCTCCTTTAGCAATAACAGTTCCTGTTTAGCATTAGAAAACAGAAAAGGGTATGTATTCCTTTAGATCAACCGTTACAGGTTTTCTTTAATAACCTTCAAGCAAAATTCTAAGACACAGAGATGTTATCACCATACCTCTTATGGGGTTACCATATAAAAATTACACACCTCATATTTACATGATAAAGTCATACACACAGAGACAAATGAGAGTCCTAACAAACCCATATCTACATCAGCAATTCCACTATTAGCAACAGCTACTCTTTTTAATATATATCTAACCGCAGTTCACAATAGGCGGTATAATTTTCCTCTCCCTCACACATGATCCTACAAATCTTATATATAATCAGTGTAGGTTTAGTTGACATGTCAAGTTGAAAAAATTCTTGAGAACATGTTTAATATCACACTGTTATATAGACTGGACAGCATTAAAGGAAGAGTAGGAATATTTAAGAAGGCATAAAAGTATATGTGTGAAGATTACACTAGATCAGTGTTTGTCAACCTTGTCAACTTTAAGATATGTGGACTTCAACTCCCAGAATTCCCTAGCCAGCATGCTGGCTGGGGAATTCTGGGAGTTGAAGTCCACACATCTTAAAGTTGACACGGTTGAGAAATACTGCGAGAGAGAGAGAGAGAGAGAGAGAGAGAGAGAGAGAGAGAGATAAAAAAAAAGATAGGACACGTGACTGAAATAGATACAGAGGGAATAGTTCAATGAATGCTAGTGAAAGCAGGGACAAACACCTTGCAGCTCAGTCTCAGCAACCACTTTTAATCGTCTCCCTATTGAGATATGGAGGAAAAGATAGACATATCATCTTGATATAGTCTGATCTACAGAACTTTCCCAATCCTAACTGACTAGACAAGAAGGTGTCAAGAAATAATATTTAACTGGGCTATCCTGCAATTATTTGTAATATAATTGTACCATTTTTTCCAAATGGTTTCCTCTCAATAATGCTGATTTTGATTCCAGACCTCCCTCATTTTTAAGGAGAGAGAGAAGAGAAAGATGTTTATGGAAAGGACTTTCAGAAGTAAAAGTTCTATTTTTACAGCAAGTTTTGAATAGTGATTCCTGGAATCTGAGCATTGTAGTTTTCAGTTCTTCTTGGCTTACTGTACTTCCTGTCTTAAGTAGAAGCTTCTGTGATCACCAGTTCTCACTACAAATTAATTGAAGGCTGTTTCATATTTAGGATTGATTGAATGACTGAATTAATTTATATAGCCACTCATTTCACAATAGCAACTCTAGATGACTTACAACGGGATTATTCTGAGGTTTGCCAAAAACCACTTGAGAAGATCTACAAATCCCTCAGAAAAAGTAGAAATATGAAGCAAATTACTAAGAAACAATTCCATCACTATTACAAAGACTACTTAGCCATTCATTACTGGAAATTTGTTTAAGTGATAAAAAATTATAAAAGATCTAAATAAAACAATTTCTCCAAACTAATTTCCTTTGATGTGATTTTTTAAAAAAAGAATTAAAATAACGAGTACAAGATTTCAGAACGTGGGGTATACGTATTTAATTCTCTACTCATCTATGAAGCATGCTAGCTGCCTCAGTCAAATCCCTCTCCCTCTTTCTCTCCACCTAATCTATCTCTCACAGCTCCTCTAAAGTTAATGGGATTGCCTCACTGTAATATATTCCCTCCTGAGAGCCAGTTTGGTCTAGTGGTTAAGATGCTGCCCTAGGAGTGGGGAAATTTGGGTTCTAGTTCTGCCATAAGCATGGAAGCCAGCTGGGTGACCTTGGGCCAGTTACACTCTCTTTCAGCCCTAGGAAGAAGGCAATGGCGCACTACTTCTGAGACATGTTGCAGGAAAACTGCAAGAACTTGTCCATGTAGCTAAGACTGACACAAAGGGACCAACCCCCCCACCTCATACTAAATAAATTGAATATATTACTTGTATCGCAAATAAATAGCTTTCTCATTTTCTTAAAGCCCAATTTTATAAGAAGCCACTTGAAAAGATTTAACTATTTGCTTTTCATATAATGATTCTTTCATGACTGTGAGCGTGAGGTCACTAAGAATGCAGGCTGAGATTAAAGTACTAAGGGGTTGTTGTGGCTCTTGATAGGCACAACACATCCAAATTCCCACCTTGAAGATGAAAAGCTCTCAAAATCAATGAACTTGCTCCTGCTGTGTGCTCTGAGCCCAAAAAGAGTTCACAGGGTTTGCTTCTTCCAATTTAAATAGCAGCACATTGACATTTTGAAGAGGAAGCTTAGTAACCATTTTTTTCTCAGCCTCACCAGTTGTCTTCTGTTAAAAAAATTAATGTACTGCAGAAAGAAAGTGGAGAAGGGCATAGCTTGGACTACAAGCTTCAGACTCTAGTACTGCATTGAACATCTAGGTGCAAACCAACCACCACAGAACTTGTATAATTGAATGAATGAATGAATGAATGAATGAATGAATGAATGAATGAATGAAAGAAAGAAAGAAAGAAAGAAAGAAAGAAAGAAAGAAAGAAAGAAGTAAAATAATGCTTTCCAAATGAAAAAGGGAAATAAACAGTACAAAGTTACTAATTATTGGACAGCCAGCCAACAGGAGAGTAAGATTTTTTTTAATATGATTTTTATTGCAACTTTTAAAAAAGAAGATAGAAACTAATACAAACTGAAAGAAAGAAAGAAAGAAAGAAAGAAAGAAAGAAAGAAAGAAAGAAAGAAAGAAAGAAAGAAAGAAAAAAGCAAAAAGTGCAAGAAAAGAAAAAAAGTTGAAGAAAAATAGAAAAGAAAGAAAAAAGATACAAAGAAATTGCTTCCGATATTTTTCACAGCAGTTTTAAGTAGTTATATTTTAACCTCTCTCTCTAAAGGTACATCATAATACTCTTCTTTCTATAATCTATCCTGTCTAATCATCAAAGCCATAAATCACAAGTTCATTTTTTTCATTTTTACGCAAAAAGTCCGTAAGAGGTTTCCAGTCATCAATAAATGTAGATAATGTCTTTTCACTAATCAAAGAAGTTAAAAGGGGAGTAAGATTTGTATGAAAGACTGCATTGACAGAACTGCTCCGTTACTACTACCACCACTACTACATACTTTCATTCATAATGTCCCATCAGTAAACAACCTTTAAAAAAAGAATTGAAGGCAAAGATACAAAAATATTTTGCATGTTAACGATGAATAGACGTTCATAATTAAAGAAGTCTTCTTTTCAGACACACATCCTTGTCAGTCATTGCAGCTAAACCTAGTGAGAGTCCTTTGTTTCTTCAAAAGGTAAAATTTTAAATGAGCTTTATTGTCTTGGGAAAATAAGACTTAAATAAATAATTGCTTGGGTGAGGGAAGCAGGAAATTGTGAAAGAAAAGTAAAATACTGAAGAGTTTTAGAAGTGAAACAAGAGAAATGGATTATGTACTCTCTACTTGTGCATGTGAGCGCATATATCTGTATATGTGATGTATTTTTAAAGAAGAAACTTAAGGTACCTCACATATTTTAGTTTATCACATCAACAAAATATGTTGCAGCAATTAGGATCAAAATGATGAAACCGTCTATTCATAATGGAGTAACCACCATGAGGTATCACAAACAGAGCCGTGTAAAGCATTTGAAAAGGGTACACGGCTAAGCATGTTAGCAAAGCACCCCTCCTTGATGTATTGAAGCAGCGGCATATGTTAGGAGGCTCGACACAACTTCCTTCACTGGCAGCCCCAATGGAAGCATTGTCTTTGGATGCACATATATGCAAAGACAATAGGGGAAAGCTTTTGGAGCAGCTGCCCCAGCCTCCTGAAGGACACAGCTGTTCTAATGCTTCAAAAAGAGGGGTGCATCATTCACACCAATGTGCTTTGTGAAGCATCTTTTTAAACGTTTTGCAGAGCCCTAATTGCAAACTTCAACAAAGCTGTTTACATCAGTAATGGAACAGATTCTGTTAGTTGTGGATCAAAATGACAGATGCAGTAAGAGAAATGAATGTTAGAATTAGAGGGTTGTCTGATTTTGGTTTAAATAGCCTTCTACAGCCCAAACCCCCCTCTAAATGTGAAAATTACAATGTTGAGAACACCCCATCCATCTTCACCATTGCTGATAATTTTGGGGGTTAAAGTTCCCAGACTGAGGAAGGCTGAGCTAAAACTGTACTGTGTGTTCTGTAGTACAGAAAAATCTGCTGTCATTCTGTAAATCATGGCTACTAATAATCTGATACCAACACTGTGCATGCATATTACAGTAATATAGTGGAGACAATAATATCTGAATACATTCCTGAAAAAAGTTCCAGAGGAAATTAAACAGAAGCTTGGATAAATTAAATGCTGCAGGTTATTACTGCATAATACTAAAAAGGTAAAGAATATGCATGTCTAGATTGCACTGTGTTGTAAATTTGGAATCACTAGCATGTCAGAGAGATAAAGGCCTAGACAAATTGGAAAAAGTTAGATCAATTCATCTCCCAACAAGGTAATTGCACCTACAAAGTAAGGCAAACAAGAAAGTTGTTATGAAGCGTAGCGTATGTAGCTCACTCAAAGGCAGCTTGCACACATGGCGCTCCAGATGTATATCTGTTCCAGTTAGCCCAAGGCAACTATTTCGATCAATTCTAATGTGATAAAATGCTGCAGGGAAAATGTGCAGAAATGTGTTTACGTCAGACTTTAATTAAACTGTTGTTTGCTTCCCAAGAACCTTAGGAAACACTAATGAGACATGAGTTTCAGCAATTTCCTCATCAAAAGGCAAGACCCTCTGCCTCTCTATGAGCAGACTGCCATCCAAGCAACTCCCTTGGTAAAAGTCACATGGCACCCCAATCAGCACACCACCTGCTAAAGGAACTAAACTCGAGTCAACGTGTAAGTGAGGCAAAGCTCAAGGATCCACCTGCCCACACTGGACACCTGCTTAGCTTTCACAGACAGCAACACAACATGTTCATTTTCCTATGAAGTTACAGGGGAATCACAAAGGGATAGCAGCACAGATGCAGAATAGTTTTGCATCTACTTCACCAGCTTAAATCCCAAATCCATCTCCATTTAATCACAGCTTCATACTCGGTTCAGAGCATTGCAAGCAATGCCATTTATAGTCGAAGAATCATAAGCAGAAGGTATCTGAATAAGGACATTCCCATTTGCACAATGGATGGAAAGTCAAGAAGTTACACTTTGCCAAAACTAGGGAACAACCTAAGATTCAAACTGACCCTGAATTTTATTATTTATTATACCTATCTTTTATTTCATACACATAGCTTTTCAAGATATCATTAAGGAGGGAAAGAGATAAGAAAGTTGACCACTGCTCATAGTTCATACAGATGTAACACCATTCTCTGGAGCCCTTATAAAACATGTTCTATCCTCTCATTCTGCATGTTGTAATTAAGGTCACTTTTCCAATAGTCTGTAAAACTAAAAACAAAGGTAAAGATAAATATGCTTTATTTGCATTCCCATTGTATATGTAGCTTACTAGAATCCTCATGCTCCCCCAGAATGAAATCAGATCACGAAATCCTAGTAAATACTATTGGGTTTCTACACTTCATAACTATCTTTTGGATTACATCATTTAGAAAATTCCTTCAGAATATTTTTGTAACTGAGACTGGTAACTTTAAAAACAAAATGAAAAACCTTGGTTCTGATGATGAAATTTAACTCTAAAAGCCAAAAATGTTGTACTTGCTACTGGAAAACATATTGTTGTATATTAAGAATTGGTGTGATCCTATACTGAATGCAATGCAATTTACTTATGCACAGAAAAACCACAAAGTTGCACTGAAGAACTATGCATTACAAATCACCACTTTCAAGCACAGATTAAAAATCAGTTACATGATTTAAGCTCAGTGAAATCAGTGAGTTTAAAGGTGTGTTTTGTATCATTGAGATTCACAAGTCTATTTCTATTTTGGACTGTGGCTACAATGTTTGTATAGCCACTATTACATTAATAATTCTATTTATAGAAAAATCTTACATTTACAAATATAGAGAAAACAACAGAATCAATAAAAACATAGCTTGTATAAATACTAAACTGGGTCCACAAGTTTAAAAAGTTGTAGTTCCTGATGCTTAAATAACGTGAGTAAAAAACAACAATTATTCAATGTTAATGCAAATTTTAATGCAATTATACTCATATTACCAAGATGGACAGAACCGAAGCAAGAAATGCCATTATATCTTATGGGAGTATTTATATAACTCATATCCCAAATTTTGTCTAAGGAGTCCAAGGCAGCATGGTTTCCTTCTCTATAGTTTTATCTTTCCCACAACCCTTTGAGATAGTTTAGGTTGAGATCTGGTGGCTAGCCTAATATTATTCAGTGAACCTCTTGAACAAGTTGAGATTTGATCCCAGATCTCCATTTTCAATCTGATAATTCTAATTACATATCAGCATTATTTCTATACCCAGTACTTGCCTCTTGGGAATAATAAGTATTTGCTAAACTGTCCTGAATGATAAAAAACAACACTTATTGTTTATTTTGTAGTAAGTCCATGTTTGTGAAAAAGCAAGTATTATAAAGCAGGACAAATTCCATAATTGGGCAACAAACTTGGTATGAGAGGCTGTATCTCACCGACAACAAACATTTTATATGCATAAATGCAAGATTTAATTAGCAGTTAAATCGTTCAGATTAACCAGATCTGATTTGGGAAATTCATAACCAACATCATTTTCTTGAAACTAATGACCTCACACAGTCATTCACGATCAAGGAAAATGTATATATTTTTCTTCCTTTCTTCTAAATTACAAAATCATAGAAGGGTCCATGTAGACCAAAGCATCCAACTTAAATCATGCTTGACAAACAGCTCTCTGGTTCCTGCTGGAACACGGGACAGCAAAAGGGACTCCACTATCTTGTTAGATGTTCAGGCCATGTTAGGCAAGCTCTGTTGTGGATGGGATTTTAGCATTGGAATATATCATTTATCATAGGTTGTTTTTAATTGTTGGGTTTTTAAATCTTGTATGCCACTCAGAGTCACTTCTGTGAGGTGGGCAAAAAAAATATTGCAAAATAAAAATACTGCAACTTAGTTCCATAGTTGTACTACTCTCATACTCAACTGCCTTTTTATAACTTAAAACCATTATGCTGTGTCCTGAAGTCTGAGACTATAGAGAAAAACACCTCTTCAAATACTTTAAGATTACCATCATATCCCTCAGTCTTTTTTTAAAGGATAGCCAAATACAGTTCTTTCATTTGTCTCCCCACAATACTTAATTTTTATCTGATTATCTCAATGGCCTATTCCAGTTTGCCTGAATTGTTTTTAAAATGTGATATTGAAAACTGAACACCTATCTGAAGTGGAGTTTTGGTGCAGAAGGGAATAAAAGTATTACTTCCTGTGATTTAGAAACTAAGCTTCATCCCATTTTTTCTAACCTGTCAAAAACACTTTCAATTTTGTTTCTGTTTCTGTCTTCTAGTTTTTTAAAGTTTGGTCCTAGGACCCCTGGGGGTCCCCCAAGACCCTCTCAGGGTCCATGAAACCAAAATTATTTGTCAGCCTATGTTGAAAAATAATACAATATTAAAACCCCATCAAGCAATCACAAGAAGTGGAAGTAGCAGTGGCAGCGAATGCATCAATTCTAATTTTTAATACAGTAAGTATCGATAAATGTAACCCATCCAAACAAAAGCTCTTTTGGGGCCCTCCATAATTTTTAAAAGTGGGAAGGGGTCCTGAGAGAAAAAAGTTGAAGAAACACAGTTCTAGACTATTAACTATCCACTCAATTTTGCATCATCTGCAAATTTGATAAGCTTTCTCTCCGTATCTGCAATCCAAGTTTTAATAACGAAGTTGATACATACTGAGCATGAGACCAAATCCTATAGCATTCTTCCCAAGAAACAGCTATTAGTTTCAGAAGAAAAAAAATATATACAGGACAGTTAGAAAAATACTGCAAAGCACAGAAAATAGAGATCACAGATCTCCTACATAAGATCTAATTTGGTAGCCATTAAACAGAGCGGGGGAGGGGGAATCTTAGCTTAAAACACTGAAGTACACAGCTTTACGCTACTTAAATAGATCAATAGTTTGATTTAATATAAGACTGCTGCTTTTCACCATGAAGCCAAAATCACTTAGTTAACTGTAACTGGTAGAAGTTATATTCTCCACCAGTCAAAGGACTTAACAGGACACTTTATCAAATCACCTTTTCTCCTCAGAATTCTTGCATTCCTGAAAAACTGCTCCAGAGGTCTACCAGAATCTCTAAAATAGTGGAGAGGCTCAGGGGTGGAAAAGAGATGAAAATGACCTCTTTCCCCCTACCAGGCTTATCCAACTGATGACCTGCCAGCTCACTGTTTTTTAAAAACATATGTTTCCTTTTAACATCTCTTCAACTTAATTTACTAAAGTTTGTTTGTTTGTTTGTTTGTTTGTTTGTTTATCAAATTTCGTCACTGCCTATCTCCCCCAAAAGAGGGACTCTGGGCGGTATAATTTTCCAACTGCCAAGAAGGTCCCTCAGAAAGAAAACTAGGCGTTTAGTTTATACATATTAAATGTATTACATTAATATTTTTCCATCCACAATTCCAGTTCCAATACCATCTTAATGCTTCTTTAAATCAAACAGCTTAATCTGAGATTTCAATCATTCAGAATTTAGTAATCCTGGTCCCTGACCACTAAGTCAATAAAAACTGCCTTTCAGAAGAATTCTAGTGCTCCAAAACAACTGGGAATATGGTATTAACTTCAGTGAAATTCTATAACCTGTTCAATGTTCCCACTGAAATACTTTTAATATTACAGTTCAAACCTCTGACAAGATGAGTATCAGATAAACAAACCACAGCAGCTTTCCTCTGAAATATACTTTCTAACAGGAAGTTAGAAACAATTCTTATTTTAGGAATACTGATGTATTAAGAGGAAAATAAATAACCAGTTTTGGAGGAAACTGTTTCTAAATATACTTTAAATAAAAACACAAAAACTGACATATAAGGCATGTATACATTTATTTACTATGAAATATTAAATATTTACAACAAGACAAATGATTTGCTAGCAGAATATAGATATATAATTCTTTTAAGATCATCTTTTGGTCATGCTTTTGAAAGAAATGAACACAGAGTAACATAGTTAAGTAGTATTCAATAAAATAATCCAGATGGTGTTTTTCCATGATATTGCTCAACCCTCAGTAGGTGCCTTAGGAATTACTTTTGAGTTCTGTTCTGTGTAGGCAAGCAAATGGCCCAGCTGATCAGTTATGTTTTTTAGTTCCTGAACAGCACTACCTACCTCCTCTTTCAATTCTCTTAGCTCAGAAATTAATATATCCATTTTAGAGAAACCATGTGAAGAAGGTCTAATGAGAAAAGACCCATCAGGAGAGGGTCCTGCAATTAAAGGAATTCCAGAAAAAGCAAGTCCAGGAGATGGGGAAATAGCAAAAGATGGCAAAGGTCCAGAAGGATATCCAGGAGAGGATACTTGTTCCTCATCACAAGGAGGCCCAGCAGAGGGTAGCTGAAGAACAGGAGAAGAAGATCCAAGAGCTTCTGTTTTAATGGTAAGCTGTGGTTGTAATGATTTGTTGCTGTTGAATGCAGGAGAATCATAGGAAACTGAACATGATGAAGAAACTGTAAAATTAAAATTTATTTAATTGTACACACTAATGTACAATTCCAAACAAATCTCTAACAGTATAAAAATGCTTTAGGATATGCAGTGTTAAAATATTACAGTTACAGTACATGACGTAAAGCATCTCATCATTCTTTTTTACTCTGGGTCAAATATATTTTTCTAATCAAAAATTATGAAAAGTTTAAACTACTGGTGAAATATGCAAGATAAAGGCTTGCTGTTTCCCTAGAGACCAATTAAGTTTGCTGTTCATTTTTTTTTAATTCCAGAGCTTCTTTAAAAAAATAATGTCAGTTCTTCTCCCAAAACCCCAGTATAGCAATGTGTGCAGCTGTTTCATGTTTTAAATTATTTAATTTTCGAAGAAGGGTCCTTTATAAATAGTATTATTTATACAGAACACTGGCCAGATTCTATAATCATATAAATTAACATCAATTGTAATTTTATTATTATATGAACATGGATAAGGATGAAAAGAACTCTATTTTGAGAACTAATATGAAGTATACCTGTCCTTTTCATTGTCACTTCACAGTTCTGAATAATGTTAAATAAAGGCTGTGTAAGACGACCATAGGCTGTGATCCATATAAGACCAAGGATAATATGAGTTAAGTAGTATTTTTAAAAATACTATGATATAAAATTTATTTGTGCATGCTAAATCTGTTGGTTCCTATGTTTTGGTAAGTGTCTTTATTTAGAAGGAAAAGTATCAGAATTAACTCTCTAAGCAAAGTAGAATGGAGTAGCTACATTTTCACTTAAGTGCCAAGTGATTTTAACTGGCAAGCCAGGACAGACCCTGCTGCCATTATAGGATGACCTGATATTCTATTAGCCCACTACTCTCAATTATTTTAGGATCAGATTATTACTGTAAGATTCTTGTTCTGTATGAAGTCTTCCTTCCAAAATCTAAAACTACCAGGGATATGCACAATCTCTACCAACTAAAATCAACTGCAAATTACCTAGAGTAATTTTTGAACAGTTCATATACATGTATATACCAAGAATGTGATTTAATCTTATGTCCTTAAGTCATGCATTTCCATACATAATTTCAAATTAGTTTCCAAATTAGCTAACTCAGTGAGCAAGTAATTTATGGATATAACACTGTCTTTTCCAATAAAGTGTGCCTAAGAGAAATAACACGTTTAAAGAGATCTACCAACTTGTTATCTATGACTCTAAGTTAAACAAGCAGGAAATACAAGAAAACATTGCCGGGCAAAGTGCTGCTGTTTTGAAGATACTATTTTGCCCCCACTAATCAGTAAAGTTTCAATGGTCAACAAATCTTCATTATAATGCTCTGGAATCTTCAGTTTAATTTTATTTCTCCCTAACCTTGTTTTTTACATAGTTTTACAAACCTTCAGGCTCCCAAATGGGTTGATACTTCTCTTGCACATAAACAGTACTATCCTGACTTCTTAAGGACTGGCACTCAGAACCTGATATTTAGGATAACCTTCACTTCCTCAAAGGTGAAACTCTTAATATGTACTGTTTAAAATCCACACAATGCCCCCTTTTCTTAACCGACGATAGAACTGTCATTTTTTGTTGTTGTTAAAAAAATAACTACTTACCAATAACTGTGGTTCTGCAAATTCATATTTGTGGAGCAAAGATCTCAGGTGCAGCTGAGTTTCAGGAACCTTTTAGAAAAGCTGTGTCTACCATTATTGCATGACCATACTTTTATGGCACTGCATGAAGGGAACTGAAGTTAACAAATAACTCATCTTCTGCCACTAGCCTCAGAAATTTATGAAAGCAGCAATTTAGTCAACAGAGTTTCTTCTTTCTCCTTTGTGATGACACCAAATCCTCTCGCATGGAGACCCTTCGTAAGTGCAGCTTCTTCCTACCCTTATATCTGAGATTAGAGGAAAGCAAAACCAAAGCCTCCATAATGTTCAGTAACTCAAACTGAGAAGCTGAAAAGATACGTAACTAGTAAGAAGACCCCCTGGAGATACGATGATTCTAGGACAAATTGCACCAGGTCCCTTAGTACTTACCAACTCAGAACACCAAAGTCATATTTGTGCTGAAGGTCCCACAAAATGAAGCCTCATATGTATCTAATCATGGCGCAAAGGCATTGGTCTCTTAACTTCAGAAGACCAGAAAAAACTACAGTCACAGATTGCTCTGATAGACAACTCATGCTTTCTGGCCGAAGTGATTTTCATTTTTAAAAAGCTAGAAAGACATGTGTCAATGCAGTCAGGATACACTACTCTGGCAGGCTAATTGACAATGAAGGATGTACTCGTTATTGAAGCACATCAATTGAATAATGTGCATTTTGATCTAAGAAAGGTAAAGTGGCATGAAAAATATCACTGAAACTGAACATAGATACAAAAAAGGAATAAATTCAATGACCATGCACAAAGCATAGTAAGGATATAGAAAATAAACTAATCCCACCCCAAAAGAAGAATATTATTTATAAACTAATATTAAATATCAATCAGAAAGGCTAAACTGTAAAAAAGGCAAACGACGAGAACTGAAATTCTGAAAAATTAAAATAAGTCTATATTTGAAACAATTTAACCCTTTAATGCCCCATTCATGTTCATGAATACACTAAGACACATTTTTCATCTTAACTGAAGGTTACCAAAGCTTAAGCACCACAGAACTCTACACTCCACAACTAGAACTATGCAGAGACCACCACAAACAAGGAACTTTTAACCTATAAGCACATTCAATTTTGACAATTAGACTCTGACAACAAAAACAGAAAATCTGTACAGATGTCATGTCACCTTCCTTACACATCAGGAGCAGGCTTTGTGCTTCTCTATTTCCTTCCTGTTCTCACACCATGTACAGAAGTGACTGTACAAATGTGACTGTAGCATTGCTTTTAACTTTGAATATGGAAATTGCTTTCTCAATTCTTCCTATAAATATCTGTGATGGTTCCTGGTAAAGACAATCATTTCTACACATGGCAAGAGCAATGGAGGAGAAACAGGTAAGTAATATGCAATTTAAGCAACATTCTTCATCTCATTTCTTGTACTATCTGAACTCCAAAAAATATTCATAATAACAAGAACACCAACATGACACTTTTAGAAAACAAACACAACAAGCCAATTATTTGGGGGATTTACTTTTTATCAAAAAATACAAATAAATACATGTTGCAAGCTTTTTGGTATCAAATTTATAAGTATATACTGCAAATTTTCATTTTTGTTAATCACAAAATGAAAAAGATATTTTTACATTTATATTTTGGAAAAAAGAGCAAAAGGACTCAAAAAGTTGCTTTAAGAATTCTGTTCAAAGAACAGAAAAAGGAAAGGGGAGAAGACAACTACAGTACAAAGGGACTAAGATATATAGGTATCAGAGAAAAAGTAAGAACTTTATATAGCATCATGAGCCTTACAAAAAATGTTTTGAATGTTGTATTAGGAAGAAATTAGGCAGAAATTTATGACCAATATATGAAATTGGCATAATTATGTTGAAGTATAAATTAGAAATGGTGGCATCAGTTAGAGTTGGGGAGTAGGTAAGTAATTGTAGATATAAATCTATGAGAGGAAGGGAAAGAAACTCCTGAAAACCGATAGTTCTAACTTTTAAAAAATGCAATATTTTTATCAGATAAAACATATTTTAGTAATCTTTGGAATTTTCTGTAACACATCACAGAGCTTTAAAATACTAAGCAATACTATAAAATAAAGGAAGTCTTGTGAATTTCCATTCACTACATATGCTTAATTTTGTCTACAAATTAATATTGCCATGAAATGCTGTCCATGGCTGAACAACATTAAAATATTCTAAAGCAGGGTATTACTCATTTATATTTCAGATATTATTTCACACAAAGTGCATATGAACAGATTGATAGAAATAAATATTTTCATGTGAGGCTATTAAATGCATAGAAACATGGCCAGAAAAAAAACACATCAAGATTAATCATCCTCTTTCAGAGTATCTGAAAAGTCCAATAATTTATTAAATCATTTTCTAATCTTTCTAGATTCTGCTAATCAATATAGTGTCCCTACATTTTGCCTGCCAGTAAATCAACTATTAAATACTTCTTGTCACTCTAAATGAGTACCATGGCTTTGAAAAAGGGACTTGTGTGCTTGATAAATACAAAATGCAACTTTACAATAATGGGGATGAGATTACTAAATTACTACTGAACATAATATGATTCTAAGGAAGTATTTTAACCTCAAAAGATTTAAATTTTTCTTGTCCATTCTAATCTACCATATATTCATAGTTTACAAAGAAATTATATAAATAAGAGCTCTTAAGATCATGCCTATCTATCCATCTATCTATCCATCTAGTTTGATTTCAATAGAGCTTACTTCTGAGTAGACACAGAATGAACTGAGAACTCACTTTCCTATAATATGGGTTTACTCACCTTGATCTCTTTCATGCCATGTCCTACTACCAGCAGCTGGTGAATTTGGGGAAGGATAAAAGTCTCCTGTTGGGCTTGGTTCCATATTCTCATCTATGGATATAGTTTTGGGTCTCTTACTGTAAATATATAGAAATAAGAGCTTGTTTGAACAGCTTTTATGTCCATATTTTAAAGTACAATCCTTTTCAGACATACCAAACCCAAAACTACACTTGGTAGACATACTCACATTTTACACAAGCTTAAAATTATATATACTGTACACATTTTTCTCTTATTAATACACTAGTGAAGTTTTTTTAGATTAGGAGTGCAGAGTTTGGCTTCAACACGCACAGCAAGACATCTTGGCTTTTCATATTCTAACCCTTTATTCAGGAACTGGCTTCTCGGCAGAAGGCTCACATACCCAGCACAGCCAGATTAATTCCATTATTGCAGTAAAAAATGAAGCCATACATATAGAGAAGATATACCTATTAAAGTACACATGAATAAAAGCCTGTATGTAGGTCTGTACCACAGAGTTTAAATTCTAAGTCTCTTCCCTGCCTTTCTGAGTCAACAGATAATGGACTGAGGAACCTATCTATGTTGATATTAACTCCCTAGTCTGGGAACTACAGGTTTTCTCTCAACATTTTCATTCTTTCATGGAGTAGCAAAGGCTCTGATCTCCAGTTAACTACAAATCATAATCATTTTCATCACAAAAACTATCATTTGAAATTATTTATTGAGAAATGTTGATCAGTCTATATCAACTTACCTTTTTATTCCATCAAGAACCAACCATCCCTCTCTCCCCTCAAACACAGACTAAGTTGTTAGACAAATGCATAACCATTTTACTAAAAAGCTGCAAAGCAAAATCATTTAAAATATTACACAACCACAGACTTTTTATAACAGACTCACCTGGTTGGTGGAGAGGATAGTGATCGCTGTAAGTTAACACTTGAGTTCATGTCATGATAATATGGTTGACCTGGAAGTTCTCCAATGGGGAAGTTCACTCCAGCTCCCTGGGTTATAGGTGCTAAAGAACATAGCTTAAAGTCATGCCTATTCTCTAAACAGCCATATTAATATAATCCAAAATCAAAGCAAATTCACTTTTATGTAATGAAAACCATGACTAAATTATTTGTCCTTGCACAATTCAAAGACCAAATTGATACTATTTAGGGGCATGAGAGAAGCCTTCCCTCCCATGCCAACATGCAAGGCCAAGTGAAGATGGATAACATGTCCTGCAGTCCAATAAATCATAGGGGAAGTATGTTGGGGAAGACTGTGCATAATGACTCACAGACCTGTGCAAAGCAACATAGGTTTGTTTTAACAAGGTAATCTGGGCTGTGGAGGCAATCTGATTTGCTTCCTATTCCCCTTAAATTGCTTCATGCCAGTACTACGGAAGAAGGCTGACGGGAGTCTTATTTCAGCTAGCTCTGTAGAAGGTTCTTCTCAATCTGCTCCCAATATTCCTCAAAGAAGGTCTTTTGGCCCTTTGTGTTGCTGGCCCCTTTCAACTTCCAGTGGGCAAACAGTGGTATGAACTGAGAGTTTCCACATGGCTGGCCTCTTTCAACTACTTGCCAAAAGTCCTTGGCAAATGATGCGGAGGAGGCACCAGGCACCAGCAGAATAGCTTTGGCACACACTGTGAGTTGGCTTGCAGTGATTCCGGAGCAACCCAGCTTGTGCTAAGGGTGCCCCAGGCAGGATGCTTCTGGCACACACTGTGAGACAGTGTTCATTTCATGCCAAAGATGTCCAGAATGAGCTCAACCTATGCTGTCAGAGAAGGCTCCTCTCAGCCCTCTCTCATAGTGTGAGTTTTGGAGACCATTCCTAGATGCAAGAGGACACGTTTGCAAAAATAGCTTTGAGGGACTGCTTCACTCAAAGGTTTGCCACAGTAAAGCACCCCTTTGAAGCTTTGCACAGCCTTACTAACTAGTTCTGTGTGTTCTTCAATTCTCACATATATCCAGTCAAAATAGCTGCATATTCTATAGGCAATAATAAATAGATTTCAAATGTTTGTTTTGTGAGATAAAAATGCCTTTTGAAAATAAACCTTTAACATTATTTATTTTCCATTTATAATCTTACTATATTCCAAGCTGTGTGTTTTATTTTCATGTCGCTAACAGACGTACCTTACATTACTTTATATGCAATTAACTTGCAACATTAAAGGTCTCAACACTACTACACATCTGGAAAGTGTTTCAATGTATTTTGAATGCTTAATATTACAATCTTGGGTATGCTTACACAGATAGATAGATAGATTTAGTCTTTTGACCATATCAAGTATGCTTACACAGAAGTAAGCCCCACCGAGTTTAACAGAAGGTAAAGGTAAAGGTTCCCCCCGCACATTGGTGCAGTCGTGTCCGACTCTAGGGGCTGGTGCTCATCTCCGTTTGTTAGCCGAAGAGCCAGCGTTGTCCGAAGACGCTTCCATGGTCACGTGGCTGCATGACACGCGTGGAACGCTGTTACCTACCCACCGAAGTGGTACCTATTAATCTACTTGCATTTGCATGCTTTCAAATTGCTAGGTTGGCAAGAGCTGGAGCTAGTGCGGGAGCTCACTCCGCACGCAGGGCTAGGGATTCGAACCTCCGAATTTGCGATCTTCCGATTGACAAGCCTGGCGTCTTACCCGCTGAGCCACCACGCCCCCTTAACAGAACATACCACCAGGTAATTATCTATAGATTGTAATTTTCTTACAAACAAAACAAATGAATTCTGATATTGATTTCAATAGGTACCTTGAAGGTGGATAGATATGATAAATCATAATAGGTTAGAAAATTACCAACTATGGATACTTATACTAGTGCTGAAAAATTAACTACATTACAGTAGTCCTCACTTACCGACCGCAATTGGGACTGGTAACTCCATCGCTAAGCAGCAAGGTCGTTTAAGTGAAATGTCATGTAACTGTGCCGACTTATGAAGTCAGTTCCAGCGTGGTCATTAAGCAAATCACTGCAGGTTGTTAAGTGCGCCATCATGTGACCGCAACTTGCAACTTCCTGCTGGCTTCCCCATTGACTTTACTTGTCGGAAGCCGGCTGTGAAGATTGCAAATGGTGTTCACATGATTGTGGGATGCTGCGACCATCATAAATGTATGCCAGTTGCCAAACACACAAATTGCAATCACATGACTGTGGGGATGCTGCAACGGCTGCAACTTCGAGAACTGATCATAAGTCTCCTTTTTCAGCACTGTCGTAACTTCGAATGGTCGCTGAACAAGTGGCTGGTAAGCAAGGACTACTGGTATTGTCAATTATACTACTATGTGCACTAACTATCATAAAGAATCAACACTGGAAAGGATCATGTAGGGACACATACATGTACAAATGTAATACACTTCCAAAAATAAAATATAACTTCAGAAAACGAAAGGGAGACTTACTTCTAGACACCCGCACAAGTTCAGATACATTAAAGACTCCAGATTTTACAAAACTATCCTCAAGATACACTGGAATGAAAAAAAAATAAAATAGCAATTAGTCCATTTGGCAGAGCAAATCCAATCTTTTCTCTAAACAGCCCATTCATAGTTGAATTCTTCACTCAAATTCTATTAACATGAATTGTCAAAATGTAGCCATTATTATGGCACTTTCTATAATCACATGTTATTTCAAAGAAATACTATATAATTGCTTTGTAGTTTTATGTACAATTTTGAAAGATTGTATCCATCTAAATGGATGGGAGATGGGATCAGAAAAACTGAACAATGGAACATCAGATATATTCTGACTGGTATGTCATTCCATGATACAGACTTTGAATGTGTTCAATTACAATTCACATTTGTATCATCCTTCTTGTCCCAACAAAATTCCTTTATATTTAATTGTATTAAAATGCTCAAACTGAAGAAAATGTGGAGCAAATCATCACATTGTGTCACAGATTTCTCTTGTTTTTCTTCTTTTCTCCTCAGAAGCTCCCGAGTGAACTTATGGCAAAAGGTAAGAAGAGCATCAACCAAGGAAGAGGAGACCGAGAGAATAAGCTCTTTTAGCATAAAATTCCTGTTTCAGCAGCAGTTGTAAGAAAGCAAAACTGTGTTTTTGAGTAGAGGATTCAGTAAAGGGCAGGAATAGCGGGAAACGCCTGGTTCTGCAGTTACCTTCTTCCACTACAGTTTGAAGAATCACAGAAGAAAAGGAAAATACTTTATCCACCATTAAGAAAGTAGCAGTTTGCTTCTTCTAGCAGTGTAAGTTAATCTATAATCTTTCTTTCCCTTGGGCACCTTTCCATGCAGTGAAATAGAAGTGTCTACCTTTCACATAGATTTTACACATTACACAGTCTGGAAAATAAAATGGCTCCACAGAACAATCTTATTTATTTTTATTTGGTGAGTTCAGCATTGCTTCATCATGCATAGGCATGCTTACGGTTGAAGCCTAAACCACTCTTCTTAAAAGAGCAATATTGAGAACAAAATTAGCTGTGAAACATGCAAAAGATGTAAAGTCCTATTTAAAATATTAAACAAAAGTATAAAGCTTAAATTAAAATAATGCAATATTAAAATAGTTGGCATTTCATATATAATTCCAAACATTCTATTCTGTAGTACAAGCTGGGTTCCAAAGGTATTTTTAAGATAGAAACTTAACACAATTTGTTCTTTCACTGAAAGAATTTAATGATATAGACTAGTTAATAAACCTGCTGTGACTATATACTTGACTTCCATCTTGTGCTGATAAAAGGCAATATTTACAGTCTGCTGTGAGCTGGTGTGGAGACAATAAAAGATAAGGAAGACAATGTTCTTCCAACAGAAGAGAATGTTCTTGCTAAAACATCTACATGAAAAGCATACATACATTACTCCAAATAGTCAGATACTTCAGTATTTAAATCTATAATACAGTGTTGCTGACTAAAGCCTCGTTTTATTCTAGAGATAGTGTCATAAAGAATAATATAACTCACTAATTATTACCATTTCTAACTTTAAACTCTACCAGAGAAAAAGAATCTTCCTGAAAAAAATCTGAACAATATAATTTATTATAATCAGAGGGTCAATCAAATAAGATGCCTCTGTATCTATACAGAAAAGAACCAGGAGAGGTTAATTGCATTCTTCTTTTTTTAGGAGGTGTGAAAACCCCTACTTTAATACTACAATTATAAGACTGGTGTCATTGTGAATACTGGGCAAAGACCCAAGTCCTGTGTGCACCCATCTTTAAAGAGACAGGTTTGGAGCAAGTTGTCATAACATACCCTGTGAATAGAAGTACCTGATGGCCATACTTGCATTAAAAAATGCAAAGTAATGGTTAAAAAAACCTGATTTTTTCCCATCTGATTATGTACCAAATTACAACTCCAAATCTTGAATTCATAATATACATTCTGAGACTAAGAAAGAGAATACATAGTCACTGCAGTAGCTTCTGTAAAAATAGTTTATCAGTGAAATACTTACCTTTCATTGTCTAGTATTTGCAAAGCTTTCGTTAACGTATTAAGAAACTTTCATTTGAACTATATAAATACAACTATGTCCATGCCTGTTACTTATTTACTCATTTTTGTATTAATACTTAAAGATACTTAAATCATCAATGCCTTGACATATACTTCAATTACAAAAATACTGAATTGCTATGATTTAGAAGTAAATTTATTTATTTATTTTATTTATTTAATTTCTATAACCGCCCATCTCCCCCCATGGGGAACTCTGGGCGGTTCACAATAAATAAGTTAAAATAAGGTTAAAATCTCAAGTATACAGTAAAAATATATTGAAAAATCCAGGTGGTAATGGAATAATTAAAGGAGGACAGTTATAAAATTAGGGGATTAGCCACCCCCATGAAGAACTATCCCTCCCTCCTTCCCATGCCAGGCGGCAGAACCAGGTCTTCAGTTCTTTCCTAAAGGTCGGGAGGGAGGAGATCTGTCTGAACTCTGGGGGCAAGGTGTTCCATAGAGTGGGCGCTGTCACAGAGAAGGCCTGCCTCCTAGACCCCATCAGATGGCATTCTCTAATTGATGGGGTTCGTAGCACGCCCTCTCTGAATGACCGGGTGGGGCGGGTCGATAACATGGGGATAAGACGGTCCCTAAATGTTAATTCTGGGTTTTGTAACTCTTTCCCTCCTGCAGAAATAGGGTTGTATCCCTGAAATTGCACAGCATTGTCATTAGTCAATATCCTGGGGTATATTACTCAAGTTACTCAACCCTTTGCTTCTCCAGACACTGAAAAAATTGGTTCCTTTACACATTCTGCCTTCTGAACCTGCCTACTGTAAATTCTTGTCCTGAAGGACCATTCAATCTGAACTCAGATTTGCTCTAGCTTGCATGTTTGCATTTATACTAGAGCCTGTCTCCAAAATTTGGCTTCTACAGAACTAAAGAAGTGACAAAAACACAGGAGTGAGAATGCTCAGGATGGATCAAAATCCTTTTGGAAGAAATGTATGAGCTCCAGTAGAGTGCTTAGGAGAACAGCTCTCAAGTGTTCTGAAATAGCTGGGCAATCTCTTCCTAATAGACAAGGATCAATTTTATTGCCAATATCAGAAATTAGAAGTTTACAGGGGAATATGGAGAAGCAGAAATCTTCAAGTACTTGGTAGTATATTCAGCTTCAGAAACGCAAGTATCTTCCATCTTCTTATTTAACAGACCATGCAATCAAATGACAATTCTTCAATCTGGATCTAAGCCTCATTAATAAATCCCAAAGAGCTAAAGTCAATTGTTCATGCAAGTAATTTTGATGCACAGTCAGCAGCACAATAAGAGCGTATTGGCTTCTTGGATAATCAGTAAGTCTAGAAGATCTTTCCCTATAGGAAGGGATGGAAAAATGCTGCCTTTTCCCAAAGGGAAAACTGATACAGGCATTATATTCTCTTCGACAGGCATTATAGTTTAGTAACATATATGTTATGCACCTCAACAGAATAAAAACGTGCCTATCAAGAATATCCAATTTTCAACCTTCTTTAAACATTGGACAGAAGGGAGTTTTGTATGAAGCTTGTTCTGGGACACCACTTGATAACTGAATTAGGAGTATATATTTGAAATTGCTTCAATTGAAACCAAGAGTTTTAGTCATGAGCAGTATCTGCTCCACATGGGGGGAAAATCCTCATAGCACACAAACTGCATCCCCTACTACCTGGTTAGGAGAAAAAGAAGTGTAATTTTTTGTTGTTGTTTAAAAAAAAACTAGTTTCAGACTCTAAGAAAGCATCCTCATAAGCAGAAGATTAATCCAGAGCAGGCTTATCCACCTGAAGCTGAGGAGGTATAGTTAAAGAGGAGTCAGAGTAAAAAATGTGTTTATGTATGTGTGATGTAGTGTCTGAAGTAGCAGATATACAAAATAGTGAATACACAAAGGTTAGAAGCAAAAGCATGAAAGCATTTGCAATATAGAAAGAAAATAGTACTTAAAATAGACTTTGGGGGATACAAAAAACAATACTCTTGGAAAGTAACTAGTGAGACTATTACTATCATGGAATGCAGGGAATCGTAACAGTGGGAGCTGATGACACTTCAGTGGAAAAGGTATTAAGGTTACTGAATTAGTTTCTGTATGAGAAGATCTCAATATTGTGGATGTAAACTGTTAAGTCTTGCATATGCATTGGATCACAGAAGTATGAAAACTAAAAGCCCATCCCCTTACAGTAGAGATAATATAACAGGAAATATAATGATAATACTGAAGGAAGTTGTCTATGAAACCAGTGTGCACCCCAGAGTCAAAGTGCCAGAAAGCAGAAATAAAGGGTCTAGGGAAAAAAACAAAAGGAATAGTCAAGATTGCTAAATTTCTCCAATAATGCGTGAAGATTATTTGAATCCACGAAGCACGAAACAATGTAAGAAAAGGTCAACCAAGTCCAGGAACAGCCCAGGATGAATTTCTAGTTGTGTCCAGGAAGCTATAACAGTAAAGAAGGCTCTTCCTTTAGGAAACAGAAAGCCTGTTCTAATATGAAGAAAGAAGAACAGAAAAAGCGTGACAATAAGAAATATTAAAAAAAAACCTTGAGAGCCATATGGTAAAAAAAAAATTAAGGGAAACAGAAAAAAACTTTTAAAAATATATCTGAAAAAGAAAACTAACCCAGGGAAGCGATAGGGCCTTTGGATGAGAAGGGAGGGAAAGAGATGCTCAAAGAGGATTCAGAAATTGTAGAAAAAGCAAATAAATACTTGGCATCTGCCTTTGGGACAGAAGATATCGGTCAAATACCTAATATAGGACAGGTATTTTTCTCAGGGAGTAAATCAGAAATGAAGTCAACTGAGGACAAAGAGGACATCTGGAGAAACTATACAATACAAAAGCAGCAGATTCTGATGGCACCCCTCTGAGAGATCTTTAATAAGTCAACTGTGAGATTGCTGAACTCCTTGCAAAAATACGACACATCTCTCACACTGGACCCAAAAGAAAGGACTGAAAGTCAACTAGCATGACACCAATTTTAAGAAAAGGCAGGGGAGATCCAGAAAATTATAGGTCAATCAGCTTAATGTTGATTCGGAACAACTGGACATTGGTTCCAGGCAAATTGGTGGAAAATGTAATTAAATAAAAATAACCAACATATAGAAGATCAAACCTTGATGAAAGAAGATATTCATGGATTCTACAAAAGTAACTCTTGCTTTACCAACCTTCTAGAGTTTTTTGAAAATGTTAGGAGGCATGGGAATGGATCCTGTCAACATGTATATTTGGTTTTTCAAAAAGCCTTTTTTAAAAACATCCCTCATAAAAGGCTCTTGAGTAAACTCAGTAGCACTGGATAAGAGGACCTGACATTTTATGGATTCTTAAATGGTTAAAAAAGCAGAAAACAAAAAGCAGGCATATATGAACAATTTTCTCAATGGAAGTAAATAAGATATGAAATTCTATGCTAATGTTCATTAGGAAATGGATTGAAGATGAAAATGCCAACGTTATTCAAATCTGTGGTATGTCCACATTTGGAGTACTGTGTGCAGCGCTGTTTACTACATTTGAAAAAGGATATAATAGAACTAGAAAAAATACAGAAGAGGGCAACCAAAGTGATTAGGAGGTTCAAACACATTCCTCACAAGAAAAGACAGATCTAGCTTAGAAAACAGATGCCTGAGCTGAGACATGTTCAGTATGTATAAAATCATGCACAATATGGGGAAGGTGGATAGGAAGAAATACTTCTCCTTCTCTCAAAGTACTGGGATCTAGAGTTATCCAGTAAGATTGGTTAGAAGGTGACATTACCTACAATAGAAGAATGGATGGTGAAGTTGATGGAGCTGGCTGAGATGACAAAATCGACAGGTTTGATTATAGAACAGACATTGATCAATTTTAATGTTGACTGGAAGCCCCTTCTGGACTTTTTGCATGAGATACCCAGGGAACGTACTTACTTTGTTAACTGGGAACGGTTTGAGCCTGTCGGACTTGAGGAAGTGGACAGAGTTCTCCGGACTGTAAATGCCACCACCTGTCAATTAGATCCATGTCCCTCCTGGCTGGTGGAAGCAGCTCGGGAGGTGACTTCCAGTTGCGTCCAGACGATGGTTAATACAACGTTGGGGGAGGGGGTGTTTCCGGCAGCTTTTAAGGAAGCGCTGGTACGCCCTCTCCTCAAGAAACCGTTGCTGGACCCTACTGTACTGGATAATTTCTGTCCAGTCTCCCACCTTCCCTTTTTGGGGAAGGTGGTTGAGAAGATGGTGGTGTTGCAGCTCCAGAGGATTCTGGATGAAACGGATTATCTGGACCCCTTTCAGTCATGTTTCAGGCCTCGTCATGGGACTGAAACTGCATTGCTCGCGCTTATGGATGATCTTTGGCGGGAGCGAGATGGAGGTAGTGCATCCAATCTTGCTCTTCTTGACCTCTCAGCGGCTTTCGATACCGTCAACCATGGTATCCTTCTGGAATGGCTCAGGGAGTTGGGGGCGGGCGGTGTTATATTACGCTGGTTCGCCTCCTTCCTCCAGGGCCGGTTCCAGTCGGTGTTGATTGGGAGCGAGAGATCCAGTCCACGGGCCCTCTCTTGTGGGGTCCCGCAGGGTTCGGTACTCTCTCCGCTCCTTTTTAACATCTACATGAAACCGCTGGGTGAGATAATCCATATCCATGGGGTGAGATATCATCAGTACGCTGATACTCAATTATACATCTCCATCCCGGGGGAAGTAAGTGATGTAGTTTCTACCCTGTCCAAGTGCCTGGGGGCTGTAGGGGCCTGGATGGGGTAAAACAGGCTTCGACTGAACCCTAGTAAGATGGAGTGGCTGTGGATTAATGGCTCCTCGATATCTAGGAAATTGCCATCCTTAGTTCTGGATGGGGTAGCACTGCCCCAGACAGACCCGGTATGTAACTTGGGGGTCCTCCTGGACTCGCGACTCCTGCTCGAAGAGCAGGTTGCAGTCGTGGCCAGGAGGGCCTTTGCACAACTTCGTGTTGTGCGCCAGTTATGACCTTTCCTGGAATGAGAGGCCCTTCAAACGGTCACTCATGCCCTGGTTATCTCACATATAGACTACTGTAATGCGCTCTACATGGGGCTACCCTTGAAGAGTATCCGGAAGCTTCAGCTGATCCAGAATGCGGCCGCACGGACCATCTTGGAAGTCCCGTATCAGACACATGTAACATCATTGTTACGCGAGCTGCACTGGGTTCCAGTTTACTTCCGGGTGCAATTCAAGGTGTTGGTTATGACCTTTAAAGCCCTTCATGGCATGGGACCAGGTTACCTAAGGGATCGTCTTATCCCCATTACATCGTCCCATCCCATCAGGTCATGCAGGGAGGGCATGCTACAGACCCCATCGGTTAAAGAATTCCATCTAACGGGGTCACGGAAGCGTGCCTTCTCTGCTGCAGCACCTGCTTTGTGGAATATTCTTCCCCCAGAGTTAAGACAGTCCACCTCGCTCCTGGACTTCAGGAAAAAACTCAAGACTTGGCTTTGCCAACAGGCCTGGGGCGGGAAGAAGAGTATAAACTCTTGGGGATGGCTAACATCTTAGGATGGCCCTAGAATTGCCCTTCCAATGTTTTAAAGAAGACATCACCATCTCGATTTTATTATATTTATTGTATTTTTAAATTTTCTATTTTAATGTTTAATGTTTTATCAAATTGTAAGCCGCCCAGAGTCCCTTGAGGGAGTTGGGAGGTGAAAAAGTCGAAAGAATAGAATAGAATAGAATAGAATAGAATAGAATAGAATAGAATAGAATAGAATAGAATCAGGAAAAAATGAAATCATGATATATGGATTTGATTAGAAATAATAGTAGATAATATAAAAAATGAAAGTTATGTTGTAAGCATAGAGTAAGACTTTAATGTAACTTTATACTTATATCTGTTGTAAAAGAAAGTCAGAAGTCATTCTTTTTTGTATTTCTTTTTCTTTCTTCAGTTTTGACTTTGTTTTCTTTTTCATTCTTTACTTTTCTCTCTTCTCTCTCTTAATTATTAGTTCTTGTTATTTTTGATCTCAAAAGAGATTGGTTAGAAGGTGTTTTAGAACAGATTAAGAAAGTATATCTTAACACAATGGAAAATTAACAGAAATTCACTACTTTGAGACATGGTGATGGCCACTAGTTTGGGTGACTTTAAAAGGAGGTTGGACACATTTATGGAATGCAAATCCATCAGGCGTCTTGAACATTCAATGTTAATTCCAGGATGGTGGAAGCATGCCTCCAGTTATCATTAAAACAACAGCAGAAGAGAGGTCTCCTCTTCTCCTGCTCATGAGGACCCCAGCAGTAGCTGGTTGGCCATTGTGAAAAGAAATGCTAGAGTAAGATGGGCTTTGGCCTGATCAGGATAGACTTTTCTTACATTCTTATAGAAAGGTATATTGAACTATAAAAACACATTAGTCTTACAGAAAGTGGTCTGGAAGACCACGATGGGAACAAAACGTCCACAGACCGATTTTGCCTTCAAACATGGAGCCCTGATGACTCAAATCCCTCTGCAGCCCTTCACAAGACATGTTTTGTGGGTTCTCCACTTTGCTGCTGCCTGATCTTTTTCCAGGTTTTAAAAACCACTTGGCAAAATGCATAAGGTATGCAGTAAGTCATACTATAGGACCCCTTCTAACCATCCTCTTATAAGCTTAGCCTCTAGACCTGATGCACACAGAACAGCTGCACAATCCTAGATATAGTACAGTTCTACTATTCATGATTGTACCAGTATATCCTGTGTCCCTATTTGACTTGTACAGATAGTAGAAACAAATCATACTGATGGGCCATAAACCTGATTCCCTAATTACTTATGTATTATGAATTCCCTGCAAGATCTAATAAAAAGTAGTAAATGTTCGGTAATAATAACTGAAGACCAATTAATCCCTAACAGGTTGCAAACATTCCAGGAAAAATAAATAAGTTTATAATTGATCATAGAGCACTTCCATTTCTTGCCCTACTTACATCAATCAAGGAAATCATGCTTTGTTTACCATAGGTTTTACTGACTGTAGCCTTTAAAAATAACTTCTGAAAAGTTCTCATTCTGGCAGTCATACTAATAATTTTTTATTCTCAAGACACAGGTTTTTGTCTGTTTACTTCAGAAAATGTTAGTCTGTACATTGAACAGGTGGTCATGGCTGGATCTTTATCATCCAAACTCACCTTACAAACTTTATACAGTTTTAAGAGATGAAATCAGTAGTAGATTTCCCTCAACAGGGTGACCAACCAAAGGGTGCTTTCTGCAATGAGCTAGAGTTCACTGATGCATTGCAATGGCTTATGCCTGGACAAAGCATCTTTGATACAGAGAACTCAGAGATGAGATCCCCATCTGACTAGGGTGCACTGGTGGTGAAGACATGCACAGGGAGGGAGGGAGGTGTAAAGGGCACACTTCATCTCTAGTGAAATTGTCTGAAGTCCATTATCAGTGGAGGAATTCCTACATACAGGATGAAACCAAGAGGAAGCTATATGCCCATACCCAGAAAAGTGGAATGTAGGAAATAGAGTTGCTGCAGCCATTTGTGTACAGTTGTACAAAGCTTCTGAACTGTCTAGAATGTCAGCTATCTTTTTGCTGAATAATCCATCCTCCTCAAAGAGAAGGTATATACAGATGCCCAGGTTACTGTCCAGATATTTATTTAAAATTATTATTTTTATAGAATGCTCCAATCAGGCTGATCCTGGACAGTGTTCATGAACATACACTTGTGTAATTTTTTTCTAGCAAAGCGGCATCCCAGAAATCTGTTCAGTTGAGGTTGCCTTCTCTCTTCAGTGAACTATAACATCTGCTGGTCATGTATGCCAAATACATAGAAGAATGTGGTCTCTCAGTTATTAAGGTAAGAAAATTGCAGGAACATTATTGTATCTTGATGTGAGCATATGAATGAAAAGAACTTGCATTATCAAAGTCTCCGTTCTATTTAAACACTATTTTTAAATATCTTCCAACCATCTTGTGTATTTTTTCCTTCTCCAGAGTAAAGGAATGGGGATGAAGGATAAAATTAAAAAATAATTCTATGAAATGCTTAATTCATTGATTCAGATCCATCTGAAATTCATCTGAATTTCACCTTGAGTTAATACCAGGTGTTAAGTTACAGAATTTTTTAAAAAATTATCTAATTAACTTGCTGTGTCTATGAATTATTGTTTTTTAATTGCTTAAACTTTTTATGAACTCTAAAAATATTGTTAGTGCTTTGAACATTCAGGTTTAACTCACTGAGAGAATATATGTCACATAAGGAGGCCACTTTTTTAACTTATCAAATTAATGATGTGTCTTTAAGTTCAATGGGGGCGTGGTGGCTCAGCGGGTAAGACGCCAGGCTTGTCGATCGGAAGATCACAAGTTCAAATCCCTAGCCATGCGTGACGGAGTGAGCTCCCGCACTAGCTCCAGCTCTTGCCAACCTAGCAATTCGAAAGCATGCAAATGCAAGTAGATAAATAGGTACCACTTCGGTGGGTAGGTAACAGCGTTCCGTGCGCGTCATGCTGGCCACATGACCGTGGAAACGTCTTCGGACAACGCTGGCTCTTCGGCTAACAAACGGAGATGAGCACCGGCCCCTAGAGTCGGACACGACTGAACAAATGTGCGGGGGGAACCTTTACCTTTTACCTTTAAGTTCAAATACAACATATTTTGTTGATGACGAATGTTGTTGCAAGATCAATCAAGCTTCATCTTTCATTTCAAAGAATCATTTCAAAATGTTTCTCATAGCGTAGTAAGAGATGCTCATGTTCACTTCCTAATTCCATGCACAAAGTACAAATGGTAGAATATAAAGGATGAGATTTTATATAATGTATAAACTTCATACATTCTTGAAGAGTAGAATACAAAAGTGAGGACACAGCCTTTGCAGCTGGTCGCTCTCTGTGAATGCTACAATTCAACCATAAATATTCTGGCACTTCTGCTCAAACCTGAAGGACAAGCCCAGTGAGAGACACTGCATTGAAGTTTGCTCAGATCAATATATTTTCCAGTGAATATAATTTTGAATAATAAAATGATTCATTAGCTTAAACATTTCCAGTTTGCTCTAGTGGTTAAGGTGCTAGGCTAGGAACCAGGAGACAGAGTTCTTGTCCCGCCTTAGGCATGAAAGCCTGCTGGGTGACCTTGGGCCAGTCACTCTCTCTCAGCCCAACTCACCTCACAGGGTGGTGGTTGTGGGGAAAATAGGAGGAAGGAGTATTAGGTATGTCCACCTCCTTGAGTTATTTATAAAAATAATAAAGGCGAGATAGAAAACAAACAAACAAACATACATTTCATCAGCAGTTGTTCTTGCTGGACAAAATATTATTTTTGAATGAATTGGTAATGTCTGCTGTATCAGTGCTTCCATTTGCTTGTAATGACTATTCTGTATATGATATATCTGAGTTCTTTAATATTTTTCACCATATATTCAATTTTACATTTCACTGACTTGTGGGACTCAAATTATTTGCTTGTTTTCTTACATAAATCTGGAACATCATAGTGTTCAATGCAGGAAGTATTAACTTTTTGCCAATAACATGCACATGGAAATTTCACATGAAACCAATACAAAGTTTTAATTGTGAGAAATCTAGAAAGTGCACTTTCCACTCTTTTTTTAATAGAAAAATATCTACTCAACACTTTTCAAATATTTATCAATATTCAAAATGGAAACAAGAGGGTACTTAATTTAAAGGACAAAAAATGAAACTATAGATGGTAGTTCTTATCCATAGTTTCATGTGACTGTGATTTGAGCTTAGTTTTTTTTACCTCATGCACCTGCCGGCCTTTTCTCCATGTGTGACGTAAGACCATCAAGGTTTACGTCACCCAGGCACCCACAGCCTGGTTGTAGGCTTCAGAGAAAAATCCCCCTTTTTCCCCTCTGCCAAGAGGGCTTGCAATCTTACCCACTGCTCTTGGCAATGGCTTCAGAGAAAAACTCTTCTCTTTCCCCGAGGTCAGGAAGAGAAAAATAAATAAATCTATCCTTGGCAGCCTCCCACAAGAACATTGGTGAAATCACAATCACTTTGGTCATGGGAGAAAGAAAGCCACCATTTGTTTATTTTCTAAGGACTGGGACCAGGCTGAAGAGGACAGCTTGGAAAACTCCAATCTAAGTTGTTAGTTATTTTATTCAATTTTATACCATTTGCAAAAAATGGGTAAGATTCCTTATATTTTTGCATACAAATAATGAATAAATGAAAATGTCAGAGTAGAGAATTCAGGTCTGATCCTTGTGTCACCCCATTTGATGCTTCTCTCCAATTTGATGAGAAACCATTGAAAAGCGGGCTGAATATATTTGGGCCAGCTATGGATCCCCTTAGTTGTCATGCCACCTAGCAGATTTAGCTAGCTTGCTAATCAGCATGCCATAGGGTACTTTGTTCAAGTCAAGAGATGTCTGTCTATATAGGATTCCCACTAGCAATTAAAGAAGTTATCCAACAAAAAAATGAAACAGGATTAGTCTAGCAAGATTTGTTCCTAACTGGCTAACTTCTGCTAATTATCATTCTGTTTCCAAGATGCTTACTGATCAATCGCTCTACAATCTGCTCTGGAATATTCCCAGGTATAAATGTTATACTGACTGGTTTGTAGTTTGCTGGATCTTTTTTCTCTACTTTTTGAAGATAGGATCAGTGTTTCCTCTCTTCCAGTCATCTGGCACATCATCAGTTCTCCAAGATTTCTCAAAACACTGGATTTGGCCAGATCGTCAGCTGGATCTTTCAGTAACCTAGAATGCAATTCATCTAGTTCTCAAGATTTAAACTATCAGGTTCTATCAGTTCCAATCTTCAATACTGCTGTTCACAATTTCCTTGTGAAACATGTAAGTTTTTTGTTGGAGTTGAACAGCTTTGCCTCTTACTTGTTATCTCTTGGCATTTTACCTTCCTCACTCAATGATGTCTCTTCAAGTTACTAATTTCAGAATTAATAGAATTAGAATTAGGAGACAGGTGATGATAGTGGTTTTTATATTGTTATAATTTTATTTATATATCACTCTCCCCGCCAAAAGAGTGCAGAGAGTTGCACAGGTGGGCATAATAAAAAATATCTACAATGCATAGCTATTTTTGCCACCGTTGCCCTAAACTTCTGAAATGCAGCTTGATGTCAGAGACAAACTGAAACTTCTATTCAGCTAAGAGTCATCAGATATAGGCAGATTCTTTTTGCTACTGTAAGACAGCTCTCAATTCTGAGAGTGCCTTGGACTGCAAGAAGATCAAACCAGTCCATACTCCAGGAAATAAAGCCAGACTGCTCATTTGAGGGAATGATATTAAAGGCAAAACTGAAGTACTTTGGCCACATAATGAGAAGACAGGATACCCTGGAGAAGAAGCTGATGCTAGGGAAAGTGGAAGGCAAAAGGAAGAGGGGCCGACCAAGGGCAAGATGGATGGATGGTATTCTGGAGGTGACGGACTCAACCATGGGGGAGCTGGGAATGGTGACGGCCGACAGGAAGCTCTGGCGTGGGCTGGTCCATGAAGTCACGAAGAGTCGGAAACGACTGAACGAATAAACAACAAGACAGCTCCAACTTCATTTCTACCATTCTACTCCTGCAAGTGAGGTTGGATTGTGGCATCCTAACTTTTCACTGGCTTGGCTATATAGTTTGAGTTCTACTTTCTGGGAAGGAAAGAGAAAAGTAATCACAGTTCCACCAGCCCACTGCAGTTGGACATCAGTAAGAGATAGTAGAGCAGTATGGACTTCTAGTGCTTCTCCACCGATCTGGCACCTGAAATGCTACTCCCTAGCACATAACTTTCCAAACTGTGTGTCGGGACACGTTAGTGTGTCGGCTGCAGTGTCTGGGTGTGTTGCGGCTGCTGCTGCCTCCGAGCCCTGCCAGGATCCTGCGCAGGTCCTAGTGCCTGCCTTGTGCCTTGCTGCCTCCAAACCTGCTGTGATTCCGCGCAGGTCCTAGTGCCTGCCTTGTGCCCTGCTGTAAGAGTGTGTCGCAAAATGATGCATGTCTAAAAAGTGTGTCACCAACATGAAAAGTTTGGAAAGCTCTGCCCTAGCAGATTTGTTTACATCCAGAAGAAAGAGGCAGAAGTTTGCTGTGACTTCTACTTTTATACAATATGTTCAAAGGTAAAACAAATAATTAGTCTCAAGTATGAAGATGAAGAAGGGATCAGGATAAACTCTCTGACCTCAAGTTTCAACCGTGGAAAGACGCCTCAGTCTAGTCCTGCTCATTAGAGCTTCCCCATGGCCTGCTGCCATTAAGAGATCGGTGAAGAAACCTGAAGAACCCTTATGCCTGGAAGCTCTTGTGCAATATATCATGGTGCATATTGGTTTTTATAGGGCTTATGTAGTTTTTACTTTTATTTTAGCTTAACTAAACATTTTAATTGTAGTTGGATTGTTTTTGTTTGTTTAATATGCTCAACAGAATGGTACCAATTTAAGACTCAGTTATGTACAACTGGAAGACCGGTTACATCTTATGAATGAGAAATACTGAAAAAATAGTTACATAAAAGGAAAAGACTAAATGATTCTACTAGAGTATTATATGTTGATTTTTTCCCAAAACAGGCACTGGAATTAGTCATTGTTTATTTCTAACTGCCTTGTTTAGTTTTAAAAACCTACACAGAAAACTGTAACTGAAAAAACATGAATCACAATAGAAAGCCAAAATGCTAAAATGTCTTGTGAAAAACAGCTAATTAAACAATTAAATGCTAGTGCCCTATCTGAACCATACCCAGCTCCTCAGCAAATTGTCTAGATTATTTTTCAGGGCTAAGAGAACTAGAAGAAACAGTATTACATTGAAAATCCATCAGAATAATTCTGGTCTATTTGCTCATTTCAAAAACTTTATCTGTTCCAACAGCATAATAATCATTGGATAAAACTAAAGTTACAGAATGTTTAGACTGAATATTCTACCATTTCTATTATGTAAAATTGTTCCTATCCACATGTATAAGTTGCCATAAAATTAAATAAGGTAGTCACCTGAATTGCACAGAACTTAAGAGAACAACTCTGGAGCTGAATATTAAATACTGAAATGTAAAATGTAAAATCTGATATATGCCCTCGCCCAAAAGAATTTAGCTCCTTGTTATTGCTGAAGTATTACAGCAACACAGAAGTATTACTGGGAGAGGAGGGAGATGTTCAAATTTCAAAGAAAAAACAAGTTGTTTTGACAGAATAATTTGTTTGTTCTTCCTATTTATTTGTCTGTGTTAATTAAAGAATATCCAACAGGATAGAGAGAGTATTTTCTTAAAACCAAAAGGATCCAGAGAGTGGTGCAGCTCCTCTCATATCTGTTTTTTAAATCAGAATTTCTGACTAAAGTTTAAACCTGGAAGTAAACTTCTGCTCTCTAGGAACAAGCCTCATATGTTTCTTTCTTTTTTGGATTCAATTAAGAAGAAATAATGTACTATTTGCTCCATTTTCAGAAGCTGATGTTATATCCTCTCCTTTTATTTTATATTATGTAAATCCACATAATTTCTCTGAAGTGCTAATATTACTCGGTATGCATTCAGCTAACAAATAGAGCTAAATTAAATAAAATAATTATGGCTGCCAGTTGATAAACTAAAGGAAAATCTTAGGAATTCACATCCCTAAAGCACATAGGTAAATATTAGGTATACATTCATTGCTTCTCACGCTTTTGTTTTTACTACAGTAATAGGAACATTTTAAGATCATACTATACCACATATTACTAATATGCTTAATATCAATTGTCTGTTGCTTGTCCAGGCCCCACGTATTCATGCTAAGGAAACCTTCCTGGTGCTGAAATGGATACTTTATTTTATTTATTTATTATTTATTTATTATTCAGATTTATCACCACCCATCTCTACAGCAGTAGACTCTGGGCGGTTTACAACAACAATAATATTTATATTCAGCTCTCTGTACCATCTCAAGATTTTCCTGTAGTTTTCAGTATTGTAAAGTTAGACTGCTAAGCCTGAATTTAACATTTTTAATTGAAGGTGGAGTGGGTATTTTAGGCCACTGGTGTTGAAGGTAACGATAACCAAATGATAAGGCTCATAAATTGAGTTGTCAAGTTTGCTATGTACTGTAAGCCTGCATTAGTATTATCAATTATATATATTTTTCTCAAAATAAACTATGAAATTTTTTTGCAACAGTTGTTAATGCTCTTTTACTTGGCAAAAACATGTTGCCTTTCCTCTTTAGTTAAGAAGGCAAGTTACCAGACACCCTAAAGAATGCAACAGTCTAGCCAAACATAGAGAAACTGATTCCCACTGCCAGTAGCTTTGCCAAGTATTGCAGTTTGCAGGGGCTTTTCCCCCGTTCTTCTTCCTGGCAATGCTCTTGCAAAAATGATGGCATTCCAAAACTCTAGTAATTTTACATGCAACGTCCTGGATTCTTTATATTCTGGATCCAGATTAAAGACTGTTGTAAAAATGTCTTTATTGTCTATTAATCCTGTGGGTTCATTAAAATCTCAACTCATACCAGTGGGCATATAGTGTTTTATATTCATGCATTTCTTCTTTAGTCATCACAAAACTTCGAATTTGATACTTCACAAGAAATGTATATAATCGAACTGAAATACAATTTTAGGGCAACTAAAAAGGCATTTGGTAGCTCAGGAGTTACCAGTGTTCACCAAGACACCACCATGAACCCTTTTCTACCTAAAAAGACTTATTAACTTATTTTAATCTGGCATCCTGCAAAACAATGTGCTAGCTTTTATCATATTCATTTACCGAATGGTAGTGTTGTGGAATATGTCTCTGAAGGGGGGGGGGGGGGGGTGATGTGGTGGATTTCGGCGGTGCCGCTGGTTCTCAGGAAGGAGGGGGCACATTCCAAGGAGGTGGAGGAGATAAGCGGAGGCACAGTCCGGGAGGCAAAGGTGGGAAAACGGTTCAGGATAGCCCGGCCCTAGAGTCTCTCAGGTTATTTCCCCTTAGAGTAGCTTTAGTCTGGCAAGGTTCTGTCTATACGGTGTGAGCAAATAAAGAACTGATGTTTGAATGGACTGACTCTTCATTGTTCTTCGGCTGGGCCTGATCAATCTTGCCAGACTAAAGCTACTCTACCTAACCTAAGGGGAAATAACCTGGGAGACTCTAGGGCAGGGCTATCCTGAACCTCTTCATTTTCCCACCATTGCCTCCTGGACTGTGCCACCGCTTATCTCCTCCACCTCCTTGGAATGTGCTCCCTCTTTCCTGAGAACCAGCGGCACCGCCAAAATCCACCACAGGTAGCATCTGGAATACTGATGTTGTGTTTTACAACTGACTATGGCCACTACGGCAATTATTCTGTAAATAAGCAGCTATATTATAAATGTGCCCATTGTAGCTTTCAACGTTCCAAATGTAAGTCAGGCCCCAAAATGTTGCTTTTCTTTGCTCTATGTTATCAAGTTTTTAACCCCTCAAATAGTAAAACAGAATATAAAGTCTAAGGTAGATTATAAAAATCCTTTTCTAGAAATCT
The DNA here is from genome assembly GCA_023362775.1 of Charina bottae. Lineage (NCBI taxonomy): Eukaryota > Metazoa > Chordata > Lepidosauria > Squamata > Charinaidae > Charina > Charina bottae. Next base: position 197,164,361 of record JALMGJ010000002.1, on the reverse strand, counting down.
CAGATAGCCAGAAGTATTCATAAAATCTTTATACAGGTAGTCCTTGGGTTAAAACAGCAATTGGGATCGGGGTTGCTGTCACTAAGCAATGCGGTTGTAAAGCGTGACTTCATGTCACCACATCGCTTAGCGATGGCAATCCTGGCAGTCCTGATTGCCGTCAAAACCCCAAGATGTGTGGGTCATTAAGCAGGAAGCAGCAGGAGTTCCAGGTAAGGAGTGTGAGGGGGCTGCAGGGGGGTAGGGGCCAAGGGAGGCCCTGGGAGACTGCGCATGGGCAGGGGATGCTGCGGGCAGGAGCGACTTGCGACTTTCCCGGCTGGCTTTCCCATTGACTTTGCTTGGGGGAAGCCAGCAGGGAAGGTCACAAATGGTGATCAAGTGACTGTGGCTCCCTGGAACGTCATAATCGTGAGCCGGGCACCCGGATTGCGATCATGTAACCGTGGGGGTGCTGCGATGGCTGGAACTTCGGGAACCAGTCATACAGCCAGTTTTTCAGTGCCACCATAAGCTTGAATGGTCGCTGAGCAATGACTTAATAATATTATAAAAACAACCAAGTCAGTTCCTGTTTTCCATTTCATAAAACTTAATAAACCTATTGTTTAACCTAATCTCACAATACAGTGCTAATCAATTATATATACTGTTGGGGATCACACAGTCCACTGGATCAACTAGCCAACTATAGTTTGGCCTAGCATGGTATGTGAAAGCAGCTGCTGTACTTACTTTTAGTTTTTGGTGTACCATGTCATGACAACTGAGAAGACTGGATGTAATCATGTTTAAGTTTACCACAGACAAATGTGTTATGTAAACAAAATATTTATGAACAACACAATCTGCTCTCAAACAACATGCAACTACTAATGGCCTAGAATTCATTTTTACCTGGTGGATTCTTGGCAGGATCGTTGTGGCTTGGACTTCCTGATTGTCCAGAATCTACAAAAAATATATAAAAATAAAGAAATATATTACCATTTTGCAACTGTTTGTTGTTAGCATGTCACAAAGATTACAATGTTTTCAATGAGTCAGTTTGTATAATGTACATTTTGAAAAACACTCTCTCATAATTGGGCATTCTATTGGTATCCTTTATGGCAATCTTGCTTAATTGTTATGCATACCTGCTCCATATTTCATAAAATACTCAAATGGAAAAACTGCATAATAACTGGAGAATGGAAAAAGTACCATTCCCAAAATGGTAAGGTATAAAAACTGATTAAATAAACACAAGGTATATCAGGCAATGCCTTGTCAAAGTCACATCTGCCTGTCTGGTCCATTCATTTAGGAACCCCCCTGAGGTTCATGGAGCACAGACCCGGAGGCAGGCCTTCTCAGTTGGTAACTGACATTTTATGGAACACCTGTCCCCCGCACGTATTTTGAAAATAGACCAAAGTATCCTTGTTCCAGTGGGTATTTGGCCCCTAGGGTTAAAAAAGACTGGTGCCCTTGACATACTAGTTTTTAACTAGAAACATTGCATGCATGCATGCATGCATGCATGCATGCATAAATAAATAAATACAAACAAACAAACAAACAAACAAACAAACAAACACACACACTTTAAAGGAACAATCTCTTCAACAGAAAACCCATACAATAATGTCCAAATTTCTCCCTCTAAAATGTTATCTATCCATAAATAGATTTACTGAGCCTAGCCCCAAGTCAGCATCACTGGAAACAGATGTAATATGAATGTAAGTTATAATGGAATCATAAAAGGGTCTGAAATAATACAGTTAAATATAACTTGATAGAAGGTTGACTACTTAGTGCTAATAACATCCCTATCAGTCCTAACTGAATATGATCCTTTAAAGATATAAATACAACTGCTAAGTTTTTACTACAGTAAAATGCTATGGGGAGGCCGTGCGAGGGCCTCATGAAGGGCCGGCAGCTGTCTTCGCTGGGCATGCCTCGTCAGCAGCAGAAGGAAGAAGACATCAAAGGTCAGCCAGAGGGGCAGGGGGGCAGTAGGGTAGGCAGCAGAGTGCATGTTGGCCAAAAAGGCAGAGATTGGGGGGAGACAGGCGGCTGGGGGGAGCTGAAGCACACACTGCAGTCATAAATATGGGCAGGCTGGCAAGCACCCAAATTTTGATCACGTGGGGAGCGCTGCAATGGCCATAACTTCGAGGACCAGTCATCACTACCATTCGTTCGGTGCCATTGTAACTTCAAACGGTTAGGGTCATTAACCGAGGACTACCTACCTGTATTGTTTTCTGTAGCTGTAACATGGTTTTTAAAAAGAATATCAAGTACTTTGATATTTAAGCATGAGTTATAATTACTTCTATAGTTTTAGATTCCATCTATCCTGAAACTTGTAGTTATATTATAACCTTTAATTTCTGCAATTAAAAATGACATGTTAAATTGAACCGAAATATTTGAACTTAAATAGCAATTATATATAACATTTAAGTATGTCTGATTTTAGCATATTTATATTAAATCAGCAAAAATAAATGAATTTGCTGATTTATATTAAATCAGCAAAAATGAATTAATTAGTCAAATTACTTTTATACCAGGATGTAAATCCATTTTTGCCTTGTTATGACTACTCATGACACCAGAGAGCAAATTCAGAGACTATCACCTGTCATTTGGCCAGGATCATAAGACAGGAAATTCCAATGATGGAGAGCCCTTTAATTTAATTTAACCGCCCAGAGTTCCCTTGTGGGGAGATGGAGCGGTATATAAATTGAAACTTAAATAAATAAATAAATAAATTTATCATAGGTATTGAATCTAATGGAAGGTAACAGTAAATCCTCCAAGTAAAGCAGTGGAGAGACAAAATCATGGCTGTTAGGCCCACTAAAAGGTGATCAGCACAACTATTTTTGACTACTTTGATTAAAACTCAGTGACAACCCTCATGAATAGAAGGTGTAAATTCTATTCTTTCGGCCACTAGAAAGACAAATGAGTTTTCCAGAGATCCTGCTACCTGCCTTTTCTATTTCTTCATCAGCAGAATACACAGGACAGCAGGAAGAGGAGGGTGTTTCCATCTCTTCTACTTCTTCCTTTCATGAACTATCCCCATTCCAGAACCACTCCTCTCATCTTCAGTTGGGCAGTCTCTGTATCATGATATTCATACATGCATCTCCCTTCTGCTTTCCAAACAACTCATTCTGAAAGGATACTGCTGAAGCCCGATTATGCAGCCTGTCATGCAACTTGGACTTATAAAGCTATTGCAATTAGAATTGTCAAAGAATTTATAATGAAAAAATATCATCTCTCACCTTCCAAGAATTGTCAGTGTCTGGGTAGCCCCTACAATGAATCAAATATTCCAGTCTGTCCCTTTGGCACAAAAAGTCCAAGGTATGTGTTTCCCTTCTCCCCAACAAATGGGAAGGTGATAGGAGAGTTGTACACAAAAAGGGGAGGTGGAGGGGGCAATGTTCTAGCTCCAAGAAGAAATGGCCTAAGGTTGGATGTATTTTCAGTGAGACTGAAAGCTGCAAGAGAAAGGTCACCGGACTAAAGTGTAAAATTACAGAAAATGGTTCAATAAACTTGGCATCCAACTTCTTATATGGTCCTGTGGAGGGGAGATATTTGATAGAAAGCCAGATCTCCAGGAAGCAGAGGGGGAGATTTTTTGGCAAAGCTGCTTAGCAGAATGCTTGTAGAAGGATTTGTCATGATCCAGTTGCAATGTAAGCAGGCACTAAGGAGCTTGAAGCTCCTGGAGAAGATAAGAGAATTATGCAACAAGGAAGAATTGGGAAGGACTGGGAAGCATTCAGCAGCAGCTAGAGGCTACAGGTTTTATTGGCCTGAAGCGGTGAAATCTGAGTAGAGATATGAGCCGAGTTATTATATGCAACCTCAACATTAGCTAAAAGATACATCCAATTGTTGAAAACAGAGACTTCAAAACTGTGACGTGCATTGTGGGTGCCTAAATAAAATAAGATGATTGGGGGAAGCCTGGTTCCATAAAATGTGTTGATTGAACAAACAAGCTATTTCAGCCAAAAGGAGAGGCCACAATATGGAATGAAATGAGCCGTTTTAGGTAAGAGACAAACTACCAGTAGAATGGCATCCGGGAGTTTTACAAGTCCAGAAAAAATGGTATTTCAAGGTCCTATGGGCAAGGAAAGGGATGCAAAAGTCTAATTTCTTTGCTGGTCAGAGACTTGACAAGTGTAACAGAAAAAAAACATAACCCTTGCTATGTGCTCTAATGGAAGGCTACCCAAATTAACAGAGGAGATGGACTATTCTGTAATATTCCAAAATAGGCTACTGGCTGGCTGTCATGGCAGAGCCGCAACACTTCTTCCTTTAAGAAGAAAGAACATACACAGGTAGTCCTTGCTTACCGATCGCCTCGTTTAGCAACTGTTCAAAGTTATGATGGTGTAAAAAAAATAGCTTTGCAACCAATCCTCGCATTTATGACTGTCGAAGCATCCAGCGGTCAGGTGATCGCTGTTGTGTGCTTTGCAACTGGCTTGCAACAAGCAGAATAGAGAAGGAAGTAGAATCGTAAGTCATGGTCACATGATGTTAAAACAAGAAAAGAATTGTCCCTACCTGTCCTGGCCCTGTGTGATCCTCTAAGAAGCGGCTGCCCTCAAACTCTGGGGTGGTTGTAAAAGAGACCTCCCAAGTTAAAATCAGAAGCATCAACCAATATAACAAAGGGGCGGGTGAGATCTAAAGGAGAGAGGATGAGCTAAGAAGTGAATGCTGATTTGAACTGAAGAAAGGCGTGGTGGGCACTGGAATCAGGGAACATTTAGTTATTTAGATTTGTTAAGGCTACCCCAAAAAATTCTTTTACACAGGTGTCTTGAATACCTTTTAGTTTAGCTGTGGATCACATAATTATGGCTGGAGATTTTAATCAAATGTTAGATCTTTTCTTTGATTGGGATACTGTACCAACTAAATTTAACTTTTGTATATAGAAAGTGCTTCAAACCTATATGGTGAAATTTAATTTAATTTATATATTGAAATTTTAAATCCTTCACAGCAAGAATATACTTTTTCCTCCAACTCCACATTACGTTTGTTTCTGACTTCACTATTTTTTAGTATACCGACCCTTACTTGATTGCATGGATAAATATTGGCTCTGATGCAATATGTTGCAGTAACACTATCAATTATTGTAATAAAAGGCTCCACTATTTTTTCAAGATAGTATTTAATATATCATTATTAAAGCATCCACATTTAAATAAAACAGATGAAATAAGATTTTGAATTTTGAATAAGATTTTTTAATAGGCAATCCAAAAATGTAATTGTTTGGGGTGGGGTACTTTTTTAAAGCATATATTTGTAGTTGTATTATTGAATGTTTCATGGAAAAATGAAAATTTAAAATTTAAAGAAGAACATTTGAAAACAAAGTTAAGGAACTTTTGAGTACACGTGCAAGACAATTTATACTGGAATTGTATAAAATAAAAAAGTCCCCCCACCCCCACCCCCGTTAAACTGAAACTTAATTCACGTTATGCACTTGATATAGAGTATTCACTGAATTGTATAAAGCAAATTACTGGGAGTGTGAGATAATTAGAAACCACTCAAGCTTGACTGAAATAGCAATAATAATTACCCCATTTTTATTTCTGTTCTAATTGTTATACAGCCACTCCTAATTTATCAGCTACCTCGTTTAGCGACTGTTTGCAAATACAACAACAACAACAACAAATCTTCCAACCAATGCATTCATTTACCTGTGTCTGACAACAAATGCCTTCAGTGTGAAACTGATTAAGGTCTGGTCAGTTTCAGGCAGCAGTGCCAGCAAGGGGAGGGTTCTAATTAACTAATTAAGGTCCACAGACCTGAGCTTGTTAACTTGCAGTTAGCTGAGGAGAAAAGCAGCACAGGAAGAGATTGCTTGTTTAAGCAATCTGCCCTGTGAGGGGGCAAAAAAAAGGGGGGGAAATGGGTCAGGCACAAGACAATGTATGAGAGAACTGTATCTAAATGAGAGAGCTGCAACTAGTGATCTTTGCGCTCTCTCTCTCTCTCTCTCTCTCTCTCTCGTTCACTTAGTGAAAATTTCACTTCTGATTTAAGGAACAGACTGCGGTCAATAAACAAGGAGAGGGTGTATTGTTTTTAACCTCTGTAAGATGCCTAGGGTCATGTACAAGTGGGCAGCCAGAGAAACAGAAATTTTAATAAATATAAATAAATACTATTAAAGATGCTCAGGGTAAAACAAATGATTTAATCAGCATCTGATTTAATCAGCATATTATTTATACACTTAACTTTATAATACTCAAAGATTACTGAGGATGAATTTTATTAAGTTTTCCCAACTTAGTATTGCCTTCTTCTAGAATTTCTTTCAACTTCCTAATGTAGGTGGGATGGATATTAACAAAACATACACAATTTTCAGGGCGGTGGCCTCAGGATGGCAACGGGTGGCAGCTCTGAATCTATGCTGTTTTATTCTATTCTATTTTATCTTTCAACTTGCTATTTTCATTTTTATATACTTTTAATTTACTTTTTATAAACTGTAACACCTGGGAGGTCATCTATCTGCTCCAGCTACAACTCAATAAAATATAAAACAGGACTCAAGAATGGGAAAAAGGAAGAAGAGAGAGCATGTACCCTCCACCACATAGACGCCACCCAAGCCTTTGAAGCAGTAGAAAATGGATGAATATACAATTTAAAAAAAACAGACAACTTCAGTAACTCTGACCCAACTTACTCTCCAGATAGACATGACACTTATAACTCTTATAACTCTTTGGAATGGGATCTACAGACAGAAATTGAAAGTCAACAACTTTCCTCTTCCTTGGTAGACGATACTCCCCCTCTCCAGACTGCTGCTGTTTGTTCAGCAGCTGCATTGCTCATGCAAGATGGGGATGATATGAACCTAAAAAGGGAGAATGTAACAGACTTCATAACTAGGCAGTGCCTGCTCACAGCGCAAATAGTGATCTCGATCTTCGAACTTTGAACTTCAGTCAAAAATATGGTTGACCTACTAAAGGAGTCCTTTGTAAAGTATACCGAGAGTCACCCAAATAAAACAGCAGAAGCTGTAAATACACCTGTTGCTCACACCAACCAGCAACGAGCAGCTAACAGGGAATTTAAAGCTGACCCCCCCCCTCCCGAATCGACTAGGAGAGAAAGAAATAACTATGGAGGGCTTAACTCTCAAGCAGAAAAAGGGCAAAGACAAGGTAAGTGCAATTATTACTTACAGATTAATCAGATCACTCTGCAGATTTCCAACAATAGAGTGAACAGAGGGCGATTGTACTTTTATTTTTTATTATCAAATTTTGTCACCACCCATCTCCTCCAAAAGGGGGACTCTGGGCAGTTTACAATAAAGTTAAAAACATTAAAATACAATAAAAACAAAATATATTACATATAAAATATAAAATAACATCCAGGATGGCAGTTAAAGTTCTGATTCAGATTCATGGATACGTAAATAAATGTGGACCACTTTAAGGCGATAGCCACCCCCAGGATTGACTACCCCCCCTTCCTGCCCCAAGCGAGATGGCAGAGCCAGGTATTTAACTTCTTCCAGAAGGTCAGGAGAGAGGGAGCCTGCCTCACCTCTGGGGGTAGAGTGTTCCACAGGGCGGGGGCCATGGCAGAAAAGGCCTGCTTCATGGACCCGGCCAATCAAAATTCTCTCATGGACGAGGTCCATAACATGCCCTCTCTGCATCACAAGGTGGGACGGGTCGATGTCATTGGGATGAGACGGTCCCTCAGGTAACCTGGACCCACGCCATGTAGGGCTTTAAAGGTGATAACCAACACCTTGAATTGGACCCAGAAGCAAACTGGCACCCAATGCAGCTCTCGCAGCCAAGGTGTTACGTGCACCGTCCTTGGGGCACCCAAGACTGCCCACGTGGCCGCATTCTGAACCAGTTGTAAATCCTTGGTGAATACAAATATTCTCGATTGGTACCAGTTGTAGTTTCCAGATACTCTTTAAGGGTAGCCCCATGTAGAGCGCATTGCAGTAGTCTATACGGGAGATGACCAGGGCATGAATGACTGACCGGAGGGCCTCTCGATCCAGGAAAGGGTGTAACTGGCGCACAAAACGGAGTTGAGCAAAGGCCCTCCTGGCCACGACTGCCATCTGCTCTTTGAGCAGGACTCGTGAGTCCAGGAGGACTCCCAGGTTCCGCACCGGGTCTCTCTGGGGCAGTGCAACCCCATCCAGAACTAAAGATGGTAAGTTCCCAGATACAGAGGTGACCCCAACCCACAGCCACTCCGTCTTACCAGGGTTCAGCTGGAGCCTGTTGTTCCCCATCCAGACCCCCACAGCCTCCAGGCACTGAGAGAGGGTGGTCACAGCATCACTTACATCACCTGGGAAGGAGATGTATAGTTGGGTATCATCTGCATATTGAGGATACCTCATCTCGTGGTGATGGATAATCTCACCCAGTGGTTTCATGTACATGTTAAAAAGGAACAAGGAGAGTACCGAGCCCTGTGGCACCCCACAAAGGAGGGGCCGTGGGTCGGATCTCTTGCTCCCTATCAACACCGACTGGGACTGGCCCCGGAGGAAGGAGGTGAACCAGCGCAAAACCACACCGCCCACCCCCAACTTCCCGAGCCAACCGAAAAGGATACTGTGGTCGATAGTATCAAAAGCTGCTGAGAGGTCAAGGAGAGCAAGGATGGATGCACTCCCCCCATCCTGCTCCCGCCACAGATCATCCATTAAGTGTGACCAATGCCGTTTCTGTCCCATGTCCAGGCCGGAAACCTGACTGGAAGGGGTCTAGATAATCCATTTCATCCAGAATCCTTTGGAGTTGCAACGCCACCACTTTCTCAACCACCTTCCCTTAAAAGGGGAGGTGGGAGACCGGACAAAAATTGTCCAGCACGGTAGGGTCCACCGACGGGTTTCTTGAGAAGGGGGTGTACCAGCCACACGTCACCTCCTGAGCTGCCTTCACCAGCCAGGAGGAGCATAGATCTAATTGACAAGTGGTGGCATTTACAGTCCGGAGGACCCTGTCCACTTCCTCAGGCCCAACAGGATCAAACGGTTCCCAGATAACCAAGTAAGTATGTTCTCCAGGCATCTCCACAGACCATGCCTCACTCTTGGAATCCAACTTGGAACAGATCCGAGTGATTTTATCCTGCAGATGCCCAGAAAACTCCTCTGCGCGGCCCTGAAGGTGTGTTACTGGGCCCACCTTTCCCAAAATAGATTGAGTGACCTTAAACAGGGCCATTGGGCGGCATTCTGCAGATGCAATAAGAGCGGAGAAATATTGACGTTTTGCCACTCTTACCGCCACAAGGTAGGCCTTAATAGTGGCTCTATCTTGTGTTCGGTCGGGTCCAGTCCTTGTTTTCCTCCAGCGGCACTCTAGACGTCTCTTAATCTTCTTCAGAACCCTCAGCTCCTCCGTAAACCATGGTATCAGGTTCAATGGGGCGAGAGGTCGCACAGGCGCGATCCTGTCCAAGGCCCCAGTCTCCTCCCTATTCCAGGTGGCAGGCAGGGCCTCCACTGGACCGTGCAGCACATCCTCAGGTAGAGCCCCCAGTTCCCTTTCAAACCCCATTGGGTCCATCAGTCTCTGGGGCAGACCAATCAAATGGGTCCTGCCTCCCTGCGGAGGGGGGCAGCATGGGAGAAATCAAGGCCACCAGGGCGTGATCTGACCATGACAGAGGGGACAGATGTAACTCTCCCTTCAGATCACATTGCCACTGCTCTGACAAGAAAACCAAGTCTGGAGTGAGGCCACTGTCCCGAGTTGGGTCCTGAATAATCTGAGACAGGCCCACGGCTGCCATGGTACCCATGAACTCCCGAGCCGCCTCCAAGGCATACCACAGGGACGGCAGGTTGAAGTCCCCCAGAACCATAAGTCTGGGGAACTCCACCGCCAACCACGAAATGGCCTTCAGCAGCTTAGGCAGGGAGGTTGCTATGCAGCAGGGAGGCTGGTACAACAGCAACAATCCCAACTGTTCTCAGGAGCCCAATTTCAAAAACAGAGTCTCACAACCAGCCACTTGTGGAGCAGTGCCCCTGAAGGCCAACAGAGATTCCCGGATGACAACAGCTACCCCTCCTCCCCTGCCCTGGGGTCTCAGCTGGTGCCATGCCGTAAACCCAGCCGGGCACATCTCCGAAAGGGGCACCCCCCCCTTCAGATCCTAGCCAGGTCTTGGTAATACACACCAGGTCTGCCCCCTCCTCAGTGATCAGATCACATATGAGGGGGGCCTTGTTGTTAACCAACCTGGTGTTAAGAAGCAACAGCTGGAGGCCAGGGACCCCATGAGTCTGCTGTCCAGGGTCTGGGTCTGAGCACAAAGAGCCAGAACACACCACAGGTATCAAACACCGGATGGCCCACCCTCTGACTCCCATCATGACATTCCCACCCCGTCACCACCTGAATAGCGTAGCCCACCCTAAATCCCCCCGAGTCTCTAATTCCATTTCCCCCCAATCCCAGACCTCCGGAATCCCTGGTTAGGGGTCCCTCCATCCAATCATACATCCACAGACACAACCAATCAACCACGGGGTGGTGGCGGGCCCTCCAGTACTGACTTCAAAAAGGCAGCTAATCTGTCTTTGAGCAAGGTGCTTCTCTGCAAAAGATCTTTGACAGATCTACTACATGCTGAATGGCTGCCATCTAGAAGAGGCTGCATGTGAATTCTGCTAACGTTTAAGCAATCTACAGTCCCTAGCATGCTTTTCAAAATGAAGCCCTTCCTGAGCGCCTTCTCAATATTCCCAGTATGTGACTTCTGTTCAGAGAAAGGTAGCCTGCTTTTGGATCAGTTTTCCCAAGAGGGTATTACCACTTTAAAATCTAAGTGTAATGATTTGAATCCAGATAACCTCAGGGATGTTTCACTAGCAATGACCTTGAGAAAGAAGAGCTCTAATCAACAGACTGCATTATCTACAGCTAGAGAGTCTGCTGAGGACTCCCTGGAAGTAAAGTTGATTGACTCATTTGGTGCATTGCCAGATTCAGAGCAAGCAGACACCATACAGAGTTTGGATGAATTAAGAGAAATACTGGTGACAATATGTTCCACAACGAAACCATTAATTAATCCTGTCCTACCATGCACTCAGGACTGTGGCAATAAACTCAATCAGCAAATTGCTAACACTGCCACAGCCACAAAAAGCCCAGGCACACAGACCACTAATGGAGAACCTTTAATGCTAACCCAGTCCCTGATACTCTGCAGGTTGACAAAATGCTACATCGATTAGAGAATCTAAAGTACGTAGACCCTGAGAAAAAGGATTGTTTCTTGTCTTCATTGGATCCAGGCATGCTTCTAACACCAATATCCTCCTATACTGTAACTCCCCAATTGTATCCCCCCCCCAAAATACTTATAAATCATTGTGGGGGCTAGATGGGGATGCTGAAGATCAAACTGACAAAGGAGAAGAATCCTTATCCCAGCAATTAGCAACCACTCAGAGACAGAAGTCTGGCTTTGAGTCTCATGCCATCCCTGGAATTGCCTCTTCTGATACTGGCATTGTTTTCTCTGACACCCAAAATAAACCAATTTCTCCAACAGCTGATCTTAACACCAAACAGTATGTACCAACGTATGTTGCCACCATTCTTGAGGATCTGCCTCTTTACAATGGCCACCACTGCAAACTCAGATTGAGACCTGGATACCTCTAAAACTCTAACAATTCTTTCATGGAATATTGCAGGCTGGAATGTTAAATCCAAAGACTCCACTTTCATGAATTATATTGCTGACTTCGACATACTCCTACTTCAAGAAACCTGGCTAGATAAAAACTTGTTTATAAGTGGGTATAAACCTTTCTTATAGGGGGTGCGATGGCTCAGTGGTTAAGACGCCAGGCTTGTGGATCGGAAGGTTGGCAGTTCGAGACCCGAGCGCCGCATGACGGAGTGAGCTCCCGCACTTGCCCCAGCTCTTGCCAACGTAGCAATTCGAAAGCATGCAAATACAAGTAGATAAATAGGTACCACTTCGGTGGGATGGTAACAGCATTACCAGTGCTTGTCATGCCGGCCACATGATCGCGGAAGCATCTTTGGACAGCGCTGGCTCTTCGGCTAAGAAACAGAGATGAGCACCAACCCCTAGAGTCGGACACGACTGTGCAGGGGAAAACCTTTACCTTTACCTAAACCTTTTTCACTTGCAGCAAGCTCCTGGAGCAGGACGAAGTAGATTGCGTGGTAGCCTAAGTATACAAATTTCAACTAAGCTACGTTCAAACATTATACAGTTAGACCCAATGGAGCGCTATGCAATGTCTGTGCTGCTAAAATTTAACAATGCCTTATTAGTATTGGTCAAGGTCTATCTTCCACCTTCTCAAAATAGGTCCCAATTTAACAGTTTATGGACCAAACTTGAAGCATACCCTTATGTTTAATAACCCTTCCGCTTATGCAATAGTTTCTGGTCACCTAAACACAAAGGTGGGGGCAAATGATGAGGCACTTTTTACTCAGTTCCACCTATACCCTCCAGAACTAGTTACAATCCCCCCTCTATCAACCCAGCAATCTAAAGATTCAAAAGAGGATTACAAGCAGCTGTGTTTATTACAAACAATTAACAAACTGAATTTATATCTATTGAATGGATCTATTATAGTGATTTCCCTGGCAAATTCTCCCACTGGGTCGGCTCAAGACCTTCCCTGATTGATTACACTTTAATCTCATGGAATTTAATTACTCTTGTACAAAAATTTTATCTAGACAGTCAACCTGATAGTGACCATCTTCCAGGTACCACAGTTATAAAAGCATTCTACAACAGCCTTCTGGAAACAGAACCTACTCCAATTTTGGAAACAGCCCTAGACCCAGGCTGGCCGATGCCAGATGGTCTCAGCAACTCAATGAGCAAACTTCTCAGCTGCTTCTGTCTGAAGCAGCATTGCAATTCCATTCTCCTATAGTTAAAGAAAGGTCTGGGAATTCCCTTCTGCAGACATTCACCCAACTGATCCAGTTACTCCAGCCAGTGCTCCCCACCCAGATATCGAGGAAGAGAGAAAAACGTGGGGGCAAGGCTTATCCCTCTCAGTCCTGGTTTGACATGGAATGTTTCAAGGCCACAAGTTAACCGATTATAGACTTCAAATTATATAAAGAGAACCCAGCTGAGCACTCTATCCAGGACTTTATGCTCCTGAAGAAACAATACAATACAAATATCTGTTGAAAAACAAGAAAAGAAAAAACCAGGGCTTCCTGGCAGCAATTGATAACAGCATCTCAAGCCAGAAATCCCATTCTGTTCTGGTGCATGATAGCTTCCCACCGAATTGACAGGTCCTTCTCACTTTCCCACCTCTTACCTGCATCTGTGTGGGCGGACCACTTTAGAGCATTATACTCACAAGAAGAGTCTCCTAAATTCGACTTAAATCTTAATGCTATCCTGCTCCCTAATTGGGCCCCCGTTTCAATTGCTGAAATAAGGACACTTATAAATCAGCTAAAGCCTGGTAAAGCTTTAGGCAATAACTTTATTATTCCCGAAATATTATGCAATAATTTAGAATGCTGGATCCCAGTTCTTGCTTCCTTGTTTACTTATATTGATCACACTATGCAAATCCCAGAGGACTGGGGCCTAGCCTTCAAAGTGCCCATTTATAAAAAGGGCACCCAAGACCTGCCTGCTAATTATAGGCCTATTAATCTTTTAGATATAATAAGTAAGCTCTATGCCAGACACTTATACAACAAATTAGTTGACTGGATCGATCTAGAGCATATATTGGCAGATGAGCAAGCAGGCCTCAGGACCGGACATTCTATCTATGGACATGACCTTATACTTCAACACCTGGCCGAAAAATATACATCTAAAACAGACTCAATATTATATGCTGCATTTATTGATTTTAGGTCTGCATTCAATCTAGCTCCCAGAACAAGGCTATGGACTAAGCTTATGAATACTACCATTGATAGATGGTTACTGTTGCTTATGCATAACCTTTATAAAAATTTGAGAATCAAGGTTCAATGTAGTATGCAAGGCCACCACACTAATGAGATTCCAACTTACAGAGGAGTGAGGCGGGGATGTGTTTTAGCTCCCCTGCTGTTTAATCGGTACATAAATCCACTCGTGGCCAAAATAAATCGATTAGAACATCACCCCCCAAAAGTAGCAAAGAGACACACTGCAACTTTGTTGTATGCAGATGACACAGTACTCCTATCACAAATGTTAACTGGACTTAAATGATCTCTGAATGCTCTGGTCAATTACTGCTCTGATCAACTATAGTAAAACTAAGGTCCTAATCTTTGCAAAGAGATCTAAACTGCACGCCTGGAGGATAAATGGCCAGAGTACTAACAAGTGAAAACTTTTAAATATTTGGGCATGGTTTTCCATAGCGCCACCAAATGCAGTGCACACCAAAATTATGTCATACAAAATGCTGAAAAAACAGTGGCCGCAATTCAATCTTTTCACTTCACCAGAGGAGCATAGCACATCCCAGCACCACTGAAGCTATATTCAGCTAAGGCCCATGCACAATTATTTTTCAGTGCCCAGCTAGGACCTTACACTTCATTTACTCCTCTTGAAAGGGCCCAATCTAAATTCCTAAGGACTATATTCCAGGTAGCCTCTTGCGTTCCAAATGTAGTATTGAGGAGGGCTATCTAAATTTGAAAGAGGTGCATGGACCTGTAACACAGCACATTGGTTGAAGTTATTGTTCTTTCCCACAGGATTCAGTTCTTTCTTTATTGAGGACAATTACAAATCAATATAGTTCAGGACAATCTCACAAAAACTTCAACGTCTCAGCTGTTCCAGGGAGGCATTCCTAATGATGGGTTATGACCATGCACTCACCGCATTTGAACAATGAATCAAAGACCTGCAAGCCCAACAGGACTACTCTGCTTTGCCTAAGAACGTTTTTCTGAGCAGTCAAGTCGCATTTTACAAACCAGCAAGATACTTACACCACATAACTGTTTCCAAATTCTGAAGAGCACTAACTTTAGCACGCTTCAGCACTCTCCCCACAGCAGTTTTAAAGGGCCAATACAAAAAAGTCCCCTCTGAGTTGAGACTATGCCCCTGTGGACAAGGGCCTGTTGAAACTACAGTTCATGTCCTGCTACACTGTACCCTCTATAAGGACTCACGGGCCCACCTTATAACTCCTTACCTGGTAAAACACCTGGGAAATTCTCATCTTTTTTATGTACGGTTGTTGTTATCAGATCAGTATGATTCAGTCTCCTTGAATGTAGCTAAATTTTGTTATACTGCCTGTAAAATTAGGCAGACTTTGATTATCCACTGACAAACCTACCACCAATTGTAATATTTTATCTGGTTTGGTTTGGTTTTTACTTTATTTTTATTTTTAATGTGTTTTTGTTTGCAATTCTGGTCAGTGACTGTAATTAAAAAAATATTCATATTCACACATTTAATGTATTTCTTTACAATTTTAAAGATTAAAAATATGAAGGAACCTAAAAAGATCTGTGGTAAGAAATACAAAGGAAGCATAAAACTAAGCATCATGTTCAATGTTTGACAATTACCATTAATCATTCTTTTCTAATTGTAATTAACCATCAGCTTCTATAATCTGAACTCATAAACCTCACAGAAACTATTTAGAGCAGTTTCCTTCATCCCTACTTGACTAAAATTTGCTTTATTTCTAACAATCCATTTTATGTTAAACTTCATGTTGTTTAATGTCTTTAAGCTCACACACAAGTCTATAGTACTGGAAAACTGTGTGAAGCAGAGCTTTCCAAACTGTGTGTCGCGATACAAAAGTGTGTCGCCACACACAGCGTGGTGTGTCACCACACCACCCGGAAGCGGCGGCGCGCACGTGCACGGCGGCAGCGGATCAGTGCTTCCGCGTTTTAGCGGAGGCTGCAGCTGCTGCTGTACGCCCCCCGCGCTGCCGCCATGCCCGCGCATGCCGCTGCATGCCCCCCCGCGCTGCTGCCGTGCTGCCGCCGCCACCGCTGGTGTGTCGCCAGCGGCGGCACTTTGGAAAGCCCTGGTGTGAAGGCTTTCTCTGGTATAGAACTGAGCAATAACATTTTTGCCTTTTTCTACACTGGCAACTAGTTATTCATATTACTTTTTCTAAAAACCACAAGAAGTACTGTAATTTGTTGACTACCTTGTTTGCTTTACTGATGCTCAAAGAATCCTATCTCTCTCTTGTACCAACTATCCAATTAAACAATATCCAATTATGGAATGGTCACATATCCAACTACCCATATAATTACCCATTTGCTATCATTGCTGCCTGATCTTTCCTGTGACATTTATGCCATCTACTAATTGTGAATTAAACTTCTTACACATTGATATTTTAATTACTATGGATTTTTTAAAACACCTTTAGACATATCCCTTCATGGGTGTTTCAAACGCTATCTCTTCTCTAGTTTTAACAAAATGGATTCTAGCAGCAATTTACGTTTTTATGTAGTTACGAAGAATTAAATTGTTAACTTTTCTACAAAGCAATTTTAATTAAATAAACAATAGTAGCAATTAAAACGTTACACAATCAGTTTATTTGTAATCTTGTTTATATTAATTAACTGCCTCAGCCTTCGCTTAGCCTTTTAACTGCCCTACTGAACCAGCAAACCGTAGGAGTTAATTCAGTTTTCACACACAAAAAGCTTATTATAATGGATACCTCACAAAGCAAACTTTTCAGTTTTGTTCTCTTTATACTGGATTTTAATTTCTTAATTATTTTTCTTATTAAGTTTGAATATATACAATGCCACTGATGGAAACTTATTTATTTTGTTGGAAAACAGATTTTCTCAGCTGTTTTAACGGGATGCATTTCTGCTAAGAATAATTTTCATTCTGTAAAGAAAGTTGTATGACTTTCAAGAACTTAAATAAAATTCCCCTGCCTTTTGAAAAGTCTTCTCCTACTCTCCTCCAAAGTTTGGATGGCCACCATCCTGGGTAGTCTTGAACAGGCAATTAAAATGGTGTTGTATTGCTATGCATTAGGCACCTAATATTCTATTGGTGTGTCGTTTCCTTATTTGTTATGGTGGGCTATACTAGTTCAATTATTACCTTTTACAATCTGACCACCATTGTTCTGCAAATCTGGAGATTGCAGTTCACCCTTTTATTCTTTTCTGCCCACCCACAATTTAAGAATGCAGTAGAACAAATACAGTGAAGTATGCATTAATGTAATGTACTTAATGTCTATGAAGATTCTCAGTCATCCAGGTGGAATTGTCTGTAGCTTGAATCATGTCAACTGGATTTCTATTTTCTCAGTGGAAACGTTTCGCTCCTTATCCAAGGAGCTTCTTCAGTCTGAGCAAAGTTAGTAAGGGAATCCTAAATATGTTTCTAGGTAGCTGTGTGACCTTACACCTGGGGCTAGGTCATGGTTATATTGAGATGTTATTTTAAGTCCTTTTATCATCTAAAGGAGGATCGTTAAGATCACCATGCTGCTGTTGAGCTTGTGAAATGGTCTTAATCTTCCTAGGCACAGAAGACAAAGCAGGGAGGAAGATGGGGAAAATATTATGCCTGAGGCCCCCACCTCTATTCAAGGAAGGATTTTCCAAGTTGACATAAATGGATTCCTTGACCCCTCTCTCAAACCACCTATCTTCTCTGTCTAAAATGTGAACATTAATGTCCTCAAATGAGTGTCCTTTTTCCTTTAGATGAAGATAAACTGCTGACTCTGGTCCTGTGGTGTTACTTCTCCTGTGTTGGGCCATCCTCCTGTACAAAAGTTGTTTGGTTTCTCCAATGTAGAGTTCAGAGCACTCCTCACTGCACTGGATTGCATACACTACATTGCTTTTCTTGTGTTTTGGAGTTTGATCTTTGGGGCGTACAAGCCTCTGTCTCAGTGTGTTGGTGGGTTTGAAATATGCAGGTATGTGGTGTTTGTCAAATATCCGTTTTATCTTTTCAGACACGCCAGCCGTGTAGGGAATGACCAGGTTCTTTCGTTTACTCTGAGTCTCAGCCCTATCTGTCGCTGTTTTAGGTCTGGTAGATTTAGATTTGGTGAAGGCCCAATTTGGATATCCACAGGCCTTCAGAGCTGTTCTCAGGTGCTGATTTTCATTCTTTTTGGAATCCATGGAGGTGGGGATGGTTTCTGCTCTGTGTGACAATGTCCTGATAACTCCTAGTTTGTGCTGCAGTGGATGGTGGGAGTCAAACATCAGATATTGATCTGTGTGTGTGGGTTTCCTGTAGATCCCTATTTATAACCGGTGGCAAGCTAGAAATAGGGATCTACAGGAAACCCACACACACAGATCAATATCTGATGTTTGACTCCCACCATCCACTGCAGCACAAACTAGGAGTCATCAGGACATTGTCACACAGAGCAGAAACCATCCCCACCTCCATGGATTCTAAAAAGAATGAAAATCAGCACCTGAGAACAGCTCTGAAGGCCTGTGGATATCCAAATTGGGCCTTCACCAAATCTAAATTTACCAGACCTAAAACAGCGACAGATAGGGCTGAGACTCAGAGTAAACGAAAGAACCTGGTCATTCCCTACACGGCTGGCGTATCTGAAAAGATAAAACGGATATTTGGCAAACACCACATACCTGTATATTTCAAACCCACCAACACACTGAGACAGAGGCTTGTACGCCCCAAAGATCAAACTCCAAAACACAAGAAAAGCAATGTAGTTTATGCAATCCAGTGCAGTGAGGAGTGCTCTGAACTCTACATTGGAGAAACCAAACAACTTTTGTACAGGAGGATGGCCCAACACAGGAGAAGTAACACCACAGGACCAGAGTCAGCAGTTTATCTTCATCTAAAGGAAAAGGGACACTCATTTGAGGACATTAATGTTCACATTTTAGACAGAGAAGATAGGTGGTTTGAGAGAGGGGTCAAGGAATCCATTTATGCCAACTTGGAAAATCCTTCCTTGAATAGAGGTGGGGGCCTCAGGCATAATCTTTCCCCCATCTTCCGCCCTGCTTTGTCTTCTGTGCCTAGGAAGATTAAGACCATTTCGCAAGCTCAACAGCAGCATGGTGATCTTAACGATCCTCCTTTAGATGATAAAAGGACTTAAAATAACATCTCAATATAACCATGACCCCAGGTTTAAGGTCACACAGCTACCTAGAAACATATTTAGGATTCCCTTACTAACTTTGCTCAGACTGAAGAAACTCCTTGGATAAGGAGCGAAACGTTTCCACTGAGAAAATAGAAATCCAGTTGACATGATTCAAGCTACAGGTAATGTACTTAATGCATTTCTTTCTCTCCCTTTTTGGTGAAAAGAAAATGGTACTGGATTAAAAAAAAAAAAGACTCCTTGCGATTTCTTCCAGACATGGCAACCTGTAATTAATCCTACCTGTGATTACTTCCAAACAAGACAACTTCCAATTGTGAATTTCAGACTTGGACAACATGAAAAAGTGTAAAACCGAAGCTTCCAAACTCATTTTCTGAGTTCTGGCAGTCTGGGAACCTAGATAGAGGTTTAAGCTTATTCATATAGCTGTACCACTATATAATTTCTAATGATCCTATAGGAATTAAGTTGCAGCATCGATCTAAGGAACACAAAAAGAAAAAACAACAGAACATTCTTTATCAGTGCTCTCCACTTTGTTCATTTACTCTATAGAGCAGTGTTTTTCAACCTTGGCAACTTTAAGACATGTGGTATTCACCTCCCAGAATTCCCCAGCCAGCATGCTGGCTTGGGAATTTTGGGAATTAAAGTCCACTTGTCTTAAGGTGCCCAGGTTGAGAAACACTGCTATACAGCATCATTTGGAAGAAAGAGTTCTATTCTCACTGGGAGGAATTCCCTAGAGTTTAAAAACATTGTGCCCTTCACCTGTGCATATCTGGGTATAGCTGGACACACAACAAACCTATAAATGAGACCAAAGAGGGGGTGATAGTACTTAATATACTAAATAAGAACAAAGACTTGCAGGATTGGGGACAAAAACAAACAGCTATTTTAAAGAACTGGAATGGATTGTTAAATAAACAGATTAAGTAATACCACTGAAAAATCACTGTGCTTAAAGCAAATAATTGTAAAGATATGTCAGCTAAAATCAAGATCACGTTTTTCCTCCTTTTTGACGCAGCAACCAGAGTTCTACCACTTTCAACAGGTCAGAATGCTGGAGCAAGAGAGTTTGTAGAAGGGAGAGTTAGAACTGGTCACTCTTGTTTTGGCTATATGACAATGACTTCCAAATCATCTCAATCTGCTTTCAGCTTCACAAGGTCCTGGACCACAGCCTGAGATGTAACCTATCTATTATTTGTACCAATTTTTATGAATTGTAAAGTAACACTTGAAATGAAAAGGCAACACAATTCCAGAAAGAGATAGCTAATTCCTGTAGCTATACAACTCAGGTGTATAACAGAATCCAAGCTGGCTTTACAAAAAATAAAAATGAGGGAGAAGACACCATCACCTTCTGAATCGTCATTCTTACACATTTGTAAGAGCATGTTTGTTCACATACTTTTTTAATATTTTAACTATAACAGTAAAATGCCCAAGTCAGGCTAAATTACTGCTTATTTGTCCTTTCAAAACCATACTGAATGGTTAATCCTGCTTATGTACTGTAGTAGCTAAAGTAAAGAGAACACGTCAATCAGCAAACTGTACAGCAGAAAGTACTTCACAGTAAGTTATAGATAGGAGCAGAACACTAGCCCAATTGTGTATTTCAAGCATTATTTCCAAGTATTATGTAAGATTTTTTATTCTTTTTTTTACTTGTAAGCCACCTAGAGTCACTTATACAGTGAGATGGGTGGAATTTAAATTTAAATAATAATAGTAATAATAATAATAATAATAATAATAATAATAATAATAATAATAATATAAAGAGTATCTTAATTTTAAAAATGTTCCAAAGTCAGCAGTGGGTTAATAGCTAGGAATTAAATTACCATTTTTATGTTTCCAAATTCTTTCTGGGTTGATAACACAAATAAGAAATATAATTAATTTGTTAAGAATTAATTCCAGTCCAATAACAGCTATATATTTAGTGCAACAAGACTAACATTAAGCAATAAGAATTCTTCATGCACTACATAGTCTTAAGTTGCATTCTCTTATTTTTAGAATGTGTCAGCTTTTCCTATTACAAAGCAGTGTTTTAAACTGCCAAATAGAATAGTAACTAGAATCACTTACCTATGCACGAACAATATATGTATACATTCTAATTGTACTATTTCATATGAGCAGTGTTGTCTGCAATTTTAGGTTACTATTGTTAAAGGCATTAAAATATAATAAGCCAAATAAAAGTAGGAATGCATTTTAAAGGCAACTCCCTTTCAGTAATGAAATTCCTAGCTGATGATACAAGTTCCGTTGGAAGTATTTAATCTCTTATGGTATATTCTATTTCCAATTAATTTATTCTTATAGACTTAAGATTTTTGCCAATTTGTCATTGCTTCTCTTCCACAATATATGGTGTACTAAAACAAAAAGACAATCTATTTTCATAAGCTATTTCACCGATAGCTGGCTCTTGATCAAGATGGACACCTGCATATGAAAAGATGCTTTTCTTTCAGCCTTATTTCTAATTATAGCAGTATGCAGTTATTCACTGGCTTCTGTATTAAAATAGGATTACAAGTCTATAAATAAAGATTTTTAACTCATGACAACACATGAGCAATTTCCTGGAAAAGGATAATTTCACTTCAACAATCTTGCTAAACAATCTTACATAGATTTCTCTCAGGTTTTGCCATCTCCTACAATCTCCACATTGAGTATGTCTGGAGATAAAAAGTTTACATGTATATCAGCTTTCACACATCAGGACCCAACAGTGTTGTCCTTGCTAGTATGAAAGCCAATACACATAAAGTCATACATGTGAAGGTTTTCCTCCTACAGACATCCATACTGAATGCAGTGATATTATTTGAGCAACTATGACAGGAGCAGAGATTATCAGGAGGACTCACAGGATGTGTCCTCTGGATAGTATAACATCTAATACAGTTTTAGTGTTTGCAGAATAAATTAAGTTCTATATTCAAATTTTATGTTTGCTTTGTATTTGCCTAGGACCTAATTGCTGAAGTGATCAAGTACAAAACTTGTGGACAATCTACTTTACATTCTAAACTTTTCAGCTGCTCCTATAGAGGAAAGCACAAAGTATGATCAAGATGAGATCTTAAAGCTTATTTATGTAAAACACAGCTTTACTGACTATAACTTTTTAAAATAAAATGTCAATATATCTTGCAGGTGGGGGAAGGGAAAAGAATCCTGAAATTTGCTTCAAGGGAAAATGAGGTAAGGAAATAATTTGAAAATTAAGTGCAAAAAGGCAGATGAGAGCAAACTTTATGACAGCTACATAGCTAGAGGCAATGTTTCTCAATCCAATGGGTGTGACACACAATAGAGTTTCTTACAGACACACCCCACAGGTGGAAGAAACAAAAACACTACACTAAAGATCCCTTGAGGAAGAAAAAGAAACTTAATTCTTATCTTGCTTCTATCTACTATAATGCAACACTCCCTTTCTTTATTCCAGGAAAAAAACCTTGTAAAAAAAGCATTTGTTTAATGGTAGGAAAGGAAAAAAAGCTCAACAAACATCTGAATTATAAGTTCTATGCCATGAAAGGGTGGACAAAGATTTGGAGTAATAGCTATGGCTTGTAAATAATAGAGATTCTATGCTAAGCCTTCTAGCAGCCTCTCCTTCCCAAGAACAGGTACAACTTTCCTGCTTTACATGTTGGCACCAAAGAATTTATTGAGAAAAAATGTTTAAAACTATGAATTTTAGTAACTTACTATCTAGGAGCTTTAATGTTTCTTTCCTTGGATAAAAGCCAATTATTTTGCCTTCCTACATCAATTTTTTTCAGAGGAGTGCCCTGATGGAATGCTGCTTCCATGTCAATCATATATAATGTAAACAGCACCTCTAACTATAGGCCATAGGTTAATCATTTCAACACCAACAAAGCAGGTGTCTACTTGTCATTTTTCTTATTTATAGGGTTGATTTTTTTTTAAACAGGTTCTGTCAAACACAAATCATTTGTATTATGATATAGCTTGGTTTAGGTTCATATCAGTGCCACTTGGTAAAAAAATCAATGTACCTACCATAGTGTTATTAGGAACTCCTTTTTTAAATAATACACACATGTATTTCTAAATCTAAATCTACTCCAAATGTAATACTGCAAGAATTATGTCATGCTGCTTATAGACTCATATCTCAGGATTAAATATATAAAATACAAATTGGTATTTTTCTTCAGACTTGGTTCCAACCTTATAGTCTTCCACCCTGAAATTTTCTACAGGTTTAATGTCTTACTTGGTATACAAGTTAATGTTGCCATGTTTACAGCCCAATTTATGATAGCAGATAGATATATTGTAGTTTTGACTTGAGAGCATGTGTACCACATTGCAACATTTAGTCATTGTCTTAAATATTTTACATGCATCTATTTGAAGATTAGGAATCAAGAAACAGCCATTCTTTTCAATTTGGTAATGTTACTGTACCTTTGCTTTCTGAGACGTTTCCCCTGATGATGCCAACAAAATATGGAAAAAGTACCAAACATCTTGGAGGTGTAAGCATTTAGGCTTATAGGATAAGCAGCTTTTAGGAAAACCGGGAGCGGCACTACTAGTCTTATCTTGCTAACAGAACAATTGTTTGGGGGGGGGGGGGAAACTTAGATTTTCTTTAGTGTAAGAATGTTGATCTTTCAAACAACCCAGCACCAACAAAGAAAGGATATAAATTAGCTTTAAAAGTAAACCAGCTAGATCAAGGTCTTCCAATCCAGCTTAAGTTAAATATTTTTAATAGAAGTTATTTTCTTTCCAGCTAAATAAGCTGCTAGGAACTATCAGAGAATAAAGTGAATTATGATCTTATGAATAATATTATCACATAAAATGCCAGTGTGGTCCGTATGCTTTATATAACCTCCAGATGACAGAATGCAGTGAAGAACATGACTTTCATGACAGCCTCTAAATTATTTATTTATTATTAAATGTATAGACCGCCCATCTCACTATAAAAGTGGCTCTGGGCGGCTTACAAATTAAAAGTCATAAAAAACCATTATAAAAATAGAAAAAATACGATAGAAAAAGATAAAAGAGGGAAACTAAAAGGCGGAGAGTCTTCAAACCACTAACCACCCCCAGGGCTGCCTATCACTCTTGGATCCCCAAGCTAGTTGGCAGAGCCAGGTCTTAACGCTCTTCCTAAAGGCCAGAAGATTAGGGGCCAACCTCAGGGGGCAAGATGTTCCACAGGGCGGGGGCAACAGCAGAAAAAACTCTCCTCGACCCCGCCAGTTGAAATTCTTTAGATCACGGCGTCTGTAACATGCCCTTCCTGCTGGACCGGGTGGGACGGGTCGATGTAATTGGGACGAAATGGTTCCTCAGGTAACCTGGGCCCATGCCATAAAGGGCTTTAAATGTCATCACCAACACCTTGAATTGGACCCGGAAGCACACCGGAACCCAATGCAGCTTGCGCAGCAGAGGTGTTATATGCACAGCCCTAGAGGTGCCCATAACTGCCTGCGCTGCCGCATACTGCACCAGCTGCAGCTTCCAGATACTTTTCAAGGGAAGCCCCATGTAGAGTGCGTTGCAATAGTCCATACAGGAGATGGTCAGAGCGTAAGTGACTGAGAGAAGGGCTTCCCGATCCAGGAAAGGGCGCAACTGATGCACATCACAAAGTTGAGCAAAGGCCCTTCTAGCCACGACCGCCACCTACTCCTCGAGCAGGAGTCGTAAGTCCAGGAGGACCCCCAAATTGTGCACCAGGTCCGTCTCAGGCAGTGCAACACCATCAATGGCTAACAATGGTAGATTCCCAGATACAGAGGAGCCACACACCCACAGCCACTCCATCTTACCAGGATTCAGCTGAAGCCTGTTGTTCCCCATACAGATCACCACAGCCTCCAGGCACCGCGAAACAACATCCACAGCATCACTTAGTTCACCTGGGACAGAGATGTACAATTGGGTATCATGATGATACCTTATCCCGTGGTGACAGATGATCTCACCCAGTGGCTTCATATAGATGTTGAAAAAGAGCAGAGAGAGCCCTGAGCCCTGAGGCACCCTACAGAGCCAGGGCCCTGGGTTGGACCTCTCGCTCCCTATCAACACCAATTGGAACCAGTCTCGGAGGAAGGAGGTGAACCAGTGCAACCCACCCATAACTCCTAGAGCCAACCCAAAAGGATACCATGGTCGATGGTATTGAAGGCCGCAGAGAGATCAAGAAGAGTCAGGATGGATGCACTGCGCCCATCCTGCTCTTGCCAGAGATCATCTAAAAGTGCAACCAATCCCGTTTCTGTCCCATATCCGGGCCTGAAACCCAACTGGAAGGGGCCCAGATAATCCAGATAATAAATTAGTGATTGTAGCTTGCATAGAACAGCATGAGCATACTTGGATAAAGCTGACTGACTTGTTTATGATAAAAGACTGAGAGACTTCATGAAGGATACAAAGGTTCTCTGGATATTGCACACATGATGTTTTGGTAGGCCCAGAGAAAAATATCAGAAAGGTGAAAGAAATGGAAAAGAGAAATATGAGCAGTATATGAAAAATGATTTAAAAATTAGAAAACTTTGATTGATTGATTGATTGATTGATTGATTGATTGATTGATTGATTAGAAAATAAGTAATTTCCCAATAGAATAAGTGGGTTGTGCATGTAAAGAAAAAAGATGTTGAAGATGCTTGGAATATAGTCAAAATAATTGTATTACAAAGTGTTACACAAGTGTGTAAGATTATCCTAATGGGACGTAAGAAAAAGTATGCTTGGTGGAATGATGAAGTGAAAGAGGCTATGGATAAGAAAGCAATGCATATTAAGAGAATGATTGCTAAAAATTAAGAGAGAAAAATACTGTAAAAAGTAGTGGTAAACAAGGTGGTCAAAGAGAGCAAGAAATTATTCAAGATTAAAAGCAGCAGAGAAAATGCAAAGTAATTCTGAGGGAAACCACAATGAGGAACTGTTTGAAGGAGTGTTTTGAGATCCGTATGGGAATTATATCTATATGTTGAAGAATAAAATTGAAATGAATGCTATAAAGTTAGCGTATAAGGGAAAAATGATGAAAAGGAATTCATAAATTCTGTGATAAAGTTGGAAACTGTGGGTATAGATGGTATATCTAGAGAAATATCAAACTATGTCTATTTGCTTTGAAGTAGCTGGGCAACTTATTTAATGAGTGTGTAAAGGCTACATCTGTGCCTGGCAAATGCCACATTGTTATCCTGTAAAAAGGGAAAGGTTGCAAAAGTGAATGCAAAAAGGGAAAGGTTGCAAAAGTGAATGCAAAAAGTAGAGCAAGATTAGTTTGGTAAGTGTGCCTGGAAAGATATTTGTCAGAATTTTGTTTGAAACAGATGACAATTAATGTAATATGGGAAATGCAGTGCAGCTTTACATAAAGTCCAGATTTTGTCTCTTCAGAAAGTCATTGAGAAATGTGTTATTGTACTATGTGAAAGTTCACTGTACATTTGTAGATTCAAAGAAAGCCTGTGATGAAGTAAGTAAGAATGTTTTACATGATTAATAGAATATTTTACATGGGAATGGAATTGAAAGCTGACTTCTGAATACGATGAGAGTGTTAACTGATGGAAGACAAACATGTGAGAATAAATGGAATGCTTAGAGAATGTGCAACAATATTCAGTTGACTGATGCATGATGTATACTTATTTGTTTCATGCAGTTACAGAAAAAAAATTCTAAGAAATGTTTGTGGTGGTATTATATTTCCACCAGATGTGAACATACATGTACTACTCTATGTGGAGGATGCCTAGTTGTTGCTTGAGAATCCAAGTGATTTGCAGCAAATGTTAGATAAATTATATGATTCAACAAAAAGATGTTATCTAAATGTTAACATATCAAAGGCCAAGATAGTTGGAGTGAATGACTGCAAGTTAAACATAATTGCAAAAACTAAAGCATGAAGATAAATATATGTAACATGACAGAATGTTTATTAAACATGGAAAAATGGTTGGAGAAATTTTAAGACATTCACATTCTGCTATAAAGGTAGTACACAGCATTCTGACTATTCCATGGAATGAATGAATGTTGAAATCAGTAACAATGGCTGTCAATAAGAACCTTCTTATGCCTAATTTATTACATGGAAGTAAAAGTTGGGTATGTCATGAAAAACATAAAAATAAGTTGAATGCAGTGGAAATGCAGTGGAAATGCATGGGGCGTGGTGGCTCAGCGGGTAAGATGCCAGGCTTGTCGATCGGAAGATTGCAAGTTCAGAGGTTCGAATCCCTAGCTCCGCGTGACAGAGTGAGCTCCCGCACTAGCCCCAGCTCTTGCCAACCTAGCAATTCGAAAGCATGCAAATGCAAGTAGATTAATAGGTACCACTTCGGTGGGTAGGTAACAGCGTTCCACGTGCGTCATGCCGGCCACATGACCGTGAAAGTGTCTTCGGACAACGCTGGCTCCGGCTAAGAAACGGAGATGAGCACCAGCCCCTAGAGTCGGACACGCCTGCACAAATGTGCGGGGGGGGGACCTTTACCTTTAAAAGTTGGGTATGTCATGAGAAACATAAAAGTAAGTTGAATGCAGTGGAAATAGGGTGAAACAAGCATGTGTGATAAAACGAGAAAAGATGCATTCTGCAAAACTCGCTTAACCTGAAAGATAATAGCATGATGAGTATGTATATACAGTATGCCTGTCAAGTTATCAAACCTGATAACTTACCATTACCCGGTTCAATGTTTAATATTCTTGGGAATACAAGCAGAATCAAAGTCACGAGACTCCCTACCTGTCCCATCTAAATGGTATGCTATACGTCATAATTCTAAAACTGTTTTTTATCCAGAAAGGGGGAATACAATCACAGAATATAAGCATGAAGCATGTAGAACATCTGGCCTACACCCTGCTGTTTAACAGGGATGTTATACTAAATATAGAGACATATGGCATCATACAAAGCATCCACTCTAAATATAGTTTAAAAGATTAAAAAGCAAATGGCCAATAACATAAATATATTCACATTTAAACTGTAATGCAAAATAATACAGTGAATGCACATAACAGAATTTTTTTTAACATAACATTGATAGTAACTGACAACAGGGACGGTTATAAGAAAATTCTTGAAATCACATCATTCCATGCAACGGTACCCAAGAAACAAGATTAGCAAGAGAAAGCATCTCAATCTACTGTGATTGCTTGTTCATCTTATTTATAATGACTTGTTTATCCATTCCAAACAGGCTTGGCTGAAATCAAAAGTTCTGCTTGGTGTTTCACAGGCACCCGAGAGTTCTGCCCCTATTATAGCACTCTGAAATGCCAGCAAGACTGGCAAGATCCCACCACTGCCCTTCGTGTTCACAATAATGATTTCTGTGAATAACTTTAAATTCCAGGTGTAATGTAAAACAAAATAGTTCTTTACGAGTAATTAATATTTTATGACCTTGAAATTTTACAGAGATCAGAGATATACCCTGTGGGGGAAATTTTCACATAGGTTAAACTGGATATTATCTGAAGTATTTCTTTAAAAGTACTCAGTGTATTGGCTATGCATCTTTGTATATACAGTACAGTAGATACAATCTACATTGCTTTCAGATGCATTATTTGAAATCACTGCCTTGAAATAAAATTACATTGCACTAAATTATATTCTTTGCACACAAGTCTTCTACAAGTCAATTAATGCCTGCAGCCAGGAATACCAGCAAATAAAACAGGAACAAAATAATAAAGAAACTAGAAATGTTTCCAAAAGCTGTTCCTTGAATATGTATTAAAATGAATTTGGCAGCACAAAACATGGCACAGTTCTTTCAGTAGTCTCACAGATTATGCATTTTTAGAAGATCATCTAACCATATACTGCATTGTCCATAATAAAATATATTAATGCATGCATAAACCAATCATAGCCTCTAAGATATTTTGGTCACACATTACACTGTAAAAAGAAAAAGATTTATCAATTACTGTCTGGCCTCTACAATTTTAATAAATATGAAAAAGGTAAAGACGCAGTAACCAAGATGATTCCTGTTTTCTTTGTAACATTACAGAATCCTTTTTCCAGGATTTTTTTTCCCAACTTTCTATTGTAGCCAATAGTCATGGAACTTCCAGGAGATCCCCCATCCAAGTAAGAAGCAAAGCTTCTGAGATCAGCCAAGGTCAACTAGGTGCTGCCAACAGCTGAGAGACTAGTTTTTCCTTTCTATTTCTGTTTGACTTTCTATAGAAACACTGAATTTCCTGCTTTTAAACTTGGCTCCATTTTTTTCAAGTTAATATCTTAATATATGAATGTGTTGCCAGAATAGAATAATGATCTAGTGAATCCAGCATTCTGTTTCTAACAGTGACCATCTGGAGCTCTATGGATGAAATGAGGTGGCATCACCAAAGTTTGCACAAACACTGATCTGCTTTGAGGTTGTTAAAAAATAATGAAAATGTGGGATATTATTTTATAAATAAATTCAAAATGAAAACAGATGCTGTTTTTGTTAAAGTTCATGACTTCTTTAAAGAAATTGTTTGAGTCTGTCATAGTTTAAAGTGAAATACTGACTGTAAATTAGGAAACCAAACCTTTGCAGTCTCAAAACTCAAAACATATTTAATTATGATAAATCTCTTTTTATGCCAGCATGAACAGCTATTAAGTTGATATAATATATTGTGTACTTTATATATTGTGTCCTAGACATGGAACCTACAAGGCATCATTACATACTAATGTGGGAATTTCCCACCAGGATCATTTTATCCTCTAATTAGCTCTGGAAATCACAGCCGAATCTTATACATATTTACTTAATCCCACGTTTTCAATGGTGCTTCCAAATAAATGTGTAAAAGATTGTACTTTGGCATTTATGAAACTTCTGTTGCTTTGAACAATTTTTATATTGTTCAAGGAGAAATCTGTCTCCATTTTTAGGCAGTTTATTATTATGCAGTATAGACAGATTTGGAGTTATTCTCTTAGGCTGCATAAAATCTCTAGTTTTAAATCAATGAGCATATTCTAGACAAAATCTATTTTCTCCACTGATTTAGCTAGTACATTCATTTTCTCTTCAAGTCTGTTCTATTAAAAACAATTGGAATTAGAGAATCTGATTGGATTGTGCTCAACTGACTATGTTAATCATAACATAGCATATTATAGTTAATACAACTGCTATTTCAAAAATAGACATATTTACAATAGTAAACTATTAAAATCAATGAAAGAGAATATAATATGCTCAATATTAAAATCAATTTATTTATTTAGTTAGTTAGTTAGTTGTTATCCCGCCTTTATTATTTTTATAAATAACACAAGGCAGAAAACATACCTAATACTCCTTCCTCCTATTTTCCCCACAACAACAACCCTGTGAGGTGAGTTGGGCTGAGAGAGAGTGACTGGCCCAAGGTCACCCAGCCGGCTTTCATGCCTAAGGCGGGACTAGAACTCACAGACTCCTGGTTTCTAGCCCAGCAGCTTAACCACTAGACCAAACTGGCTCAATTTATTTGAAATATTAAACTATTTTATTAAAATATTAAAAAATGAAATATTTGAAATATTAAATTCAATATTAAAATCAATTTATTTGAAATAGGTAATAGAATTATTTATAATGTGATTGTCAGTTATTTGCATAATTTCATTCTATGGTATCTTTCAATTTTTATTCTTTACTAATAGCCATAAATCTGACCATTATTTAAGAATACATATGAATACAGTATCTGATATATTCTAGTGAAAACTATTTTGGATTTTTGCTTTTGATGCAATTTTTTTTTTAATTGAAAGGGGAAATATATATAGAATAAGACACTAAAACACTGAAAGACATTTGGAAAATAAGATCATGGTAGACCTGTTCAGCTGACAATGAAGTCCTGAGGCCCATAAACTTTATCCAGGGTCATACAAAAGTATAACTAGTAGTAGATGGGTGTATTTTCTACACAGTAAAAGAATACGTACTACTGTTCTGGGGGGAAAGTGCCATTCACTGCTACTGCCTCACCTTCTCCTGCACCAAATAAGCTTTATTTGCTTACAGCAAGCACAGAATATCAACTCTCTGCACGCATAAACTAGGAATGCAAACAAAGAATCAAGGCTATTCTAGGGCAAACAGAGAGAACGTTCCTAATCATTACAAATCTCACATACCATCACCATCATCACTATTGTGCCTTTACCCCCCGATGGTACTCAAGGTGACTAAAAATAAAAAATAAAACAGAGTTAAAATTTTATTTAAAATATTTTAAAAATTATTGAGAAACTTAAACAGAAAAGTCCTGTCTAAATATAAAGTTCTTGCATCCTTTCCTAAAACAGAAAAGAGTGGAGGCTGTGTGCAATTCATCACTTAGAAGCTACAGAAGAGAAGACCTTCTCCAGTATATCAAGTAACAGACCTCAGAATGTGAGAGCATCTTTAAGTGGATTTCTCCTTTCGACTTTAATGTGCAAACAGGTTCATATCAAGATAAACAGTTCTTCAAATAACCAGGCTTAAAAGTCAAAACCACCTTAAATTGTGCATGAAAAACACTGCATGGGAGGAAAAGCTGCATTGGAGGAAACCAGTTGAAATAAAATCCAATCAGACTGAGGAACTATTAGCCAGTAGGAAACTGGACTCAAGGGACTAAGATTCAGCCTGTTTCAAGGGGTTTGCACTCTTCCTGGAAGAGCAGCTTTGCATATGGGATGATTCTTAATCCTCAGCTGTCACTGGATTTACAGGTGGTAGGTGTGGCAAGGAGACTGCTTCTTGATTACAGTTAGTGTGCCAGCTGTAACATTTCCTGAGCCAGAGAGAATTGGCAAGAGTTCTTCATGCCTTGGCTACATTCTTCCCTATTACACATTTTGTGTAACTATACTTAAACCAGCAATTACTGAAAAGCATAGCAACTATGTTAATAACCAATACAAGGTAATTGTTATCAAAGCCAAACCAAAATATCTGAACTGAGTGCCACTGCTTACAGGACACAATTAAAATACTGGTGTTAATAAGGCCCAAAATGGCTTAAAGCCTAATTATATGAGGGACCTTTCTTGTTACAAAACTCTCTGGCAGCTTAACTGCAGAGAGGATATCCAAAGATGGTCCTGCTGTCAGAGCTCCTTTAACTGGCATGCAATAGAGGCAGCCTTCTTCTACATCATGGTTTCTCAAACTTGGCGACTTTAAGTTGTTTGGACTTAACTCCCAGAATTCCCCAACCAGCATGAATCAGCTGGAGAATACTGAGAGTTGAAGTCCACATATCTTAAAGTTGCCAAGTTTGAGAAACACTGTTCTACATCATTCCTAAATTATGGCATGCTTGTGAGGGAGCTATATTTAGCCTCCACTTTCTCTGCCTTTATAAATTAATTGTTCATTAATTTTAGCATTATTCTAATTTATGTTGTTAAGCTTTTAATTCTGTGCCTTGGTTTTTAAATTTTATCAGCTGCCTTGAGTACTGAAGTGAGGGAAAATGCAAGATCTAAACTGAATGAATGAATGAATGAATGAATGAATGAATGAATGAATGAATGATACATACATACATACATACATACATACATACATACATACATACATACATACATACATGGATGAGGGGGCTGTCCTGGGGCTTGACAAGGCACTATGTACTATGAAGGTATGCAATTTTCCTCAAGACACTGCTTTGCTCTGAAGCTACTCTTCCAGCTACTGGAAATGCAAGAAAAGGCTTCAGAGCAACAGGGAACAAAGAAATGCAGTGTCTTCACTCTGCTTTTAAAGAAGCAGAGTGGGGCTTTGTTTCGTAAAGCACTTTTGAAGGGGTTCTTTGCCTGAATCTTCAAAGAAAGGACACCTTGGAAGAGTTGCACAGCGCTGATAACCACAGTATGCGTAATAAGAAGAATTATTCCTTTCCTGCTAATAAATATACAAGCCTACTGACACTTCCTGAAACAAGATAACTTTCCTCAAACTATGATTCTCCAGAAATGCTGTTATTGCATGCTTATAATATATAATATTATAATATTATATAATATATATGCCCAGCCAGCATAGCTGAAGTCTAACTCAGACAAAATAAAGTGTCTGACCAGAGAAAACCAACACAAGCATGTTGTATTTCTAATTACTACTCTTAATTGTACTACCTTATTCATTTTTTATTTCATTTCTTACGCAAGAATCAAAGGCGACAGAAGAATCCCTATGGAGTAGAGGGATAAGCTTTATTATGTGTGTTCCTACTGGCAAAATTTAGATGTGGTAAATGTACAAAACGTTTCAAATTCCAATTCTCTCCTGTTAGAAATGTCCTTCTTGGGGCATGTGGCTTCAAGTGCTAAATGGGCTCAAAACATTTCAAAAATGGTCAAAACAGCCCAGTTTGAACAGGACGTTGTAAATTTAATATGATTCGAATCTGGGATGTCATGCACACCTCCATTAAATCATAACCTAATGCTATAGGAAAGATCCTTGCTAAATCTTAGGATCACAAGATCATTTATCCCAATGCAGCTGTACAACTATTATTTTAAATAACTTTGGTTTTATGTCTGATAAGGGTACCTTATTTAAATTAAACAATTACTGCCTGAAATAAATGAAATTAACCTATGATTTCCTGATCCACCTTATTCCAACAAATTAATACAAATCCAGTTTAGATGTCACTAGTTTCTATCAGAACTTGGATGCTGCATATCCTTCTTACAACTATTCCAGGGACTGAGAAATGAACATGTGAATTCAAAGGCTCATTCACATAGTGCTAATCAATCATTTAGCCTTACAACTGAATGGAGTCTGTCACATGTACTCCCTTTAAAACAAAACAAAGAAAACAAACCACTAAGCTCTCCAAAGCTTCCAAGCAATTTGCTTCTAATACATCTCTTATTTTGAGCATAAGTGCTGCTTATACAAAAAGACTGTTTACCTTATTCAACAATCAAAAAAGGATAACACATTTGTTAGCCTATATATTTTCCAAATTAAAAGGCGATGGCTTCTGCTTCTTTCAGGACTGTCAGCAGCTGATTTTTAAAAAAATCTGTTCAATCATGTCCAATTCTAGGAGACTGCCTGGACAAGTCCCTGCAATTTTCTTGGCAAGGTTTTTCAGAAGTGGTTTGCCATTGCTTTGGTGTAGTGGTTAAGGCATCAGGCTAGAAACTGGGAGACTGTGAGTTCTAGTCCCGCCTTGGGCACAAAGCCAGCTGGGTGACCTTGGGCCAGTCACTTTCTCTTAGTCCTAGGAAGGAGGCAATGGCAAACCACTTCTGAAAAACCTTGCCAAGAAAACTGCAAGGACTTGTCCAGGCAGTCTCCAAGAATTGGACACGATTGAATGGATTAAAAAAATATGACCTATTTATAGGTAGTTTGTATCCAATTAAAACTGTATTCAAAGAGAGCTATAAAACTGCTTTGCTAAGCCAGATAGATGATCCTGAGTTGTGATCAACATAGGAGGGTTTCAGATGGTGTTACTTGGAGGCAGGTGGTTCCTGAAATGGAAACTATTATTATGGCTGTGCAATGCTTCAGATTGTATTTGAAAGAGGTGCTTTGGAACATGACTTGCCATAGCAGCCATGCAATCCCAGAAAAAGCAATCATAGTTTTAATAATTCACAAACAAGTGCTGTGTTCACATTCCAAAGGACCACTTCTCAACTGATTTTGAATTACACAGTTGCACTTACTATAGCAGAGCTTTCCAAACTTTTCATGTTGGTGACACACTTTTTAGACATGCATCATTTTGCGACACACTCTTACAGCAGGGCACAAGGCAGGCACTAGGACCTGCGCGGAATCAAACAGTTGGTTTGGAGGCAGCAAGGCACAAGGCACTAGGACCTGCGCGGAATCCTGGCAGGGCTCAGAGGCAGCAGCCGCCGTGACACACCCAGACACTGCAGCCGACACACTAACGTGTCCCGACACACAGTTTGGAAAGCTCTGTACTATACAATAGGCCTCAGGGTTTCATTCTGTTTACAGGGGTTTTCAATAACTATATGAAGCTTTGGGGCAGTATCATAACCGTGATGCCATCCAAAATGATTTTTTTCCAGGAAAAGAAAATGTTCATGCCATAACAATAATTTCCTTTTCAGGGAGCACATGCCTTCAAGTGATACCATCTGAATGCTTGCCTGCAGTTGGAATAGACTGGGTGAGGGAATATAAACAGAAGCTGAATCTAGAAGAGATTATTTATTATTTATTTATTATTTAAATTTATATGACCGCCCATCTCCCCCAACGGAGGACTCTGAGATGGATATATATAATGGAGGAGTGGATGTCACAAGTTCAGAAAATAATAGATGTCCCTAATAGATTCTTTGTATCTTTCCCAGAAAGAATACATACAGTGATTGGGAGTGCTTTTGCTTCCGGATCTCTCTCTCTCTCTCTCTTCCCATATTGAGGTAATGTCCAGGAGCACCTTTTATCTTTTTTTTTAATCAAATTTTATTAGATTTTAATTTTACATAGATAAAAGTTTGAAACAGAAAAGAAAATAGAAATACAAATCAAGAAAGAAGAAAAGATAAAAAAGTGTAGTAAAGTAAAAAAGAAAAAAAGATAAAGCTGAAACATAGAATTTGGTCAACTTCCGATTTGTATCTGGTCATGGTATTTTAAAAATTTTATCTTACATGCTAGGTCTATATAAAACATTAAAGAATATTTCTTGTCTATTACATCAATATATATATATATATATATATATATATATATATATATATATATATATATATATTAATCTTCAAATCCCCATATAAGCTTTGCCCCTCCCGCATCTTGTAAATAGTCAGTTAATGGTTTCCACTCTTTAAGAAAATAATTATTTGGATTTTCTTTTAATAAGCATGTCAGTTTATCATTCTCTGCCATATCCATCAATTTTAACATCCAATCTTGTATCGTAGGCGATATCTGGTTTTTCCAATTTTGTGCGAAAATAAGTCTTGCTGCGGTAATCATGTATTGCATAATCCTTGTAAATTGCTTCCCAGGTTGTCCATCAATTATTCCCAGTAAAAAAAATTCCGGTTTAAATGGAACTCGAATTTGTAATATATTTTGCATCAATGCATGTATTTGAGTCCAAAATTTCTTTGCAATCTCACATGTCCACCACATATGGTAAAAAGACCCCTCTTTTTTTTTACATTTCCAACATAAGTTGGAAACATTTCCATACATTTTAGAAAGTTTTTGTGGGGTCATATACCATCTGTACATCATCTTATAAAAGTTTTCTTTTAAATTATAGCACAAAGTAAATTTTAGCCCTTTGGTCCACATATCTTCCCATTGTTGCATTTGAATATTATGGCCAATATTTTTAGCCCATTTAATCATACAGTCTTTAACTTGTTCCTCTACCATTTCACCTTTTAACAATAATTTATACATTTTTGCAATTAGATGATCATCTGTCTCACATAGTTGTAACTCAAATTCCGATTTGGTTTGTTCAAATTCAAAGTCTTTCTTATCTAATTTAGATTTCTCTACGAGCTGCATATATGAAAGCCATTGAAAACTGTATCCCTCTGATATCAATTCTTCTATTGATTTAATTATATATTGTCCTTGTTCTTTCTTTAAAAAGTCTTTGTAAGTTAACCATTTATCTTTATTTCTTACTTCTGTTCTGTAGAATGCTCCTTGTGTAGAAATCCATAAAGGTCTTTTATAACATAAGATTAATTTATATTTATTCCAGATTCTTAACAAGGATCTTCTAATATAATGGTTTTTAAAGTCCACATTAACTTTAACTTTATCATACCACAAATATCCATGCCATCCATATCTTAATTCATGTCCTTCCAAATTCAATAATTTTTCATTTTTCAAAACTATCCATTCTTTAATCCAAACTAAGCAACAAGCAGCATAATATAATTTCAAATCTGGCAGACCTAGTCCTCCTCTTTCTTTAGAGTCTTGCAAGACTTTATATTTTACTCTTGGTTTTTTCCCTTGCCAGATAAATTTAGAAATATCTCGCTGCCATTGTTTAAAAGGTTCTTCTGATGCCAATATAGGTAGTGTTTGAAAAAGATATAAAATTCTTGGCAAAACATTCATTTTGATTGCTGAAATTCTACCTAATAATGATAATTACAGTTTTTCCCAATGTTCCAAATCTTTTTTAATATCCATCCAAAGTGGAATATAGTTATTCTTAAACAACTTAACATTTTTAGTTGTTAAATAAAAGGAGCACCTTTTATCAACCTTTAGCTCAGAGCTTTCCAAACTGTGTGTTGCGACACAAAAGTGTGTCGCCACAAACAGTCTGGTGTGTCGCCACACAACCCGGAAGCGCTGATCATCATCAGCACTTCTGGGTTTTCCCACGGCGACACACCAACGGCGGCGCGCAAAAACCAAAAGCGGCAGCAGAGCTTCCGGGTTTTTGCGCGCTGCTGCAACGGCGGCACTTCCGGGTTTTCCCGCGGCGACACACCAACGGTGGTTGGTGTGTCGCCGCGGGAAAACTTTGGAAAGCCCTGCTTTAGCTGGAAGTACAACTGTAACCTTTCTTGATGAAAAATTATAGTCCTCAGCTTACGTCCATTCATTCAGTGACTGTTACACTGGTGCTGAAAGAATGGACTTACGACTGGTCCTCCAAGTTCCAGTCATTGCAGCATCCCTGCAGTCACATGATCGCAATCTGCGTGTTTGGGTGCCCAGCTCATGATTACGTCGCAGTGAGCCGTGTCACATGATTGCCATTTGCGACCTTCCCTGCCAGCTTCCCACAAGCAGTCAATGGGGAAATCGGCAGGGAAGGTCGCAAGTCCCCAGTAAGTCGGTCCCGCCGCTTTTTCTCCCAAGGAGCCTGCTACAGAGTATGAGATCCCAGGGATCTCATACTCCATAGCACCTCCACCCATTCCATATGTGGCCCTCAAAACACCCTGAGATCATATTGCCAATAGTAGAAACAAATTGCTGGGGGGGGGGGGGAGCTAAGAAGTGAAGTGTCAAAATAAAGGTTAAAATAAGTATGCAAGACCTTTTTGTGGTGAAACGCTCTTAGAATGTCTAGAAGGTTCCCAAAAAGACAAAACAGAAAGCCAACCTTTTTGGCCCTGCCTATTCTGTTGACATCATCTTGCAGTCCACCAACTAATCATGAGGCTCACCTCCAGTCTCCAACCTGGAAAACACTGCCCACTCATGTTCTGCATGACCTTCTGCTCATGGTTCAACAACTGCTTCAGGCTTACCTCATGCTGACTTAGGGTCAAGCTTTCTCTGTAGCTACTTTTAAAAAGTCTTTGAAAACATATATCCTTAAGCGGGTTTCTAATGGTTGATCATTTTAATTTTTTAAATATATCCTTTTGGTTTTATGGTTTTATCCTTTTAACTGCAAAGAAACTTCAGTGATAGTAAAAGTCACATAAAGCAACACATACCTACATACCTGTGTTATCTGGAATGCCATATAACTACAAGGACTTTTGCTGTAAACCACTACATTTAAAAAGATATGTATGTATGTATGTATGTATGTATGAATGTTTGTTTGTTTGTTTGTTTGTTTATTTTATCCCCGCCCATCTCCCCAAATAGGGGACTCTTATATTCTTATGTCATGTTATTATTTCAGCAAACTTGTTGCAGAGAGAAGCAGCCAACTTAACGTGTACATGACTGAATTCAAGAGAAAGCACAAGATAAACTGGATATATTTTAAGTTCTTCTGAGTGTGGCACAGTTATAAATAGAATTACACTTCAGACACCTTATGCTGACTAAGCTCAAATAGTTGGCAATGGTGCAGCCTAAAACACTATCCAAAAAGTCCTAGCTATTGTTCTGGCAACTACTCTTTCATTACACAAAACAGGGAAAGATAAAAAGGACTATAAAAGTTGGCACAGGTGATTCTAAACTAGTAGTTTGACCTTTCTGCAAGAAGCTTTTGGCATGTATGACTTGGCAGTTTTAGCAAAGGCGAGTCCGGGACAAAGAGGAAGACAGGAAGTAGAAAGCTGGCCACGTCTCCTTGGCAGGCAGCTCTGCAACAGGGTGAACCAACTATCTCTCTGCCAAACCAAAAACTGTGGGGGAAGCCCATATAATTGCCAAGAAAAAGACTGATGAATTGTACATCTTAAATACTAAATGCCTGATAAAACTGAATCCTATGCCAATCTTTAATGTGCTTAAACCTATGCTACTGTACTGCAGAAAGCTTTAATCATCCTCACTGAAGTATTTTTAAAAGGAAGAGCACTGCATCATCTTTACTGTTAGCTCTCAAGAAGTATGGAAAATAATTTGCAAGAAACAGTATTTCACTCTCACAACGTAACTCAGACAAATCCTTAGTTTCAAATATTGCTTATTCGTAACCTTATGTGCTAAGCCTTTGTAGATTATACACTCACAATAATTCAGTGTGATGATAATATATCTCAAGTTTATTTGCATGCTGTTTAATAACAATTAAATGTTAATCTTATAATTGGGAGGAATAAGATCAATTAAACTATACAGTTTTGCTGGCAGAAAAAGCAAATATTGAGTAGATTGTCAGACACTTTTCATGTCAGAAATATGTTGCATGTATCCTTAAACATGTATCCCTCTATTCCCAGTGAAAAGGATCAAGTAACACAGTACTTTGTTTCAAACGGTATGTACGGCATAATTTCTCAACAAATACTTATAGGTACAGTAGTCTTAAGTATAAATCACATTTCATTTTAAACAGAGCAAGTCTTTGCATTCACAAACTGTAAATAAAATACATTTTGAAACTAGATCTCTTTGGCCATAAAAGTGTCTTACTATTTAGTTGGGCTAGATAATTACCACTTTGGTAAGGAAGAATCTTAAAATGTCTGTTATATACAGAAAAGTAGAAGTATAAGAACAAGTTCTTGTTATAAATTTCTCTGTATTCTTTTCCCATTCATAACGTTTATACCATGTTGGCAGACAGAGTTTGACTGCAACATCTTAAAATGCAGCAGCTTTGGTTTATATAATTTGTATGTATGTATGTATGAATAAATAAATTTTGTTGTTGTTGTTCAGTCGTTTAGTCGTGTCCGACTCTTCGTGACCTCATGGACCATAGCACGCCAGGCCTTCTTGTCCTCCACTGTCTCCGAGTTTACTCAACTCAAAAACTAGCCTTGTAGATTTAGTGCCTGCTACTCAACATATTGAATCTAGTGGGTAAGACCCCACCCCTTAACTGCATCCCTCTTAAGTATAGACGGGGGAAGATCCTAGCTGAGTCCCTCAGCCAGCGATGGCTAGCTGGATCAACATCAGATATAATCAGATCACTACCATCTACCGATTCAGATAAAACCCTCTGCCATTCCGCTTGTGATTCTTTCTTGGTGGAGACAACTATGTTATTTAATTTACATGGGCGATTTATGATGTTACTTGTCACCCGGAATGCTTCTTGCTTTTTGATAATTTCTGATAATTTGCTGGTTTGTGCAGCCAGCTTCTCAAATCGAAGGGGCGTGGTGGCTCAGCGGGTAAGACGCCAGGCTTGTCGATCGGAAGATCGCAAGTTCGGAGGTTCGAATCCCTAGCCCTGCGTGCGGAGTGAGCTCCCGCACTAGCTCCAGCTCTTGCCAACCTAGCAATTCGAAAGCATGCAAATGCAAGTAGATTAATAGGTACCACTTCAGTGGGTAGGTAACAGCGTTCCGCACACGTCATGTGGCCACATGACCATGGAAGCGTCTTCGGACAACGCTGGTTCTTCGGCTAACCAACGGAGATGAGCACTGGCCCCTAGAGTCGGACACGACTGCACAAATGTGCGGGGGGGACCTTTACCTTTACCTTACTCAACATATTGAATCAAAAATATTTTTCCAAACACCCCACAATAATTACCAACAGTTAACTTTTCTACTGTAAAACCCCAAACTCTTAAGTTGTATAAGTGGATATGTTTAGCAATGAACCAAAGGAGACATACCTTAAGCTTAAGTGCCTTTTTAAAGAACATTATTCTGATTTTTTTATTTGATAACTGTGGGAAAACACTAGGAATAAAAAAAATCTTTTTGCTCTGTCTGTATTGTGATGTATTAAAATGCACAGGTATTTTACTAGAAATCTAGAAAGAAACAATCTATCTTTAGAGCAGAGCTTTCCAAACTGTGTGTCGGGACACGTTAGTGTGTCCGCTGCAGTGTCTGGGTGTGTCGCGGATGCTGCTGCCTCCGAGCCCTGCCAGGATTCCACACAGGTCCTAGTGCCTGCCTTGTGCCTTGCTGCCTCCAAACCTGCTGTGATTCTGCACAGGTCCTAGTGCCTGCCTTGTGCCCTGCTGTAAGAGTGTGTCGCGAAATGATGCATGTCTAAAAAGTGTGTCACCAACATAAAAAGTTTGGAAAGCTCTACTTTAGAGACATCCCCTGCCCTTTTCTCAACACAATTTGTAAGAAACAGTCTTTTTCTTTGCCCAGTCAGGAAAACTATCTTACTTGTTTCACTATCATCTTGCCACCATAACCACCATCCAATTAATCCGGTATGGGAGAAGATCTATCTTAATAAGTTTATACTACTTCCAGAGAATGCTATTACTAATGATGGAGAATCAGTACTAAATGGGGCTACTTAAGAACATAGACTGATAGATTTTCACTTGTGAAGACATGAATGGGGAACTTTTTTATTTGTCTGACCAATGAAATGAGCCTTTGAAATGTCTGATGCACCACCACTACCTGACTTTGTCTATGCAGGTGGCTCAATGGAGCTCACCCTCTACCCCTTGAGAAAAAAGGGGCAGAAGAGAAAAATCTTCTGTTTTGATGTTCACCTCCTCTTCTCTCAACTGATTTTAATGACAACCAAAGACATTCTTATTTAGCTATATGAATACATTGTTTGTACTTTACTGCACTATTTTTCACTCACTGCTAATGCTATCAGAAATTTTACTATTTGCAAGAACTAATATAAATAAGTAAAATATTATCCTTTGGAAATGAAGGAACTATTTATTATTTGGGATGCATGAAAAACAAGAAAATATAATAGTTGTCTAAGATCTTGCTCTATCATTATGTGCAAAAAGCTGTTAACAAAACAATATATAAAGCAATATGGTATGACTGTCTAGAATCAGACCAGAATATAGACTACTTTGAAACAGTTTTTTAAAGGTGAGATTTAAGAAGCTGCTGCTTACTGAGGAAAATTAACTAAGGACACTGTCCATTCTGACCAAATCTTTTTAAAGGTAGGTAGGTAGGTAGGTAGGTAGGTAGGTAGGTAGGTCTGTCTCTCTCTCTCTCTCTCTCTCTCTCTCATTTTTATCCCTTTATTGTTTTTATAAATAACTCAAGGCGGTGAACTTACCTAATACTCCTTCCTCCTATTTTCCCCACAACAACAACCCTGTGACTAGCCGGCTTTCATGCCTAAGGCAGGACTAGAACTCACAGACTGCTGGTTTCTAGCCCAGCACCTTAACCACTTTCCTGCACAACTGGAATGCAAAGCCGTAATCTAGCATTCAGTATCCATTTCCACACATGGTTCCTCATTCTTCTGGTTACAGTAAAGGACAGGTTTCTATAGGTGTGGCCCAAAGCTACAGCAGGA
Organism: Charina bottae; assembly: GCA_023362775.1. Taxonomy (NCBI): domain Eukaryota; kingdom Metazoa; phylum Chordata; class Lepidosauria; order Squamata; family Charinaidae; genus Charina; species Charina bottae. The sequence goes on along the minus strand of JALMGJ010000002.1, from coordinate 197,121,395 downwards.
TACTGTATATAATTTCATTTTTACTCTAAAACATTTGATTTAATTGAATATGTGCTGCAAAGTGCAAACACACATACATTTATGGACATGCCTATTCACTACAACAAACATCCTATATGCATGTCTATGAAGGTTCTCAGTCATCCAGGTGGAATTGTCTGTAGCTTGAATCATGTCAACTGGATTTCTATTTTCTTAATGGAAACGTTTCGCTCCCTTCCTCAGATAGAACTGTACAATAGGAGATCCTGCAAGACTTCTTTCTGGCTCCTGCTTGAAGAACAGGAGGCGCCTGTGGCTAGGAGGGCCAATTCATCTTGTATGCTAATTGTGATCATTTCTGGACCAGGGAATTCTATTCATAGTCATTCATGCCTTAGTAACTTGGACTACTGTAATCTGCTCTATCTGGTGCTGCCCTTGAAGACCACTCAAAAACTACAGCTAGTTTAGAATGTGGCAGCATGGAAAGTTATAGGTACACCTTGGTACAACCATATAACACTACTACTACATGAGTTGATTTGGTTACCAGTGGGTGTCCAGGTGCAATGCAATGCCCCTTGGATAAGGAGCGAAACGTTTCCATTAAGAAAATAGAAATCCAGTTGACATGATTCAAGCTACAGACGATCCTATATGCATCATAAGAGGACTCTAAAATGTTACCCTCTACTTCTAGTTTCAGAGTATCTTTTAACATGTTGGAGGTAAGTGAGGAGTGACTGGTGATTAGCTTGCCAGATGCTGAGGGCTGCCAAGTCTCAAGCAGAAGCAGCTCGGAGGCACCCAGCGGGTAGGCACATTGGAACATGTGAAGCTGAATACTTCAGTTTGGAGGGTTCTGGGATCTGAGGGAGGGATGGCAGGGAGGAAGAGGCATTGGGACAGGCATAACTTGTCTGAGTTGATGGGCAAATGGAGATCCACCAGGAGGCAAAAGGCAGGCTGCATTTGGGAATTCCCATTCCATCTTCTAGGACTCCAATGCTGGCTTAGTGGATCCTCCATGGGTCCGGACTCCAGTTACTGCTAGTAAACACCAGGTGAGCATGTAACAAGGACTCATCCAGGATCTTGTTATGCATGAAAAGGCTGACATGATGTGTATAACCATGACCTTAGCACAGAGGGGGTTGTTCCCCCCTCAGGATATGCCCACCAGGGTTTTAGGGTGTGGTATTTCCATGACCCAAGACTGGTGCTGCCCTTGAAGACCACTCAAAAACTACAGCTAGTTTAGAATGTGGCAGCATGGAAAGTTATAGGTACACCTTGGTACAACCATATAACACTACTACTACATGAGTTGATTTGGTTACCAGTGGGTGTCCAGGTGCAATGCAAGGTACTAGTGGTCTTCTATAAGCCTTACATGGCACAGCACCTGGATATTTCATGGACCACATCTCTCCAATTATCTGTGCGTCTTCTAAGGTTTGAAGACCTGGATCTTCCCCAAGCAGTGGTCCAGGTAGACATATAAGTAGATGTAACCCCCTCCCCCAAGACAGTCTGCATTCAACCCTGAGTTACAAATATTCTCTTCGATTGGTACAGTCTGCATTTTATTTCTTCACTGTTGATTTTCTATTATGTTCAAAACCAACCCTGTTAGCTACCTGCAAACAGGCAGCCATATAAATTTACTAAATACAGAAATAAAAGCAATGTGCTCATTAAAAAATATTTTTCACAAGTTTCTGAATTTAAAAATTTGCAGGAAAAAATGTAGCATTAAATATCTTACCATTAAATCTAGTTCAAGAACAATTTTATATAAGATGTGATGTTTCTTTTACCCTATAGCACAAATTATCACAGGTGTCAGAGAATTATTATAGGAAGAACTGTTATTAAGAATGCAACACAATTATGCCAACATGCAATACTGAGAGTTCTGCATTTTAACTATCTTCAATACAATATTCTTTTGTGATTTCATCTCCTAATAGTAATATCCTCTTATTATCTTTTGCAGAAACCACATGGACACAATTGTCAGTAATTTTTTTAAAGCAAAACCTTTTAGTAATGCCAGTTCTTGCAGCATTTTCAAATAGTAACCACCAATCCCCCTTTATGGCAGCATAAAGTGTTCAACCTGCTTTGCAAAACAGATAGGAAGCCCCCCATCTCCCCACCCACCCGCCTTCAAATTTGTGTTTCATAAACTATACACTAAGAGAAGTAGCAATAAAGTTTATTACAGACCTAAAGTATCTACATAAACCCACTTAATTGAAAAGTGGGTGGAGAAGACTGCCAAATTAAATGTTTACATTAGCACAGCTGTATTGTAAAAACATTCTGCCCCCTGTGCTTTGTAATTATAAGATATTTCTGGACTGTGTATCTCTACAAGTTTATCTCTACTGCCAAGAGTATTTTGGCACAGAGCGTCTGCAATTTTTGGCAGCCAGTGTGGTCTCAGCATAGTCTGTATCTAAAATGGCTGCCAAGCAGTTATCCTGAAATGTCGTCAACCTGGTATGTCGTCTTAGGTGAAGGGCAAAAGCCAAAGCTATTTTTTTAAAGCTGTCTGGTTGTATTGAATCTGTATCAGAGAATTTGGTTCCTAGGGGGGGAAAGGGTACTATGTTGTACCATATTATGAACATGCATTAAAAAGTAGAAGATGAATTATTTCCTAAAGAGAATCTGTAACTGCACTGTTATAAACTAGACTACCTTGTCCCCTTCACTGTCTGAAATCTATCACATCAATGTTAAGACATTAATTTAATAGAAGCAGCATTTTATTTATAGCAACTGAAGATTTTCAGCACACACCCTTATTTAAGAGTAAAGAACTTAGTGAGACTTATCTGAGTAGACATATACAAGATTCCAGTTTATCAAGAAATAAATCACAAGAACATACATTTCATATTTTAAAAAAATATTAAAATCAGATTTTTAATGGTCCAATTTCTTTCCAAATAAAAATAATCACTGAATTCAAGTGGAAATCATATAATACCTAAAAATACAAATGTTCTTCCAAGAAATTATTTTTAGAATGTTTCTATGTTCAGAAAAAGCATGACAAATATTTCCTGATATTTTGGGATGCAGGACTTGGATCCTTTATCTAACAGCTTTTATGGACTGATATAAAGCACTCCTGATATTCAATATGTAATACTGGATAGACATCAAGATAACAATTAAGTAGGGTTACAATAATGTTTGTGGGAAGAATTAAAAATTGTCACAGATATGTAGATAACCTATTTTTTGGCCCAAATAAAGACTCATTTAGAGTCACTCTTTTAAACAAACAAAACAAAACCCTACATGTGAACCGTTCAACTCAGCATGTGTAAAATATAGAATATTTGCAATTTTCCTTTTTTGAATTTCATGAAAATCAAACATAGAAATGCTTCCCTACCAGGGATGTGTGAAATGGTTCACCCAAGAACCATGCCATACACAGAACAGCTACTTTGGGGTGGTTCTTATCCAAACTGAAAATGTCCTTAGATTATGGAATGAAACTGGACTGCTTTGTTTACAATAAGGACCAAAATTCAGTTGTTCCAGGCAGAGGTGTTGGGATATGGCCTAAGAGCAGGAATAAAAGCCAAGGACATTGGCAACAGCTAAGTTGGAGGGAAGAAGAGAAGGTGAAGGCAATATTAGAAGACTGGTACATTATGCAGAACAAGCAGTTGGAGGAAGGAAGGGAAGGTGCTGTGAAGACTGGGGTTGGCGCCTGGTGAGACACATTGCACTGCGAGCTGCTAAGGGAAGGAGCAGAGAAACAGGGTGCCAGCCTTGCCCTAGCCACCCGATACAGGCACCTGATACAGTCACCCTGGGATTCCTGTGGATTCAGGATTCCTGAAACCTGAATCAACAAAACCTGAAATGTGGCTTCTTGGGAATTATTCACCATGTGTTTGTTTCAGATTCAGAAGAAAACACCGCTTCTATTTTAAACACAGCAGTCCTATGCAAACAAAATATGTACATTGCATGGTATTACTAGAACAGTAATTATCTATGGTTTTTATTTTAGACATTTTGGGCTATATGTATACTTCGTAATTCAGGATTCATATTTCTCCCCTTAACAGACGGCATAATTCAGTGATATAGCACATATTTTCCATACAGGAAGTCTCACATTCAACCACAGCACTTTGAGATAGCAGCCTTCTTCACCTTGATGGCTTCCTATTCCAAGCCATCACTGCCAATGTGAAATCTGGAAGTTGCAACAGGCTTGCAAATACCAATATTAAAGGTAGCAACGCTGCAAAAGATCCCCATTTTGAATCCTAGAGAATGTCAGGTGATCAAGAGACAAAACTGAAGTAGCTAGGCTGCATTAACTTCATTTTTAATACTATGACTTTTTAAAATGGGATTCTCAATATTCTAGTGCATACAGTTTAGGTGGAGGAGGAGGAGGAGGTTAAAGCATTTCAAAACAGAATACTTGTGCATTCTAGACAATTTTATATACAAAAGGACTTTAACCCCCATGTTTAGTTAGTAATCAAGTTTTAAGTCACAGAGCGATCAAATTTCAGTGTCATTGCAAATCAAATGACTGATGACCTGGAGTTAAAGTTCCACAGACTCAGGATTTGGATGTCCCTAGATTCCTTCTAGTCTTCTGTCATTAATCTTTAATAAACGTTCTCTTCCCTCCTCTTCCCCACCCCTAAAATACAACCAATCAAATGTTCATCTTCACTAGGAACTTATCAGCTGGATATGCTAAGTAACTTTTGCTTTTTCATTGTCATCTACCAAAACTGTATGTTTGCAGTCTGTCTTCATCTATCAGCTAATGATAGGTATGAACAATTTCAGTTTCAGATCTTTTTAACTGCATTCACTAAGAGCATTTCACATGATTCCTTACAATTTAGAAACTTTCAACTAATTGTAAATTTAACTGTATGAATGTGTGTCTTAACATCACACAATCTGTCATATTTAAACGTTATATAGTATGCCCACAATTTTGATAACGTCACCAACATTTGAGATGCATCAATGGGAGATATATTAGCAGAAGTGCTGCAATGCTGCTTCTTTATTTAAAAATATATGATCAGCAACCAATAAAGCCATTTTTATTAAAGTTCTTTGGTGCATAATCTCTCCATATTATTTGGGAAATGATGCAATACTAGTAACAAAATCCATAGTCTCAAGTAGTGTCACTGCCAAACACACACACACAGTTTATCAAGATAAACTGAACCAGGAGAACCCCTTATACAAGTAAAAAGCATTAAAATAAAGCATCAGGAAGGATGCAGAATGTCTCCAACATTGTGTCACAATAGTATTCAATGAAAAGTGAAACAGGATTGAGAGCAAGTAAAAATAATTAAAAATATACTTTTAGATGTACATCAATTTCTTAAATTTAACTTCAACATTAACATTTGTTTTTTTTAAAAAAATAACCCACATCAACTATATTGTGAATAGTAATCACAACTTCTACTTACCCATTGTGAACATGCTTGTTTAACAGTAATTACGGAGTTTAGAAGTAACAGATATGATCAGTCTTAGTCTGCAGATGTTGCGTGTTCACAGCATGGACAATCAACTATTTACTTATTTGTCTCTCTGTCTGTCCATCTCACTATAGTAACTCTGGGTAGCTAACAGTAGCGCACGGTGGCAGCGTGCACGGCAGCAGCAGCGGCCTCGTGTTTCGCGCTAAAACCCGGAAGCGCTGATGGTGCGCCGCTGCTGTCGCGCACACCGCCGCCGTCCCGTGCGCTGCTGCAGGGGCGGCAGCGACGCGCCATCAGCACTTCCGGGTTTTGTCGCGACACACTAAAGTGTCGCGACACAGACTTTGGAAAGCTATGACCTAATAGATAGCACTGCTAAATAAAAGGGACCTGGAGCATGTTCACGCATTAGATCTGATGATTTGACCAAAAACAATGAGAGACAGGAAGTCCCACAAGTAACTTAGTCCTGTGTGATATAGGGCTTCAGAGATGATAACCTGCACTCTGAATTGCATGGCATTTATTGCTTGCAGAGCAATGGTGTTGTTTATTTATTTATTTAATTTTTATCCCGCCTTTATTTTAATTTTTTATAAATACGTATGTATCTTGTCAGGCCCAAAACTGCCTCCACTACCATATTCTGGACCAATTGCAGCTTCCAAATGCTCTTTGCATTATAACGCATTATAATAGTCCAAACAAGAGGTGACTAAGGCTTGAGTGACCATAAGTATTTAAATTGTTCTAAAAATTTTAATTGATGTATTATTTTGTAATTGTTTGCTTGATTGTTTTATTGTACGCCACCCAGAATCATGTATGTGAGATGGGCAGCTATTAAAATAAAATAAGTGGGGCTTCCCGATTCAGAAATGGGTACAACTGGTGCACAAGTACAAAGGCCCTCCTAGCCAAGACCAGCCTTGAGCAGGCGCTGCGAGTCCAAGAGGGCCCCCAAATTAAGCAAAAACTCTGTCTGGGAGAGTGCATCCCCATTCAGAGTTTAAAATGGAAAATCTCCAGATCTGGGAGGGCTCAAAACCCATAGCTGCCTTGTCTTGTGAGGGTTGAGCTGAAGCCTGTTCTTCTCCATCCAGATCCCCACAGCCTCCTGACTAGGAGAGAACCTTGACAGCATCACTTCAGTGACCCAGGACAGAAAGGTACAGTTGGGTGTCACCAGCGTATTTCTGACACCTCTGTGTGAGCAGATGATTGCACCCAGTGGCTGTCTGTAGATGTCAAATAGGAGCAGGGAGAGAATAAAGCATAGCAGGGGTATAGAACCAGAGTTTTCTCCCCTAACCAACACTGACTGGAACTGGCTTCGGAGAAAGGGGGACAACCACCATGACACCATGTCCCCCACTCCCAATCCCCCGAGTCTCTCTAGAAGGATACTATAATTGATGCTACTGAAAGCTGCTGAGAAATCAAGGAGGGCCAGGATGGATGCACTACTCCCATTCTGGTCCTGCCAACAAGTGAGACTGATGCCATCGCAATGCTATAACTAGGTCTCAAACCCAACTGGTAAGAGTCCAGATAAGCCATTTCCTTCAGGACCCTTTGTAGCTGTAAGCCAATTACACTCTCAACAACCTTTCCCAGAAAGAGAAAGTTGGAGACTGTACAAAATTTGTCTTGTTCTGTTGGATACAGCAATGGTTTTTTAAGGATAGGGCAGACCACTTCCTTTCAGAGCAACTGGAATCACCATATCACTCAAGAAAGCCTTAATTACCACATGGACCCAACAACATGTCATCAAGAGGCTTTGACCAACCAGGATGGTCATAATTCTAAAACTCAAGTGGCCAAGCTCAAGCTCCAAGGATTCTGTTCACTTCATCAGGACTAGCAGACTCAAACTCTTCTTAGATAACCAAATAAAGCAACTCCTTAGGACGTGTACAGCTTAGAGTCCAAACATGAGTGACTTTGGTTACACATACAAGATCGGTCTTTTCATTCACAATTAAGTTTTGAATAAGGGGAGCTTTATTAGAGGCCAATCATGAATTAAGTAACAACAGTTAGAAGCGAGGCCATTTGAGCTCGATAAGTAGGCACTGGGGAAGAGCACAGGGGGTTGGAATGCAGTATAATGTCAGGATGGAGGCCGAGGCCAATGAGTCCGATTTTGAAATAGAAGGGCCATTAGCATTTTAAGCAGGAAAGGACAAGTATGGCGCGAATTTTGAATCAGCTTCTGAGCAGCTGATTGGAGGCAGCCCAGAAGGAGACTCGCCTCCACCTATTAGCGCACGAGAACAGAGGTGGGAAAGGAAGGCAGAGCAACACGGGGCGCAATTGGTCCCCACTCACAAACGGCGCAAAAATCAAAAAGGATAAAAGGCGAGCGCAGCGGGCAACCGTTGCCAGAGACAACCGTTCACATTCCGTATCGCGTCCTGAAGTGAATCAAGATTCCGTCACCGCGCCAGCATCTCCACTCGGATCTAACCCTGCTGCCACGCCAGACCCCTGCTTTCCGGCTCAACCCAGCTCTGCGCCAGAACCCTGCCTCGCTGACCAGCCAAGCCTTGTGCTGGAATCCTGCCTTGCCTTCGCACCAAGCCTTGAGTTACAACCTCGTCTTGCTGCCGCCACTCTGAACCCCGCACCAGAATCTTGCCCTGCCTTCACACCAAGCCTCGAGCTTCACCTCACAACGGAGCTGTTCCATGCCGCCGTGCCGAGTCCCGCGCCGGAATCTTGCATTGCAGCCACATGGTGGCTGCCCGCATGCGTGCCAACCGAGAACGAACCACCGTAAGCCATATGAACTCTGTGGGCACCTTGTGACACGCTTGTTTCTTTAGTTATATTTTGTGTTTCTTGTTTGTAATAAAGACTTATTCCACACCTTCCCTGCTTCAGGTCTTAGTCGGGACAGGACATATAACTTCTAAACACCAAAGTCACCTTCCCCACAAGTGATCCATCCCCTGGCTCCTGCCATATCTCCTTCTGCTCATCATCACCATTATATTGTTGCCTGCCCAGTCCCCCAGACCACACCAACCTCCCCCAATCTCAGCTGCCTTTCCCCCAAGCCAAAAGACCCCATCAAATCACCAAACCACAACCACTCCACCAGTTGGCTGACTCCTACTTTGGGAATGCTTCTGCTGTGGATTCAGCTTCCCTAGTCTTACTTCTATCTCAGTCTTCCCTCTGACCCAGCTTACTCTCTTCCCTCTCACCCAACAACATACCTCTTCACCACACACAGAGGTTCCCTGCTTTCACCTAGGTAATGAGCTGTGCTTAAAAACTTTAGCCCTAACAGAGTTAGGGTAAACCAGGGTCAACCTTGTAAATATCATCTCTCACCCAGGCAAAGCAAAAAGTAACACCCCAGTTAACCCCAACCCATCAATGTTTCCTACCAGAAATCTTCCAATCCCCAAATAAAAAAATCTAACCCCTCCCATTCACTGACTCATTGGGTGCCAAAGATACAAAATTTTGAAATAAAAAAAGATGAAAAGCAAAGCAATCAAAATATGTTCTAATCCAACTAAGTCCTGGCATCATGTGAATCCAGTGAGACACATGAAGCTGATAAAATAGCTGTTACTAAGCATAGCTGGGCTGGTCCTGCTGCCACGTCATGCTGGCTATCAGATGTCCATAGTCTTAAAAAAGCTGGAGTCATACCTTTCAAAACTGCAAAGACAAAAAGGTTGATGGATTCAACATTTGGGGGGGGGGGGAGGAATCAGGGAGAGCAGATCCAAAAAGGGAGAGGAATCTGTACAAAAGCAAGGATCAGGGAGAATGAACCAAAATTGAGAAGAATCTATTCATAAAGTCCTGAGGAAAGTGCTACTCAAATAGGAGAAAAGCAAACTTCACCATGGTCTCCAGCCCTAAAAGAATTCCTTTCTCAAACTAACTTGATGAATTCAGTTCCTCTCATATGAACATCTGAGGCCACTAATCAGATGAGCAGTAGCCTCTACTGAAGGTTTATAGATATTTTTTCTTCTTCTTTACTAATTCATTCTAATTTGAGAAATCTGGGAAATGGAGGGAAAAAAGTTATTTGAAATTTTACTTGGTGGTTTGTTGAAGAAAAAACTGATTAAAATAAATAAGCTTTTAAGTACAGTTTAAAAACCTGCTGATAATGATAATGCCCTCCTAGCATATCAGAACAAAAAAATCCTCCAAATATTCATAGTTAAATAAACAAGAGCCTGTTCACATCCTAATGATTTTACAACTTTGTTTCTGCTTTATTATCAAAAAACATCATTATCCATTTTTAAGAATGAATTTGGGGGGGGAAAGAGTACTCACTTTCTTAAACTGGAACCAGCAGTCTATGAAGCATTTAATATATAATGTAGTTATTTCACACAAGAAAAATGCCCTTTCTTTTACTAACAGGCTGCTTAAATGGAATGTTCCTAATAATCATTTAAATCACCGAAACAAAATCTTCCAAAGGAGTGATTTAAATAAAATCTGCCCTGATGAAGCTTATTCATTCATAGGCAAAAAGACAGGATTTATATGTGGAAAATAAAGTTTATCATACAGAACACATACCCAAGCTGACTAAACCTCTCACCATCCTTAACTATATTAACTGTAATCCAGAACCTTTTAACAAATCGTGAAATGTAAAACAAGGGAAGTTTCTGATCAAATCTACCACTTTCTTTCAAATAGGGTGATCAGCTGCCAGTTGCTGACAATTTCTAACTGATTGTATTTTTCCCTCCTCTGGTTCCAGTTTGGAAAAGAAGCCTCCCTACTAAAATCTTTCAAGTCACAGTAAGATTGTTGTCCAAAACCTAAGCCTAGAACCAGTTTGTTCCTCACCTTATTTCTGCAGTTGATCAATTACAAGAGGACTAGTGATATTGCTACTCAAAACTCTTGAGTATTGCAGAATTCATGAGGAAGCAAAAAAGACAAAGGCCAATATTACACAAGTAAATTGTTTGTCTACTTGCAAGAAGGATCATTTTAAAAGCTTTATTATACATATTTACTATAGTTTAATATTACATCTAAATGAAGCCAACTTGTTCTTTACATAGTATGTACATTTTCTTCATTGGCGAGTGTAAATATTTCACAATCCTGAAGTCATTCTTCTCAAATTCTAAGAGCATGAGTACTTCCATCCACACATAGAGTGCTCTCAGAGAAAATCTGTTTACAGTTTAAGTAACTTTAAATATTACAAAAACAGAACAAACAAGGGTCAGTACTGTATACCTTGCACAGATATTAAAAGGGATAATCTCAATAGTTATAATATCAAAGTATTTTCATCTCAATTGTTATTTCAACATACAAATTATGGGCAAAAAGCCTCCAGAAATTGATGTCATTTTATTACCAGATGAAAAGGAGAATTTCCTTTTCCGTTCAATAATTAAGCAGAAGTTGGATGCACAGCAAGTGCCACCTCATACCATCTTGTTGCAGGGATGAGTTAAGAGTAATTGCAACAACAACAACAAAAAAAAATTAAACCTTACACAGGTATATATTGGTCTCCTACCCAGGATTATGGTTTTTCATACTGAAAACACAAATCTCAAACACAAAAATTTAAAAGACTATGCCAAAGTACAGGTCTGCAAGTGATAGTTTTCAATTTTTAAAAAACAAAGTCACAAGCTGACCTGTAAATTAAACTTCTCAGTGACTAAGAAGACTAAACATTTAGTAGAAGGCAATTGCTTAAGAATATGACTTTAATTGTACACACATATTTTTATTCATTGATGAATAATGAAATTAAATCCCACATGATGGTGTCCCAGTCTCATAATATATTAATAAAGTTTCTTAAAAGCTTTGGCAGGGGGCCAGCACAACCCATTAAGTCCTTGCAAGTTGTAAAAAGAAGTAAGTCATTTCAGGCTGCTTTGTGGTTTTGAATGAAACAGCAGGCAGCCTGTATGGAAACATCACTTTGGATAGGACATTGGTAATGGATGCTTTGCTCAATCAAAGCAGTATGGGGATAAGTTAATGCACTGAATCACAATTTAAACCCTGACACCTTGCAAAACTAATTTAGTTAAAAGTGGAAGAAAAATGGCAAAAGATACCAAGTAATAAAGACCTCCTTATTTTGCTAATAAGCTGTCACAGTGCTTCTGGGTTAACTTGTCCAATGTGAAAACCGAAAATTATACATTTTCAGCTATTATAAATTGCTATATTAGAGCTGCTTAAGCTACACTAAGCCTATTCTAAATGTAAATTTTTTTATTAAAAAGGAAATCAATTCTACCTATTATTGTACTATCCTTTAAAGTTATAAATAATTTCAAAAATTGGTTAGTAAGTGACTGCCTTACATTTGCCTAACAATTTGAATTAAAGTGCCATACTTTCACTTGAGCTTTGTAATGCCATCTGCTTTCTCCTATTAGTTTTATGAAATTACAAATATTTTCCGTTGGAAAGTGAATTTAGTATTTTGCATCCTTTAACCGAAAAGGCAAATCCAAATCAAATTACACATATAAAGTTGCATACCAAGATCCAAAATATGGTACAGCGTGTGTGTGTGTGTGTGTGTGTGTGCGTGTGTGTGTGTGTAATTAAAAGTGCCTTTCCCCTAAAGCGTAGTCCTTTTCTCATAATATACTGTATTTTTGACTTGCTTAAAATAGCTTAAAACCATTTAAATCTTGGGGGGGAAATGTTTTTTCTTATTCACTCCAGAATAAAATAAGAATACAATTAATGTTATCATTCAGAACCAAAAATTAACTTTTCACAACATTAAGAGGCCACAGAAGCTTATGGTTTATCAGAACAGCTTATCATTTACCTTTTATAATTTGGATGCAAAGGTGATTCAGTTCACAAATGTAAATGTTTTACAGATGTTCCATCTGAACAAATTCAATACATAGGAATTTGTTTGGCACTTATATAAAGAAAATCCCCAACTCCTTCTACTTGCAGTGGTTCTCTCCACTTTCCCCTGCTGCCCTTTTTGAGAATCAGGAATTTAAGGTGGTTTGTTGCACGGGGAGAGGGAAATCAAATGGACACAGTGTGCAGTGGTGGAACAGGAAAAAGGGCTCTGCCAAATGAGATCCAGATACTGTACCCTAAATACAAAATATTCTAGCATTTCATACACAGATGAATGGCCCCTTGTCCTTAGCAGCTAAACTCTTTCTTCTGACCTTTTCTTAAAATACTTTCTACTTCTGAAAATCTTGAGCTGATCTTGATATTACCAATATTTGCCTGTTGTATGACAGTGCTCTTGGTTATATAAGAACTGGCACCACAAGTCCCTATTATGTACTTACAAAGTTTATATAATTTATGTCAATTGTATAAATATATGTTTTAAAACAAATGTTCTATAATTTGTAACATATAACCTGCTTCAAAATTGCTGTCCATTTGCAGGACCATCAAAAGCATTCAGAACACGCACACTGCAACTCAGTGCAAGGTCATTATTAACCATCAGTCCACTGCAATAAGGCAGGGATGCAAAAAGTGTAGTCTACTATCAACCTTTTTACAATCCTCAGAGACTCTGAGTGGGTTGTACAAAAGTTTTGTCCTCCTTTCCATTTTTTTGGAGGTGGGGAACTTAAGGAAGCCTCCTTCAATAAGGGATAAACATATTATCTGTGGAGTCCTTGGTGCTCTCCGAGCCTTGTTGTTTTCTTGCAGACGTTTCATTGCCAGGCTAGGCAACATCTTCAGTGCGAAAAGGGAGTGGGACTTGCTCTCTGTTTATATACCCTGGCTTGTCCTGCCTGTGTTGGAGGGGGTGTTGTACTCTCCTTGGTAGTTCCTTGATTGGGTTGTTATCCAATTATCATAGAGTTTGTCAGCAACACGCTAAATCAACTAATTAAACAAGGAATCTTCAATGGGACTCTGAAAGCAAAGACATTACTCCCCACCGCCTTCCAGGACTGAGTTTTCCAGACTGTGCACAAGATCTCAAACAATTCTTCCAAGTTATTTTCACAGCTAACACTACCCTAATAAATATTATATGTACCTTTAGGAAACAAAGCAATGACATTCTTCTTATATGCATGGGGACAAGCACATCAGTCCTACCCCCTTACACTGTTTTCTATCTGCCATGAAATGTTGATACTGGAAATATTGATACTGGAGTTTTTCTGTATGTGGAGGTTCTCCGTGTGATTGAGGATCCCCTTTTCCATGGAAAAATCTCATGGGTACACTATGGATGTTTGCCCTCTGTATGTGGAAGGTAGAGCGAAAGGTTTAGCATTCTTATTCCCACTCCACAAAGGTGCTAATGCATTTTTGTAATATCAATTTCAACTTAAGAGCAGATTTCTCAGTTACTTTTTAAAGGCATAGTATAAGATTCTATTAACATTAAAAAGAGATAGAGGCAAAAATGCCAGCAAAAACATAATCCTGTCATCTCAGACCATGCCTTTAAAAAGTTTCAAAATATTGATTTATTATTATAGTTAAAGTATTTTGTATACCAACATGACAAGAAAGCTGCACACTCACATGTACATATATGCTGTCCTAAAATGCACTCTAATTTGCAGCAAGAATCCAACAGAAGCTTATGGCTTAGGATACTGATGTTATAAAAGGGTTGTGGTTTGGCTCATTTTTTTCTAGAACCTGATTTCTACAAGTGCTAATTTATTTTGATTGTTTCAACTCAAGTATACAATAAAGCTCAAAATAATTTTATTCACAGTATAGCTCAACATATATGCTTATATTATTCCTTTTCAAAGTAAGCAACATTATTACAGTGCAAAAAAGTGTAAGAATTAGTAACCCCAACAAATTCAAGGCATGCAACAAGAAAAATAAAGGAAACATAGCTAAAATTAATTTACACCAATATGATCTATCTCTCCATACCTTTCTATCCTTGCTTCTACTATATCCATAAACCAATTCTTACACTGCCTTCAACTTACTTTTATATTTGTTCTACCATGCTGAACAATCACTTCTATACAACAAAAAAGCAGAAGCACACTCTTATATGTAGTCATTTTTACTTCTTCTGACAAACTTTAATTTTCATAACAGATCACATACCACCCATTAGCTTTTTACCCACGTATGCACATTTAAAGTTTCTCCAACCATTTTTCTCTGTTTAGTAAAACACTATATCAATATCAAGGTAGACTCATTCATCTACTTACTCCAGTATTTCACGATGTATAGGTAAAGGTTCCCCCCGCACATTTGTGCAGTCGTGTCCGACTCTAGGGGCCGGTGCTCATCTCCTTTTGTTAGCCATAGCCAGCGTTGTCCGAAGACACTTCCATGGTCAAGTGGCCGGCATGACGCGCGCGGAACGCTGTTACCTACCCACCGAAGTGGTACCTGTTCATCTACTTGCATTTGCATGCTTTCGAATTGCTAGGTTGGCAAGAGCTGGAGCTAGTGCGGGAGCTCACTCCGTCATGCGGGGCTAGGGATTCGAACCTCTGAACTTGCGATCTTCCGATCAACAAGCCAGGCGTCTTACCCACTGAGCCACCACGCCCCCTCACGATGTATATAAAACTTGTAATTGTTCACTCCACTTTCTCTGTCACACACAACTACCTTAGGTTTGAGACATTAATTATTAGATGCAAGTCTTTATTGCACTATACAATCCATATAACATTCGCTTGAAATCATTCCATTTCCAGCCATATTATCTGCATATATTCCTAACCAACATACCTCTAACATTACCACAAGCATTTCTTACATGTTTATCCATAAATATAATAAACAATCAAGAGGACATCACACATATTTGTCTAATTCCCAGCTCAATGCTGAATGAGACCGCAATAGAAATGCCATCTATATAAAAGGCAAGCACCCTATGGACATTTAAGGGAAGGCAGGGAATACTCCAGAGAAGGGGAAGGAAGGATGGATGGTCTGTATTTAATGAGACATTAAATAAAAGGGCTGTGCAGCATTTCAGATATGAAAGGAAAACTTTGTCACAGCCACATTCTTGCACATGTTTCACCTATCAGGAATGCTTTAAATCAAATGCATCTTTCCCTAGGATCGCACTGTACTGCATAATCCTGAGAAAAGACTTAGCTGCTTCAAGAAGTTGCAGACAGGTGTCATGGGTGCATCCCTGTGAGTCTGAATCACCCTTTTTCCTTCAAAAAGCACTGTACAAATATCAGTAATATTAGGTAAAGAGGGGAAGGTGCCACCTTAGCAAGGTATTTCGCATGCATGGCAAACTGAGATTCAAATAGTTATCATTGTAAAATCCTGACAGACTCTACAATACTTCATCTAAGGATGGCTATTAAGAGGCCTTTAAGGAACTGCTTTGTCAGTGCATGGAGACAAACGAATAGCAGTCTATACAGGCATGCTTTGCCAAAAGGCATCCAAGTACCACTGAATTCAAGAAAGAACAAGCCATCTCTCCTGCAATTGAGTAAATTTTTAAAACTATCGGCATTGGTATAGGGTAAGATTCAGGTTACAATGGACATAGCCCTGACTTCTATTGGCGACATTAACTCATCACAGCACAGATGAGTGAGCAAACAGGGCCAGATAAAATGTAAAATCAGGGGAGAAATCTGGAGATTCGTAATTTGCCACTGCAGTACCAGTCAACACAAACCGAACCAAAAGGTGGGAATCCCAGTCAGGAGCATATGTACTAGAGGTGAACCCCCAATAGCTCTAGAAGGGTTCAACAAAGATTCAGCATATGTGCAACATACAGGGACCAAAAGGAAAGGTTTTTTTTTCCCTCTCTCTCTCCTTGGAGTTGACAGGTTGCCATCAAAATCTTAGCTGAATACTGTAGTCTTTATGTTGGATACTGTCAACAGAACCAAGCTTTGTAGTTTTTACTAGATGAAATTAAAAGAAGGGTGTTCATCCTTTCCGATCTGAACTGATACTAGGATAGGAGATACACTATCAGTTTTGAAATGCCTCTTGTCTTGCAGCTGCAGAAATAAAAAAGATCTACAGGAGCCCTTTTCTGCTTGGAATGTGTTGTTTTGGTATAAATTACTGCTGTTCATTGCAAGAACTGAATACATTGTAACACCCTGATTTATTGCTGCATCTTGAAGCAGAATATCTTGCAACACTGAAGTCTTCTGCATCTTTATGGGCAACACCAATAGCCTACATCCACCAACTATATCCTTAAAATAATTGGTGAAATGATATAGACTTTCACTGGCACATGGGAAAGGATTAGCAACATATTTGTAGTTTTATCAATGCTGATCTCTTGTTGATATAGGGTTGCTTGTTGAGAGGAATGCAAACTATTCATCTTTGCATCTTGGGTGTGTGGCAGAAGTCTGTACTCTGACATTCAGATTTAGATCCAAGTGTTCCTGGGTGGGGTTCAAGTAAAAATGTAATATTAAAAGAGAACATAGAACAATATTCCCAACCTTCAACTATATAATTCCAACAATTATGGAATACAGATTTCCCACAAAAAGACCACTGTGGTTTTGCAGTATTTTATACCAAGTGTGAAAAGAAAAGCATTCATGGAAGATAATGACACATATGGAAGCAACGCATAGAGCAGTGTTTCTCAACCTTGGCAACTTTAAGACGTGTGGACTTCAATTCCCAGAATTCCCCAGCCAGGATATGTTGAAGTCCACACATCTTACAAGTTGCCAAAGTTGAGAAACTCTGGCATAGAGTGTTAGCTACCCACAGCTGACAACTGCCCTATAAGCATCTCTTTACTTACACACTTATGCCATCAATGTAACTGGGAGAAGGAAGGAGCAGCTCACCACTGCCTCTGTGTTATATTAAACCAGGGGAGGTAATGCTTGAACGAGATTAGAGATGCAATGCTTTAGAAAGCCTCTTCATCAAGAGGAGATTGGTTTACCCTATTATACAAATGCAAAAATTAATTCAAACTTTAGCCCAAAGTGTTTTCCATCTTTCTTTCTTTTTAACAGCTTTATCAGGGGTTTTATCTAAAGAATAACTGATGATGATGGAATACAGCTAATTATATGCTTCATGACAAGAGGTGTGAAGGTGCACACTAGAGCACTATATGTATAAAAGCAGGGTAACCAAACTGACAACTTAATCTCTTGCACATTAAGAAGCTGTACTTTGGAAGGTGGCAGATCTTCCGTTCTGGTTAACAAAACACTATTCTACTTCCACTGAGACAAAGAACTGCATTAACAAAAGCAAAAGGCTATTTTTTTTTCTTTTCCTCATAATTAAATATAGTATTGCAGGAATGTAATGTCTTTTTAAACGCCAAATGTGTCAAGCTTTATTTTATTTTATTTTGCTTGCAAAGCTGTGTCATAACATAATCAGGCAGTCAATTGTGAAACTAAAATCATAACAGCCACTCCAGTGAGACACCATTTTCTAGGGTGTAATTTTTTAAAAAGTAGCGCAGAGTAAGGAAGACATTCACCCCCACACACACACAATTCTGAATTTAATTTAACAACAGAACCTCATTTGTATACGTTAGAGTCAAGATAGTAATGTTTGGGCTACTTCTGCTTGGCTGAACACCGTTATACAAGGGCCGCTTCTGAAATGTGGTAAGGCTGTAACAAAGCATCTGCTTAAGGATTAAAGATGCCGCAATTCTGAACAGCCACTACAACATAAACTACTGCTTAACTCCAAGTATTACCTTATAAAGAACATGTACAGGTAGCCCTCACTTAACGACCCTAATTGGGACCAGAATTTCCATCGCTAAGCAATGCAGTCATTAGGCAAAACATCACGTGACCGCACCGCTTAGCGACATCAGTTTCTGTAGTCCCGGTTGCAGTTGTTAGGCCAGGACCATGCCATCTTTAGGTGAGGACCTCACACTTCTCTTGCCCTGCTGCACTCGCCTCCGCTTCAACTCCCCCTACCCACCTACAAATGTATTAGAAATATATATGTCCTTGAATAATATTTCTGTTAGATAAGCATATACATAGAATTGTGACTGGTTACTATTATAATGTCATATTATACTGTTACTTTTCTTTTTTGTTGTTGCACTTTTTCCCTTTTTTGTAAAGCACTTTATTTTTTCCCCTCTTTATGACAATATATGTATCTCCATTTTTATTATCATTGTGCTTTGCTTTTTCTTTTGTTATCGATTAAAAAGCAATAAAAATAATTTTAAAAACTCCCCCCACCCACCTATCTCCCCTCCCATCTCTGCCCTTTTGGTCACCCTGTACTCCACCACCCCCAGCTGACCTTCACCGTCTTCTTCCTCCCACTGCTGACAAGGCACGCCCAGCCTGGCCCTGTGCAAGGCAGCTGCTGGCCTTGTAAGGCCTTCCGAAAGCCACACAAGGCCTACCTGAGGCTGCACGTGGACAGTGGCTGCCTCACAAAGGGCCAGGCTAGGTGCGCCTCAGCAGCAGCAGGAGCAAGATGGTGGTGAAGGTCAGCTGGGGGCTGCAGGGGCAGTGGAGGGCGGGGTGGCCAAAAGGGCAGAAATGTGGGAGGGGGATAGATGGGTGGGGGAGTTGAAGTGCACCCTGCAGTCGTAAATGCGGGCGGGCTGTCAAGCCCCCAAATTGTGATCACGTGACTGCAGGGGACTCTGCAATAGTCATAACTTTGAGGACTGCTCATAAATACCATTCATTCAGCGCCGTCGTAATTTTGAATGATCACTGAACAAATAATCGTTAAGCGAGGACTGCCTATAATTTTGGAATGTGGGATATAAGTTTTCAGTATAAAGAAGGAATGCTTTACAGAGAGGGAACCATCAACAAAAGTTTGCAGAGTAAAATATTCTTGTTTATTGTTCTAGTCAGTCAGTTATTCTCTTTTATAAGATACATCTTTCCCCAATACTACCACCATTGGGCAGGCTTCATCTCACTGAGCTGTTTTTGCCCCTCCCCATCCCTAGAACAATTTTTTTCCAAAAGATGTTTTGCATTTCTGAAAACAGTTGAATTCCTTCCCTCTTTATTTGGATGGTGCAGTTCTGGCTACCTAAAGAAACTTAGAAACATGGAATGAGATGCTTTCTTTACCATCTGCATTAACCAGTACAGACACCAATATATGTAGTCGTCGACTTACAACCACAATAGAGACCAGAAAGTTCATTGTTAAGCAGGGTGGCCATTAAGTGAGGCATCATATGACTGCACCCAATTTTATGACTTTTTTGCGGCGATCGTTAAGCAAATCACCGCAGTTGTTAAGCGAATCATGCGGTTCCCCACTGACTTTGTCGGAAGCCAGCTGGGAAGGTTGCAAATGGTGATCACATGACCCCAGGACGCTGCAACCATCATAAATACATGCTGGTTGCCAAGTGCCCGAATTTTGATCACATGACCATGGGGACACTATGACGGTTGTAAGTGCAAGGTCACTTACATAAGTCACTTTTTTCAATACCGTCGTAACTTCAAACAGTCACTAAATGAATGGTCATAAGTACTATCTGTCTGGAAAAAAACTGGTCATTTCAAGTCAAATTCTTTAATGTTTCTCTTATTTACACTTTGGACAAATTACACTATACAAGGATGTGAGTAAGGTAAAAGTCAACTATGGGATTGGATAAGAATCATACATTTAATGGGGAACACTATACATCAGGGGTTTTCAATTTTTTTCAGGCTGTAGAAACTGTTAAGTCTACAAAAAAAAAAATCCCTGATCAAGAGACATCGCTCTAGTGATAGAAAACTGACTGTGTTTCAATGACTTTTTTACCCCCTAGTTGCTCACAGAACCCCATGAGGTTCTTGGTGGACCGTAGAGTTCTATGGAACACAGTTTTTAAAACAACAACAACAACAACAACAAACGTTGTATATAATCTGTATTGCACTGGCTAAGCAGAACAAAAGAGGCTAAGAGAATAGAAATAATAGTCTATAACTTTAAATAATTCCTGGTGGTATCATTTTGAACAGTCCTATTAGCAAGTCCACATGATGCTGTTTTCACAACCAAATTCCGTGAAAATCCAGTGAGGCAGTTTCATGAATGAGGATGTATTTTCATATGGTGTCATTGTTTTACTACTTCCCATGTTTATTTGGACAGATTCATAGTACAGGGTAGGTAATGTACTGGTTGGCAACTTCAGTTTTGGAAGAGAAAGTAAACACATGGCGATTAGCAAACAGTAAACTCTACTGTGTTTAATTTTGGCTTAAAAGGAGAAAAGCAGATAAAAAGCAAGAAGTGGGTGGAGAAAGACAATTTGGCATTATGCATTCAAAACAGGAGCTTTTCCTTCTCAGTAGCTGCCTAACTCTTCCCTGGAAGTCTTCCAAACCTACATTTTTTTCTTATTTCTTTCTATTTTCACTTAAAGTCATATACTAAATATCTTGTAAAATGTTAAAAGTATTGAAGATTTTTCATTTATATAATATAGGCAACCAATAACATAAATATAATATACAATTATATTGTTTAGTTTGTATTTTCCTTAGGCTGGCTATATTTCCATTAGTTTAAAGCACCAGAAAATAGAAAGAGTTTTTAAAACTGTAATCCTTTAACATATTTTAAAGCAAGTCTAATAAGGAAACTGAATCTTCCTTCTGAATGCACAGCGACAGAATTGCTTTGTGCTCTACCTGCTCAAGAGGCAAAAGAAACAAGTGGAAAAAATAAGGAAAGTAAAAATAAGTGGTCAGAGATGGAAATAAAAAATAAGAATAGAAAGACTGGTGGTGAAGAAAGATCTGTAAGTAGAAGAGGAGAACAGAAAAAAAAAGAAAAAGCTATGAGGTGCAAGAATAAAGAATGTTATGTAGTGCAGAGGGGTCAAAGAGATGGGGCATACGAAAGACAGAGATGGGTAACTTGTGGTAGCATAGGAAGAAAGTACACAAGTGCTCTGGAAAAGAAGGGAGACATAGTGCAAACAGAAAAAGTAAAAGCATGGGATGGGGGAAGAGGAACCACTAAGAATTCATAAAAGATATGAATCTTTTTATATTTTTAATCCAGTTAGTAACTAGAATTTGGTTAAGTTGAACTCCTAAATCAGAGCTTTCCAAACTTTTCCTGTTGGTAAGATACACCAATAACGGCGCGGCAGCAGCGGCGGTCTACAGGTGTGTCGTACGAAACCCGGAAGCGCTGATGGCATGGCGGTGCGCCATCAGCGCTTCCTGGTTTTCGCGCGACACACCCACACACCGCAGACGACACAGTACTGTGTCGCGACACACAGTTTGGAAAGCTATGTCCTAAATATATAAAAAAAGATTTTAATTGTACTTGACCTGATTTATGGACAGGGAGCTCTGTTACATATTACCATAATGGCAATATATTAGCAGTAAAAATTAGGGTTTCTTAATGTATGTTAAATATATATGGATGCAAATTTAGAATAACTAGTGCAATTAAAATAGAAATACAGTATCCCACCATATTAGGACAGATACTACCCACTCTCCTTGCTATCCAATAAATGACAATGATAACTTCAAGGTTTCTCTTCTTTCTTCCTATGATCTTTTATCTTTAAATCATAGTTTGGCTGACTACAATTCCGAAAGAAAATACCTTCAAGTACTGTACTGTCCTCAAATTTGAAAGAACCAAGCACAGGATTGAAGGAATTGTATATTTTATGCCCAGTAATCTAAGAGACCCTGGCTCAGATTGTAATCCTGTTGTCATAAAAAAATAACAATGTTGAAGTATATCTCACAAGGCAATATTTATCACCATGTATCTTTGCACCTAACAATCAGATCTTGACAGATTTACAGGAGCCAGTCAGAAGCACTGTTATTACATACAGCTTTCTAATCAGAATTGCTGGGCCAAGACCTTCTCTACAACAGAGAAGTACATGCTGTGCTCTTAAACTAGGACCTGCAATTTGTACAGCTATGTAAAGCATTTGAAAGGGCAGATTGTACTGTATTAGTGCAAGCAAAACATCACTTCTTAGAATGTTGAGGCAGTCATATCCCCTGGAACGCTATCATTCCAATCGCTTTGAAGGCTTTAGTTTTCCAGTCATCTCCATGTAAGTGAGCACATATTGTTGCTTTGCTTCACTAGCAGTCCCAGAGATTAAATGCACCCACACATACTCACAAACAAGTAGGCAAATTCCTCCAAGTATGTATGTCAAGGTTTCTACCTTATGGCTACCCCAAAGCTTCAAAGAAGCCAGCTTTGCTCATGCCATTGGGCTTCGTGAATGTGCCCTTTCAAATGCTTTGTACAGAGCTAGTAGTTAGAAATACAGATATTTCTGCTTTCATATTTAATATGCATGCAGAACTACTAATCCCAAAATTGCTTATGGATAGGCAGGAAGGAAGGACAGGTGATAGGAAAAACAAAGCACCCAAGATAGTAATCCCAGCCACAGTGGATGTCAGTGCTATTGATTTATAGGGCCTATAATGTCTACAATGTGGATACACGCACAGACAGACAGACAATATTATATTTCAGACAGCAGAAATGTCTGGATAGATAAAAAGAATAAAGGAAAAAAAATTTAAAAATCCAAAAAAATATTTATTCTTCAGTTTCTGAAAGACAAGATCCTTTCAAAGGCTTGTTCCACTAACTAGATCCAATAAAAAAACTAGATCCAATCAAATAATCCGCAATCTTTGCAGAACTGTTCTTCTGGCTAGAACAAACATAGAAAAACGGGAAGTGGCTTAGGACATGACTGAAAGCTCCAAATGTGAAAAACATGTAGAAAATGTTAATCTCAGAAGTATTTTATGATTCAAGATGTATGTATGTATGTATGTATGTATGTATGTATGTATGTATGTATGTATGTATGTATGTATGTTGTTTACAAGTTTCTACTGGGTCCCAAAACATGCTTGAAACTTGCTGACTATCATTCTGATAAAGAACTATTCTCTGTGAAAGAGGCCAAATCTCACTGTGCTTCCAGAATATCCTGCAATTCTCTTGAGAAAGACATTGTATTCTGAGTCCTGCTATAACCCAAGCTAGTTTCACCTTTCTAATTATTTTAGAAGTCACCAAATTGCTGCTATATTCGTAAATGTACACTAAAAGTGATGTGACACATTGTTTACCACTTACAAGTAAAAAACAGTTAGTAAATAGTATTTGATAATCAATAAAGACCCAAAGCATTTCCTTCCACAAAGTCCTGAAGTTAAGAACATGCATCCGCCGGGCCGGGTTAGTACATTTTCAAACAAAAGTAGGAAATGGCTGTATCCTCGCACTTCACTGGGACCACATGAGTCAGTGCTTTGGAACTTCATCCCATTCTCCACTCAAATAAAACATGGCTGATAAACACCACCAACTGTTCAGATACAGATTTAGCTCCAAATACTTTTCAGCCCTGATCTGTCACTAGCATTATAAGGTGAACTGGTATGCTGTGGTAAAGAATCAGAAGCTTTAAGAAAGTGAAAACCAACTATTTCAAATCCTAATTATCTGACTATTTGGCATTCATACAATGTGGGGCAACAGCAGAATACTGGACATCCAATACAGACTTAGAGCAATTGACAAGACAGTCAACCAAAACATATAGTTTAAAATATCCATGGTAAGTATAAAGAAAATTTAAAAACAAACAATAAGTAATCAAAATTACAAAAATACAAAGGTAATTATAATAATAGTAATAAAAAGTAAATAAAATAAAATCATAACAAAACCAGATACAAAACGAAACAACATAAACAACATTAATTCAAAAGTAAATTTAAAGTAAATATGGCAATAACAACTATTCACTAAACCAGAGCTTTCCAAACTGTGTGTCGCCACACAAAAGTGTGTCGCCACACACAGCGTGGTGTCGCCACACCACCCGGAAGCGGCGGCGCGCGTGTGCACGTCGGGTGCCATGCACACACGCGCCGCCGTGCGCGCGCCGCCGCACGCCCCCCGCTCATGCCGCCGCACGCCCCCCCGCGGCGCCGCCGTGTGCGCGCGTGTCGCCACCGCCGCCGTGTGTGTCGCCAGCAGCGGCACTTTGGAAAGCCCTGCACTAAACACTCTTCAGAAGAATTCCATTTTGAGGGAAGGAAGCTTTTAATTCTAAGGGGAAGCTATTTCACAAGACTGAAGGTGTGATTGAGAAACAGCACCATTTCGCTTACTTCACAGACACAGAATATAACCAAAAGTAGAAGATAGTCCTGCAGCTACCAAGTTCCCAAGCCATGTACCAAACCACATGCTGAATTGCACCCAGAATCCCACTGGTAACCAACATAGCACCAAAAAATTGTTGTACACTGGTAACGCCCACCAGTAAGCAAGCTACTGCATTTTGCACCAACTGCAGTTTCCGTGTGGTCTTCAAAGGGAGACTCATGATGAGAGCATGAGCCATCATTGCAAGATCCTTGTGATCCAAATAGAGCCACAACTGATGCACCAACTGAAGTTGGACAAATGCCCTCCTGGCCACAGCTGCCATCTACCTATCCAAATCCACTATCACAATTTCAAGAGACAACAGTGAACTGATCAAGAATCTTGATGGACAATCAGGAAGTCCAACTTGCTTGGATTCAATTTCATGTGTTTCATTTCATCCAGACTCCCACCACCTCCAGAAATTGGGACAAGGCTTCCATCACATCGCTGGTATGGCCCATGGTGGTAACACATAGAGAACCAATGATACTGATCTCAGACCAACAGATGACCTTTCTTGGTTGTTTCATATAGATGTAAATAAGAGGGAGAAAAGGACTGACTCCTGGGGCACTCCATGTATTAGGGAGCAAAGAACTATTTCCCAATCACCACTAAATGAAACAGTCTGCTAAGGTAGGAGAGGAATTGCTGTAAAACAGCATCTCCCACTCCCATCACTTGTAGGTGGTCCAAAAGGCTACCATCATTAGTAGTATTGAAGGCTACAGTGAACTCTAATAGGGCCAGAAGGGGTGCATTACTCCCAATCTAAGTCCCAAAAAAGATCATCCAGCAGAGCAATCAATACTGTTTCTGTCTCATGACTAAGCTATGAGATGCAGTCACATGACATCTCACTTTACAGCTGCATCGCTTAGCGACGGAAATTCCGGTCCCAAGTATCATTGTTAAGTGAGGACTACCTGTATGTATTCAAACCATTCAAATCCACAATAAACAAATACAGTCCTTTAGTTCACTCAGCTCAGTAAGCAAACACGTAGAACAAACTGGAGTTTGGGAGGTGAGTTTGACTCAGGAGAGGGAGGAGGCAAAAAGAGGACAACAGCAAAGAAGATGGTACTGAATGAATGCTCTGTTGCTTGAGTGTTGCTGATTGCCCATTGTGTGTAGGGGTTACCAGATGTCGGGCAAAAGGAGAACATATCCTCCTTTTTGTCCTCATGTCCTCCATCCAGCAGGCATAGCCTTAAAATAAAATATTGTCTAGCTTCCTGAGTATCTCTTCCTGAGCAGCTTTTCTCCAAGACGCAGTGCTTCCCTAATAACTTCCCCAACTCTGTGACCTTAATGCAGTGCTTTCCAAAGTGCCGCCGTTGGCGACACACGAACGGCAGCGGCGGCAGCGTGCGTGCTCGGTGGCAGCGCAGGGGGGCGCGGCGGCCTCGCTAAAGCACAGAAGCGCTGATGGCGCACCGCTGCCGTCTTCGCTGCCGCCACCGCCATGCACACTCCGGTGCCGCGCGTGCCCCCATGCCGCCGCTTCACAACACACCAAACTGTGTTTTGCAACACACTAAAGTGTCACGACACACAGTTTGGAAAGCTATGCCTTAATGGCTTCTGCCGCTGCCTGAAATTGACAAAACCTTAATCAGTTACAACCTTGAAGGCTTTTGCCTCCTAAGGGCTCTAGCAGATTCCTGCCATTGGAAAACCAGTCTTTCTGATTCTGGAAAAAGTAATTTCATATACATGTAGGATTAAGTACTTTTTTTTCCAGTTTTTCATGTAATTTTTGTTGCGGATGCCAAGAAAGTTAAACAGTGTGTTCTCCTTTCCCCCATTTGTCCTTCTTTCCAACTGTTTGTGTCCTGCTTTGCCTGTTCAGATACCAGGTAACCCTAAGTGTGTGTAACTAACATTGATTTCTGCTGACCTAGATGAGGCAACTTCAGGTGACATATAAGGAAGCCCTCTCTCAGAGAATAACTGAACAAGGCTTCCATGGGGCAGGCACTTTGTTACTTCGTTGTTCAGAGAACATGGAGATGAAGGTCCCCGTTGGGGGAGATGGGCGGTAATATAAATCTAATAAAAATAAGATGACAGGAACTGCTCCAATGATTTGCTGAGAATGCCCCTTGTTTCTTTCCCTCCCTGAAGACAAGAACAACATATACCACTAGCCCTGGTTGATTGTTCTCCTGAAAAAGAAGATTAAGGGGCTAAAGGAAAAACTATACACCTACCAGTTCATCAGGGAAGATGAGGAATTCTTGACTCAGACACAGGCAGCACCTGCAAAGCAACAATACTGTGAAGAAGCCTCCCAGAAGATAGAAGAAATCCAGGTTGAAAAGACAAAGAGATAGAACAACAGGACAGAAAAGCTCAACCCTGTCCAGAAGAGTCCTTATGCTCTGGAGCTTCAAAATAGATCCTAGGCCATCTCCATTGATGATGTTTCTGAACTACAGAATGAAAAGCAGCTGATGCAAGCCTCAGGGACTATGAAAGATGATTCTGCATACATTTATTAAATTTAATTTATATGCTGCCAACCCCATACAGACTCATGGTAGCTCACAACAAAAATTAAAACACCCATAGTATACAACACGTATAAACAATAAAACATCTACTATAAACTCTAAAACAAGACATCAACCGAACATTAAATGTCCATAGTAATAAATTAACAAATACCAACCAATAAAATTCTAACACCAATAAATTATAATTCACACTACTAGGCCCATCTCAGCATGATAAATCTCAATATTAAACGTCAACCATCATTAGCAAGACAACACTCAGCTGCAAAAGTTCTTCCAAAATAATTCATTTTATAATGCTCTCTGGTAGGCTGTCACATTAAGGGGCAGCTTGATATCTAAAAGGAGGATGTTGCATAATCTGTTGTGCAAAAGGGATTCCTGCCTCTGTCCAGAAGAGAAGGAAGCAATGTGTGGTGGTGACTGGACATTTCCTGCAGAGAGGGACAGAAGAATATCTATCAAGAGAAATTGGATTTTCTGGGGTTGACATTCAGAATGTAAGAGAAAAGCTCCTAAGACTGTTTAGGTTCACTGTCAATTATCTCTTTCTGTTAATCTGAGCGGGAACAAATGGCACAGTCAAACACAGCCTTGAAGACACCTCAAGGAACTATAAAGATCTGGGAAGGAGGTTAAAAGAGCTGCAGGCACAGCATAGGGAGCATTTTCTTGACTTCCTTCTGCTGAAAGATGACTAGGAAGAGAAGTACTGTATATTTAAAGTAAACTGGTTACACAGATGGTGCCAATGAGGATGGTCTGGAATTTTTGATGTTGGACTAATTTCTAAAGTGTCATGAGATTGGCTGTACCCCAAAATAACAGGAAATAATATGTTTCAATATCTTGCAATCCTTATCTGGAGGTCTAAGCTGAATCCTTTGGGGAAAGAGAAGAGAGCCTAGAAAATGGCGACATGCCAAGTACTGAGAATGGGATTGGAAGGCATGTTGAGGCACCCAACAATAAGGACATAAATACAAGAAGGGATAGGTCAAGTTATGTGATCCAGGGATTCCAATGCCTCTATAAAATGAACAGAGTATGGTGCACAAAGAGGAAGTAGTCTAAATGCAGAAAAATAAATATGATTTATTAGGCATTACTGAGATCTGATGGGTCGCGGTGGCTCAGCAGGTTAAACTGCTGAGCTGTAGACTGCCGATCAGAAGGTCGGCAGTTCAAACCCCCCATGCAACGAGGTGAGCTCTCGTTGCTAGTCCCAGCTCCTGTCAACCCAACAGTTCGAAAGCCTAGCAAGTAGATAAATGGGTACCACCTTAAGTGGGAAAATTTGCTGGCGTCCTGTCAGGAAGTCGGTTCCACCGGAGGAGAAAAAAGATCGGAGGAAGATCGAATGGCGGCGGTGACGACGAACCCGGAAGTACCATCTACAGGAAGTCAGCAGCCGGCTCAAGGCATCTTGGGAATTGTAGTCCGGAGCCTTAGAAGAGTCGGTTCCCTTACCCCCTCCCTTCACGTGCGGTGAATTGTATAATTGTATAAAAGGATTGTTGATGTAAGCTGCCTAGAGTCCTCCATTAGGGAGGGGATAGGTGGGGTATAAATATCACAATAGAAGAGTTATTATCTATATAATAATAAATAAATAAATAAAAAATAAAACTCATGAGTAGAATGTAAGGATGCAATCAATCACCTGGATAATAATAAACTAAGAATTTGGAAGAAATTGAGTATTTTGGATTTGCAATTAGGGCTATACAAAGATCTAGATTCAAATGGGAAAAGGTGATTTGGAATATGTGTTACACCTATTGTTAATTCCTTTAAAATGCTGTACCTTTTTCCTGGGCTAAGACTCTTTGATTTAAACAAATGTATGTGCCCCCACACATACTATGAAACCTATGGGAGTAGAATACCATGTTCCTTTTACTTTTCATCCTCTCTTCTACTATGTATTCCTAATTGATTGCTTTCTTAATTAACATAAACTTTTAATAATGGAAACTTAAGTTAGCACAGCATACTTTTCCCCCTTTGAATCCTGATCACTGTACAGCCTTTTTAATAAGGAAGATCTCTTCTTTACTAAATCAGAAATAGCAATTTTACCCATACTCTAAGGATAAATGAGTTGTACCCAAACTTCATCATTCTTAAAGTAAGCATACTGATTTCAATTATTTAATTTAGATGTGATTTACTTAAATCCCTTGAATTCAATGAGTATACTCTAAATGTGTCTAAATTTGAAACATAGGTCTGTATGAATATATATTCCATACCCATCACAATTGTTTTACATTCTATCACCAATATGTAAAGTGCTGAAACATTATTTAGAATAATTTTCTGACTCTGTAAAAGAAACTTGGCAAAAAGGGAAACTAACACTTTCACTATAGTTCCCATCCTTTTTTGAATTGGGCTGAGATAACATTGTCAAAATACTGCTTTATGATGGCAGCAGTTGTTGTCATCCTGCATTTCCAGACCTGATTTTGGCTAATTACTTGAAATAAAACATGTCTGCTGGGCAGTGTGCCCTGTACAGACAAAATTCTACTGAAGATTTAAAGGCTACTGTGCCTTCAATTAAAAGTCCTTGTTTTCAGACTATGTCCATTTTATGGCACTCTGGAAGTTCAGCTGGGAAGATTAGTAATGAATTGCCTGTTAATAGTTAGTGTATGTTCCCGGGGAAGGAGAGGGTTGGTTATTGGTTTTCTTGCATTCTTCTTCCCCTTTCTAGAACAACAGTAAGAATTACCTATGGGAGTAGAATACCATATACCTTTTACCTTTCATCCTCTCTTCTACTATGTGTTCCTAATTGATTACTTTCTTAATTAACATAAACTTTTAATAATGGAAACTTGAGTTCTTTTAAGTTGACATAGCATAAAGTTTGCTTATCACAAATGGTGCTATAAATAAAAAAAACAGTTTTTAAAAATAAAAATACATTTTTCTGACTTTGCTACAAAGATTCCTCTGCCAAGTGTTCTACAGGATTTAAAAAATAGAAGTGCAAGCAGCTAATGGAAGACTTCAAATCTAGCTCAAGTTACAAGTCTGAATTGTTTACAGAAGTACAAAAAGCATGCAATGCATTGTTTATAGAATAAGAAAGAAATGTAGGGTATGTAAAAGGAGAGCTGAAAACTAAATACACTGACAGCACTATCTTGTTACAAACACTTGGCAGTACGTCTAAAGCACTATTGTCAAATGCCGATACAGTATGTACTGTCCGCCTGCCAAAAACACACACACACCCTCCAACTTCACGGCTCTTTAGCCATCATCAGCCCATTTGGCAATGACTTTAAATACTCAGACATCTCTACACTAAGACAAAATTATATTGTGACTTACAAAATTCACAAAAATAGAACTAATTCTCAATTTCCCACAATGTGGATATATTAAAGCCAGAGGGTACTAACTTCAACCAAAAAAAAGTAGCAAAATATATACTTTAACTTTTTGGTCTTTAGTCATCCAGCTAATAATAAATAAAATATACAGTTTAACTCTTATTACAGTGCTTCAACTGCAATCTAGGTATCATATAATAGTCCTAAAGATCCATATGCAAAGCTAATAACATAAATCTATGCCCCATATACTGTACTTGATGAGGACCAGCAGCCGTCCTAAAGGGTATTCTTCTACCACACATACTAGGGTTATTTCAGTTTGCTGGCCTTCATACACCTGAAGTTGGTATTACAATAAGGTTTTTCTTTTCCTCTAAATTCTCTAAGACACATTCATGGTTTCTAATGTCAATCAATTTGAGAAATTATGCTGAGAACAAAGTGTACTAGCTAAATACAGTACTTGTTGTATTAACTTCCCTCAGAGATTCTGAGGAATTAACCTGTTGTTTTCAGACAATGGGAAGAGGTCACATGAAAGTAAGCATGTGTGGAAATTAGTCTATTAATGATAAGGCTCAGGAAAAAAGGAATCAACGGAAAATGTGGAACTTTTTACACAGAGAATTGCACACAGGGGATATGCTACACACTACAATTCTTAAATGCAATGACAAGAACACCTGTCTACCAGGGATGCTGGCATTTTCACAAGACAAGGGAAGATTTAGTTGGTGGCTCTTGGGCTTGCATCTTCTTGTTGACTTCTGATGCCGAACAGGAGTGCAGAACTTCTCCTGGCCTGACAGTCACACCAGGCATTGTGCAATAACGTTAAGAGCCACACTCAAAGTGAACAGAATCATGTCCCCATTCTGAGTTTGAAGGAATAAAATTAGTGTGTCACATACATATAACTCTTATAGTATCCATTTTCCCCTTAAAACCTCCCCAAAACACAGGAAAGACCTCAAACATTTGGTCCCTTCCACTCTAAGGGTCACAAAACAGTTGAGCTGCATACAACACCTGCAGTGCACTTTTTGTCCCCCAGATTTAGAAATTGATTATCTGTTCCTGTCTTCTGGTAGACTTTAAAACACTGGTACGGGCTAGACATTGGCTACGATGTCTAGTTATTATTTATTTTTATCTGTAAAGGGAAGTCCCATATAACTTTCATTTTTCCTAATATTTCTTCCAATCAGCCACCCACAGTTTTTCCCACTATGTCACATTTTTTGAAAATTTCAATTTAAAGCTCAGTAAGAGCCAATTGAAAAGCTAAGTCCCACAGCTGTGATATAAAGCTGGTTTGAATAGAAAGCTGCATAAAACGGCTGACAGGCTTAACAAGATTGCCTGGATCTGGATCACCTGAGGAAGATCATCAGAAGAGGACAAAAACAGGGATCGAAAGAACATATTTAAGAGAAAAAGAGCTGAGGTCACTTTGGGGAAGTGGAATGGGCAGAGCCCTACCACTTCAAGAGCACCAGAATCCTGAGAAGACAACACAGAGGAAATACTCATGCAGCAACTATGAAGTAGAAGGACATTTCTGTAAACTCCACTGGTATTCCTATGAAAAATGCCTAGGAAGATTCCAAGAAAGAAATCTGTTTGTGCAAATTCAACTTTCATTCAGTCTGTTGGAGCACGTACAAGTTAGTTTTAGAGATGGTATTTGGTAGAAAAATCCTTACACTATCTGGCCTATATTTACAACAGAGATTGGCTTCCTTCCTTGCTTGCTTATTTATTTCAAAATCTTAAAAGTGTACATGGCCACCTATATAATATAAAATAACACTATGTGACTAACAAACAGATATACAAATAATAACATATACTCTTACCTATCACCTAGTGCTATAATACTATTTTCTGAAAAACAAAAATGCTAGCTCATCTCCCATTCTGGCCCAACTTTACTAGACATATTTCATTCTTAATGGCCTTCCCTTAACGACAAAGGAAGTATGGGCCCTTGGTACCTTGTGTGGAGGCTGTTCCATGGGGTAGGTGCAGCCACAGAAAAGGCTTGCTTCCTAGGTCCCACCAGATGACAACATTTAATAGAGGCAACCAAAATAAAGCAAGCCCACCCTATCCAATCTAGTGGGATAGATAGATGTCCTCAGGGACAGTTGGTCCCTCAAATAAACCTGGCCCCATGCCATATAGGGCTTTAAAGGTAATAACTAGTACCTTGAAAGAAACTAGAAGTCAATGCAACTCACACAGCAGTGGGGTAGCACGGGCAAATCACAGGGTGCCCAAAACTGCATGATCCACTGCATTCTGGATCAGCTGAAGTTTCCAGGTGGTCTCCAAGGGCAGCCACATGTACAGCATGTTGCAGTTGTCCAAGTAAGAGTGACTATGAGCATGCTGCTAAATGAGCAGGTTTCGTCTCCTGGACTTACTCCATAAACCAAGGGGATCTACTGGCTCTATGAACACAGAGAGCCCACGCAGGCATCATTCAAGATCCTTGTAGGATGCTCATTCCAAGCCACGACTAAGGCCTCAGCTGAATCATGCACTAGAGCTTCGAGAATAATCCCAAAGCTTCCATTCCAACAAATCCTTTCCCTCTCAACCTCACTCAGAGTATACATACTAAGCAAATACACAGGAATGTAATTTGAATTTCTTTACTTTTGTCTGTACCTCTTCATCAATGATGATATGTTTTTTAATCAGTAACATGCTATTCTGAGTAAAAAAGTAGTATCAATAATGTGGAATTCCTCTACCTCTTCTGGAACCAAATGGCTGCCAGTGGTGAGAGTCAATATTCCTCCCCTATTTTTCCATGACACATACCTTTTTAAAACCTGGGTGATTAATATAAGAAAGATAGTATCTAGTTTCCAAATGGAGAGACTAAACAGAAAACTAAAAGTGATTGGTTTTCCATACCACACTTAACGTGGTTTGCTTAATAATGAAAGCACTGAAATAAACCACCGCTGGCTGAGTTTATACACTGCACCAAAAATTGTAGCTTATAAACTACACTGGCTTTGTTTACACAATAACCTAAGCCAAAATCAAAGACACCATATTCGGTTTACTGAAATGTGTCAACCCAATGAAATTTTTAAATACAATTTTCATTAGGCCATACACATTACTTTAGTAGCTAGTTTGGCTAAAATTTATGAAGTTAAAGGCCCTTCTCTTAGAAAGACGATTCTCGAATCTATATAAAATGCAATAAAATTTGAAGGAAAGACCCTGATTTCCCCAACGAAACAAAAACAGTAGTTTCTGTACTGGGAAAACTTAATTATGCTAAAATTGAAACTACAGGGACAAAATCATTCATTGTAGAACTAAAATCTATTTGCATGAAAACACCTTAGTCTGATCATCAGAAATTGGTTGCAATCATCTACAGTTGCATCTGCGAATGCACCTCACTGAACTGCACAGGATACCAATTAGTTGGCTTTTAAAAATGCCAAAGCTAAAAGATGGAAGCAAGAATAAGTAAAACATATGGAAATGTTTTCCTTTCCTTTTCTTTTTTTCCTTTTGGCAATCTTAAAACATTTGGCTTTTTTTTCAGTACTGTATATTTCTAGATGTTACAAATCTACAGAAATCTGAAAATGGATAATGAATTATTCAACGGCTACAACCTGAAAGTACTTAGACCATTCTATTCACAGTAACATCTTATGCTAAGGATCTAAGATCCTTGTACAAACTGGCAGATTTAAAGCAAGAGTAGCAACTTTTTACCAATTGGAGGCTGCATTATTTATTTATTTTATTTTATTATTTAAATTTATATGACCGCCCATCTCCCCAAACGGGGGACTCTGGGCGGCTTACAATAAAAATTAAGATTAAAATACACATATAAAATTACGAATTATTAATATGATATAAATAAATATAAAATCCAATATGGAGAATTGATGTCGATCAATGGGGAGGGCATTATGGTACTAACCACCCCCAGGAGGAGCTATTACCTTTCCCTTCCCATGCTAGGCAGCAGAACCAGGTTTTCAGATCTTTATGGAAGGCCTTAAAAAAAAGTGTAGTTTTTTTGTCCCCAAGGTCGTAAGGTGGCATGTCCAGTCACATGGTGACATCACTTAACAAGGCAAAAAAATGCCCATCTTTGTTTTGTTTTGGGGAGAGCAAAATACCGCCCCAAAACTAAGCATGTCATGGATGCTGACTCAGGGAAGACTATCCTACCAGAGTTTGGTGTATTTTAACCTTATGTTTGGCACTTATTAATTACATAGTCTTGGCTAAATTGTCAAACCAAGTTTGCAGGTGTTGAGCGAAACTGTACAATTCCATGCATAAAGATGATGAAAAAATAACTCATGGAGCTACCACAAAGCTTTAATAATTCATACATTATGAACATTAAAAAATAGAGAAGTTTTGTTTAACATCACTTTCAGAGAAAAAGGAGTTACTAAATTAGCTTTAACTACTCATTTTGCATGGTATAAAATTAACATTGTATTATGCAAAGATATTTCTGACAGAAAACTAAAAGAAAAAAAAACATAAATTATGTTTACACATTTGAAGCTTGCATGATCTTTCTTCCTGTTCCATATTTCAGTTAACCAATAAAAAAGGCAACAGAGACTATGAAGGAACATTTTAATTAGATTTTAATAAAATCTGATTGTGTCTCACAAAGCCCATAGCAAAGCTATTCAATAAATCTTTCAGTACTTTTTAAAATACTGTCTGCTAAAGCAGATGACAGATGTTAGCTTAAAGATAAGTATTATTTCTATTTTTCTACCAGATTTCTAGTTATGCATATTTTTAACATGTATATAGTAACAAAGCATTTTCCACTATTAGTGACAGACAGAATAACCTACAATTTCTATGGAATATTAAGGAATGAAGAAAAAACAGAAATATTTTTAAAACTTATAAAGTATTATTTCACACTGCTACCCTACAAAAAAGAACAGAAAGCAAGCAAAAAGATTGGAAAACATAACATGAAAGCTGTGGATGATTGTATGAATACAGAATCATTAGAAACTGCAATTCCTTAGACTTCATAGCCTCTAATTAGCACTCCTCTAAGATAGCTAAAGTTGACTCCATTTATTATGGGTGAAGCAAAGGTCTTCCACATATACTCAGAGACACTGTGTCATTTCTTTCTAGGTACAGGTAGTCCTCACTTACTGAAGGTAATTGGGACTGGGAACCCGGTTACTAAGTGACACAGTCGTAAGGTGTGACATCACGTGACTGCACCAACTTACAATGGCAGTCCAGCAGTCCCAGTTATGGTCATTATGCAAATCCCATGTGGTCACAGCATCCCACAGTGACATGATCGCCATTTGCAACCTCCTGCTGGCTTTCCCATTGACTTTGCTTGTCAGAAGCTGGCAGTGAAGGTCGCACGGGATGCTGCAACGTCGTAATTGTGAGCCGGTTTCCGGGTACCTGAATCGCGACTATGTGACCATGGGGATGCTGTGATGGCCGCAACTACGCAGACCTGCTGTAAGTACCCCTCGTTCAGCACCGTTGTAACTTCAGTCACTGAACAAGTGGACATTAAGCAAGGACGACCTGTATTTCCTATGGTTAACCTTTGGGATTTTAAACAGTGCCAGACTTAAATGTTCTACTCAATCATAATTAAAAATATTTTCAATTGTACAGATAAAACAGGGGAGAGAAGTAGATGTGCATATGCTGCCTTGAGATCTTTTATGGAGGCTCAGGATTTAAACACAATAAATCAATAATATATTTTTAAAGTCACACAATTGAAAATATCTTCTAAATTTGTTTAAAACCAAAATATCCCAATAAAAGATTTTATATCCCAATAAAAATATTGCTTTCCACAATAGTATTGAAATAGTTTAGAGTCCACTTATACTGTTAGACCCCTAACATCCTCAGTTATCAGGGCCAATGGTCTGGGAGCTCTGAGTTGACTGGAGCTCTTATCAGAAAAAATCTGGAAGAATACAGATTTCTTCCTGCTCCCCCCCCCCTTTGAAAATCAGTAATAAATAACTGAGAAAAAAGAACAAAGAATAACTTGAAATTCAATATATGAAACAACTTACTTTCTTATTAAGTAAATTAATTAATTAACTTTCTATTTATAATTTGTTATGTTAAATTAACAAAGAATACAAACAGAGAGATAGAAGAGAGATACTTTCTAAAACCCTAAGACCTTTACAAACGTATTTCATTCTACAGAACTATGTGACAGTGACATACAAGATAAAAAATGGAAAGTCAAAATAGAGACAGGTAATAATGGCTTCAGTAAGCACTCCAGGAGGCAAACAGTTTATTAGCTGGCTTTGCAGGTGCAAAAGATCTAGAGCCAACCAACAGGATTTGCTCCAAGATATCCAAGAATTTCCGCTGCTTTCATCCCTAAAGAATCTCCAAAAATAATTTGCATGCAAATAGCAAGACAGTCTCTTTCTGTTCAGCAAAGAATGACTCACACACATGTGTGTGCATGCACACACATTAAAAAGCCTTAGAAATACTTATGAAACAAGTCCAGTTATATTCCATTCTACTATTCACTTTGAAGTATGATTTACTCTCTTATTCTGCTCAGTAGTTGCTCCACTGCTACCATACTTATAGGATGCAAAGATAAATCAGGAAAGTAAATTGATCTAAATCTTGATAGGATTTCCAAATCGTTCCTAACTATCAACTATTTTAATGACTCCCTCTGTCTGTGGCTCCACAGGAAAAAAAATCGAAGTTCCACATTAGCTAAATTAGCATTTAGCATTAGCTAAAGATTAATATAAGAAAAATGAAGAAGCATACACTACAGCTTCAATCCCAACCTTTTGCTTCTTTTACAGAAGTTTCCATTAATAGAAGAGAACTATTCTTACAAAAATTCTTTCGTAAGAGCTACTTTTCTATGGACAGAGCAAAAGTCAGGACCCAAACCTAAATTAAAGAGGAAACCCATTAACAAACTGGACTACTTATGATAAAGAGTTTATTTTTCACAGTGCAAACAAAGTTTCAGACTCTACCTATAGGCAGTAAATTTACACTCTTTATTGTCCAATTTATCATGCCTGGCAAATGGTCCAGAAGGCATTGGAAGCCTTCTGATTTTGAAGAGATTTCCTTCTAGGGGACACTGCTAAGTTTTTGTGTTGCCACTCCACAATCCTACAGCTTCCCAGTTTTAATCCTGTCTGCCTTGCTCACTCTTGGACTCAAAACGTACAGAACAATATTCCAATTAATAAATACAATGATCTGAGATTTTGTAGAGTTTGTACTTCTTGTAATTACTCCTATGTGTATGATTTTAATTTTGTAATATTGAACAGCTTGAATAAAGAGCTTATTTATTTATTTATTTATTTATTTATTTATTTATCTTGAATAAATCATTTTATTGATTGATGTATATAATTCAATTCAATTCTATTCTATTAGATCCTTAAAGAATTCAACTGTTTTTTTTAACCAGATACAATCGTTTAAAGCAAAGCTCTTCTGTAGGTGAAACTGTAAAAACAAGGATTTCCTATTTCACAATATATTATTTAAGATTCACTGTTAAATAAGAAGCTACTAAAGAGTTAATCTCTGCAACTGCTCTATGAAGAACACTAGTGGCTTTCTGCCCATTATTCTCTTAGACAGAGCATTTCCCGCCCCCCAACCATCAAAACTCAGGGCAGCCTGTCCAGCTTAGCAGTCAACTGATTGTACTAGCAAACTCAATGGGGCTCCCAGCCAACCCCTGAGACTGCTGCCAGACCCTTGGGTACTGAAAGGCCAAGTTCCAATGTGGTTTTAATTCTTCCAGAATCACATGATGTCAGTACTATTTTCTCCTGACCAGAATAACCAGTCATTCAGGTTGCAGCAAATGATACGCAAACAAACTATCACTTCAACAAGTCTTGCATTAAACTTCAAGAGATTATACACACAAAAGGTGCTGAATACATTTCTCATCCTGTGATCGGGGGAAGAAGTCCTCTCGAGCTAACTTGCATTTACACACTGCTATTACTGATGCACAATTTAAAATATAATAAATATAAATAAATAAATAAAACAGCTAAAATTATTTACAGGGATCGCTGGGAGAGCCAAAAAGCAAAAGAAGTGGACACAGGATTGAGTACTAATTACTTAAGAGCAAGTTGCACTAAAATCACTGCCACTAAACTAAGATTGGATTCCATATGTCCAGCACTTATTAATAGCGGACTATAAAGATTGCTCTTTACAATACAATACTATCTCCTACTGCACATTATTTTTAAATTAAAATATTGTAAATAAAAGTCATGTAGAGAAGGGTGTCAAGGATATGAAATTGTGCATACTGGCACTCAAGAGCACCATACTGCTTACCTCTGGACAAATCCATTATTTGTATCCCTCATGTTCATAGGATGATCACATTACAGCTACAGCTCTCTATGTATCTATTTTCCATAACTCGATTTTGCAATGGACAAAAGCAAGTATAAACATTTTGAAGCTCCTCAAGTCTGTTCAGATTAGAAACCATGCAACTGCTTGCTTTCAATTAGTTAAAGACAATAGGATGAAATTTCAAACTGGTCACTCCCTCAGGCAGAGCAAATCAGAGAAAGAAAAACTCAAGTGATCTTGGAAGAATGAAAAAGCTGGGTCAAGGGATATATTTGTTCTGTTGCATGGTCATTTACTATAATACTGCACAGGACTTTAAAATAGCAATACCACCCACAAATTTTTAAAAAGTATCTAGACAACATTATGACAGGCAGCGTGCAAAGCACCTTTTGGAATGTACAGCCTGAAGCATAGCCACTTGTGACTTCTTCGTCACAATTATAAGAAAAAAATGTGTGACATAAAATCTGTTAGTTCATCTGTGCAAACTATCCAAGTAACTCAGATTCCACAGAAACAAAAGATGAAAAGATAAAATGAAAGACATGTGTGAAATACTAAACACAGAAAAGGGAAAGCAAATGTATAAACAGAAGCATGAAGATAACCAGCTGGGAAGCTAATAAGATAATTTTAAAAAAAAAAACGTAATAAAATATGGCATCCCTGAACATGAGCTGATATTGGGGAGAAAACATCAAGCTGTATTAACAGAAATATCATATTCACAATATGAAGAGCTGGTTTATACCTGCACGGTTGCCACTACTTTTTATTTCATGCAATTTATTCTTACTCTTTCCCATATGATAGATAACTGATCCATACTCACAACAGTATTCTTCTGCTACTGTAAAAGCACAACAGAACTTGCAATGTATTGTCGAAGGCTTTCACGGCCGGAGTTCGATGGCTGTTGTGGGTCTCCCGAGCTGTGTGGCCATGTTCTGGAAGTTCTGGTTCCTAACGTTTCGCCAGCATCTGTGCCCAGCATCTTCAGAGGGCAGGAGCACAGACAGAAGCGATCATTGCCACTCTACCTGGGCACAGAGAGATTGCTTCTGTCTCTGCTCCTGCCCTCTGAAGATGCTGGCCACAGATGCTGGCGAAACGTTAGGAACCACAACTTCCAGAACACGGCCACACAGCCTGGAAGACCCACAACAGCCATAGAACTTGCAATGGTTGTTCACTGTTAACAAATTAGCTAGTCCTTGATATACCATAGGGGTAGACAACACGATGATATCCAGATGTTTTAGGTATTAACTCCCATCATCTCCAGGTAGCAAGACTAGTGGTGAGGATATAATTCTCTTTTTCTACTATGGTATTTCTTACTCTGATGAGGGGAGAAAACCCTCAAACGGAGGAAAGTCTTGCCACTAGCAAAAATTTTACCATGAATGTACTCAAATATAACCTAATGAAATAATTTAGCATTGCCAGTTTTGAATTTTTAAAGATACATGCTAATTCAGTAGCAGAGGTAACCTGCTTCTGCCCAACTCTCTTCCATTCCAACCCCACCTCCATCCCCACAAGGGGCTATTTCAAATTATTCTCTTACTAAAGGAGGACATTTTGTCATGCAGGTAATTGGCTTTCAGATTAAGAACATTTACTTTCTTCCTGCCGGATTCTTCCCACAGATACCAACACAATGCAACTTCTGCAATTAGTTTTCACAGGTGGCTGTTTCGCCTCCAGTAAAACTGCTTTGTATCTCCTCTTGCAAGTCATAGCAAAGCACATGTATATTAAAAACATTTCAGATATGAAATAAACACTTTCATAAAAGCAGCTGTGATGCAATGCATCATTTCTGTCTGACCCGAGTTATGGAATGAACTTTAGTTACCAGGATCAAAGCTGATGGGAGAGAGGGTTGGTCTTGCAGGGACTGAGCCCAGAATAGCACAGTCATTAGATAAGTTAAAAACCTCCAGGATTCAGAGCGAGCTAAATTAGAAATAACATGTTTTTCTTCTGCATTGAGTTGATCAAGCTGGAAAGCAAGACTTGCCAAACCAAGGTATTTATCTTTAGTAGTAACAAAGTACATAAATATTAGGGAGAACAGCTTACTGCCCACTTCAACCCATGGAACTTACAACAGTTTCCCAAAGATTTGGATGAAAGTTAGAAATTCTATGCCCTTACTACTTTATACTGGGGTTGGTATATTTCTGACACAATCTTGCTTACAAATGGTTGCGGATTAACTAAGTAAGCATTATAATGAAAGAAATGAGTTTCCTCTTGGTATTAAACAGCATTTTGAAAAGGGAAAAAGAACTAGCATGTCAACATACATATGCTCAACTAAACATCTGTTACAACTGTTTGTAGGCCAAGGGTCTCAGACTGTTAAACAATGGGGGTCCATCCACAACTTTTTCCCCAAGATCTTACAGGAGTGTGCATACCTGAATGTGACCATATTGCTAAAACATCTGGCATATTAGTTCCAAAAAGAAATTATTTTTTATTCCAAATTGCATTTTATAGTTTACATCAGGGTTTCTCAACCAGGGTTCCGTGGCATCCTAGGGTTCCGCAGGTGGTCACTAGGGGTTGCCTGGGAGATTATGATTTATTTAAAAAATTATTTCAAATTTGGGCAACTTCACATTAAACAGGTAAGTTTCATTCTTTATGTTTAGTTTAAGAACATTGTTAATGCATATATACTGGCCTTCACATGAGACGAATATAATAATTTTGTAACTTCTAGCCTATATTTGAGCCTGAATGTGCAGGGGTTCCCCAAGGCCTGAAAAATATTTCAAGGGCTCCTCCAGGGTCAAAAGGTTGAGAAAGGCTGGTTTACATATTTGTTTAAAAATGATTAAACTGAGCTTCTTTATCTCTAAAATAACTACTGTATGTATATGATGTCTGTTAACACATTCTGTAACAAGGAACCAGTAATTTATCAATCTTCTTTGGTCTGATATCTGGCAGATATATCTCGTTTTTAACTCTCATAAGTCCTAATCAGCATAGGAAATGATCATAACGAGGTGAGCATTATGGGAGGTGAAGTCCAACACATCTGGAAGGCATCAAACTGGGGAAGGCTGATGTTATTCAAAAGCTAGCTGCCCTTTCATATTTAAAAACTGG
Source organism: Charina bottae (assembly GCA_023362775.1). Lineage (NCBI taxonomy): Eukaryota > Metazoa > Chordata > Lepidosauria > Squamata > Charinaidae > Charina > Charina bottae. The sequence continues at coordinate 197,079,287 of JALMGJ010000002.1, read as the reverse complement.
CTATAAAACACAAAGGCTGTATTAGTGCAAAATGGTTACTCATCATTAAATCAATCCTGTTTACTAAATTAAAACAATTTTCTGGATTTTCACAACACAGTTAAGTCATAAATTGAACATACACAAAGAATTTGCACAAATGTACTGAACTAAAATGTGGTTGGCTTATTTCTATCAGTTTAGCAAGTATCTCAGTAGTTGCTGAAAATCATTTTACCTGTTTGAAATTAGTAATAGGCACACACTCAAATTACTGTATAACTCGATTCGGGTAGTTAAACTATTTTATAAGAAATATCTCAGCTACTTTGGAGCCAGTTATGTTCCTCATGTGACTAAGGGCTCATCCACATATTCATGCTTATGTAGTTTTGTACGTTCATTGAAAACCACTGTTCCCAAACTCTGCCTTTTACCACACTTTAATAATGAACTCAGTACTGTTGTTGCCCTTGCAGAAAGTAATGCAAGTTATCACATTCTGGACAAGTAGCAATTAGTCTATTTGGGGAGAAGGGATCAACAGTAACTGAACATTCCTTGGGCAAACTAAGTATTTCAAGAACTTGAACAGATTGCAATCAGGAAATATAACTATACATTGTACAGCTAAATAGTATTTGCATGGGAAGAAAGCAGAGGGGGAGGGGAGGAGATGGCAAAACTGACCAGACTCAAGGAGGAAATCATGGAGACTTACTCCAGGAAAAATCATGTGGCTGCCAGACTCCTGGTAGTGATTCCTGGTAGAGGCATCTATTCTCGTCTCTCCAGTGTGTCTGCTCCAGTTCTCCTGATGGGCTTACACTACCACCGAACAGTACAGAATCCCTTTGTCTTCTACTGTGGTGCCCACGGGCACAAAAAGCAAGTGGGAAGGTGGGTAAGCATGGGGAAGGAGGGAGCAGATACGACTGCACCTCCACTATTCAATTCTAAGCAACTCAAGGAAAATGGCAAGAGAGGGAGCGTAAGACCATCTCTCCCCCAAATATGGGATGATACAGAAGAGTCTTCCCCCTATCCATTCTGATCACTCAAACTACCCTTCTGCTGCTGCCCTGTGTAAATTCTTCACCCTTCCTATTTTATGAACTGGAGGATTTATCCCTGCAAAATACCACGTGGATGAGAAAAAGGGGAAAACAATACTAAATTGAAATAAGCCTTCTGCTTACCAATGAGAATACCAACTGCATGGAAGAGCCACCCCTTTGGGTCAATATTCCCGTGACAAACCATACACATATACAAAAGGAGTAATTGCACAGAAATTGTTTGGTCTTTCAGGTAGTCACAATACAAATTCCTTTGGAGATGAAGGGTCCTTCAGACAGAGGGGAGAGAGTGGTCCTACAGCAGGGCAACTGGAACCCTAAGTATTGTCTGTCTCCTGGGGCTTCTCGTCTAGAATGCTCACATAGATTTTATTCCATTTTCCTAGGGAAAACACTGTTTTCAAGCTAAAACACCTTGAATCAGCATCAGTATGTCCCAGCAGCAGCCTGGCAATATGATGGAGATGTGAGATTACATCCTCAGTGAATAGTAAATGGGGCATCCCTGAGCCACAACCAGGCTGTCTGGATGATCTTTATTGATTTACTAATCTCCTGTCAATGCCAAGTGCTTTGCCCCAGTTGCATTTGCTGATGTTCCAAGGGAAGGAGACACCTGATTTTACTGTCTCTCATACCAGGCAGGGCACCTTGAAGACTGTTCTTATGCAGGCATTAGGAATCTTAATGCCAGGTTTGTTTCCATAATAGCAATCTGGTTGTTGAAAATTGGGGTGAAAGAATGGAGAAACTATATACTCTCCTTCTTCAACCGTCACAGGGGCATCGGTCAAATAAATAGATGGAAGGGTACAATCAAGGGGGGGGAAATCTGCTTGAGGTCAGCTTAAAATCTGTTGTGATATTTGCAAAGTAATACTGATTATCACAAAGTTTACATTTCCGACCAAGGTAGAACTTGGCAATATCTACAGTTGTTAATTATTCTGCATAAAAAAGGACCTGAACTTTAAGTGAAAAGCTGATATAAAAAAGCAATAATAAACAGAAACTACAATACTGTCTTGTAATAAAAAAAAACCCTGCATGGTGTATATACATAAAAAACAGTGTAATGCCATTGGAGAAAGCAACTGTTTGCTTCCAGTTAATTCCAGATAATTCTTATCAAGGTGGAGAAGGAAGAGAAAATAATAATCATGATGATGGTGGTAGTGATTTTTCTCATGCTTTTAAAAATAAATTTCTAATATCTGTAATATTGTCTTGCAGCAATAATACTACACATCTCAGACAATACAAGAATAAATCAATATGCTGTTTATTATCAATATAACATCATCAGGACCAGTTTCTGAAGACAACACGGTCCATGTAGTCATGTATTTTATGTAGGTATGTATTTAGCAACATTTAGCATAAACAGTCATGTATAAATCAAATTAATTTAATTCACACACCCCGAAGAAAGGAAGTCTACATAAAAAGATTTTAAAATACTTTTTGACAGTAACAAAGCTTCAATTAAAACAAAAACAAATTATTTGATTGAAAGTTCAAGTAGTATGATGAAGAGAGAAAGGGAAAGGGAAATAATGAGTTTCTCTTCCACAGAAGAAAAAACGAAAGTATAAAACAGATCACCCTAGTTTCGGTCCAATCTACTAGTCTCCTGCATGACAGTCTACTGTTCTTCTCCTCACCCCCAATCATAACAAATTATTCTAACACTTGATATTTGTCATATCTTAATAAGGAAGAAAAGTCTCGATAGGGGAAAAAAATTAAATCAGGAGGTGACAGGAAACAAAACAGTACTTTGTCTTAAATTTGCACAACCCAATTTATAGTAATACAACAGAACCTACAAGTTCTGGTAAATGTCAGAGCAGCAGCACTCATTACATATGTTGATAGGTATGAAGCAAATTCTCTGTAGGCCTTTCAAAAATCGCACACAGCCAATTTAATATGAACCAGAAGTCTCTGGCTGCTGGATGAACATTCAGATTCATTCCCATATGGATAGTAAGAGGAAGGGGCTTTTTTCACTCCTCATTTATTTACAGTTGAAGGATTGGTCTTTAAGAGTGAGCACGAGACCAACAACTATGGATTTTTGTTTGCGGGAAGAACCTCCTACTTCCATAACGCTATCCAACTGATGCAGAGAAAGCATCTTGGTTGTATATAAACTCTTCCCCCACTAGAATCTGCCTTGCCCAATCTCGTCTGGGCCAGCTCCAACAACAACATCTGCTTGGCAGCTTTTCAAATCCATGGATAGTTATCTAACAGGCTTTTGTGCTGCACTGTTTATTCTGTGTGAAGAAATGCCTCTTTAGTTGAAAGAGTACTTTAGAAAAGCTGTGCAGCTATTAGCAAGTGAAGCACAAGGCTAATAACCCCCACCTGCTCATCAAATTAATTATGACATCTGAGTCATTAAAACTCAGAAAGAACACACGACTGCAGACTTGTCATACGTAGAAACAAACATATTGTACGTTAGAATGAAAAACGGAATTAAAACCAGACTAGGAAACCAGCAGGGGAGGATGACCTTCCACTTATTTAAAAAAAATGGACCATTCATTTCTTCTCCAATGGGACAAAAACAAAAAAGAGAACAAAACTGAAGTTCTGTAATACACCACAACTTCCGGAAATGTAAAGAAATTGTAAGCAGAATTGTTTCCACCAGGGCAGCACATATATTGATCTCAGACCCTTTATTTTTATTGGAAGGCACCCATATTAAGATAAAAAGGTTAAATATATAAAAAATTAAAACTAAAGTACAAGAAAGAAGCTCTGCATCAGTATCAGGCTACATCACCCAGCACCCAATATAAATATCTAAGGAATTCCTTCTGTCATGAAATGTGGGTTCAGTTAAACCTAACATTAAATAGTATATTGTTAGTATCCTTATAGGCGTTCACTTTGCTTTTATAGCAACCCTATGAGTTTGTTATAGCTTATGGTACTTTTTTGGAAATATTTTAAAATTTTCACTATCACATATATTTGTTTGCTTTTAACAAATCTAAATTCAAAAAATCCTATTTTTTCATTTCACATTAAAACAAAGAAAAAATTGGCAGGTTATGTTAATATATACTGATGTTTGTATGCATCGTCATAGTTGATAAAAATCAAGGCACCTTATTTTAAAGGATTCTAAATTCTGAGTATGTATTAGATTACAAATTGAAAGACATTTATGATAGTGCTTGCTAGTGATACAGTGAGCAGTTCTCAACTGCTCTTATCCTAAGACTCATTTGAGAAGGTTAAACGTTACTCAGAACAGAAGTTAATTGTTTTATTTGTTGGTTTAGGAGCCCAATGCAGCATACAAAGGGTTCTCTCTTTCTATTTTTCCCTGCAACAATAACCCATGGGAAGGTGGGCTAGAAAGAATGACTGGCCCAAAGTCATCCATGAGCTTCTGTGGCTGAGAATGAACTAGAACCTTGGACACCCCATTCCTAGTCCAACATCTCAAACAGTGAATGAAAGCAGTACAAAATGGCAATACATGATTTTATGATCCTTGGTTTTTACCCTCTTTACCTTTATGACCAATTTTCTGCCTCTTTAAAACTTCCCAAATCCGTTTCTTAGGACACATACTTCAAACACTGCTGAATACCACAATATCCGGCACTTTTTGGCTCTTAAGACATCACTGGATATCCCATCACACCTCTTTCGTTTGGCTGCTAGGGCCGTTTCAGGTGTTTGTTTTTCAAACCCCCTTAGATAGCAGGGCTTCTGAAGAGATCTAATGAATTCTACTGGAAACTGTAGAACCTAGTATACAGTATGTATGTATGCACATATGCATATGTACTATTAACGAGAAACAAATCTACAAAAATGAGGTGTTGGCTGTTAGGAGCAAAGGATGGCATTACAATCAGCCAAAGTAAGAAAAGAAGACAACACATATTTGCTACCTTCACACAGCTAGCCCTGCTTTTCTGGTTCTCAGCAGACTTGGAATAGCATGTTTCCTGTTGCCAACATTGCTAATGCAGCTATAGCTGGATCCACCAGGCACTGCCACCAACTCCAGTTCCAGCTCTCCTGAGGCCAAGTCTCCCAGCAATGGCAAGTTCTTCAGGAGCAACATCCCTGGACAAGGGCAATGGCAAAAATGATAATGAAAAGGAAGTGATGAGAGATCGCAGCTTGTCCCAATCCATGGTCTGAGTGATGATGCTGCAGCTTTCACTACTCAGTATATTCTCTCATTTTCATTGTGCTGATGTGGCAGCAAGATTAGAAGGATGACCAGACAACCGGTTTACAGGAGGGAGAGCTGCTGGAGACAACACTATGGGCCACAGATTGAGAAAGGCTGCTTTGAAACATTCTAAATTTGGCAATCAGCAATTAACATGCTTCACAAATAAAATATTGCAGCACATTCTCATAAAAATTTGCAGTTAATAATAGCGCACTATTCCTTTTTAATTTGTTATGGGCACCTTAAAATTGGATTCTTTATTTACCTATATGTTTGTTTGACTTTTATTGTTTTTAGTCAAGAGTAATTTTTGTGTTGATTCAGATTTGTTAAACCTGAACTGGACAATAACAGGAAGAACATATATATAAAAAATGGACAGGAAGTGCTTTAAACCTAAATATCAGGAAATAGAGATTTTTAGGATTCTATCTTGCTGCTTCTGTCCGTATTAAAAAGAGGTCTGAAGACAAGTAAATACTTATATCCCTTCTGAAATAAGCTTTCTTCATTAGCAATCTGACAGATCCTATGGTAGCTGTTTTAGGAATGTAAGCAAACTGGGAGCAAAACAGTCACGTAAAATGTCTAGAAAGACTTAAGGCAAGACAAGACATATCAACCAAAATCATTCTTATCTATTTGATTAATATGTAGAGATAATAATAGAGGCAAAAGACCTCATAATTATATGAGGTGTAGATAGGTATGTAAGTAGGTAAATACTGTCAAGCCATATGTTAAAAGAATGAATTACATATACAGTACATAATGGGTTGTGTCCAATACAACCAAGGCTGAAGGAGCCTTGCTGAGAAGCATGATCCTCGAGTAACACTCGAGTGTCAAGAAACCCTTGGTAATGATGAAGATGCTGAAGGAAGCCAGTAGAGGAAATCCTCTAATTCTAAAGAGACACTTCTCAGACGAAACACAGGAAGCTACATTAGTCAAAGGAAAGAACATATGGAAATTCCTTCCACTGCAAATCATTTTATTTGTTTGTTTGTTTATTTAATCAAATTTGTATATTGTCTCAAACAGAGCAGCAAATTTGACCATACTTGTAGGTACCCAGGATTTCTTAAGTACCTCATTAGCATCAACATTTGCTATACAGAATGCCTGCTAGCATAATCTATTTATAAATATTTATAAATTACCTATGTGTATTCTACTGTACAGAAAACCAAGCTATTTGTTCAGACCTTGGAATCATATAAATTTTAAAGGGACAGCAGAAACTAGCAAAAAGTTTGTGTTTCACAATATGGTGGTGGAAGTAAAAATGGAATTTGATTCTTTCCCATTTATAAAAGTTATATATTTATAACAGTTCCTTATAAAAGGATGACGGTATACAGTATATACAGTAATGTATAGCAAAATATATGAAAAATGTAGAGAACTGAAAGCTGGTAACTTGAGTATTTACAAAGCTATGTGGGATTCACAGAAGACACCAGTAATCCAAGGTAAGAAAAATGGCATAAATGACTGAAAATATCCTAAAATTGCTGGCTTTAACCATTTAGGGGTCACATGGGTGTTCTGGACAATAGCCCTAATTTTATTTCAGGAACAATCCTAAGTATGTTTAAAGCATTTGAAAATCATACATTTAGTACGTAAGAGTGGTTGAAGATTTTTTGGACCAAAAAAGGAGGAGGAGCTACAACAGGAACTGATACATAAGGTAACTCTCCACAAGGAAGAGAAGACTACAGTACATCCAATGGACAAGACATCCTGAAACAAGAGAATCAGAAGATATTCCATAGAAACACCTTCCAGTTTTTCTAAGACTAGGGAAAGTAAGAGAAACCATGAGAAACAGGAAATGAGAGATTGAGAAACAGGGGGTTGCAGTTGCAAGTTGACAAAGAGAAGAGCTTTCCCAATTGGTGACTTGCAACTATACAGAACAAGAGGCAGAATATGTTATTTCTGGAACCATGATCTATATATTTTGGATGACTCTCCTAGATTAAGATGGATTATACTTCTCAAGGACCGGGAAGAATGTACTTGGTTGAAGCCCTGATAAATTTGATCAGGAGGGATTTAAACTGCATCCTGTAAGAACTGGAGAAATTTCAGAAGTTAAAAAAAGCATGTTAAAGACTCATGCACTGTAGGAGAAAGAAAGAATAATTATTATAGTACCTATTCAACTATAGAATGAATATTAACTCATTAAGATTTATAATCTTTGCTGTCTATACTTCAATGCTCAGACTATGGGAAATAAACAAGATGAGCCAGAATTACAGGAAGGTAAACATGATTTAATAGGTATACCTGAAATCTCATGACTAGATACAGAAAATTAAAAATACAATTTACTAAAAGGAACAGAAATAGTAGAAAGGGCAGAACAGTTGCACAGGATGTTAAAAGTATCCATTTCTGCTCAGAAGTACAAGTGAATGAACTTGGCAATTCTGTATAGAATAGACGAGTTTTTAAAAAAAAACTCTGGGGGAATCCAGAAAAGGAAATGTAACACCGCTTTGATGCTGTTGCCAAGCTAACTACATAGATGTATCCATGAGGTCTCAGGTCTTGAGCTGATTCAATGAGGACTAACCCTTTTTGAACATCGATAAGGGAGAATACCAAAGATACATCTTGATTCACTAAGGTGCATTGCAATTGCAATTTCTCTCGTCCTCTCTCAAGATGAATCACTTTGTTCCTATTGTCTGCATCCTTTTAAAAAACCAAACAATGTGCAAGAGAGTGTTTCATAAAATTCTGCAGAACCTAGATCACACACTGCAAACTTATTCTCATATCCACTTAATCTCAGTACACATCTCCACTCCTACTTCCTTCCCAATAGTATGCAGCCTTAAAAACACAAATGTTCAGGTTTCCTGGAGCTAAAGCTGAAAGGAAAAGTTCCCTTCCCAAGAGAGAGAGAGGTACATGCTCTTGGCGCCCTGAAGCTGTTAACTGTAGTAAAATATAATGTGGCACTTCACCACAATTAACCACAGGGGAAACAGCCTTTTTTCACCTTTGATGACATTTAACAGATAAGACTATAAATTCCAGATGTTATCTACAAATAAAGGGTTTTGAACACCAAATGTGTGTACATGTTTTTACTGAAAAAGAATTCAACTGTGTACCCAAAACTAGCAAAACCAAAACTGAAGACAACATTCACTTCATTAACAGACAGGAGGTAAAGCCAGTCATGAAACATGTAGTCAATAGCCAAATAATGGGCTAGTTTTTAAAATAAATTTTAAATGACATCTGTTCATCAGCAGACGATTAACCAGACCGAAAATCCTAAATGAAGCTAAGTAACATTTTAGGCAAATGTTAGATGATTAAGGGAAGGGCTGTTTTACATTTCTGATGTAAGAGAAACAGCCACTGACACTTTTCAATTACAATCTTAACAAGTGCAGCTGTTCATTTCTCTTCGATAAGGGGAGATCCCATATATGTTGCCACATCAGGTTTTTATGCCTGATAATCCTTGGAATTATGCTGAATTTATGTATAAGGAATAGTAAAAACAGTAATGCTTCTACTGGCTATGATTCATATATAAAAGCACATTGTACATTATAAAAATTTTGAGAGCTTAATCTAAAAACCAAACATACCAATGTATTGATAAAATAAACATGTGGCATGCTGTAACTCTGCTGTATAGTGTGGGCAGACAGAGATCAGAATCTTCCTGGACATCAATACGAGATTGATGGGGGGGGGAGCAAACAAAGTGAATTGTAATCTAGCCAAAACAAAACAGGTGTTGAGGGTTTTGACAAGTTGGGAGAAAATAAAAAATGTTCTGATCGGAGTTGAATTCCCACCCCCATTGCCCCAAAATAATCTTATACTTAGATCATTTCACTCCAGATTAATAACTTAGTCCAGATCTATAGACTTATCCTATAAGGGCTGCATCTTAGTTATGGGTTTTCTAAAGTATTGCTGATTTTAATCTTCCTGATTGGACAGCATGTAACAAAAAGAGATTCCCCAACCCTTCCTTATTCAGGTAGAAATTATTTTCTTTTGGAAAAACCAGTCAGTTGCCATCAGGAAAGTGAGAAGCAAGAAGTAATGTACCAGACCTAAGAAAAAGAAGGTAGTATTTCTCCTAGCAATTCGAAAGCATGCAAATGCAAGTAGATTAATAGGTACCACTTCGGTGGGTAGGTAACAGCGTTCCGTGTGCGTCATGCCAGCCACATGACCGTGGAAGTGTCTTCGGACAACGCTGGCTCTTCGGCTAACGAACGGAGATGAGCACCGGCCCCTAGCGTCGGACGTGACTGCACAAATGTGCGGGGGGAACCTTTACCTTTTTTCATTTCTCCTGAGCCTCTGAGTAAAGGTTGCAGTTCTATGAGAAACTGGGAAATCCAGAGAAGCAAATATGAAGCCTCTGCTTCAGGAAATCCATTTGTCTCCAAGGAATACACATAAGCAAGTTTACACAGAACTCTACATTAGAACGTTATGCTTTATCAGATTGTGTGTATCTAATTCTGAGTTATGACCTCTGGTGATTTCTCTATGCAAGCTCAATTGTTGTATGCTTCATACTTCTTGGAATCTCCATGCAACAAAGAACCCTATATTACTAGCAGATACATTCCATCTTGTGATCTAACCCAAGCTTATCTGTTAATGTATGTGATTTTAGCAGCATTTTGATGTTTATTCCCTCCAATATTCCCTCCAATTTTCCATATGACTACTGAAAAATTAAAATACATTTTTACACTTTTTGATTTGTTTTAATATATAAAATCTGATTCTAATTATTCCCTGTAAGATTGATCTAGTTCTCAAAAGAGGAAGGGCTGATTTCTCTAGCCACATCCTTCAAAGCTCCAGAGCCAGGAAGCAGCACTCTACGCTCTTCTTGATGCTCTTCAAGATGTCATTGGCCTTCTTTGCATCTGCATGACGCTGTTGGAACATACTGAGCTTGTGGTCCACTAGTACACCCAAGTCCTTCTCACATGTGCTGCTTTTGAGCCAGATTTCCTCCATCCTGTACACGTTTCTTTTGTTTTTCTTACCTAGATGCATGACTTCATATTTCTCCCTGTTAAATTTCATTCTATTTGTTTCTGCCCACTGTTCTAGCCTTAGTCTTTTTGAATGTTTTCCCTCTCCTCTGAAATATTAGGCACCTCTCCTGGCTTTGTATCATCTGCAAATCTGGTAAGCATTCCAACTCTTGATGCAAGTAGATCCAGTTATCCAGTAGGTTCATTAAAGTAATCTGCCTTTTTTCAAGCTTCCACACAAGCCAGAAAGTAAGTTGTAGCTTCTTTAGAGGCAACTCATTAAAATTAATGCAGTTCTTAAGTTTGCAGCACCTTTTTTTTTAGGTTCACATGGAAGTTTGAAAACCAACAGGTTGCTTTAATAAATAGCAGATGAAATGCATGGTCCAAAAGCACTTCTTCCTAAAGTAAAGGCTGAAGCTGGAAAGGTGAGACCCAGAACAGAACTGTTATCTGCTTCTGTCAATGTATGTGAAGCTTCTACTGCAAGTTCCTGAATATGGGTTTTGAGTACCCAGATTTACTGCTATGCCTGGTAGGAAGCCCCAACAGTAAGCTTTACCTACTTTTGAAGAGGTAGATACAGATCTGCTCTCAACCCAGCTATCTGTGGACCAAGTTGCTAATGCCTTGCTCCAATACCAGAATCATTTTGAGGAGCAGTTAGTCCAGATGATGAACCAGCTCTGGTGCCAAGGTTGGCTGGTGTTTCTGAATCAGCAGCAGCAACCCTCAAACAGCAATTACCCACCTCTCTGCTTCACAAATATTATGGGAATCTGAGATAATTTACTATCTTCCTTTCTCAATGTGAATTATATACCCCTCTAAGATCTCAGGATTGGTCAATCAATGGAAGACTTCAGAAACTGCAACAGTGTGGGCAGGAAAGAAAGATCCCACTATTCTTTTTTGTTTCATTCTCCAGCCCCCACCAAAGATCAGATATTTCAGAAGTTGAACCCATGCAGCTGCGAGCTAACCAAACTCTACTATCTGCCTGCTAACACATACAAAGCCAGTCTTTGTATTATGGAGAACATGGCCACTTAGCGAGTACCTACTCCTGTTCCAAAGCATCAACAAATTCTCACACTTTGGGGAAAGCGGAACAATTTGCAGGCAGAAAAAGCTGGTACTGGCCAGTAAATGGCCTATATGAATAGCATCCTATTACAACAGAGTTTTTGGAAAAGATAAAAAATGAAGTAAACAATATCATAGTATTTTCATAGTACAGACAAAGCATGTGCAGTGCTTTGGATTCATTTCCAGTGCTTTGTATCACATGGGGGCATGAACATAGCACACCTGTCTGCAACTCTTTACAGCAGCCACATGTTTTCCCAGGATTATCAAATGTCACAGAGAGCCACCAGCTTCGATGCGAGAGTAAATTCTAAAGATTGACCCAACTGACCACAAAATGACCCCTTTTTGAAGGTCTACTTGAAGTACAACTCCAAAGCTGTGGAGACATTAATGAGTGCTGATCCCTACTGCATCTGCACAGAACAGGCTGGTGTTGATTTCCAAGCTGTATAGTGTCTCTTCTACCAAGATGCTGGAAGGAGAGAGGGAGAACTGTCGATGGCACACTACTAACTCTCTGAATCATTCTTCGCAGGGAAAGACATTAGTACTATGGCAGGTCATAGGAATGTAACTTTGGTAACTATCTTTTCTGCTATTTTGGACTTTGTGGGGCTTTCAGATCTTAAGAATGAGGACAGGGATGAAGAATATCATCTGCTTACTTGCTCCTTGAGCCTCTTGTATGGTTAAGGGAAGTGATTAATGCCTCCTTCTGGAAATATGTGTTCTACCCTACCTAGAAGAAGCAGTAATTTACTTTTACTGGAGAGATCCTTACCTGACCTGGGAGAACTGTACAGTTATAATCTTGGATCTTTAATATTCCATCTCTATCAAGGATGCCGTAAAAGTTATGGGCCTTAGAAGCATTATTTTGCAAAGGACAGAATAGGTCAGATTTACCATCTTCTGCACATGGCCCTGTAAGAGCAACTATCTCTCTTTCCAACCTAGACCAGAGTTGTTTTTATGGGAAAAGTTGGAGACAAAAGCATAACATGAGCTCCTAGAGGACTGGCAAAGTATAAATCTGACAAATAAAGTGTTGGAGGTTCCACCAAATCAGCATGCCTAATTAGCATATGGGTGATTGCTCTAGGAGGCAAAGTCTCTATGTGCTTCTAGAGGAAGCTGCTTGTTGCCCCTCCTACTTCCTCTCTCTCTCGCTTTCTTCCACCGGAGAAGAAGGACCATGCAGCTGCTGGTCCTTTCATGGAGAGGCCATGTGCTAGACCTCAACTCCATAATTTCCCCCTTTTCTCCACACAGCCTTCACCAGCAATGAGGGGTGAGGGTAAATTAAGTTTAGGGACAAAAGAACAACAACAAATCATCTTTCCTGAACGAAAATGTAACTGAACCAAATAAACAGTAAGAACTCTTTTTGTAACCTACGTTGTCTAAGCGTGTAATTCTTTACGCTTGGGTGAGCTATGTGCTAAATATAGGATATCAATATCCTATATCTCTCTAGTGTGCTCATTAATGCTATTAAGATAAAAACTCCTTTCTCTGTGTGCTTATTGTTTCGCTGCACTAAACTCTTCATTAAACTCCACTAATGGTCTTCATAAAGGAGCAAAATATTACTGAGAAATAGGTGCTACTTACACAGATGGACAGATTAACAAATCTAATAAGAGGAAAAGAAATGGGAAAATATGAACAGATATGGAATCCCTTCTTAAAATACATACAGAAAGAATATAATATTCAAATATTTGCATAAGATCGGAAATGAAATATACTATAAGAGAAGAAAAATAAATGTATGGATATATGAAAAAGGTTAAAATATATGAAATATGAAAGACTTAAAGAATATGAACAATGTCAGAAATGAAACATGTAAAAAGACAAAATATGTAAAATGGAAATGAAATATGTAAGGGATTAAAAGTTATAATGTAAATAGATTAATTTACAATATAAATATTTAATTTAGTTCTTCGTGAAGGAAACAGGAAGTCTCTTAGAATCTATGTGGTTTTTTTTCTTTTTCTTTTCCTTTTTCTTTTTTTCTTTCCCCCCACCTTTTTGAATGTAAGTATATGTTATATTTCTATATATATGTATATGTCTTTATGTGTATGTATATAATATTTTAAATAATAAAACCATTTTTTTTAAAAAAAGAGAGAGAAATAGGTGCTACTTATGAAGAGTCTTCAACCTACAGTGTGATTGTGAAGGCACTGATTTAAAATCCTTATTTCTCAGCAGGCAGTGTGTAGAACAGAGCTTTCCAAACTGTGTGTCGCGACACAAAAGTGTGTCGCCACACACAGTCTGGTGTGTCGCCACACAGAGTCTGGTGTGTTGTCACACAACCCGGAAGCGCTGATCATCATCAGTGCTTCCGGGTTTTCCCGCAGCGACACACCAACGGTGGCGTGTAAAAACCGAAAGCGGCAGCAGCGCTTCCGGGTTTTTGCGCGCTGCTGCAACAGCGGCACTTCCGGGTTTTCCCGCGGCGACACACCAACGGCGGTTGGTGTGTCGCCGCAGGAAAACTTTGGAAAGCCCTGGTGTAGAATATAAATTCTGCTCTTGACAATCCAGAACTCCAGATGCTTAATTCTACACATCTCCTGGTGGCCTCTGCTCATTATGGTATGTCTTGCTCTTTTCTGTGACTCTTCTGACTGACCTTTTTTTTAAAATCATACTTCTTTTAATTGTGAGTTTCTTTCTCACTGTTCTGATCCCATTGCCCAGTTCTACCTTCTCTCACATATCACTAATATCAGAGTTGTATTTGGACTCCTGAACTCTGTTCAAAGATTGATTGATTGATTGATTGATTCATTCATTCATTCATTCATTCAAATTTATCACCGCCCATCTCTACAGCAGTAGACTCTGGGTGGTTTACAATAATAATATTAAAATTAAAACCTATACATCTTAAAATACAATATAATAATAAATAGAAAAAAATCCAGAGGATGGTGAGATCTTAAAAAGAGGATATTACTAAGCTAACCACTATTACTTCCTTCGTCCCAAGCAAGGCGGCAGAACCAAGTCTTTAAAGACCTCCGGAAGGCCAGGAGCGAGGGTGCCCGCCTCACCTCTGGGGGCAAGATATTCCACAGGGTGGGTGCTACTGCAGAGAAGGCACGCCTCCTGGACCCCGCTAGATGAAATTCTTTTATTGATGGGGTCCGAAGCATGCCCTCCCTGCATGACCAGGTGGGGCGGGTAGATGTGGTCGGGATAAGACGGTCCCTCAGGTACCCTGGCCCCATGCCATGTAGGGCTTTAAAGGTGATAACCAACACCTTGAATTGGACCCGGAAGCAAACTGGTACCCAATGCAGCTCGTGGAGCAGCAGTGTTACATGTGCTGCTCTTATAGCACCTGTGATTGCCCGTGCGGCCACATTCTGGACCAGCTGAAGCTTCCGGGTACTCTTCAAGGGTAGCCCCATGTACAGCGCTTTGCAATAATATACATGGGAGATGACAAGGGCATGAGTGACTGTTCGGAGGGCCTCTCAATCCAGGAAGGGGCGCAACTGGTGCACAACCCGAAGTTGTGCAAAGGCCCTCCTGGCCACGACTGCCACCTGCTCTTCGAGCAGGAGTCATGAGTCCAGGAGGACCCCCAAGTTTCACACTGAATCTGAACGGGGCAGTGCCACCCCATCCAGAGTTAAAGATGACAACTTCCTGGAAGCCGAGAGGCCATCAATCCACAGCCACTCCGTCCTACCAGGGTTCAGTTGAAGCCTGATGTTCCCCATCCAGACCCCCACAGCCCCCAGGCACCGAGAGAGGGTGTCAACTGCAACACTTACTTCACCCGGGACGGAGATATACAATTGAGTATCATCAGCATATTGGTGATACCTCATCCCGTGGTGACGGATGATCTCGCCCAGCGGCTTCATGTAGATGTTAAATAGGAGGAAAGGGAGAACCGAACCCTGCAGCACCCCACACTAAAGGGGTCGAGGGTCGGATCTCTCCTCTCCTATTACCACCAATTGGGAGCGGCCCTGGAGGAAGGAAGTGAACCAGCACAAAACTACGTCACCCACCCCCAACTCCCTGAGCCGCCCCAAAAGGATACCATGGTCGACGGTATTGACCCAGCGAGGGCCCAGCAAGGTCTACCTTGTCTGCTCTCTACTAGCTCTTGAAAATGTTTTTATCCAAAATACTGTTTTACTTGCAAAGAGCTTGTTTTAAACTTTTTCTTACATTATATTTAATACTGTAGATTTCCTGTTTTATAATGCTTTAAATACTAAAAAGGGAATATGTACAAATATTTAAATTATAAATAAGTAGCATTCTTATTTCACGATCAGTATTTTCAGTATTCTTCACACTTCTCTTGGAGTACTCAAAGGTTTGCACATACTGTATCTTTAGTTTCCTGAGTCATATTTCCTGTGTTAAATGTTTCTTGTAAATATGTGTGAATTTAAATAACCATCAGCAATGAAATGTTACAATTTGACGAACTTAAAAACTGGCATGAAATAGAAGGTAAAAAAACTTTAAAACTGACATGAAAAACAACAATAAAAAGCTTAGTAAACAAATGGATAAAAATGATAGCCTAAAAAGTTCTGTATAGGGGGATCAAAGGTACTGCCCAGAGTTGCTGGGAGTCACCAGCATATAAATTTATTATTAATTATTAATTATTATTATTATTATTATTATTATTATTATTATTATTATTATTATATTTGCGGGCACAACTGGATCTATTGAATAACAGGAATGAGTTGAGTAAATGTCAGTGCTTAGCCTCAGTGCCTGAATTTCCAGGAATCCCATTCTCTGAGTTGCTAGATACCAGGAGAGGCTCTCATTTATCAACAGACCAAATCTTGAGCATTTAGGGCAATGTTTCTCAATCTCAGCGACTTTAAGACCTGTGGACTTCAACCAAGCCATATTGGGACTTAAAGGTTAATCCCAGCACTTTGAATTGCACCCAGTAATCTACTGGAGGCCTGTAATACTGATGTGCATGGCAGCAAATATTCTTAATGGCACACACCCACCAAAAAATGGACTGTTGCATTTTATACCAACTGTAGTTTCTAAGTGGTTTTCAAAGGCAGCCCCATGTAGAACCCACTATATTAAACTCCATTGAGTTTTCAGATGTCTTCCGAAAATATAACCAACATAAAGCTTAAGTATAAAGCATACTTAAACTTAGTTTATATTTAAATGTTATTATTGTGCACCCCTTCAATAATTTTAAATGTTACTAATTATCAACAATGAACAGAAATGTCTACTAGCATACTCAAACTGTCTATGTTAACTATCAAGCTTTTTTTAGTTGACAATTCTATTTTGTGGGGGTTCTAATTTTAGATTCAAGTATTGCTAGACCATCTGACAAATCACTGATTTTTCAATTCAATCTAAAGCACAAAGATATAAACATAAATGGACAGGACCAGGGAACCCTTAAGTTATCTACAGTTTGTTTCCTTCTATTTATAAGTAGAAATTATTATGACTACAACAGCAATAGCTTATTACACCTGGGAAAGCACATTGGATCTAGTAAACTTTCTAAAACTGAAAGAAAATTAACAGTGGTCTATATTATTAATTGAAACCCATATGTAAAAGCTACAGAAAAATAAGTGTATACAACTCTGCTATTTGCCATGACACTGCTAACAAGATATATATGGTAAATCTGTGCATTTCAATTAGAACACAGAATAGAATGACCATTACCAAACTGAGTAACAGATCTGTAGAATGTTCAATTTAGCAGCTCTGAAATTACTATTACACAATTTATTTATAATAAGATAATGAGCTCCCTAGGTTGACAATATAGTTTCCATTGTGGAACACCTATTGGGTTTTTTTTTAATTTATAAACTATAGAGAGTTCAAACACAGTTTATTTTCCATTTTTTTCTGCATCTGTCATATTTTCAAATTCCAAAGCATTTGAATTTGCTTTGAATTGGTATGAATTTTCAAAGTCACATTCTTGGACAAGTTATTCATCCCAGTTTTCCTAGTTCTTAGTAAACTGCAGTATTAATTACTCATGGCTACAAATATTGCCCATTTCAAATTAAACATAAAACTACCAAATTCAATCTGAAGATTCAAAGACAAAAAATAAATTGTCTAGCCCAGAGCTTTACAAACTGTGTGTTGGGACACACAGTATTTTAAAGTAGTATTCTCCGCTTCTATCCCATTCTGGCCTTATTGAAAGTTTCTCTCTCTGTGTTAATATATTAGACCAGCCTTTCTCAACCTTTTGACCCTGGAGGAACCCTTAAAATATTTTTCAGGCCTTGGGGAACCCCTGCACGTTCAGGCTCAAATATCGGCCAGAAGTTACAAAATTATTATATTCATTTCATGGGTAGGCCTGTATATATGCATTAACAGTATTCTTAAACTAAAAATAAAGAATGAAACTTATCTTTTTAATGTGAAGTTGCCCGAATTTGAAATAATTTTTTAAAATAAATTGTGATCTCCCAGGGAACCCCTAGTGCAGAGCTTTCCAAACTGTGTGTCGGGACACGTCGGCTGCAGTGTCTGGGTGTGTCCCGGCTGCTGCTGCCTCCGGGCTTCCACCCAGGTCCTAGTGCCTGCCTTGTGCCTTGCTGCCTCCAAACCTGCTGTGATTCCACGCAGGTCCTAGTGCCTGCCTTGTGCCTTGCTGCCTCCAAACCTGCTGTGATTCCGCGCAGGTCCTAGTGCCTGCCTTGTGCCCTGCTGTAAGAGTGTGTTGCGAAATGATGCATGTCTAAAAAGTGTGTCACCAACATGAAAAGTTTGGAAAGCTCTGATCTAGCCACTGGATGGTCAGCCAGTCTATTAACATAAAATTCCATAAATGCATACAAGTCTTGCTGCAAGGAAAAACTTGACTAGAAATAGAATTGTGATATTATAGTAGATACATCACTGTATCTTGCTTGTATCCTGATTAAACAAGTCATGGATTACAGAATGCTTAGAGATTCTGCTTTATTCTCAGTAATCCCAGCTTTAAACAAATCTGTGATATATGGCCCTCTCATTACAAAGTTCTTGTCATATGTGTTAGCTGCCATGTAGTTTGTTTAGTGATTCCCAAGACACCTTGGCTCAAAATTATAAAAGCTGCCAAACAAGCATATCTGTAGAACTGCCAGGAACATATGACCATGATGGCTACTGGGCATGGTCTTCTAATCTTGATTAGACTGTTCAGTATTCTTCCATAAGTCAGGATGTGAAAAATTCCTAGACCAAAGTCCTGACAAATGTGTTCTGCATTGGCCACCACTCTACAATTATATCCAGGGGGGGTATCAAATTTGAGCCCTGCAAAGAAAAACTGACTAGTCTTGTAGGATTCTCCAGAAAAGGAGATTGTTACCATGTTGTGGTGCTGGAGCTTGAGCACCTCAATGAGGCCATGAGCTAAACCATGAAGTGACACCCAAGACAGAAAGGTCATGGCAGAGAGGTCAGACTAAATACGATCCCTGGGGAAGGTAATGGCAACCCACCCCAGTATTCTTGCTGTGAAAACTAAATGGATCAGTACAACCAGAGATATGACAGTATACCATCGGAAGATGGGACCCCCAGGTCGGAAGATGGTCAAAATGCTACTGGGGAAGAACAGGGGATAAGTTCAACTAGCCCCAGATGTGATGACGCAGCTAGCTGAAAGCCAAAAGGACAGCTAGCGGCCGACAGTGCTGGTGGTGAACAATGAACCCAATGTTCTAAAGATCAACACAACATAGGAACATGGAATGTAAGATCTATGAGCCAGGGCAAATTGGATGTGGTTATTGGTGAGATGGCAAGATTAAATATAGACATTTTGGGTGTCAGTGAACTGAAATGGACTGGAATGAGCCACTTCACATCAGATGACCACCAGATCTATTACTGTGGACAAGAGGACCACAGAAGAAATGGGAGTACCCTTATGCCCATTCCTGGATCGGGAGGCCCTTCGAACAGTCACTCGTGCCCTTGTTATCTCGCATATAGACTACTGTAATGCGTTCTACATGGGGCTACCCTTGAAAAGTATCCGGAAGCTTCAGCTGGTCCAGAATGAGGCTGCACGGGCCATTGTTGGTGCCCCTAGATCGGCACATATAACACCGTTGTTGCGTCAGCTACATTGGGTACCAGTTTGCTTCCAGGTCCAATTCAAGGTGTTGGTTATCACCTTTAAAGCCCTACATGGCATGGGGCCAGGTTACCTGAGGGACCGCCTCATCCCCAATATATCCACCCGTCCCACCCGATCATGCAGAGAGGGCATGCTACGGACCCCATCTATAAAAGAGTTTCATCTGGCAGGGTCCAGGAGGCGTGCCTTCTCTGCAGTAGCTCCTGCCCTATGGAACAACTTGCCCCCGGAGGTGAGATTAGCTCCTTCACTCCTGACCTTCCGGAAGAACCTGAAAACCTGGCTGTGCCGCCTGGCGTGGGACCAAGGAAGAAACAGCCATTCTTGGGGATGGCTAATACCCTAAAGAGCTCCTCTCCTAGACTGGATTAAGTAAGATCACTTTACCACCTTGCCTCTTGGATTTTAATCTTGTTTTATAATTTTGTATTTTATATTTCTGTTTTTACTATTTTGTTGTAAACCGCCCAGAGTCCCTCCGGCGGAGGGAGATGGGCGGTGATATAAATTTTATAAATAAAATAAAAAATAAAATAATTAATAATAAAGTGGCTAAAGCAGTGCTTGGATACAATCCAAGAAACGATAGAATGATCTCAATTCGAATTCAGGGTAAGCCATTTAACATCACAGTGATCCAAATATACGCCCCAACCACAGATGCTGAAGAAGCAGAAGTAGATCAGTTCTATGAGGATCTGCAGCACCTACTGGATAATATGCCAAAAAGAGATGTTATTTTCATTACAGGAGACTGGAATGCTAAGGTGGGTAGTCAAACGACATCTGGAATTACAGGCAAGCATGTTCTGGGAGAACAAAATGAAGCGGGACATAGGCTGATAGAATTTTGCCAAGACAATTCACTGTGCATAACAAAGACTCTCTTCCAGCAACCTAAAAGACGACTTTATACATGGACTTCACCAGATGGTCGACTCTGAAATCAGACTGACTACATCCTTTGTAGCCAAAGGTGGCGGACATCTATACAGTTGGTAAAAACAAGACCTGGAGCTGACTGTAGTTCAGATCACGAACTTCTTATTGCACAGTTTAGAATCAGTCTAAAGAGAATAGGGAAGACCCACAGATCTGATGAGCTCACTAATATTCCTAATGAATATGCAGTGGAGGTGAAGAATAGATTTAAGGGACTAGATTTAGTAGATAGGATCCCGGAAGAACTATGGACAGAAGTTCGCAACATTGTTCAGGAGGCGGCAACAAAAAATGTCCCAAAGAAAAAGAAAACCAAGAAGGCAAGATGGCTGTCTGCTGAAACACTGGAAGTAGCCCAAGAAAGAAGGAAAGCAAAAGGCAACAGTGATAGGGGGAGGTATGCCCAATTAAATGCAAAATCCCAGAGGTTAGCCAGAAGACATAAGGAATTATTTTTAAAACAAGCAATGCACGGAAGTGGAAGAAGTCAATAGAATAGGAAGGACAAGAGACCTCTTCAAGAAAATTAGAAACATCAGAGGTAAATTCCAGGCAAAAATGGGTATGATCAAATATTGGGGATAGCTTTGACGGTGTGGTCAGTGAGTTAGAGCCAGACATCCTGAAGAGTGAGGTTGAATGGGCCTTAAGAAGCATTGCTAATAACAAGGCAGCAGGAGACGACGGTATCCCAGCTGAACTGTTTAAAAATCTTGCAACATGATGCTGCCAAGGTGATGCATGCCATATGCCAGCAAATTTGGAAAACACAAGAATGGCCATCAGAATGAAACACTAAAGAACGTTCAAACTATCAAACAGTGGCACTTATTTCACATGTCAATGCTCACGATCTTGCAAGGTAGACTCCATTAATTCATGGAATGAGAATTGCCAGATGTACAAGCTGGGTTTAGAAAAGGTAGAAGAACTAGAGACCAAATTGCCAATATCCACTGGATAATGGAGAAAGTCAGGGAGTTTCAGAAAAACATCTATTTCTGTTTTATTGACTATTCTAAAGCCTTTGACTGTGTGGATCATAACAAATTGTGGCAAGTTCTTGGTGGTATGGGGATACCAAGTCATCTTGTCTGCCTCCTGAGGAATCTGTATAACGACCAAGTAGCAACGGTAAGAACAGGCCACGGAACAACGGACTGGTTTAAGATTGGGAAAGGAATACGGCAGGGTTGTATACTCTCACCCTACCTATTCCACCTGTACGCAGAACACATCATGCGACATGCTGGGCTTGATGAATCCAAGGCTGGAGTTAAAATCGCTGGAAGAAACATTAACAATCTCAAATATGCAGATGATACCACTTTGATGGCTGAAAGCGAGGAGGAGTTGAGGAGCCTTATGACGAAGGTGAAAGAAGAAAGTGCAAAAGCTGGGTTGCAGTTAAACCTCAAAAAAAAACAAGATTATGGCAACCACCTTGATTGATAACTGGCAAAAGAGGGAGAAAACGTGGAGGTAGTAACCTATGGCTGCGAGAGCTGGACCATAAGGAAGGCTGAGCGAAGGAAGATAGATGCTTTTGAACTGTGGTGTTGGAGAAAAATTCTGAGAGTGCCTTGGACTGCAAGAAGATCAAACCAGTCCGTACTCCAGGAAATAAAGCCAGACTGCTCACTTGAGGGAATGATATTAAAGGCAAAACTGAAGTACTTTGGCCACATAATGAGAAGACAAAATACCTTGGAGAAGATGCTGATGCTAGGGAAAGTGGAAGGCAAAAGGAAGAGGGGGCGACCAAGGGCAAGATGGATGGATGATATTCTGGAGGTGACAGACTCAACCTTGGGGGAGCTGGGGATGGCGACGGCCGACAGGAAGCTCTGGCGTGGGCTGGTCCATGAAGTCACGAAGAGTCGGAAGCGACTGAACGAATAAACAACAAACCTGTAGGATTTGCCAAGGAATCACCAGAGGTATGCATTATTACTCTATCAGCCTGCCTTCTGTTAAAAAGTAACAGAAGTAACTCCAAACCACCTCAAGTTATTTTTTTACTTTTTTAGGACACACCTATCATTTTCTTTTCTTCTGATGTCTCCTGAATGTAGACCTAAAATAATTCATCTGTAACTCTCAATTACTTTTGTCTTTAGGTACTTGTTGGTCCTTTTCTATTGCTCTCTATGTTGTTCCTTGTGGTTTCAAACTAGTATTAGAGTAGAATGGAGCAGATGCTAAACCACCACTTCCAGATTCAGATACCTTCATACTTTCCTTGAATAGTTTGTTGCCTTTCTAGCCTAGGACAGTTGAGTTTGTTTTCAGAAAGCTTTGGTCCCCTAGAACATAATCACTGAAGCCAAGGTCAACTTCCTTATATGACATGATATTACCCATTAGCACTTTTTGCACTCCTTTCTGGTGCCTACTATTTTAAGTTTCTGCTTTGAGAACAATGGTTTTAATGATCAAAAAAGGTACCCGGAAGTTGGGAGAAGCTGCTATCTAAGACCTTGAGTGTATTGTGGCTATGGCTATTCTGCAATTTATTTTGAATCAAGTTATTGTGTTGTCAAGGTCTCTAATAATGACTTAACATTTTTTAAGTCTCCTCATCACTGCCAGAAACAGACATTCAGAAAAACTATTTCTCTGACTCTCTCTGGAAATACTGTTCTGGATTTTACTTAAACAGGCTGTGTCTGTTCAATCACATTTAACTTTGATTTAAAATAATACTCTAAAATAAGTTCTGGCTACTCAATGCTTTCCAGGTACTGAAGGATGTTTCACTGCAAATTATCAAAAGGGCATGAGCTTATTTTTAATTCTTATATCCTCAGAAGATTACGCACTTCTGAGAAACCGAAAACTATAAAAACGTTTATTATTATTTCCTCTATTTTGCCTTTCCAAGTCTACCAGTTTTGTTTTTGTATTCCCAATGTTCTGTTCAGATCACACTTATTTCATTCTTACATAGTCTAAGTGACCTATGCTTAGTATATCAGATCTTTTCCTTTAGCTCATTAGTATGCATTATTTATTAATCGTATTTTATTAAAAAAAATGGGAGCCCAGTTCAGTGCTTAATACAACTCCATCAACTATTCAATATTTTTAAATTACTGATCTGTTAACAAGTTCTCAAAACATTCCTGCTCATGCCAAAAAAAATACAATTCCAAAAATGTGTACAAAACTTAATGAAATATGTTTCTTTTACTGTTTACAAAGCTTTAAACAGAGCTGCAAAATAATTACTCTTAAACTTTTAATTACAACCCTGTCTCTCAGAATAATAGTTTCATCAGTAACATCCAATTCACAATGATAGAAAAATCTGAGATGCTCTTCTCAGTATACTTAAACTTTCACACTGCCAACTTGCATGTTGCCATTAGTAATAAAATAAAATCAAATATATTACATACCCTTCCTTAATTATGCAAATACACACGCATGTTGAATTCCAAACTATATTATTGTTTAATATAAATTAAATTAAATTAAATAAATAAATTATTGTATCACTTATAAGCTCCTTGTTCAACTTTTATATATTTGCTGACTCACAGACTGTTAAGGATGAGAGGATACATATAACTACATACATGTATAAACAAAAAGAGGAAAAGCAGTCAGGAATTATAGGATTTAACTGCTCTTTATGTGGTCACATAAACACAACAGGCAGTAGTAAAATCTTCAAACCCAAATTTAAGTTAACAATTATTGTAAAACCAAAAGAATGTGTTGGAATAATTCTTCTCTGTAATTCAGACTGAATGCACAGCATCCACTGCTTATAACAATTTCTTTTTCTTAGCTTGTTACTATGTTAAAAACATGGATATAATTATAGTTGTTGGTTTTTAACTGATTGCAAAGTAGACAAAGGTAAACTGCTATTAGAAAGCATACCCACTTCCAATAACTGTGTTTTGATATTATCAGTTAAAAATAAAACAAACATAACAAGAAGGAAAATCCAGTGATGACAATTATAAACAATATGCTTAGGAAAACCAGAGCAATTAAGCTTTGACCAAACTATAAGAGATCAAAATTCACTTTGATTTTGGAAACGTTACAAATGGACTAAGGGTCCAGATGGATTTGAAATAAGATTTTGGAATTAAAGGGAACCAGAGAGAACCAAAATGAACTAAATATTACAATTAGAGAAGAACACTTAAATTTGACTTACTAATACAGAATGGAGCAAAATATTTTAACGTTGGACATACTGAAGGATATTTTTGAACAATGGACCCAGAGGTTAATTTTAAGAGTGTCTGCCTCTATAGACAGACTGTGTTTAAAAGACGTTATAGAAGAGGAACAACTTTTACTGGACTATGATAGGCAAATGAAACCGGCTAAAATCTTAATAATTAAAAGGGATATCCAAATAACAAACCAAAAGAGTGACCTGGCTAATTTTCCTATACTGGATTTACAAAAGAGACTTCTTAAAGCTTTGAAAAATTTTGTGAGAAGGGATAAAGAAAAAATGAAAAGAAATCAAGTTCTAGGACATTGTTTGAAGGGACTAAAGATCAAGATTGTTAAATGTAAAAGGAAGGAATATAAAGTTGGTTTATCTGATCAAGGCTGAAACAGGTATGTTGTTATCTCGGGTAACCCTTAATGGACTTTTGCTGATCAGGACTGAACAACGTTTGACATAATAAAAAAGGAACAACTGGAGGAAACACATGAAACCATCAACAACAACTTCAAAGAAATAAAATTCACAAGGGAAGAAGAAAACAACACACTACCCTTCTTGGACATTCTCATCAGTAGAGGAAATGATGGCATTCTAGAAACACAAGTCTACCCGAAATCTACCCACACTAACCAAGTGCTCCACTATCAAAGCAATAACCCAACCTCCCACAAGAGGAGCTGTGTAAGAACACTATTCAGACGAGCACAAAGGCACTGCAACAACCCAGAACACGAAAAGAAGGAAACAGACCACTTATATAGCATCTTCCAGCAAAATGGATACCCACACAACTTTATCAAAAACTGCCTGACCACCACTCAACCCACCACAGCAAAACCAACAGAAGCTATGAAAAGGATTACACTGCCATACATCAGAAACATCTCAGAAACTACTAATAGACTGTAACAACCACATGGCATCATTGTAGCACATAAACCAACCAAAACCCTTCAGAACATCGTAAGTAACCCAAAAGACCCAGTAGCCCAAGAAGAAAAAACAGGAGTTATCTACAACATACAGTATAAGGACTGTAGCAGCCACTATGTAGGACAAACTGGCAGAAGACTAGCAGAATGCATCCATGAACACCAACTAGCAGTCAGAAGACACAATGAAAACTCCTTAATCTCACAACACATGGACAGACTCAACTGGGAAACTGTCAGCATCTTAAACCAAGCCAAATCCAAAAACACTAGAGAATTCCTGGAAGTTTGGCACTCAGACAAAGCAGCCATCAACAGACACACAGAGGTAAACAACATTTACATACCATTCATAAGAGACAATAGAAAAGCCAGAAGACCAGAACACCTCCTTGCCAGCAATCAACACCCATATATGCAAAGAACACCAGGATTAGCACCAGAGGAACAATCAAACAGCACAATATACCCTAATCAAGGAACTATTAACTCAGTCAATCAACAAAGCAGCAAACAACAGCCCAATCAAGGAACTACCAAAGAGAGAACACCACCCCCACCAACACAAGCAGGACAAGCAATGGGATATAAACAGAGAGCAAGTCCCACTCCCTTTTCGCACTGAAGATGTTGCCTAGCCTGGCAATGAAATGTCTGCAAGAAAACAACAAGGCTCAGAGAACACCAAGGACTCCACAGTGTGTGTATCTCTTGACAGTCATGGTGGACAAAAACCTAAAACACAAACAATTGGTCTAAATTCTACAAGACTTTTGTCTGCTTCTTTAGGTTGCAATAACTAAAAATGATCCCTTAAAATTGGACCACATAGCACCCCCACAAATTCAGCAGGACTTCTAAGAATTATGGCACCTAATTCAGAGCATACGCAAGTAACTTAAACTCTCAAAATGCACCACAAATTATCACAATAGACTATTAAGAGTTCAGCTGAACCTTCTCCAAAACTAGCCCAGCCATGAAAACACTTTCCTGCATGGTTCAAAAAGGAAGCAATGAAGATGGTGGAAAAGAGAGCAGTCTGTTGTGACAACTGCCACACAATAAGTGTGATTCTGCATTCTAGCCTTTACTCAGTCAAATTTCGAGCAAATTTTGAACAGTATACATTCTAGTCATCACTTAGAGTGGCTTAAATTAAGGAGCAAGATATAAACATAGTGGTGTAGTTGTTAGAAACCAGGAAGTGTACATTCTAGTCCTGCCTTAGGTACAAAGCCAGCTGGATGACCTTCGGCCAGTTAAACCACTTCCAAAATCTTGCCAAGAAAACTGCAGGGACTTGTCCAGGCAGTCACCAGGAGTCAACACTGATTCAAAGCACCAAAAAAAAACCCAAAACAAAACACAACTCCATTTAACATTAAACTACTAACATTAGGACTTCATAAATTTAACACAGTATAATCCTACCCTTGGAAAGATTTCACTTGTGAAACTATTATTCAATACTTAGGGGAAACAACCCAGAATACAGATCTCTGAATACTATTCTGTTATTTCTAGTAAGGTGATGCAATTGTTACTATTTCTAGTGTTAATAAAGGCCTAAAGTCTAAGAGAATTGATGTATGTTACATTTGCAATGTTATTAATATATTTATGAAAGAAATATGTGTTTGGTATGTGTTATATTTACAAGTGATGATTTGAGAAGTAAAAGACAATATCTTGTTGTAGATTGCTAAGACTCACATGAAACTTTAAAAATTCAATTCCTGTAGCATCAACAAGTATTTCATGTTGATTTTATTATACGAAATTTAAATGTTCTTACTTCCTGTATAGTAACAGCAACTTCTAAATAAGGCTTTCATCAAAGATGTATCACACTACAGCTGCCCAGGGAAGTAAAGTCATGTTGCTCATAATAACTTTGAATCAACAGGATTGTCTCCAGAGACTGAGAGTGTTAGAGTTATTCTAAGTCCACGCAGGTTTTGCTTTCAAAATTATAGCTGCAGTAATCGCAAGGAAACATTTTTGACATCTCTTGATAAAAAAAGTCTAAACCAAAATTGACAATAAATATAGTGACAATTATGTAAAATCACAGAGGTCATCTATTCTGCATTCCTAGGAGGGGATAAATTATTCAGGTCTCAGTACAGTTTTTTCCTGACTTTTCTTTGGAAAAGGGTTTAATCTATCACCTTGTTTTGTTTCTATAATAAAAACTGCAGCATTCATTAAATTTGTTTATTTTGTTCTGATTGCAGTGTTTTATGTTTTCCAAACCTCTGAGGCATTTGGCAAGTCCTGGAAAGAAACAGAAACACGTGGATTCAGTACAGAAAAACTCCATGCCTCTATAGGGCCTGCAGAAAATACAAAGGGACTCACACAGTAAAAGATCCTGTCCCCTGGAGTAGTCAGGCTGGAAGTCTAGTTTCCCTTTTTTCTAATCATCTCTACAGATAATCCAACAGGTATATAGCTATCTTGACTAAGAAAAATGATCAACCCAAACCTGTCCACATTTAAGTTACTAGTCCTCTTAGTTTTAATGAACAAAATCTACAGGAGAGAAGGGGAATATCAGTTAAAAAATAAGCTAAAATAAATGTCTTTTTCGCAATATTTGTTCCATTAATGACAAGAGAATATGTCCACCCAATGAAGGATTCAATCCATCCTTGTCTCAAAGTTGAAAATTCAAATACAAGCTTCCCTGACCTATCCCTTTTTAGCTTTTTTTTATCTAAAAGGAAGGATGGCTTATCCTGATGATGATCCTGATGATCAGCCTAGAGGGAGGCCTGCCTGCAGTAAAATAAAAAATGAAAAAGGACTACACTTCCTCTGTCCAGAATACTTACAAATTAAATTACAATTTATCACCAGCATCTAGTTCTACTCTCATAAAAACCAAGAGAAGTAGAAAATGGATTTACTCTGCAGGGTGTACTTTCAGAACCTCTAACAGGATTAACAACAAAATTCTAAATGGTTTGTTTGTAGCTTCCATGTGGCATGTAGATTAACTATTAAATTCAGTTTGGGACACTTCAACATCTGTTTTCAGTGCATTACAATGAAATCAAGGGACTTCATATATACATTTGACTCAATAAATCTGTCAGTAAATTGGTATTTTCCAAAATATTGCCCATAACTATTACTATTCAGTAGTCTCATTTGCATGATCTGAAACAATTGCCTCATAGCGTTCTTCTTGGCTGTGCTAACTGATCCCAGGCACATGACCTAAAATAGTATCAAATGGTTCAAAAAACAGGACAGTATTACAACAGATTAGGGAAAAGAAACATGCTGTTATTCCCTGTAACAGAATCCAGAAGAATTGCATGGTCACAAAATGATTTTGGCTATCTATCCCTTCTAGGTAATAAACAGTACATATACAGGAAAAAACCCACTTTTAAATGGAAACCCTCATTAGAGCCATCAAATTAAGTTGCACATTCTTTCATCTTTAGGTTAAATACTAGAAATTACTTTAATTATGAGATTAGCAACCATCCCTGGCTATTTTTTATTCAATACGGAGGGTGGACAATTGTTATTGGTTTCTGCAGAACTGATTTGCCAGGAGGGTGAAACCAAGAAAAAGCAAGTGTGTTGATGGTGGTTTGGTGCAGAGAGCCAGTTTGGTGTAGTGGTTAAGGCATTGGGCTGGAAACCAGGAGACCATAAGTTCCAGTCCTGCCTTAGGCACAAAACTAAGGTGACCTTGGGCCAGTCATTTTGTTGCCAGGACTCAAATGAAAAAAAACCTGATTGTAGCAATGGCTGACGGCAGATAGAGGACAAAGCAGAAGGTTCTAAGATGTCTGGAAGTGGGCAAGCTAGTGAGATCTGCTTCATGGCAACCTGTTCCTTACCACTGAAACCCTCATAGTAAGGAACAGGTTCCCAGGCCCATATAACAGCAACGCCGGTGGCAGGTCAGTAGAGGGAGGAACAGCTTTGAGAAAATCAAGGGGTGGGTAGGGTGTGCTGAACTGAAGCATTGGTAACAATGCCTTACAAGGGGGGAGGAAGGGTGATATTTGTTCTGGGTTTGAAACAAAACATATTTTCTGTTTTGTGTACCACCACCCCCTTTCAATCTGTGCAATTAAAGTAAAAGGGCTTAGCCCTCAAACAAATTGCAGCAGTTATACGTTTTAAAAGAAAAACAAGTTTCATGCTTTGGTTAATTGTCCACTTCTAGGACAGGTAGCAACATTTTCATTAAAGAGTATTCACTAATATTTAGATACCATAAACCCTGAATCTGATATCCAGGGCTTCATTCCCAGGTGTCAGCCCTCCCAGAAACACGACCAGATGAGCTAATTCTACTTTATTGGAAGGCTACATTAACAGAAACTTGCAAATCTGAAAATACAAATCTCCCGCAGTCTCTTTTTACAGCCTTTCCTAAGTTTCTTTCTCTTGATCGTTAAGCTGCTGCAGGCTCCTCCCTCTTTTATCTGATTGTTCCCTAAGCAGCATCTCTTCCCCTCATCCCTCAAGGTTATTCCCACATACTATTACACTAGGACAGATCCTCTGGCATGAAAGAAAGCTTTTTGTGATATATAAATGAGTTGGCTAGAAAGGGATCTATTTTAAACAACAGGCTGGAGACACTGCTCATAGATATGTCACCAGATGGATAATTCACACCAACAACTTGAAATAAAAGGGCAGAGTCCTTGTGAGCTAGCGCCTTATTTTCCTCTTCAGCTAACTTCCTAATGTTTTGTGGCAAACTGGAGGTTTCCCATCCAATACAATTCTTTGCAAATCTGAATTGTTTTACAAAAAGCAATAGAACTTTGCAAGCCTCCTAAAATCATTAATGGAGTCGGTGGCAAGTAATTTTTTAAATTAAATAAATGTTATGGGAATGAAGGGCCAATGTAAAATACCTGGCCTCACTCCACTAACCATTCTTTAAAACTTCTATAAGATGATGATTCTAGCGGTGGGAGAAATGTTTAAGCAGAGGTGTTCAAAAGTACAAGTGTGTCTGATTCAATAAGTAAAGCATTCTTAAATCAAGACAAGCAAACTTCCTCAAGTCTTCCTCTATTTGAAATTAGAGGGTTATTTGAAACTCCAGAGTATTCTGCAAGTACCTTTTAGATGGTTGCAAAAGCTATTCAAAGTCTGAAAATATAAGTGCTAAGAGTACCGTATCTCAGATTGCAAGGTAGCCTGCTGAAGACAAAAGGATCTGGTTTGTACAAAACGTTTGCAATACCCATTTTAAAAAGATTATTGGAATATCTACAAGCTTGGGTTGACACTAGCCAGCTCTGCACACTCCAGGATATTTGTTATTTGCAACACAGTCCAAGATTTCTTACTTTAGAAAGATCAGGAGAGGAATATGTTCTGCTAAACTATTCAAACTGAACTGTCAAAATAAAATCCGTTTCTCCATGTTCTAAGACCCTTAGCTCACCAGCAGTCAACTTTTAAGCAGACAAACACACAGAATTCTCGTAAATTTGCATGAAACAAGTACTAGTAAATTCAGGCATTAATCCAACAGTGGCATTAGAAAACAAGAATAGGGTATATCAGACTCTCCCCAAAAACCAACCAGCAATGCAAAGAAAGAAATCTCATACAACTTTCTGCTATTCCTGTAGCTAATGTATCAGTTTGGATGCCAATACTAAACCTCTGTTTTTTAAGGGGAAAGTTGCCTTTGGCTCTGAATTCTCCTTTCCCAAAACTCTGCAGATATATTCTTAAGCGTACGCATCCACTCGAGTCCCACCCAACTGAAAACGATTCAAGTCGTAATCATGTAAGTGGGGCTGTGCCAAATCCTAAATATGTAAGTGAGGTCATGCCAAGTAACTCCACTCCTATGCAGTCCATCCCTTCATATCTGCACATACATCTCATCTCCCAGAATATCAGGGTTCTGGGACACATGAAAGCTGATAGAGATAGAGAAACTCACTTTTAGAAAATATTTGCACGCTAGATAAGAGGCTCTGGAACATCAGGGACCAGAATTATTTGGCATGGCCTGACTCTCACATTCAAGTATATACAGTGAAAGCTTCTGGATTAATTGTAAGAAAATAGCATCCGTTAAATCCAAAAGCCCATTAAATCCGAATTCATGTATCTGACATCATTTGCATCATTTGCATAATTACATAATTATGCAAACTGGATCAATTGACAGAAGTGGCATAATTACATAAATTACTATATTAATAATTACACTAATTATTACAATTGCAAATTTACATAAATTAAATTGCATCAGTTACATCAGTTGTCCAAATTGATACAGAAACAATGGACTTTGTCCATTATTTAGAAGTCAAAATTAGAATTTTATTTGTTGCATCCAAAGACCATTGTAAAACTAATTTAAGCAAAGCTTGAAAGCAACCATATGAAAGAGGAAGAAATATTGTCTCAATGATTACACTTTCTCCGTAACAAGGTCTAGTAGCATTTGGAGAGGACCCAGGTAGAAGGACATTCTCTCATCTCAAACTGAGCATCTAAATCCAAAAACTAAGTATTTAATCTGCTCACTATAGCTTAACTACCACTTCCCACTTTCCAGGAACTACACTTGAATTCCCTTTCCCAACCAACATTGCCAATTTGATTATATTTGGAGTTCAACGTTTGGCGAGCTACAGGATTACAGGATGTATTACTTTGAAACCTTAATATACTATAAACATTTTTCTTCTTTTTAAAAAAAGCTGTAAACACAGGTATATAGATTTCCATGCACACTCACCACCACTGCAATGTTCAGATAAATGAATTGGAGGGGATATGAAGAATTAACGTCATGTTGGACAAGAACTACCTCTTGTCCAAATACAGGAGAGCAAAACACTAACATCCACATCTTAGACAATAATTGTGTTCTGGTGCTTTCCAGAAGAAAGTGTTAAGAGGGGGAAAGGCACAAATCAGATACAACATAGGCAGAATACTGACAAATTATGGTGATATCTGAATACCCCATGAAATTACCACAATGAACCACTGCCAATGCAAGTCCATTTGGTAACTACCTTTTGCTCTGGTTGATTTCATGGCCACCTATTCTAAAGCACAGAATAATGCAAATGTTTTAAATGTGTTTACTATTCTAGTCTATATAAGGGCAGCTCAAGTTGCATACTACTACTACACTTTCCTTTTTGAATCCTTTTATTTTTCCATTCCAAAATTACCATAAGCATTTTGGTCAAAGGGCACATATCTTTAATATGCTGGAATTACCATCTGTAACAGTTCCGTATAATAATTTATTCCTATTTCCTAAACTTACTCTATTACATGCTCTCTTTGACATGTTCAACTATCTCACCCCAATATGCTTTACTTTTCAATACAATCCATGTCCAGGGACAGTTACATTCCATTGATTCCTTCTTCAAGAAGCTGATTATATCCTATTCCTCTACCATCATAATTGAGTAAAGTTAGGAAATAGGAAAGTATTGCAGTAATGTGCAATATTAAACTCTCTCATCTGTATCTTTGCCTCTGTGGTCCTTCAACCTGTTTGATCAATTGACATAGTCTCTTATTTATACTGCCAGGTTTTACTGTCTTCTGATTTGGGTTCCTGAAAACAATTTCAGATCACAACCCAGAAGCATATGAAAGGTTCACAGAGCTTTTAAGTATGAATCCCCATCAGTCCAGTTCCATTTTGGCTGGTTTCATTTTGGATTACTAAATACCTTTACCGTACCTTTTATATAGCTTTGCTTCTCCCAAATACAACCTAAGCTGTTCTGCTTGATCCTGAGTGTATGTCAGTACACAAATGAAAAATATGATAAAAGAAGCTTGGTAGAATGATGAACTGAACAAGGGTGTGGATGAGAAAACACAAGCAAGGAATGTTTCAGGTTAAAAGGGGCAAAGGAAATGCAAAGCAATTCTGAAGAGAATAAAAAAATTGGAAGTGGGTAAAAAGGGCTAAACAATGAGCTGCTAGCAAAGAGATTTAAATTAAATATAAAACGATAAAATAGTTGGGATAAATTCAAGTGAGAAAATGTTGGAAGGAGCATTATATTTATCTGAGAATAATGGTGATATGCAAAAGAGTGAAATTGATACAACTGCTGTAAATATTAGTATCCAAAAATGTCTATCCAAAAGGAAGACATAAATTATGTCAGAACGTTGAAAAATGGTCAGATTGCAGATGTAACCAGAGAAATGTTAAAATATGGATGTGGAGTAGCTGTGTAACTTGTTTAACGTGTCTGTGACATATCCATTGTTGCCTGACAGCTGTCTGACGAATACTTTCCCCTATACAAAGGGAAAGATAGTAAGAATAATCACAAAAATTACAATAGTATTATTTTGTTAAGGGATCTGGGAAGCCACGTAGCAAAATCCTGACTGAAATGGTTCAAGAGGTAACAATGAGCAAAAGAAACACTGTGTAGGTTTATACCAGGCAGGAAGTATGCGGACAAGAGCAGGACATTGAAAAAGTTTATTGTACATTTGTCAATATGAGAAAGCATAGGATAAAGTGAACTAAATAGGGTTGAATTATGGAAAGTTTTGCGTGAATATGGAGTTGAAAGTTAATAGCTGAATATGGTCAAACAATATATGACTGAAGTACGGCATGCATGAGAACAAATGGAATGTTTAGCGACAAGCTCAACATTGATTAGAGAATATTACAAGGGTGTTTTCTATCCCCTTGGTTGTTTAATATGTTTAAGGATAAATATATTAAGAATGCTTGTGGTAACAGTAACAATGAGTTAATTGGGGCTATTAACATATATGTATTATTGTGTGCAGATACCACCATATTGTTGGCTAATAACCCCAATGTTTTCAAGCCAATCTTATATAAGACTATGATGCAACAAGAAGTATTTATCTGAAAAATGACTGTATCAATGACCAAGGTAGTTGCATTTAGTAGAGGATTGCAAAAAAAAAAAAACCAACCCAAAACCCTAGATCAAATAATGCCCTAGAAAAGAGAGTATCCAGTAGGAAAGGAATATGCTGAGCCAGTCTGGTCATATAAAGAGAATCAATGAGGATCAAATTGCAGAACAAATATATGAAGGAAGTTTGAATGGGTTGAAATAAAAGGGAAGACCAAGAAAGTTATGACTGGATGCAGTTGATGAGATCCTGAAAAAGAGAGCAGTGAGAAATTAAAAAAAAAAACAATGTATGAAGTGCTATATGGATACAGTGAAAGCAAGGACAGTTTCCAAGGAGAGAAGGTATGAAGAAACATAGTGAACTGTACTGGTTTGAAAAGAAGTGTTTCATAGACACTTTTGCATGTTGCAAAGCAACTCTTTCTAGGACTTGCACAGCCTTAATATCAACTATATTAGGAATACATACTGGATTTTTGAAGGGTTTGGAGCATTGGCTATGCATATTAAAAAGTATTACTGGGAACTAATAATTATGAATTATATTTAAGTGTTAACACAAGTTTAATCTGATATCTATTAGATAGATATCAGAAAGATACGTTTTTCAAACTTCATAATTCATTATAACCTAGGTATTATCTGCCTATTCTCATCTACAATTTTCACATTATTTAACTGCTCTGCATAACTGTTTAAATGTTTATCCACAGAATTTTGATCCTATTTTTAAGTATGTTTCTTATGTGTGTGTCTTTCATACTAGACAAATATAGCAGGGGGAAATAGATTAATTGAAGATCCTAATGCAATGCCTCTTAGAATTAAAAAGTCATTCCAAATGCTTAAAAAAGAGTTAATGCTATATAACAAGTCTATTGAATCATTGAGAGACTAATATTCCTCATACTACTATAAGCTGCTTTTCCCCTTATTATGGTATTTATAAATGGAGCAGTAATTGTTATGGGATAATTACAGATCATGTAAAAAATATCCACAGTATGGCATCATTATAAATAACAAGAAAATGCATTATATTAAAATACATTAAATGAATGCATAACAAGTAATAGAATATGCATTCCTTTAAGAATAGATTCCTGTAATTCATTTGCTGATATAAGCCCTGTGGAAGAATTATTTCTGGTTTCTATTGATTCCTTACAATTTAAACTGCAGGCCAGAGCATAATTAAATCCTAGTGATTTAAGGAGCTCAAATGAATGCAGGATTGGACCCTTTGGTTACAATGACAACAATCCTAATAACTGTTTTCTATACTTACCATAAAGCTTTCTAGAATATACAACTTAATCCCAGAAATATAGACAAATATAAGTAATTGGACGGCAGGATAAAAACACATTTCTGAAAGCATGTGTGGAAAAACAGTGGCATATAAATTTTAGAAGCTGGAACTACACTAAGGCAAACAAATCACTTTTATAATTCTATTTTGTAATATGGTCCTGTTATTCTTTAACCAGTAGTAAAGCAACAGCACAATTTTTAACATCAACTCTGATCAAAACAAGGAGAAGAAAAGCAATGTCTTTATGATTAAATAAATGCAACAAAAAGGAAATATGATCATTGTAATAATTTCTGAAAAAAATACATTACTTTAGCAAGTTTTTTAGCCTTTGTACATTAGTCAGTTAGCCACCTCGAAACAGGGAGAATGATGTTTTTTTAAAAGCAGAGTCATGGGGAAAAAGACAGAATGTGTGCAACAGACTGGTACACAAGACTGGAGGCAGCTTCATCCAAATTATGGTTCACTATTCAAAATTAACATTCTGCCCCTAGGCCTCCCAGATTCGTAAAAAGGTCCTAATGCTGATACTTGATAGGAAGGGAAGGAACATGAATAGCACAATTAACTATACACAGATAAGGTTACAAAACAGATACCCTGGGTTCAATTTCGAAGTATTTTAGTAATTTTCCCCTGAAAAATCAGGGAAGAAAATATAAAGAAATCAATGAAATATAGTATCTACAACTTAAAAGTATAGTAAATTTCACAGTGATTTTTTTTTTACTTGGGAATAATTTTTACTTGGGAATTCAAGCAATAAGCCATGATGCAAGTTTAAGCATGCCCAAAGTCTCTGGCATACTCAATGTAATGTTAAACATTTTTCTTTCAAATCAGAAAGGCTCCTTGTGATTTGGTGGTTATTATCTAAGAAATACAAGATCAAAGCCATCTGAGCAGTTCCAGGCGATCAGCATTTTGGATATCTCTAGCCCAAGACTAGATTTAATTCAGAAATAAAGCTGGAATGGCCTTGCACTTAAAATGTACAGATACCCAATGAGTGTAGAACAAGGAAGACCATGTAATAGGGTAACTGTATAGCTCATTCATATTTTTGCAAGATATACTGCAGTATTTATTCATTGTCTACTCTTATAAAGTCAAGACCCACCCTGCCATCAAATTGGCCCTTTAGTGGCATAAAGGAAAAAAATGGACAATAGGACTCTTTGTGGTCAAGTTTTAATTTGTTAAAAATTGACTGGTGGTTTTCACTAAGTCAAACTTACTGCATTTTAGCTTTTTGTATGTTTATGGGGGTGGATGGTTGATTTGTTTCTGATATGCTTGTTTTTTACTTGTATTATATTTCATTTATTTATTGCTTTATATAAAGTAATACTTTAAAAAAATATAGGATAAGGCAGACCACCTCAGGGAGCACATTTCTGATACCACTGAAGACCAGTAATTTACCAAACCATCGAGAGGGCAAATGAGCTAATCTACATTTCCTTCAGGCACCAGGTTATGCGCACAGGGACTGCTGGACCTCTTTCAAGAATAGTGCCAACAATAGAGTTGCATACCTATCAGACATAGAGTGTATCATCAGCTACATTTTACCTCAGCTTTTCAATTTGCCACTCACCTGTATCAGCACCTCTAGTGCTATTTGTTCTTGTTAATCCAGAAATGTAGACATGTAGAAGCAAATACAGATTAATAACTGTTTTTGTTCACTTCCTGAACTAAAAGCTCCATTCATACATCCATGCACATCTTTCCCAACTCAAAGTCTAGCTTATCAGGTACGTTTCAGTTCCAGAGGAATTGAGGTAGAACTTCTGATGGCTTCCAAACACTACAGTTTCCATACATTTTTTTCCACAACTTTTTAAAAAGTCTGGGCAGTCCATCAAAGCTTGGCCAGTCCCAACTTGGCATTTTTGTCACACCCCTCAGAACTTTTCCAGAATGCCACTGCCTTCCTTATCCAGTTTACATGGAACTATCTTTCATCTTGAGAACTATAACTTGTGGTGTCTTCAAACATTTCATTCAGGTATTCTTCCACATGTTGTTTAAACTTAGATCTCCCTGAGCAAACCTTTCTGCCTTTTTGAGCTGCTCTGAAAGTTTCTCACTTACTCCATCTTTCATATTTACCCAAACACATGGCATAAAGCTACCCATTATCACTATATCCTTGGCATACATAATAACTGGCATTATATTCTGGGGAGAATATTTAGACATTATTCTATCAAAACACAGTTGACATTGTAGAAAATATTGTTGTACAGGTTTAACACATGTAACACCTGAAGCAACTACCAATTGCCCATATGCAAGCATGCAAGCTCTTCAGTAACTATTAACTAGGCTGAGTTCCATGCAGGATTTAAAAAGCTGCAGGAGATTGACACAGAAGCAGGGCCATGTTAGATTTCCTGGAAGACAAATTACATCACTTCTCCCTCAACTTTTTTTCCATTCCAGTGAGTCATAAAAGCTACTATGTAAGTTTAACCATGGGTGCCTGTCCTTACTTTCCCTTGCCCCTATCTTTCTATCTGCTGTTGCACTTATCCTGTGCCTTTTATGCTGCAATACTGTGAGCTGGGACAGCCTTATTCTTTACATTTAATCTTTTTGGCTAATGTAAGTTTTGATACATACTTTACACGTGCAAGTAAATATTAAATATAGAGCCGCACGGTTCTGGGGCTGCTTGCGGCCGTGCAAGGCAGGTGCAGGGTGGCCAAAAGGGCAGAGATGGGGGTGAATAGGCAGTTGGGGAATTTGAAGGGGAGGCAGTCCCTTACCTTGGAAGAACCAAGGCTCGGGACTGGAAGGAACCAAGCCAGGAATAGCTTGGATTGGGGTGGGTCCTCAGCTAACGACCGGTGGGATTCGGTTAACAACAGCAATGTTGAGTACCTGGATTGCCATCACCAAGCGATGTGATCACATGACATCATTCTTTACAACCACATCACTTAGCGATGGAAATTCAGATCCCAACTGCCATCGTAACTCGAGGCTACCTGTACATTAAAATATCCACATGGATCCTTCCATACTGTCCCCTTATTTATCCAACCTATATGCTGAATATATATTAAGGCAAGCTAGATTGGAAGATGAGCATGGTTTTAAAACTGGAGGCAGAAACATAAATAACCTGCGCTATACTGATGTCACTACTCTGATAGCCAAAAATGCAAAGGAACTGCAAGCCCTAGTACTAAAAATCAAAGAGCACAGTGAAAAAATGGGACTAAAATTAAATATAAAGACCAAACTAATGACAACAGTTAGAACAACCAGCCTTAGAATTGGCAATGAAGATATCGAAGTGGTGGATAGCTTCTGCCTTTTAGGATCAACCAACAATAATAAAGGAACAAGCAGTCCAGAAATATGCCACAGACAAGCACTTTGTAGAGCTGCCATGAAGTCCTTGTAAAAGATATTCAAATGCCATGATGTATCTATACCTACAAAGATCAGAATCGTGCAAGCCATGGTATTCCCTGTGATAGTCTATGGAAGTGAAAGTTGGACTTTAAAGAAGCAGGATAGGAAGAATATTGATGCCTTTGAACTTTGGTATTGGAGAAGACTCCTGAGAATACTGTGGACAGCCAAGAGAACAAACCAATGGATCACTGAGCAAATCAACTCAGAGTTCTCACTTAAGGCACAAATGACCAGGCTCAAATTATCCTACTTCGGACACATTATGCGAAGACCCAGCTCTCTGGAAAAGGCTCCAATGCTGGGAAAGGTGGAAGGAAAGAGAAGAGGAGGATGACCAGCAGCAAGGTGGATGGGCTCAGTTGCAGTGATGAGTCCACCATTGGGAGACGTGAAAGAACAAGTTATCTATGTGGTCGCTAGGAGTCGAAAACAACTTGATGGCACACAATCAATCAACGGATCCTTCCATCAACAGTATCTATTCAAAAGTTGAGGAACTTATGCCTTATGAGGTTTCAGCACCTGACCTATGAAAGCTCCACCAGCTGCTTCCAAATATGCACTTTCTCATTTCCTCCTGCAAAGAAGAAAACTATCGGTGGTTATGGCTTTGTTCCAGGAAGTAGTTTCTCCCCAAATAACATGGACAAGAAATAAATAATGATATAGAAGAATCCCAAAAATGTTGTCTTAATTGATTAAAAAAACCAACAACCCTAAGAAACTATCATCAAATAATTTTTGTAACTGCTGTATTTCAAAAGCAAGCCCTATTTATAGAACCAAAAATCAAACACTGTTGTGTCACTTTCTCTTGCCCATCTTATGCAACAGTCTGGCCAGCCCCCACTTTTGGGCAGAAGACCTATTTGCCATCTGTCTCTTGTTTTAGTCACAGGCAGATCTGTTGTCATATTGTTTTTCTCTGCTGATGTGAGAAACAAGTCTCACATAAAGTTCCATTTTATTAAGTACTCCTAGCCTACTAGGGGATGAGATGGACTATTCTGAGATCTGATTGTTCATCTCTAATCTATGCAATGGACTCCCCACCTGTACCTTGTAGAGAGACTCCATAAAGCATTCAAAAGCAGTGTTTTGCAAAGCATATTAGCATAAGTAAAGTACGTCTCCCCAACCCATAAAATCATCTACATCCTTTAGAAAGCTTACAAGCCTACTTCAAAAACTGTCCCAGGCTCTTTGGCACAGCTTCTCTACTGGAGGTCTCAGCAGAACTGTAACCATGAACACACATAGACAACTGAGGATAGCCTTTAAACCAACTACCAAAGCCTTCTAAGGGATACAGCTGTTTTCACCTTCAAGAAGAGGTGCTTCACTTTTCGTTTACACTAACATGCTTTGCATAACACTGACACATAATATCATCTACAACAAGGATCCTCTATTTTGTGTAGACTGCTTTCATTTAACCCTTTGGAACTTGTCAATATGATGACAAAGCTGATCTATATATTATGCCTCAATCACACAGAAAAAGCCTTAAGAATTTAGTGTGGCAGGCAGGCTAGCAAGGGCTTTTAAAATGAGCAAGAGAATATATCACCTATGCAATCTATAATTGAGAACTTCAACATATCAATAATAGAAACTGATATGCAGTCCAGCATTAGAATATTCAAGTTATCAGACTGGCAGAAGATTAGCAGAACGCATCCATGAACACCAACTAGCAGTCAGAAGACACAATGAAAACTCCTTAATCTCACAACAAATGGACAGACTCAACCATACTTTCAACTGGGAAACTGTGAGCATCTTAAACCAAGCCAAATCCAAAAATGCTAGAGAATTCCTGGAAGCTTGGCACTCAGACAAAGCAGCCATCAACAGACACACAGAGGTAAACAACATTTACATACCATTCATAAGAGACAATAGAAAAGCCAGAAGACCAGAACACCTCCTTGCCAGCAATCCTCACCCAGATATGCAAAGATTAACACCAGGATTAGCACCAGAGGAACAATCAAACAGCACAATATACCCTAATCAAGGAACTATTAACTCAGTCAATCAACCAAGCAGCAAACAACAGCCCAATCAAGGAACTACCAAAGAGAGAACAACACCCCCACCAACACAAGCAGGACAAGCCAGGGTATATAAACAGAGAGCAAGTCCCACTCCCTTTTCGCACTGAAGATGTTGCCTAGCCTGGCAATGAAATGTCTGCAAGAAAACAACAAGGCTCAGAGAGCACCAAGGACTCCACAGTTATCAGATTATTCAAGTTAATATTCAAGTTATTTACTCAAATTGACATAATACTATTCATAAGCAGCCCAATATTTAATTTTGTTTGAACTTGTACAATATGGTTACAATACTGAAAATACAACATGCTGAATATCCAAGCAATGAGATAGTAGTATTTGTATACTGTTTAGTAGTAGTATACAAATATATCACCCCCAGTATTTCCCAACTAAACCTGGAATAATTTAAATGCTTAAATATTAAGAAACCAAGCACAGTTAAAAACCTTTTGAGGCCTATATCAAAAGATTTGTTCAGAACTGCTTTAAGTTATAGTATGGTTATCAAAGTTCAGAAGAAGAATTCAAAATGACCATGTGCTTCTTTTTTTAAAATGTACATTTTTAATGTGGGACAGCCTTAGGGAATGTGGGACAGAGCTAAAATTAGCCTTCTAGAAACAAGAAATCCTTTCGTTATCCTTTCTACATAAACAAGGGCTGCCAATTTGTCGCCATCATTGTCAGCAGACAAAAGCAAACCAAGACTGCAGCCAGACCACATTAAATAAAAGACATAGTAATTCCAGAGGCTGCCTAGAAGCCCACTGGGGTGTAAAGTCAAAACTGAAGCCTGCTTGTCAGCTATTTCCATAAAAGAACCAGAAGAAACAGTGACACTGCTATACAACAAAAAGGTCAAGGAGTTCATAGCCTTTTCATGACCCCAACAAGTCAAGGTCAAAAGATTCAGGTAGCAACTTGGCCTGGGCATAAGTTACTTGTTCAAATGAATTGTTTTAACAAATCAGCTTTGGTCAATTAAACCTAACAAGACATGTTGCATCACATAGCAGGGTTCCTGACATTGAGGCCAGGAGCTGAGACTGGCCTCATAAAACAAGGCTTTTAACATGGCATAACAAATTTAAGGTAATCCATCTAGAAACCTCAGACATCAGCAGAATAAAATGCAAGCTGCCCTTACCAAGAGTAGTTTTCACATTTTTTCATCTCAGAGTACTGAACCAAAATTATCCCATTTTATTCCCCGCTGTATTAATAAAAATTATATCCATATATAAAACAGAAAAGTATTTAGCTTTTTAAAATGCTAGATTTGCAGCACAATTCTAGGTAATTTATTCAGATGTGTATCTCATTATGTGAGATAAGCTTTAATGTAACACTATTGTTAGAACCTTTTGAGCTTTCTCCTAAGTGTTTATAGCAGTCTTCTCCAACTTGGGTGACCTCCAGACATGTGAACTTCAACTCCCAAAATTCTCAAACAGTAGTTTTTGCTAAGAATTTTGGAAGCTGAACTTCACACATACAGAGATGTATATGATTGTATAATTTCTGCTCTAACTTCACGCTCAATCTTCATCATATTCAAAGTGAATCTATCTACATTACTCTTTCTCAGAGCCTCATGTGTTGGATTTAAACCCCCATTAGAAATATCGAACAGCTATTTTAAATAGTAGAAGGCTTCCACCAAGTCAGTCCTTAGATTGAGTTAGAAATATAAAATAGATATACCTAAAATAATAGCCACTAAATATTAAGAACTGTGAAACACAAGAATTCATGACATCATGTAAAACAACACAAGTCATCCAGTCCATTTTATTTAGCACTTTATGTGGTGAAGGCCAATAGAAGGTCAGCCCTATGAATCCTTAGCAAATGTCCTTAGAAGATCTAGGGAAGAGATGGAACATCCCCCAAATATCAAGAACTTTCTTCACAATGATTTAAAACTAATCTAATATTACATTTCTTAGATATAACATACATTTGGGGAATGCCTACAAGTGTGAATTATACATATGCAAGCAAATCAAAATTGGCAAGGACTCCCTGTCTTCTTGTTTGCCAGCATGCAATGTGTGAAGCAGCCCATCATCCTTGGAAGTCATAGCCAATATTTTTTATTTCTCGATTAGATAAGAAAATGTGACAATGATTAATTCTTTAATAGATATTTTTACTACATAGAATAAACAATATTTCTGATGTAAAATAGCTAAGATCTATCCTATCTCATGAATTATACTGTGTGCCACCATTGTATAATGTAGGAGATGGCAACACATGGAACTCCAGATGCTACAATAACCTCACTCCCAGCACTCCTAAACAACATAGCCAATATACTAGAGAACTGTGGTCCAGCAACATCTGGAAGGCCATATAGGACACAACCATTATTTAATCACTGAAAATTCAAAACTGTCAAATTCTATCTGTTAAACTTGCAAGTTTTTTAAAATGTACATTTTAAATATGTGTGATAATTAATCAGAGCAGAGATGGCAAAATAATTTAACCCCCTTCTCCCCTGCTAGCAACCTGAAGAAAAATCCTGCTCTGAACCTACTACTTCCAGGAAGAGGGAACTCTTCATGACACTATTGTGAAGTCTCTCCAAAATTAAGTACCAGTTTTAGAAGATGGATTTTCCTCAGGACCACAGCAAAAATAATAACAGCTACATTTCATTTCTAATCCTTTGATTATTAGCTCTAGCAACTGCTGTTATTTGCATCTTTAAAACCTTTCGTTAATTATAAAATATACATTTACAGCTCATATCCACAAGACCAAATTATACACCTTGAATATGTGCTAAATACATCCAGTAATTGGATTTTATATCATCCTTTGCACAAACTTGTGAAATTTACCAAACATGAATATTATATCAATCATCTAATTGAAGCTTAATGTATTCAAGTTTTATAAGATTAGGCTAATTTAAGAATGTTCTCCATCTATTATTGACTGACATTTAATGTTGCATGAATGGGCTTCTGCTTGTGCAACAAACTGTTTTCTCCCTTCCTTCCAGAGTCCTCTTAAACTAACACTAGAGTGTCCCCACAACTTGTTACAGCAGATTGTGGGACACAGATAAAAAG
Source organism: Charina bottae (assembly GCA_023362775.1). Classification (NCBI taxonomy): domain Eukaryota; kingdom Metazoa; phylum Chordata; class Lepidosauria; order Squamata; family Charinaidae; genus Charina; species Charina bottae. The sequence continues at coordinate 197,034,814 of JALMGJ010000002.1, read as the reverse complement.
AGAAAATTGTTCTGCTTATAAATACTGCTCTGTTGGTGAACAAACTTCCATCTGGATTCTTCCCACACAAATAAAATAACTATAGTGTCTCAAGAGGAGCTTTCCTGTTCAACATTCTGTACAATCATGCCATAAGGGTATAGGTTTATTTTAATGATACATGCTTATCAGAAGATACTATCAGAAATTGAACTTTTAACTTATCCACGAGTTACCAAAAAAACTTTTAACCAAAATAGTAATTATATATTAGCTGTTACTTCTACATAGCAGAGTTTGTTCAATAGTATAGTAGAAATTATTCTGAAAAACTTTCCTTTAAATAAAGTTTTTATTAATTACCTACTTCTAATTTTATCTCAGGATATTAGAAAACACATATTTGTTACTAAATTAACTGATTCAAAACATTAAATACTTGTTTTCTACCAAAATACAAACTAAGAGGCAATAAGACTTGTTTCTAAAAGTCCTTTTATAAGAGCAGAAAGGCATTACTGCTTCCTAAAGCTAGTTCTGCCGCATTCTTTCAACTAATCTGCCTTGCTGCTGGTCCCCCTCCCCATGCACCTTATTATTCCAAACAATCCAGAGACCCTCAGAAATGGTGCTAGAAACAAGAAATTGCAATAGCTAAGAAACTATGTTGCATACACTGGGTTCCATTTAGTCTTCTCTGATCCAATCCATTAATTCAGCTCCAACATTTCTAAATAAAATTAAGTCCTTCTCTTCAAAAGACTGAATTTTTAAAAAGTTACAATACAATCCTGAAAAATGACATCAGTACAAACATAATATTTTTACATGTAAGGGAAACAATGAGTCACCAGGTACATTCAAATTTGGCAGCAGCCATTTTGCGCAAACATCTTCAATGGCCGGGTATACACATCACATTAAACCATGGTTTGTACAATAAGCAAAAATGGCTGAGTTCACACAATATGCTACAATGTGGTTTATAAACCACAGTGGCTGTGCTCATACTTCTAGATCTGTGGACTTTGACTTTATTGCACAAACAATATGAGTGACTTCTACAGAGACTTGCCACCACTGACATAATTACACTAATTTTTACATAGAAAACTGCATGAACAAATGACTATTATCCACACTCTCTGAAGTCATCCTTAGGAACATAGAAATGCACTTCATATCTCATGTGAAGCACAACATATCTATTTTATAGTAGTCTAGGAAAATGCTAAATCAAGAATAACATTGTTCCATAATATAACATTATTTTTGCATTGTTGTTGTTGTTCAGTCATTTAGTCGTGTCCAACTCTTTGTGACCTCATGGACCATAGCACGCCTTTTGCATTACTACACAGTTTATTCCAAATATACTAATTTTTAAACTGCCATTTCACTGTGGGCAAAATATATTATCACATTATTCTCTCAAAATATTAATTCTAATAGTTCTAAAATGGCCAATTCACTGTTAAAAGGTAGTTTAGTTACTTAATATTTTAACTGTTTTGGTAAGTAGTAGCAGATTACTTTTTAAGTTATAGTACATATACTTTGTACTTAAGCTTGTACCTTAACTTAGCCTTTATGACTGGAAAATTGACAGGTCAAGATGATTGTTTTCAACATTATTTTAACTGTTAAAAATTCTCATTCAATTTACACTTATTAGTATCAGCCAACATACAGTATATAGTCACACACACAAAATATACTGAAATAACTCAGGAAGTTGAGTTGTCAAGTATTTTTTTAAGTTTCTCTTTATAAAGCTCCTTTAAAAATAAGCTATCTTTATCTTAACATCTATTACTGCATTAACATTGTAGGGGGAGGGGGAGAAGAATAGCCAAGACCTAATGTCAGTGTCCTCAATGAATTAATACAGAATTGCAACACAGCTGCAACTTGGGTATGCTTAGTAAGATTCTCTAAAGATGATACTTATAATGTAAACTACTGCCACTCTGCCAAGGTAATACACATTCTAGGTATAATAAGATAAACTACAAATGTTGAAGGCATGTGACTTGAATATAATGCCAACGAAGAAAATGTGGGTCTTTCAATGAGATATGCACATTTCTTACTATATTCTTATAATCAAGTTTTCTGTTTTCTCTTATTCTAAGATCATTTTCCCAAACTAGCAGTCACCTGATCTCTTCCCTCTTTTTCTCCTACAGACATGACACACATTGGCGATTCTGGGCTCATGTAGGCCAGATTTCCTTCATGTGGCTTTTTGGGTAAAACTGCTACTCTATTAATTAAGAGAATAATGGAGGTTAGCATGAAAACAATATTACTACTATCTAGGAAACACAAGCAGCAGTGCCTCAGCCTCTGCATTGGCCCTGGGAGCCAACTCATGGAGCTACTTCCAAAAATAATTGACGTTTTACAATCTGGAAATCCAAGCGCACCCAAACGCAAACCGGGATGAACTATATCTTTCTGCTGAAAACAAAATACATTTCTATCTACCTTTAACTGATAAATGGAAGCAGTATTACAGACTCTTAATATATTTAATCAATGTGCTAAAACAGTTACGTAAGATTATTGAAATAAGAAACATGGTGCAACTGCATGACATATAATAAGACTTAAAAACACTTGGTGTTACTAAGTACACATAATATATCCCAAGATGCATTAGGCAGCTAAAATAAAAACATGTAATTCTTTACAACTTCAACAGAACAGCAAACACTAGGACAATTAAATTATTTAGAAAAGAAATACACATCAAAAATAGTTTATTTCAATAAAAAAGAGGAACTTTTAAAATGTGCTGCTGTAGAACTAAAAAAGTTATCTATTAGAGGAAGGATTTCTTTTATCTGAAGTTCTACTGCAGCAAATAAATACAACAGCTTTCATTCAGTGATTGTCAAAAAACTTTCCAATGTGCCCACTGCAATGCAGATGCCAACCAACGAATCAAAGGCATTCAGAAACTAGACAAAGAGGGTTTGATGCCAACCTCGGTGCCACTGGCAACCATTATTGGCATCAAGCACATTGTCTGCTTTTCCTCCCCCACTCTGCTGGCACTTAACAAAATGGCGCTTCTTGTAGAAACGGAACACAGCGTAAGAGCTGTACTGATTGAATCAAATATTACCAACTGATTTTATAGACTGAAATACAGCCTGTACCAAATGAAAGAAACTAATAAATATATCCTTTTTCAGTTAAGCAAGATATTGTAATCCTAATTCTTAATTTTGAAATGAATTTAACTAAAACATGTAACATTTAAATAAATGTTTTTAAAACGGGCTTCCTGCTTCATCTGAACACCTGTAGACCACAAATTATTTTAAGCCTATTTTCTGCCCCCAGCTAGCAATAGGAATCAACATCAAATAACAATTTCTCTCGTGTTTTAAAATTTTAAGATAGGAATTCTGAAAAAAACAAAACGATGGCAAGAGAGAGAGGGGCAGTTTTTTCTGAAAAAAAATAGCTAAATATAGTCAATATCATAACTTGGCAGACTGGTCTATATTTCTTTCTTCAATGCAGATTTGGAAAAACTGAACGAATCCTCTCCATCAAATCATAAAAATGACTTATATTTCTAGATCAAGGAATTCTCAATATATTGTAACATTACTCTGCTCTGCAATGCGGATACCAACCAACAAATCACAGGCATTCTAGGCTAAACAAAGAAGGTCCAATGCCAATCTTGGTGCCACTGGCAACCATTCCTGGCTCTCAAACTATTCTACATGTTTTTGCCAACGCTTTAATATAGCTCTATTTTATTCTTTCATTCATTCAAGAATTTTATCCTTTTTCAACTCTCTGTCCATGAACTTTCCTCATCTTCCCGCCCGCTGATGAAATATTATCAAATAAATGTTCATATACTTAGCTAGAAAACCAACTCCCTTTAAAAAGATTATTAGTTTGATAGACATCATGTATATACATTTTGCAAACTTAGCTTGCCTTCACTCCCTGCCTGCCAAAGGATTAAGAGTAAGCTATTTTGAGAATAATTCAAACCTAGAATCTTTTTCTATACAAAGGAAAAAATGGCTGAGAGTATATTTCTACTACAAAAACAGTAACTGTTAGCAAACCTCCAGAAAAGCCTTTAGCAGATTGTTAACTGGATATATCATTTGTGATAGCGTCTGTCTACAGGTGACCTGATACAAAGAGAGATACCAACTTTTCATCCACAATTGTCACTAACTGAAAGAATATTAGAAAAGTCCAAGCAGTCTTAGAGAACATTTACATTATTTTGACAGTTCATACACGATCCATGATATCAATCTGATATTACCAGTGTTTCCTTTTACCTCTATCCTTCTCTCAATGCAAGTAAACACAGCATCTGAAGAAATACATACGGACAGATATAAAAATGCTGCTTCAATGTTATTTTCAGCTATAGGTTACTTCCAAATGGAGATAATATGCAACCAAGTGAAATATTCAATCATCAATTCACTAACTATATTTAACATACAATTTCACATATAGTTTAACATAACTAAGTTAACTATATTTAACACTTGTTTTAGTTACTGAACATTACATTTTTAAAATATCCTTTCAGGTAAAGGAGATACATAGTTCGTACGATTAGATCAAAATTTTCACTACAAATTGCTTTACTTCCGAGATTAATTTGCAGTACATTTAAATAGTCCTAGAGGTCTCACTGAGTTAAGTGAGGCTCTCCTTCAATCCCATTCACAGGAATGCAGACTTAGATTACAAGAATTTTCAAATGCATACCACAGCAAAGCATGGAAAGTTAGACATGCTTAATTCACATTAAAACCAATGGAACATAAATAGTATTCACTTACTCTGAACTGGAATCCAGCCTACATTTTATAACTGTTCTCATTGTTGAAAAAGAGAACAAGGTATTATTTTCCTTTTATTTCTGATTTTCAAGGTAAAGCTATTATACAGTAACTGTATATAAAGTTAGAAGTTAGCAATGACAATACCAGACTGAATTATACAAAATCAACACTAAGAATACTAAGAAAAAGCCAAGTCTTTTGGTAACACCAGAAACATGGAAAGTAATTTTACTTTTTTATGTTTGTATTAACATTTCCCATCTACCTTTCTTTTGGCAATCTCCAGTACCAGGCCAATTTATGCAAAAAGCCGCCATCTGCAAATACTGCACGATTAAAGTTTACTCCTAACTTAGACATATTTATTATATGATTCTAGAAACTATCTACTATAATGGTTAGAGGCTTTACTCTAAACAATGTAATAAAGAAAAACAAAACAAAGCAAGTTCTACATTAGATCAAATATTATCATTGAACACAAATTATCTAACCACATATATGACCCTAATGTTAACTACAGAAGTTTTTCACTAAGTTTTAATGTAACTTGAAGTAACTTTATTTAAGCAACATTTTAAAATCTGAATACAGAAGTTATTTCATTCAAAGTTTGGAGGAAGGTCATACTATGAACACTAAGACAACTATATAACATATTTATGTTTACTGTGTAACAATAATTCAGACTATATGCCATTTCTTGTTTTTTCATCACAGTCTTTTATCATATTTAATAGTTTTATTTTCAAAATGAATAGAGAACATTATAGCAAATAGGTGGCTATGAATTTTAAAAAACGGATATAGTTGTTATGAATGTATAGGCTATGAATACGATTTGTTCTGTAATGCACATCAAAATCATTCCTAGCATTTTCAACTCCCTTTTATAACAAGTATTAACATGCATTTTGGGTACTCCTGCATCTAATGTATACATTAGCAAGCACATATCCGTAGCTATGCAAATATATGAAACGTTTACACCTTTTTTAAAAAATCAAAAGGTGGTTTAGCATATTCATGTTTGTATATACAGTATATATATACATATGTATATTAAAAAAGCCCTACCTTGATCCTGCACATAGTATGCCAGAAACAAATCAAGCTCCTTGACTGATACTGTTATGTGATGTGGCTGAACGCAAAGTGCTGGATTTGTGCAATGGGGGGATTTCATGAGCCGTTCTCCATCCGTACTTTCCAGGGGGATACCTTTAAAAAGGATCACCATGACTAGATCCAGGCGCCAGACTTTGTCTGCTTGTCTAAGGCAGTCGATTCTCCTAATCTTGCCCTTCTGGTCAGGATTGGATAATACACAGCATGGGTGCTTCTTCCCAGTAACAGTAAGCACAAAATCCTCTCGATATTCTTGGCGGATATCTTTGCGCAATTTGGCGAGAAGCCTGGATGCCCATTTCTGTTTAATTTCTGGCTTTTCACTAAGTAACTCATCCTTGACTGCTCTTTCTTCATCTTTTGACATTCGCTTTTCATGTTTTTTAAAGTACTTGCGTTTTCGAGCCTGAAGGTTGAACCAAGTGTAGGCAATTGCACGGACATGTGGAAGAAGTGCCTCAATGAATGGGTGAAATTCATCCTGTTGGTAGAAACAAAAAGAAAAAGAAGAAAAAATTGAGGGATCACTTTCATTTATACAATGAAGAACAATTATTTCTGGAAAAAATATGAATAAAATGCAAGGTTATTAAATGGGCATTCCTAAGCATTTTTTAGGAGCATTTACAATACCCAGAAAAGATACATACGTATTTTAAAAATTTATAACTATATTTCACTTATGGAAGTGCATTAACATTTTATATTACACCAATTCCTTGGACTTGGTTCCAGACTGATATACAATTATATTAGTTTAAAATGAAACAAAATGCTCTGGGATTTTGAATATTTTTACTGATTTATTGATTCACCAAACACTTCCAATTTAAGAAAAATTGGCGCTGCAAATTTTAAGACAAATGAGCAGAAATGATGTAAATGTAGAAGTTAATAGTACAAATAATTCCCCTTCTGTATGATTCAGAAACACTATGTTATACATGTTAAATGTTGTGCTATGTTGTTCCCGCTTTTGGAACTTGCTCTCAGTAAGCGACTGATGACAACACCAAGACTATGAACAATGAAATACGACCCCATTCCCTTATCAATCACCCAACATTCCAATGATAAAACAGTATTATTCTAGCAGAAATAACCACAAATCAAGAAAGAAGGCAAGAAAGGCCAAAGGAATTACACAATCCCAATAAAATTGGAGTGTCTTTTAGTGTTCCCCAGCTGCCTATGTTTCTCTGCTTAACTTTACCAATTTTTTTAAAAACTGAAAATTACATGGAACAGATTTGTTCCATTCCACTGTGGAGTACAAAGCCTCACAAAGTTAATTACCTATTAATGGTTCTCAAGTATGTAATAATTATTTGACCCCACTCCAGGAAAAAAAAACCTCTAAGATACACAAAGAAAAAAGGATAATGTGAAACAAACTTTGCCTTTCTTTGTGATTCAATACTCTGTGGCAGAGTGACATTAATACTGCATTATTGGATAAACTTGTTTTTCTGAAATATACACAGATGTATTAGACATGAAGAACTCTTCCTCCTAAAGGTTTTACCTAAAGATTCATATAGATTTTCTACATTTTATTATTTGTTTTAACTGACTAAACTTTGGCTGTAAATGTTAGCAATTACATTATTTTGATCAATAAGAGGTACCTATCTTAAGCTGTATCTTACAGATATGTTCCGTCATTGTCACATACAGTATATGATTAGCCTCTAAGCAAAATTATTTCTATAGACCTAGCACCTATCATATTAAGAATTTGAAAGAAAATTGTGGCAAAAGAAGGCCACGGTTACTCATTCCTTTGTTTGACCTATTATTTTTCTTAGACCATATTAGTTAATTCAAACTGAATTTGAATCACAATACAGTAAAATATTGTATTGATGCTAAAATTAGACCTGATGTAATTAAACTGTATTTTTCAAGCAAACTGAACATATGTATTAATACTGAAACACTTAATTGGAGGGCAAATGTCATTGATTTTAAGAATCTTATTAAAAATACATATTTGAGATTAAGAACTTTAAATTTATTTAAATTCAAAACACATTTAGTTTTATTAAACAGTTCATACACGCAACTAACACTTAACAAAAGTTCATGCAAACATTCACACTGATTACTGTTCTTTATACTAAATCCTGCATTTTTATGGATAAAAATAGCAAGACTTTACAGTAAAACTTTGTAGACTTACTTCAAAGGAAGTAAGACCGACCTGCAATGTTATTTCAACTTTGGTTTTATATATACCTCTTTCCTTTACAGGGCAAAAATTAATCAAACTAGAACAGAAATACAAGGAATAAAAATAATTATAGTACCAAGTAAAACAAAGTATCAAGCAATTACTAAAGGGACAAGCAATTCTGTACATAAATTTTACGATTTCTGTTACTTTAAGAGCACAAACTACATGGAGGAAAGAGTTAAACCACAATCTGCTCTTTGTGTGGGAAGAGAGCACAGTTCAGAGCAACCACAGCCCACGATAAGACTTCCCTATCTCAGTGCACTCTGGTGCCATTTTTTTTTACTACTAGTTTCTTTTTCTCAGAAATTGACTTCTATAAATTTTTTGTTTAAAAATGTATATTTTAATAATACATCTGTAAGTTAGAAGCAGCTAAGTAAATAAGAAATTACTAAAAGCTTAGAAATTGAATAGTTTGAAAGTGTGTTCAGTATTGTCTAAAAATTATTTTACCATATACTGTATTTAGCCCCATAAATTGCAATCCAAGATCCTATGATATTGATAATTCGGGTCATGGTATTTGGCATTTTAACAAAAAGCTTATGAAGGTTTGGATTTTAATGTTAGTTTATTTTAATTACATTTAGACAAATATAAACCCACCTGAATGCAACAGGATAAATGCATAGTATCTGTGATTACTATTGCTACTTATTTTGTATTTTTAAAATTATGGAACACATTGATCATAAACACTCAATTTTACATATACATCTTCTAGAATACATTTACTGCTATAAAAAAAGGAACTGAAAACTCCAAATTATCAGATGAAAAAGTACATTCATGTTTTAAAAAGTCATACATTAAACAGATGATCTTGGCATAAAATTAATATTTAAGTACAACTACAGTCGTTGATATACATCTTGACAATTATAACAACCCAAAACAGAATTCAGATAAGAACTGTTTCTTAAGTAGAACTTAGATCACATAGATTCTTTTCAAAAATGCTTATACACTATGAAATCTGATCTTTTGAAAGCAGCACAATACATGGAAAAAGTTTATATGGTATTTGCATATACTGTAGTAAAAACAAACAGCAAACTTTGTAACAGATAAATCAAGCTTTTCAGTTATTTTAACCACAGTGCTGATGGATCCTCAATCATGGTCAATTTCTACAATGTTTTCATGTATTTCCCTTCCTCTATAAAGAAACTTAAGTTTTTTCTCCAGAAAAAAAAATTGAAAATTATTTCCCATTTTTACCTTTCCCATTAGTTTGTTCCATGAGTTCAGAAAATTATTCCACAAAAAAAGGTAACATTGCAAAAATATATCCAAAGCTACGCACACTGTTATGTTTAATGTTCAATTTAGCAATTCTAGCTTAGAAATAAATACAGTAAATCTGTATTTACTGCTGGACTACTCATAAAATTTAACTATGAAAAAGACTCTTCAGTTGTGAGTACTAACAAACATAGGCAGCTATGGATGGACCTTAAAACTAAGTTGATATTAATTGCACAAAAGAAAATTTTTGTTATTAGCTGAAAAATCAGCTAATCCTCTGTTCTATTTAACCAGTTTAGGTTTCCAAGATATAAAATGTCTACTCACACCTCATCTATTCTTATATCCTGATTTCAATGTAACTTAATTTGACTCCAGGTTAATCACAACCTATACAATAAAGTAACAGTTCCCAACATGCAGCTATTTTTATATAGATTCTTTAAAAAAAATTATCAAATGCATGTTCTATACAGTTTTTAGCCAATCAAGTACTCCTTTTACTCTAGTTTCGAAGATTTCTAAGAACAAATATATTATAAAGTACTACAATATTATGCTCACCATAAACCTAACTGGTGTACAAACATGGGACAATGGGTACGCATTCAAAACTTGGGGGGGCTGGATTTTGTCCCGTTCTTAACTTACAGTAATATATCATTCATTCTTTAAGTATGTGAATCACAAATTCACAAAGTAAATAGGAAAGCAATTCAGAAATCATTTAGGAAAAACAGTACACATTTCATTTCAAAATTAGCGGGCATTTTGTTGAACCACTTGACTTATCTTAAATTGATCAATACTAGGTTTGCCGTAAAACTGTTTCAGACTTGTAGATTGCATGCAAACCACACACCTAAATAATTTATTTTGTTTTGGAAAAGACAAAGTGACATTTAATAGTATCTTATGGCAAATAAGCAATTGATAAAACTTGCTTAATAACATCCATGGAAAATTTTAATACTTCCCTTTAATACATCCAGGCACAAATATCCTATTCTAAAACATCCACATGAACTGAGGCATTAGGCCAGAAACAGCAATGGATTATACCTTATGTTACAATTAAAGCATCTTACATTTAAAACTTAAGATACATTTTCATCTATATCTACTATCAGCACAGAAAACCAAATACAATGATCTTAGGGCAATAATCATGGTTTTGCAAGTGAGTCCTATGAAACTAGCAAATATTTTTAATATGGCTTGTAGAAGTCCCCTTAAATATCAAATGTTATATACAAGGGGGGAAAAAACAGTATATTGAATTTTACAATGTTTGTGCCCCTGGCAATATATCAAGAGACATATAAAATGTGTGTGTGAGCGCATGTGTGTAAATGCTGACTTTTTATAATTTCTCAAATACCTTACAACACTTTTTACACCTGTTTTGCTTCAGGAAAGTTCCCATTTACTTGCTGAAAAGATTCCTAAGTTAATCACACTTTGATGCCAAACAAAATATAAACAATAAAAACGTGTCAGCCAAAAAGCTACAGGACTGTATCCAGGACTGAATAATCCTTATCACTGTTTAAATCTTCATTCATAATTCTGTGAATGCTCCAGTCCAACAGAATTACAATGGTTTCCAATTGTCAAAGGAAATCTTTATTATTTTGATCATATTATACCAGCCAAAATATTACATAACAAAGCCCTACTTCTTCCCACAAGTATTAGCTATACCAGTATATGTTAAAGTGTTCAAATTGTACCTTAAGATTTTAACCAGACCTGATCATTATTGACCTGGAATATATTCCATCAACTTAATGAATGAAAAATGGTACAAATGTCACATGCTGCAGACACTGAAACATCTCAAAGGCACTTTCTGTGCTGTAATTTATATTGGATCCAACTCTCCAATCCATTTTTTTTTACTTCTGAAACTTCCATGCCACCAATCTTTGCTCCAATCCCACCATGTGTTGAAATTCTATCTTATGGGAATGGAAACTATTAAATAAACGTATGGTTTGTCTAAATGTTCTTCGAAGTAAAAGCATGTATGTGTAGTGTAGAAAATTACTCAGTTTTAAAAGGACAGGAATGTCTGCAGGCCTAATATAACAGGAAAGGTTCAGTTTTCCTTATGACCTTGGGTGTTCACTTTAAAAAGTTTCAAGTACCGGAATTTATCAAGAAAAAATGTATTGGATAATCAAATAAGAAAACCTTCCGCTCAGTCACCTTTTCTCAAACCAACCTCAAGTATATATGATTAATTCAGCATGGGATGGTATTATGTTACTAGTCATTGCTTAATTAAAAATAAAGGAACACTTTCCTTTTTCAGCCTAAGTATAGACTGCAAAACAGACCATTATTTTGTTGGCGAATTCACGTGAATCCACCCGACGTTGTTGTTGGTTCTAGTTTTAATCACTCCTTTCCTGAAAGAGTAATTTAATAATACTCGTTTATCACTGGCATTCTGAACTATTTATATTATTTCCTCCTTATCCCCCACACACACCTTCAAATAGGTTTTTACAACAGGTACATACATTTTTAGCTTTCTTCCCCCCAATAAAAACCAAGGGCGGAACGAGTATTCCTTTGAACAGTTCTAACTATAGGCGCCCAGTGCAACTCGAATACAAGTTTACTTACCCCCTTCAAAAAAAATAAAGGAAAAGAAAGAAAAGGCGGCTATACCTGAGTGAGACAGATGGGAGAATACATCATGACTTCGCTCTAAGATAGCACTTCTGCCGAGAGGAAAAGTATCAAAAGCGCAACGGTTTCATCTATTCATTTTACAATCATCTAACGCTTCCAAAAGGAAAAGATGGATCAGGAGCAAGCTCTGCCTTGAATCGCCACAACTTCGCAACCAGCCCCAGTCCTCCTTAAATAGCCAAAGATTCAAGTTCACTCCGAGCGCTAGATTTCCCGGGGTGAAATCCAATCTACACTTTTAACCCTCTTGTTCTCGGCGGCGGTTCACTCTTGCTGCTGTTTGCAGTGGCTGCTGGTGAATTGGGACAGGAGGAGGAGGAATTGGGGGTGGGGGTGGGGGTTGAATGGAATGCAGGGAGTTAAGGGGGGGTCGGGATATTTTTCCTTCCTCGCGTTGCTTTTTCCTCTCTCCCGGATTTCCAAGTGCTTTGGAAAAGCTGCTAGCGGGATATACCACGGTACTATCAACCACGTTGCCAAAGTTCAAGGTTGCAGCGGCGGAGCAGGAAAATCCTGGTGTATAGTGGCAGGCGAAACTTTGCAACAGCCCTGTGCAGTAGAGCGCCAACCAGGGAGTGTGCGCGCGCGTCCCCCAAGGCTGCAAAAACAGTTCGCAGCAGCGCGCAATCGCTAGGCTTCTCTCGCAGCCGCCTGTGCCTCTCTCTGTCTCTCCACCCCCTTTCTCTGTGGATAATGTTCAGAGCCTGCTTTTCAAACGCCCACTGTAATAAAAATGATCTCTTGAAAATTCAAAACGATCAATCTCTTGTTTCCCCTCCTCCCCCTCCCTTACACTCTTTCCCCTTTCTTCTTGTACTGGTTTCTGCAAGACCTGGAAGTTCAGCGGGGGGGGGGGCATTTTACCGAGAGCTTTTCTCTGGCCCTTCCTTCGTTGTAGCTTTTTCCCCAAACACGACTTCAGGATTTCGGTTTATTATTTAATTACACCATCGACGCATACATCCCTCCGCCGCCGCTGCTGCTGCAAACTCATTCCTTCCCTCCCATGAGCCCCCTCCTTTCCCTTTTCCCTGTCTGTCCTCTTCAATCACCGCCGTACTGTACTAGAGCTTGGCCGCATATTTTACAAACGCGCCTGCTTTTCGCACACACTCTCACTTTCCTTCCCCTTCGAGGGGGAACTGAAAAGCGGGTCCGTTTGGGGGAACTGGGGATTATTATTGTACCTCAAGTTCTGGGAGAGCGAAAGGAACCGAGCAACAACACCGCCCGATGGAAAATTCTTTCACAGGGGGTGGGGGGGAGACTGACAAAGGGTGGGGCGAAAGAAACCCCAACCCAGCCTCTCTGCAGACCCTGAATATCGCCGCTCAAGGGGAGGGGGCTACAAAGCGGGAAACTTTGCCTCCTCGCTACTGATTAGACAACAGGAATGGAGGGGGAAGGAAATGCGCGTTGGCGGCTCTTCCTCTGCATACGTTTGCAGCATAGGCAGCGTCTGGAAACCCGCGACCCTGTCGTCTACATGTGGAGCAAGGTCACCGAAGTGAAGACTCGCTCAGATCTCTTCCTCACCCCACCCTTACAAGGGAAAGCCAGCATACTCTTTGCAGACCCCATGGTGGAAAGGCGCCATGCTCGTAGGGAACCCCTTCCACGTGGCCTCCATCCCCGCCCGAGACGTTCACTCTTGCCCATAAGTGATTTGGGGGGTCTGTTTCGGGCAGGGTTTTCCACCAGGGTGCGATAAGGAAATGGGTGGCGGCTCCCCGAGGGAGGCGAAAAAACGAAAAGCCTGCTGCTGTAGCAATACGCTAGTCTGCTTTCAATCTCACCCACCAGCCCGTGCCAAGAAGAAGTTCGCGCCCGCGGGTTTCCCCCTCCCCCAGGAATGCAGCATATTAAAACACACACGCACTAACTAACGACGTTCTCACACTCGCCCTAAGGCGGGAAATCAGTTTTTAAGAACATTCTCCTTTTCCCTTTGCACCCATGTGTGTATATAAACTTGCAAGCTGGGCATTACCATTTGTGCATTTGACTAAAAGCGTACTCAAGACTAGGAAAAGTTCTCCACGACACAGACATTTAATGAGTTCCGAAATCGCCCCTGAACTCTGCTTAACGTTGCTTCGTCGGACTATTAGGCTCCCCTGCTTTAAACAGCAAATAAAGTGGCTAAAAGAAATACAGACGGAAGAGAACACCAAATCCAGGAGATTAGCATGATCAGGGTGTCCACCGGCCTTTCATTTTCAACTACACCTACGCTACAGCTTCGTAAGGCCATACGGGCCTAGAAAAGGAAAAAAATACCAAGACTTTCTGCACCGCCTTGACACCTGCGGACTTTGATCCGAGGAACGCCCAGGCAAAGCAAACCCGGAGCCCTTCCACCGAAGTCCTTGCAGACGGAGGGCTTCGAGGCTACCAGCCCAAAGGCATTGTGCAACTGTTCCGCCTCGCCCCCGCCCCGCCCGGCGATGGGAAAGCGCCCCGAGCATGAGGGAAGGCGACTGCTCGAGCCAAGCTCCCTCCACAACCAGCACTTGCCTGCCTCGGGTAAAGTGGTCCCCGGAGCGTCCTCCTTCAGCCCCTTTTCCCTCCCCATCGTGTGAACTGTTTGGAAAGGGCCGGTTGACTTTCGCGTTTGCAAAGTGCATTTCTCCGGGTCAGGCATTTCACCACGAAACATCGACGGGAGGCAGGTTCAAGTCAACCATGAAATGGTCACTTCTTAACCCCGTCCTGTCCTCATTAGGGAAATATTCAAACACAGCCTGTTCTCAAAGGGGGCTCTTAATGAGGATAACTTGCCAAGGCGACCAGCTGCAATTCTCATAAATTTACAAACGGAAGGCAGGGGAAGGAAGTGAAGGGGGCTCAGACAAAGCAGGTAACGTCAACGCAAGCAGCGAAGTCCAACCTATTAAGCCTTCAAAAGCAGCCACCTTAATGGAGGTGCAATTCTAAGCTGGCGGGGAAATAATACATAAATTACATTCTTTCTCCCTATTAAAGGAATGATATAGGAACAAAATTTTGAATATAATAGTACAAGATGTAGCAAAGTTATTTCAGGATTAACCACACAGAACTTTCAAAACCACTTTAAAAATGGTGTGAGCCTATTTTCCTTACATCCTGTGAATTCTCAGCATATCTTCACTAAATTTCTTTGCCCAAAATTCTTCATTTCAACTGTTTGACACTTGCATAAGACATTATTTGGGGCATCAGTTGAAGCCAATAGTCTCCTTCCATTTTCCTTTGAAATCACAAACTACAGAAATCTTCTGCAAGCAACTGGGCTATGCTAATAAGTTAGAAAGCCAGAAACACAGGAAAAAGAAACAAAAGCAAATTAAGAACTAATACCAGTACACACGTCCCAATAAGGCATTGTTTATTTAACTGGGGGGGGGGGGGTTAGGAAAAGAAAACCACATTTAGCTGGGTTTGGACAGCACACTAAGCCATAACCATGAGCGGCTGGATTCATACAACACAGCAAGACAAAACCAAATGAATTGCATTGTGCCTGGGTTTACATAATCCATTAAGCCATAGTTTGGTTAGGTTGGTTTGGGCTCGGCATACTAGGAGTATTCAACCATGTAATGCAAACCATACTGGTTTATAACTATAATTTATGGCTTCATGTAGGTTGAACCTACAAATTATGGGTTACTGAATAAACCATGGTTAAGCAAACCACCGCTTATCATATAAGAACTCTTCAGTGAAACCTGAGATCACAAGAGCTAATACTATGTATAAAATTATGCAATGTAATTTTTTTTAATGATACAAAGGTGCAGTTTAAATAACCTGTATTTAATCTGCTGATCACAAATAATAATTGCAACAGATACATTTTAAATGAAAACATGTGAGAATAAGACGCATTTTTTCCTATGTACTTATAGCATTTCAATCCTATAAATTTTCAATACTTTTCACTTTTATTTGGAAATAAAATCAACTCATTTCAGATTTCCATATGAATATATTTAAAATCACAATCTGTAAGTGTGATTGTTGCCCAAAATATAATTTCTGTTGTGAACTTTTCAAGCAGCAGGTCTTTATTTCTAATCTTTGATTCAGGGATAATACTTTGGTCCTTCTGAGTTGTCATGAAAAATTACAATGTGTGTGATGAGTTTGAACTATCTAAAGTGTTGAAGTATTATGCAAATGTTAGTTAGATTCTTGGTATTAAAAACTTGCGTATTTCTTATTTGAGACTTTCCTAAAATCAAAGAACAGCAAGACCCCCTTTCAGGCTTGCCACAGATTCAGGCCAACTTCCCCAGTGTTCACACTGACACAGAAATGTTTATCCATGTCTACCCATGGGTCATCTATTCAGGCATCCACATTTAGTATTGTTAATATTAATAAATAAAACACAATTTATTTATTTATTTTTATTTATTTATCACATTTATATCCCGCCCATCTCCCTCACAAGGAGGGACCCTGGGCGGTTCACAATAAAAGTTTAAAATCAATAAAAAGCCATAAATAACACTAATAATCAGTAAAAATACCTAATTACAATCTGATCCAAGCAATGGTAGATCTTATTTATCCCATGGGCCGGTAAGGTTGATCAAGGCAGATCAAAGAGACCAGCCAACCCCAAGACTGGCTATTCCCCTCCCTTCCCCAAGCATGGTGGCAAAACCAGGTCTTTAGATTTTTTCTAAAGTCCAGGAGAGAGGGGGCCGATCTTATTTCAGGGGGAAGAATATTCCAGAGGGCGGGGGCTGCTGCAGAGAAGACACGCCTCCTGGACCCCGTCAGATGGAACTCTCTTACAGACGGGGCTCGTAGCATGACCAGGTGGGATGGGTTGATGTGACAGGGATGAGACGCTCCCTCGGGTAACCTGGTCTCATGCCATGTAGGGCTTTAAAGGTGATAACCAACACCTTTAATTGAATCCGGAAGCAAACTGCAAACAATACTAGTCTGCCCCATGTTTACTAAGTTATATTCTATTGAATTAACCCAGTTCTCTGGATTTGCACAATACATTGAATGATAAACTAATTACACTGACTACATTCACATAACACACTGCCATACATCTGAGCTAAAACCTTGTCACAATTGAGTCTACATTCATGCCCTTAGATGCAGCTTGTCCAAGTCATTTTACTGCCTGTGACAAAATATGACTTCTTTTCTATTATTCCTACATAAATAGACTGGATTAGCAGTTAGCTTCGGTCCTCATCTGCACTTTAAACAGGACCATCATGCCCCTACAACCCCAGTCTCCCCCCTTGGCCCCATGACATTGCCCTTACCTTGCCTCCAGCCCATGAATGAAACAACCTAAGGTCATAATTGCTTTTATTCCTGTTTTTATTGATCATGTTGAGCCCACCTAGGATCACTATGTGAGATAGGTGGTTATATAAGTTCTTTAAATGACTAAATAAATAGGTGTAACAGTCGTGAAGTAATATATTTTCTCTTAAAGTGATACTATTCCACCATGCATTCCCTTGGAAAAAGGTCAGGCAAGCTGTTTTGGGCTTAACCAGAGTAGTACTTTGTTTCCTAAGCTCTCATCATCTGTCCCCTCCTTATTTTTGACACCAGCTTCTCTGCAAGATTCCAACAAATCGTTCAGCAGTGACTCAGAACAGATGCAGTAAAGTCAGGATAGGGATTAACAATGGGGACAAGCAGATGTTATGCTGGCATTCTTTTATGCTGAGTCAAGGGTGATAGATATCCAGTCCAATACGGAGGCACAGACTTAAATCTTATTTCAGCTTTGATAATGGTCAGATCATTCTTCTCACCTGAGAAAAGAAGGTTAACTTACAAAGCAAACTGTCCTGAGCATACCATTCTGTCCTCCAAGACAGGGCTGGTCAGTCTTCAGCCCCTGAAACCTTTCTTTTTTGCTCCTTCAGACCTCTATTACTGAAAAATAATAATGGAATTTCTGACTTTTGAAGGGAAAAACTCATGAAAACTCTTTTCATAGTAAGACTCCCCCAGAGGTCATTCAAAAACCAAAATAAAATCCCCTCCACTCTTCATCCTTCTCCATCCACTGTATCCCTCAAGTTTCTACAAATTTTAAGTGTGGCCATACTGGCCAAAAACACTTGTTCATTCTTGCACTAAGTGAACAGTGAGAAGCTGCAACTACTACATACTCCACAGCATCTAGAACAGTGTTTTCCAAACTGCTACCGTTGGCGACACACCAATGGCAGCAGCGGCGGAGGGGCACGCGGAGGGGTGCATGGGGGGCGCGCAGAAGTGTGTGCGGCAGTGACGGCGGCCTCTGCTAAAACGTGGAAGCACTGGTGGCGCACCCCCGCCGCTGCTTCCGGGTTGTGTGGCGACACACCAAACTATGTGTTGCGACATACTAAAGCAGGGCTTTCCAAAGTTTTCCCGCGGCGACACACCAACCGCAGTGGTGGTTTTCGCCACGGGAAAACCCAGAAGTGCCGCCGTTGCGGCAGCGCGCAAAAACCTGGAAGCGCTGCTGCCGCTTTCGGTTTTTGCACGCCGCCGTTGGTGTGTCACCGCGGGAAAACCCGGAAGCGCTGATGATGATCAGCGCTTCCGGGTTGTGTGGCGACACACCAGACTGTGTGTGGCGACACACTTTTGTGTTGCGACACACAGTTTGGAAAGCTCTGCACTAAAGTGTCGCGACACACAGTTTGGAAAGCTGTGATCTAGAACATGCTACCTGAAGAATATTGTGCAGCAGCCCCTGCATTTAGATACATGTAGAGTTACTGACTAGGTTTTCACAATACTGTAAGTTATAAAGCATTTTGTTTGTAGCTTAGTGTGTTGTATAAACTCAGTCATCCTGGTTTGTAAACCACAGCTTTCCTTAGTACAAACCCAATCAATTATGGTTTATTAAATAAAACCATGTGTAAGCAAACCATGAGTTAATTTGGACTGTATGAAATTATGTTCATATACAAGGCTAAGCCAAAACCAAACAAAACACATTATAGAACACAGTCCAAACTGTGTGTCGCGACACTTTAGTGCAGGGCTTTCCAAAGTTCCGCCGCTTGCGACACACCGGCGGTGGCGGCGGTGGCGCGGTGGGGCGCACGTGCACGGCGGCGCGTGCGTGCATGGCGGCGATGCGGGGGGGGGTGGCGGCGTAAGGGGGTGTGTGGCGGCGCGCGTGTGCATGGTGGCGGCGGCGGCTGCCGCTGCCTCTGTGCACACGCGCGCGCCGCCGCTTCCGGGTGGTGTGGCGACACACCAAGCTGTGTGTCACGACACACAGTTTGGAAAGCTCTGCTTTAGTGTGTCGCGACACACAGTCTGGTGTGTCGCCACACAACCCGGAAGCAGCAGCGGGGGTGTGAACGGCGGCGGTGGCAGCAGCGCGCCATCAGCGCTTCCGCATTTTAGCAGAGGCTGCCGCCGCTGCCGCCACCACCATGCACGCCCCCGCCACCGTGCACGCCCGCACCGCCACCGCTGCCACCGTTGGTGTGTCGCCAACGGCGGCACTTTAGAAAGCACTGTTATAGAACTAGGCCACTATCATAATGGCTGAGTTCACAAATCCCTATAAACTGTAATTTGACTAACTTAATAAACATTTGGCTAGATCCACACAACACACTAAATCATGAATGATGGTTTACAAACTACAGTGCTTAAGTTAAGAAAACACACTAATCCAAGACCAAAATAAGCCACATTCTGACTTAAGGCAATATGTGAACTCAACTAATATGAGCTTAAATGCCTTTGTTCCACATTTTGGTGGCCATTAGGAGAGAGTGCAGAGCCTTACAACTTGAAGGTTCAACATTTAAGTCTTTTAAAATGTTATAGGCTACAAGTGAAAATGCCTTCTCAATAATGGCACTTAACTGGGTAATACCAAAGAAGCACCTGTTGTAATGTGTTTTTAGTTCCAGGCATTGACCTTTTTATTCTCCAAGTATTTAAATCATGCTATACTGTACTTTTTAATATTGCTTTTTCCCTCATGATTTATTCTCTATTCTTTGTTTTCTTTGAACTTACCTGTTATTGTCCTAATATCACATTTTTATCCTGTTTTAATTTTGACTTTTCTTGTGAGGCACAACAGTTAAACAAATTTATACAATTTAAGATATATCCCTTCAAGAGAATAAATTAGATAAGCTGTAACACAGTATTAGTACTATTCAAAGACAGTGGAGCTCATTCCATAGGTAAATAAACATGAACATGATCTGAGACACACAGTGTTAACTACTGTTAACTCCTATGAGAAGTAAATAAACCTGATGGATTATTGCTAGTTTTATCACAATCCAAAAAGGAGCTTAATGACCTGATCTTACATATCTATACATAGTTAACATATTCATAGTGACAGGAAGCTGAGAAAACATAGGCAAACCATATTCATTTCCACTAAGACGGAAAAAAAGAACGACAGATCTGTGTCTGACTATAGCATGGAGAGGGGAATGGGAAAACTCTTGTAAAACTACAGTATGATTGTGCTTCTCAGTGTCCTTAGGTGCCCCACAGACATAAAGCCCAGCCCAGCCCAGCCTGCCCTTTCACTCACTGACACACCAACAAACCAGCACTACTAGCTTCACAAACAGCACTGTAACTGCAGGCTTTTCCAGGAACAAGACTGAAAGCCAAGACTAACCAAGCTCATTCCATAAAGGCATCTTTCAGAAGGGAGTGGAAATTGTTTTGTGATTCATCTAAATAAATGCCCATCTTTAATATTCCAAGCATAATAACCACATGCTAACAACATCCACTAGCTTTAGAAACTTTCTCCTGAGGACATGAAGTACAGTAATTACTTAAGTGTATACAGAAGCATAAACAGATAATGTGCACATGCCAAACTCAAACTTTTACCTGGAAGATATTTTAGATTGCCTCTTGCAGAATTAAGAAATGTCTCAATAGAAAACAAGATTTAGCACAAACAGTGCTTTGGTATGAAAAGGCTGCATAAAAGTTAACAAAATATACTGCTCATTTTGAAAATAACACTTTACATTGGAAGATACAAAATTGTATCTCCAAAATTCTATTAATCCACTTGTAGATTAGTCCACTTTTAGAACACTTCCTTATGCAAATATTATTTTGAGTGTGTGTGTGTGTTTATACTTCCCACGCTATCACAACAATTCCAGGCCAACTATAAATATATCTGTGCTATCACAATTATTCCAAACCCTGTAAGGAGCAAAATCTTTCAAAATGAAAGAAAACTCACTTCTGAAGTTGTGACTGGTACACAGATTTAAAAAAAATAATACACCCTACAACGATTTTCTTAGGTCTGCATTCTCAAATTATCTCTCCTCTACTAGGCCATTATGTGAACAGTCAGTTGATCCTCTTAAAACCTGTAACCTATAAATATTTATATAAACATTACTTTAAAGATGCACTCCGGAACCCCAAAACCGAATGACCAAAAACACTAAAATTGAGGAAAAGCTTGTATTGCCACAGCCCTACAACTGGATCTTTGTGGTCTTCCAAAGAATATCTCTAAGGATGAGGAATTTATGCAGAAATTTTAAAAACTTTAAAAGTCTACATTATAAAAGAATGAAAGAGCGAAGTATACTACACAAATTGTCAATTTAATAATCCACCAATAGATGACCATTTGGATCTAAGCATTTATAATCAGAGATTGCAGGATCAGTAAGGCTCGCTTTTCGACCTCATTTTCAGTATCATAGGCACATTATATATTGTGGGGACAAAATTAAGTAAAGAAATTATATTGTTAATTGTTTCACCACCTATCTGCACATGCAGAGCAATTAAGGGCATTATATATCTACCATTTTTCCTAGATTTCATGCATATGTATAGTTTGAAACTCACCAAGCAAGCAGCAGCGATTTTACTGCAACATAGGAAGTTAGCTGGCTCTACTGTATGCTTTATCAAAATCTAGAAACTCAGGAGGGTCTGACTGCTCCCCCCTCTCCTCCCTCCTGCATTCTCCATAGACAACAACTCAGTGTTTCCTTCTCTAGGTCTCAAACAAACCCTCCGTTCCTTCTGGCTTTATGTACTGTACCATACTGAAAATTTCACAAACACCTTCCAAAGTGCTTTACCAGTAATGTTTTTAAAGGATAGTGAAAGCTGAAAGGCCTACATCTAGATCACTGACAATATATGAGAAAAAGTGCTATCCACTTTGCAAGGTATTTATAACTTTAGTTAAAATATCACTGTGAAACCAATGTTATGTCCCATATTCATTCATAGTTTCAGAAAATCCTACTATATAAAAATATGATTTATTTCTTCTACACTTTAAAAAATAATCAACTGAAAACACATATTCTGTGTTTGAAATTATATATTAATCCTGTTTATATTATTTAATCTTATTTAGGAAGCCAATACAACTTGAAAAATAATTGAAATTCTCACACTATTTTCAGACTACAGATACCCAATTACTTTGGAGTAAGCCTGTTGAATTGAATGGGACTTATTTCTGAGTTTACAGGTATATGATTTTCCTATAAATGTATATCTAATATTCTTCTACCTATATTTCACGTTATCTATTATTATTTTTAACCACATTACAACATTATATTCCTTTTGCTAATTCTGCATTTTGAATAATTAAGGAATTAGGATACATATGCCCATAACGCAAGCCTATTTTTGAATATACAACTATTTAAATGTCTGTGGTGTACATGCATACCTTTCTCACAGCGTATATGTGCTTGACCTCTGTCCACATATGGTTTGATGGTGTCTCTAATAACCAAGCTTTCTCCATTCACAGACCAAAAAATGCAAACATCAGGCCTCAATATAAAACTGAAAACCACAACGTTTTATGTTACCCAACTTAAAATTGTTCACCCAGACTGCATAAAGGTCCATTTGCTCAGCCCTCCATTTCCCCAGTACAGTAGAAAGTCTTTTCAAAACATGAATTTATTAATCAAATACTATTTATAAAGAATCAGACTGAGTTACTGTTGCTGTTGAAAGTTCACAACTTTTTCTTAAATTGTTAACACGTTTTTTAATAGCTACAAAATGTATTTCAAAGCTTTAATTTTATGCCTGTGACTGTTCATTAGGATTACACCGGTGGAGCCTCGGCATCGTTTAAAGGGAAGTTAATCTTGTGTATTTTGGCGCCTTTTCTCTGCCAGCTACTGTACTGGAGGGGACTTGGCGATTTTGTTTGTCCCTTCTCAAGTTCAGTGGCAGCCCTTTCCAGCAGCAGCAAGAAAGATGGCCATGTTCACAGCCCTAATAATAATTCAGATCACGCCACATCGGCATCTTGTGTCAAAGTCGAACGGGCTTCCCCGCCCCCTTCAACCGGAGAGCTGCCAAGTCCTCACACACTCCACATTCGACCACAATGGATGGGATATTGTGCATTAAAATATGGCCCAGACACAGGCAAAGCGAGGACAAGTGGGGAGAGCAGACATCTACCCAGGGAATAGGACTGAAAGCATGCAAGACAGTGAGACCTACACAGCCACTTATAGAGGAAAACATAAGCAAGCCACAAAAAGCATACCCGAGTAGAGAAGGCTAGCAATTCAGAAGTACAAAAGGAACACCCATAGCGTAGGATAGCAAACTACTCATATAAGTTAACTAGCATGCAAAAAGTAATAGCCAGGTTACTACAGCAACACCCCCTCCCGTACAGCTTAGCAGAAGGAGCTGCGGGTGTATCTACGACAGCTGTTAAGAAGGGAAAGCAACCTAACTACATAGCTGCAAATTAATCAACCAACGTGTTATATTAATCTTTTTCAATGCTTAACGGGCACTTGCCAGCAAGCGGGAGGAGAGAAAGTTGGAAGCAGGAAATACACCAAGTTCAGCACTTTTGGACACAACCTCCCATTAACTGTTTCCTGGCATGAGTGTGTGACCCGTAGACAAAGCTGCCAAAAGAGAAGAACGGCAGCAAAGCATAAACAAATCCATTTCTTAAATCCTGCAAAATCAGAAATTGATTGGGGGGGGGGGGTTGTAAACGGCCTTCACTTTGTAAACCAAAAACGACCTACCAGGGAAAGACGACAGCCAACAAGCAAGTTTTAAAAAAGTATCTTTTCAATGCCACATACCATTGTACTGTATTGTATTAAACGTGTGGACTCCTGAATTCTGTTAACACAACACGGAACCGTTGGCTTCACATTTTTCAGTGAACAAATGTATGCATTTCTCAAGGACCCGGTGTGGTTTTGGTTTTGTTTGGATTTCCAAGGGTAACCTTCGCTCTTTATAGATACATGTGTGTGTGTGCCCCCGAAAGAGTTACTTGTTCGGATTTTTTTTTAGGCAATCAGAAAGTCTTGGCTAGAGGAGTTGAGAGAAATCAGCGAAGGCAAAAAGTCTGTCTACAGGCAGTGAGCGGCCCCCCGCCTCCTCCTCTCCCTCTCCCTCTTTTTCAATCTTCCTTCCTCTTTGAGTTGCAATGCTGAAGAGTGGATTGTGGTTGCTGACTTGAACGTGGTCCAGGAGAGGCTGAACCCTTTCCCCACCCCCATCCCCCGAGCGGGGCGGGCAGGCTGCCTGGGGTGCGGGTCTGTATGTGTGTCTGTGAGCGCGCGCTGCTGCCTCTTTCTCCCTCCTCGGTCCCCCCCACCCCCACCCCCCCCCCCCCCGGGCGTCTGGCTCTGCAGAATGAGCTGGCGGTGTTAACGCTGAGTTGCGTTCTTGGCCTCTTTCCACCTCGTCGCGATTGGCCAGAACCTCAGCAGTGGCTTCCCTTAACCACCAACCACTCAGAGAGCCTTTGCTTTTCCCCTCCCCCGCCCCTCCTCCCCTCCCCCGCCCCTCCCTCGGCACCCGTGGGAAGCACAGCTCTTCGTTTCCGCCTGGCGGCTGCTTGAAACACCAAAAGAGAAGAAAGGGAGGCAAGGGAGCTATTTGCATATTCATTTTCAAGTGGCCAATGAGCGGGAGTAGAACCAGAGGGGCACCCGCTATAAAGTGTGTAATTCCAGACAGGTCAGAGACCCTGAAATCCGCGCATGTCAAAGTAGTTTGTGGAGTTTCTTACACAAAAGTGTGTGCGCGTGAGTATGAGAGACGCTGAGATTTCGGCGGTTTAAAAAAAAAGAGAATCCAGATAGTGCTTTGGGAAGGGAGATATTTTTAATGTGATTAACGGAAATCTAATTTACAGGCGTTCTATACACGACTACTGTAGAAGTAAGTCCCAATGATTTTATTGTGAGTCACTCTTAGGTAAACGTTTTTAGGAATGCAGCAACGATTTGATCATAGAAATTTTTCTTTGGTAAATGGCAGAATAATAATAATAGTAATAGTAATTGCAAGATTTTTTTAAAAAAAACACACAAACTAATATTTGGATAAATGTAAAATGTGAAGCCTATCTAGAAATTGTGTATACATGGATCACAAAGTTAATATTCATGAAACTAGCATTCATGAGAGTCTGAGTTATCAGCTCTTCCAGTTAAGTTAATGAAAATGTCAGATGTGCAAGGAATACAGAATTAGTTTCCTTGTATAAATGCACTGATTTCAATGAGTTGCTGACTAGACCTTTTGAAAAAGGCTACTTCATTTATGTAGTTAAATTTGGAAACAGAGGCAAGCTTCTAAAAGGATCCAGTCTGAACAAGCAATTGTATCGTATACTTCCTCCCTTCCCTTCTAGTAGTCAGATACCATTTAATAGGAGTAGAGGGTTATATTAGTGTCCCACGTTTTTAATGGAGTTATATAAATATGTTTGAGGAAAAAATTAATCTTGACACAAAGAGGAAGATAAGAAGACAGAAAAATTACTAAGATACGAATGTATCAATTTAATGTTTACAATCCTTATCAGTATACAAGACAGAATAAAAAATCATTCAATTATTTATGTTCTTATTGCACATGTTTTGACTTTATATATGGAATGCAATATTAATGCATATTTGGAAAGTACACTTTTTTTGCAGTTTTAAGTAGCTTTTCCAGAATACTCAGACTGTTAAACTCCCAATTTATAATGTATAGAAGTATTTAAATATATAGAATAATTAAGTTGGGTTGACTTCAGAAAAGTTGGACTTTAAGTTCGAAATAGATGAATGCATTGGATCAAATCTTACTGTTTATTGCTGAAATTTATATCTGCAATACAAAGGTTCCATTTCATGCAGGATGAAATCTTACAATAATTTTTATCATTGTTAATTAAAATTAAAACTCTATTCATATTCAAATGAACAATAAACTTATTAAAATCAAGGGAAGAAAAGCTGCTTAAGCCCTGGGAACACACCTTGGGTTTAATTTTGTTTCTGCCGTTTCATAATTTTAGAATATCTGCATTAAGGAAAAGAAGATCTGAACAACGTTTGCTTCCCTTTGTTTAGTAACAGTGATTGCTTACACATTTTTAATGGAAATCCAATCAATTATTTGGTTATCAGACTTCTTTCCTGGTCGGGAGAATCTATAGTTGTTTTTGGTTAGTAGGAGTTAAGAAGCGATAGAGAGATAGATAGTTTC
Source organism: Charina bottae (assembly GCA_023362775.1). Classification (NCBI taxonomy): domain Eukaryota; kingdom Metazoa; phylum Chordata; class Lepidosauria; order Squamata; family Charinaidae; genus Charina; species Charina bottae. The sequence goes on along the minus strand of JALMGJ010000002.1, from coordinate 197,008,144 downwards.
ATAACTATCTTAAAATAACTGCAGATCTGATGATAAATGGATTCCAGAGTTTATTAATTTGAAAGTTTGAAACCTCATCAGCAATAAGAACTAAGAACCTTCTAAACTAAAAGAAAAACAGCAGTGCCTAGTGAGAGTTTAGCACCAACCAGATGAGCAAAATGCTAATTTGCATAAAAGGGAAACCAGCACATCCTTTTTAGAAAAAATCACTTTTGTATCACAAGTCCATAATAACTACATAAGCTGATAAACCTGATTTAATTATGATGTGTATCATTTTACAAAACATTTTTTAAGAAATCTAATCTCAGCCTGATGACATACCTTAACTGGCACCCCTTGTGCAAGAAGCTTAGACATTCTGTAGCTCAATGAAGCTGATTGGAGAGTGAAACAACATTTTAGAATAAATAATATGGTCAACACGTTTCCCTTATGATATTCATTTGGCTTCTCTAAGAATGAATTTCAGTGTTTACTACAGTACATCATTTTCTTAAACACATGTAAGTAATGGGTAGTTGTGGCATTAATTGTATGAAACCTTAAGTCTTCAAAAAGTTTATTACTTTTATGGGAGTAAATTATCTTGAGATTGCTGCTTATTTATACATTTCACTAAAACCCACTTCCATTGCAATTGCAATTCACTTAAAATGTATTTAACAATCACCTCCATGCTGTACTTTACAAAGGAATGATCTACCAAAATTGGTGGATTCCATTCCCTACCATAGAATTTACATATGTGGGCCATACAGCAACCATTGAGAGGAAGAACAAAATGGGGCAATGGACATTCACTATAAGAAAAGTATATAAAAGAAATCTAATTTTTTAAGACATGGCATCCACATTGGACATTGTCCATCACCATTGCAAACATTTATTGACCTAAATGACTGAAATTGCTTTTGTTTCTTACTAATTTACGGTAATTGAACAATCCTTGTTGTTTTCAACTAGATTATTCAGTTTTAACAGTGACATCAAGATATTATTTTTCATTACTGGTACTGTTTTGAAAACAAACTGCAACACAATCATTGGAACTCTTGATATAGAGTTCCATGAAAGTTATATAACTAAATTATCATTACATTCTGGATTTTGGTTTCATATTACAGTTAAAGTGATTAAATTATGTTTTACTCCTATTTTCTTAAATAAGTGGTTTGCTATCTCACCCACCACATCTTCCTAGTAACTATAATAAATCTACTCCACTGTAACTCTCATAATATTTCATTTTGAATAAATTACAATAAGATACAGCATTTACATTAAAATATTTTAATATAAATTATTTGGCTTCTAATCTCTGAATATGCATTCTACAAAGATATTCTTCCTAGAAATGTCAAGACCCAATTTTTGACTCTGATATGGGGGGGAGGGTTAACACCAACATTTTAAAATATAATAATAAATTACTGTTTTAGGAAAGCTGCTAATAGTTGTAATTTTCATTATTTTTTACTATTTTTGACCTTATGCTGCAATCTTTGATAAACAACAGGGTCAAAAGGAGTTCCTAGCTTCATACACAAATGCACAAATGCAGATATTATTCAAATAAGTATGATGAAATAAGTGGCACTTATTTCACATACCAGTAAGGTAATGTTCAAGATCCTGCAAGGTAGACTCCAGCAATTCATGGAGCAAGAATTGCCAGATGTACAAGCTGGGTTTAGAAAAGGCAGAGGAACTAGAGACCAAATTGCCAATATCTGCTGGATAATGGAGAAAGCCAGGGAGTTTCAGAAAAACATCTATTTCAGTTTTATTGACAATTCTAAAGCCTTTGACTGTGTGGATCATAACAAATTGTGGCAAGTTCTTGGTGGTATGGGGATACCAAGTCATCTTGTCTGCCTCCTGAGGAATCTGTATAACGTAACAAGAACAGACCACGGAACAATGGACTGGTTTAAGATTGGGAAAGGAGTACAGCAGGGTTGTATACTCTCACCCTACCTATTCAACCTGTACACAGAACACATCATGCTGGGCTTGATGAATCCAAGGCTGGAGTTAAAAATGCTGGAAGAAACATTAACAATCTCAGATATGCAGATGATACCGCTTTGATGGCTAAAAGCGAGGAGGAGCCGAGGAGCCTTATGACAAGGTGAAAGAAGAAAGTGCAAAAGCTGGGTTGCAGTTAAACCTCAAAAAAACCAAGATTATGGCAACCAGCTTGATTGATAACTGGCAAATAGAGGGAGAAAACATGGAGGCAGTGACAGACTTTGTATTTCTAGGCGCAAAGATTACTGCAGACGCTGACTGCAGCCAGGAAATCAGAAGATGTCTCCTTCTTGGGAGGAGAGCAATGACAAATCTCGATAAAATAGTTAAGAGCAGAGACATCACGCTGACGACAAAGGTCCGCATAGTTAAAGCAATGGTATTCCCCATAGTAACCTATGGCTGCGAGAGCTGGACCATAAGGAAGGCTGAGCAAAGGAAGATAGATGCTTTTGAACTGTGGTGTTGGAGGAAAATTCTGAGTGCCTTAGACTGCAATAAGATCAAACCAGTACATACTCCAGGAAATAAAGCCAGACTGCTCACTTGAGGAAATGATATTAAAGGCAAAAGGGAAAGTGGAAGGCAAAAGGAAGAGGGGCCGACCAAGGGCAAGATGGATGGATGATATTCTGGAGGTCATGCCTTGGGGGGAGCTGGGGGTGGCGACGGCTGACAGGAAGCTCTGGCATGGGCTGGTCCATGAAGTCACTGAAGTCACGAAGAGTCGGAAGCAACTGAATGAATAAACAGCAATTATGAAATAAATATATAGGGGTTATTTACAGGAATTATTCTGCCTTACCTATGATGCAGAATTGGATATGGAAAAATATTATTGCCTCTATCTAGCAATATTTAGCATCAAGTCAAATGGATAAGGACATCATTATGATAATGCTTATTCACTATTCAATATTACAAATCCTGATAATTTTGAATTTAAAATCATAGCTGAGAATCTTTATTAATTTTTTTATAGCAGAAGGTGTTACAGCCTCAATCAGAGTATTTGTCCAGTAAAACAGACTTCCAGATAAAGGGTATTTATATCACAATAGATAGTTTGAGATAATATTCCTGGGTGTCAGTAGGTGGTTTGTCATACAACCTCAGAGTGAATCCTCTCTTGAATCAGACATATTTATAGTTCAATCTTGTGCATGTTTATGTAGAACGTCCCACTGAGTTCAGTGGCCAATACTCTTGGGTAAGTATACTTAAGTTTACAGTCACACTTCCTATTTCTTAAGGATAAAATATTTCCAGTGAGTTCTCTCTAATATTTCATACAGTACTCACTGTGCATGTTCTTCTTAAAATTATCTACACCTTTATATTATATGTGGTTTAATTATGTTCTAGATTGAAAAAGTTCTTCATCTGGCATAAGATATGTCACCCCAAAGGCCACATTTACAAGAATAAGCAGATCAAAACAAGTTGGTGTTTTAATTTCCTACAGTTTACCTAATCTGTTAGCAATCCTCATTTGTCAATAAACTGCCATGAATGCAACAAGTTTTATGTATCATCTTGTATCCTTCATGTATTTGCATTGGTGTATAATCTGTGGACTTTTGTTTTCATTTTGTTGCATTTCTTTTAAAGAACATTCAGCAACCTCTGATGTTACTATGTAATGTTATCACCATGACATGCATATACAGTATATTCAAACAAGTTATTAGAGTAGAAACTATCAAAATGTAGTATGAAAATTTTAAAAAAAAATCAGTGGAAGTATAAATAAGAGTACTGCATTTAAACATGCACAATGCAAACACCTATTTATATTCATTTTCTTAACAAATAGCCCAGTTCAAAATTATATATTTACAGTCAGCCAAGTTATCAAAGTACTGTAATAAGCTTAATGAAGTATTACTTCCTGCAACAAGATTCTCATTAATGGTGGAGATCATTAACTCCAGGTAGGCCACCCAGTCAGGAAAAAATGAATGCCAGGAAAGAACAACCTGTAGGCCTAGAGATGCTATGGTGAGGGAGCAAGAATCAGTTTCTTGATCTAGACCAGAGTACATCCTAGTCTTGGGTCCCACAGCCTTAATTTCCTTTCTCCAGTATCCCACCAAATTGTGGAAGCAAAACACAGATTCCAAATCAGATATTTCTCTCTTACTTTTTTTAAAAAAACGAACATCTCCAGGTTTTGGATGAAGAAGATAATCTCCTCCAGGTCTGCACTCCAAGGAAGGCTGTTGCTAGAGTCTTACAGATGAAAAAGGTAAAAGGTAAAGGTATCCCCCGCACATTTGTGCAGTCGTGTCTGACTCTAGGGGTCGGTGCTCATCTCCGTTTGTTAGCCAAAGAGCCAGCGTTGTCCGAAGACACTTCCACGGTCATGTGGCCGCATGACACGCACGGAACGCTGTTACCTACCCACCGAAGTGGTACCTATTAATCTACTTGCATTTGCATGCTTTCAAATTGCTAGGTTGGCAAGAGCTGGGGCTAGTGTGGGAGCTCACTCCGTCACGCGGGGCTAGGGATTCGAACCTCCAAACTTGCGATCTTCCGATCGACAAGCCTGGCGTCTTGCCCGCTGAGCCACCATGCCCCTTCTTACAGATGAAAAGCCCTCCATTAATTTCTACGCTTGGGAATTACTGTACTGTAGGCCAATGTTAAATGTTTTCTGGAAATTCTTCTCTTTTCCAGCCTGACAACAGCTGCCTCCAATCTTCCAAATATGCCAGTGACTCAGGAGCAGATACAGGTGGGACAAGAGTTTTCATCACAGGACAGTTCAACAGCAAATATGTTAAATGAATGGAATACTGACACAGTGGGTTGTTTCCATGTGCATACCTTGGGTCTTGGTGTTTTCTTAGTAACTGCTTACCCTGTACCCCATCACCTTCTCTTTTCCCTCATGAGGCAGGCTGCAGAAACTGCACAACTGTGATAGGCTACAATGTCCATCAACTGGAGCTGGATGTGTATGTTGTTGTTTATTCGTTCAGTCACTTCCGACTCTTCGTGACTTCATGAACCAACCAACGCCAGAGCTTCCTATCTGCCATAGAATATCATCCATTCATCTTGCCCTTGGTCGGCCCCCCTTCCTTTTGCCTTCCACTTTCCCTAGCATCAGCATCTTCTCCAGGGTATCCTGTCTTCTCATTATGTGGCCAAAGTACTTCACTTTTGCCTTTAATATCATTCCCTCAAGTGAGCAGTCTGGCTTTATTTCCTGGAGTATGGACTGGTTTGATCTTCTTGCAGGCCAAGGCACTCTCAGAATTTTCCTCCAACACCACAGTTCAAATGATGCGTATGCTTAGAATTAAAAGAACTCTGAGTATAAGAATACCAGAATGGAACAATGTCCACAATACTTGCATAGAAAAAATTACCCCCGTTAATCACAAATGTGTTGAATAAATTATTTCAATTTATCGGTATATTGGGGAGACAACAACAATAGATGCATAGATCTATTGCATAGACAGAAATCCATGGCAATCGCTTGCAAACTTCCAAAAATCTGCCAATAAATCACTACTTTGCTCACTTCTGCTGTTTTGTTCCTCCTATCCTCTCTGCAGCACACATGTGTGAAGGGATGCTATAAGCATAACTTTGCCACAAACCAACAAATTCTGTTCCCACAACGTCTTTAAAATGGTGCAACCAGTTGGCAGATATGCCTTGCTAAGAAAAGGTCTACTTCATATAAGCACCCTCGTCAACTTAACCTGTATGGGGCTAGCTTCCATTACAAGGAAGGAGCAAAGGAATTACTTTCTTGCAGTTATGGTGAAGTCTCACGTGTATTTGGGTCTTCTGCTCATTGTACTCTCAAAATAATGCTCTACAGGGAGCAAGGAAAGCTAAAATAAGGCCTGCCCTCTTCCTTGCTTGTGTGAAACCTTCCTGCAAAATTTAAGCATACACATTAACACATTTAGTTTTTATAGAACTCTGAAATGTAAACTTTCAGTTTCTTAAAGTATTTCCCAAAGATAGGTATGACCTCCAAGTCCTCACCCTGATATACTAATGAAATACAAGCAAGAGCTGAGACTGCTAGGTTTCTGTTTTTGGAATTTTTAGTTTGGTTTTGTTGTTTGATTATCTCCCAGAACTTGGCTTTCAGTTGCCAGATATGTTTCATCAGAATTGTGGCAGGACAGAGGCCTGTACTGAAAGAGAAAGAGAGAAGGGGAAAGGGAAGGCAGAGCAGCTAAGGAGAGGTTAAACTAACCACCGGGTGGGAGGCAAGCTCTAAGCGATGCTATTGTACTATTGCAGTGATGGGGATGGGCAGGCTAGCTTGGATTGGCTGCGATGTGACTTCAGCACCAACCTTTCCTCTTGTCAGGCCAAACCAACTCTAATCTACTTGTTGAGGCTGAAGAATGGAAAAGGCAGAAATCTCCTGTCCCAAGTGTGTGTGACCCAAGCAGGGAGCCCAGTCCCACTCCAGAGGACCCTAGAGGGACATCCTCCAAAAGAAACAAGGCTTGGGTTGGAGCAGAGATCTTACCCTACCCTGTTTTGATGGGGGAGGTTTTGTAAGGGGTCAAGTTCAACAAGAAGTAGGCTATATGGGGAGGCTGACAAGGGTCCTCCGAAGCCTACAGAGAATAGAATACTTTGGGCCTTAGGAAAAGTTTCCCATCAGAAGCTCCTGCCTCTGCATAGGATCAATGGAAATAGGAGAGGAGCAGGTTTTGCTCTTCTTCCCCCATCTCCAGGTGCCCTAGATCCTGGTTCCAGCACCCTTTCCTGTCTTGCTCAGCCCCACTTACCAAGGCCACGGCTCAGGTTCTGGGAAAGCTTTGCCCCACTTCTAACAAGGAGCTACAGCTTGCCTTTCAAAAGTACCCATTTGGGGAATAGTGCAGCTAAACAGGGTGATGGCAAGGTGTGGGGCAGAGAAACAGGGCTAGCAGTGCCCATTCCCTCTCCCACCCCTCAAGGCCACCAGTGACCCTGTGATCCTCCAGCTTCTGGCTGCTGCCTGGTCTGGGAAAGACTCTCCAGAAGAAAGGTCCAAGCCAACACTGCTCTTGATCCTTCAGCTGTTCAGTGTTATTTCATTTGCCAAGAAGTGAACAAGACTCAAATTGAGGGGAGACCCAGCTTCATGGCTACAGTCCCATACATTTTTGCAAGCATGCCCCACGGAGCTTAGTGGGCCTTACTCCCGGGTAAACATACCCAGACTCTAGTCTCAGGAAGCCCCTCAGCTGAAGGCCCACTGAAATTAAGGGCATCTGCGCCAGAAGATGATTTCAGACCCAGCCTGCGGAAGGGGAGGAAGGCTGCTCCGCTGCTCTCCTTTTTAATGAGACACAGAATTCCGGCGCTGCTAGGGAGCGGCGAGGGGGCCGCTTGAAAGAACTGGGCCCCGGTTTCCCAAGCAGCCGGGGCGGGGGATCCTCACCCTCAAAACGAAAGGCCCCCGGATGCTCTGCGTCAGCCACTGCCAGCAGCAACTCTTGGCCGCCGAGGCCCCCAACACTTTCAGACCCCCGGGGAGAGCATTTGGCACAGGCAGCCCAGCAAGCGAGAGAGACGCTGCTCAGGAGGCGCCTCAGCCTGACTCCCGGCCCTCTTTCGCTCGCCGAAGTTCGGAAGAGCAGCGCTACCGCCCGCTCCTGCTTGTGCCTGCCCAGGCGCGGGTCTCGCCAGGGAGGGGGCCGCGGTGGTCGCTCGCTCGCTCGCCCGGCGGCCGCCCGTCGGCTGGCCAGCCCAGGCGGGGGGAGCAGAACTCCGAGACGAGGCGGGATCCCCCGACCAACCTCCCTCAGGCTTTCGCCTCCTCTCCAGGGAGTCCAGGGGCGTCCCGGGCAGAGGGAGAGGTTTCAGAGCCCGCGAGGGAAGGAAAGGTGGTGAGTGGAGGCGGGTGAGTCTGGAGGCGACGCGCGAGCCACCCTGGACGCTGAGCGGCAGCGCGTTGCCCATTGGCTCAGGAGCGGAGGGCGACGGGAGCCGCCGGCCCAGGACGCTTGGGCGGTGGGGTCAGCTCTGAGCGTAGCGAGAGGGACGCGCCCGGGTCTGGGTCTGAGGGCGGGTGTCAGAGAGAGGAAGACAGCGGGCTGGCGCGGGAAGCAAACCCAACCAAGTTTCTGTACGTCTTGGCGACAGCGGTTTTCTGCGGGAAGAGGGCTCCGCGGGCCCTGCTCGGTGCGGGTCGGATGGAAGACGCCCCTCAGCAGGTGGAGAGAAGGAACAATAATGGCGCGATTCAAAACCCCTACCTGCTGCCAAGGAAACGGGGGTGGGGGCTTCTGCCTCGGACTGGCTTAACGACGAGACTGCCCAGGCCGGTTTGAATGGCCTCCCCCCTCCCTCCGTTCCCAAATTCCCGCGCGAAAGAGAGAAACCGGAGCGGGCGCTTCAGCTGGCACCCGATTCTTCACTTGGCTTTGTACGGGATCTCTGGACAGCTGACAGCCAAGCCTCGCAGCTCACGTAGGAGCAAAAGAAAAGAAAGGAAAGGGGCGGCTGGTTTTCCTTTCCTCCCGAGCCAGGGTTTGGCCTGCAGAGAGGTCTCACCTGCCACCCCCTAATTGCTTGGAAGGAAATTTGCCCCGAGAAAGGGATTGGGGGTCCCCCTATTAAAGCTCTCGGCCTTGTTGAGCCCTGTTGGTTTCCATGGCCTCCTTTCCCTGGAATGTGCGGAGCGGAGTGTCGTCTGAACGCGAGCTACAGGTCAGATCTAGGCCTCTCCGGGAAAACAATCCGCACCCAGCCCTGTAGCTGGAAGAAGTGAGGACTGTTGAACCGAGGGAGAGCTGCTTTCTGCTGGGGGGCGGCTGGGGGGGAACCCGAGAAGCCGAGCGGAAGTCAGTGCAAGGGGTTCAACAAGCGCTACTTCCGAGGAAGAACATCCTCGGCCCACCCAGGATAAAGCAGGCAGCTTCTCCCGTTCCAGAGGACCGGGAGCCCAGCTAGAAAGTTTTAAGCGCCAACCCTAAGGCTTCCTTTCTCCCGAGCAAAAGGTGCCGAAACACGCGTGTGTGCGTGAATCCTTAGACCATAGTTTGACGCCGGGTACATAACTCGGATTTGGCCCGCTGTTCCTCGCTCCTATCCCCGCGGTTGGTACCACCTGTGCCGAGGCGGGCGCGGGCGGGGCAGGTCCCACCCAATCGCCCGAACAGCTGCTCCTTGGCTCTTGGAGGCCCCTCTGCCCTCCCGCCTCCCTCCCTCCCTCCCTCCCTCCCTCCCTCCCTCCCTCCTTCCTTCCTTCCTTCCTTCCTTCCTTCCTTCCTTCCTTCCTTCCTTCCTTCCTTCCTTCCTTCCTTCCGCCTCCCAACAACTTCCGAGCCGAATCCACCCGCGGGAGGCCGGGGATAGACGCGTTCCGCGGATCCCCCTTCCGAATGTGTTCGCTCGGGTGGGCGCGGGAGGAAAGCGGCGCCTATTTTTGGTCGGGACAAAACGTCCCCCGCTTTCCTTGCCTGACAGGCCCGCTTTGATCTCTAAGAATGGCGGGTTTGGTCAGTCAGGCAGCCGCCTTCGCCGGAGCATGCATGGTCGGAGCGGGGCGTCGGCAAAGGACCGTCTGGGGCTTTCAATGGCTGCTGCTTTTTTGACGGCAGAACGTGGAATGGCTTCAATAGATTTTTCCAGCTGGAAATTAGAACACGAAGCAACTCCAGCCTCCCGGTCGAGTTTCTCCCCTCCCTCTTAGAGACTTAGACTCGGTGGTAAATGACTATTAACTCCTTCCAATAAATTGATTGCCCCCCCCCCTTTTTTTTTCTGCAGGACCCAGCCAGACCACTTGAAGTCAGCTAACCTGCTCAGTTCTGCATTGTAAAATCTGTTGACGTTTTCTTCCATTACTTTTATCATAATTTGAAACAATGTGGATGGATGGGTAAATAGGTATGAGATATGTGCTCATTGTATTAAAAAAAACAGATTAGTTATGGGCTCTTAATATTGTTTAGGAACGAAGTCAAATTCCTGTGTCAGAAAGGCATTTACATAAACTGTGCCCACATTACACCGTTAGCCAGGTCTGTTAAAGTCCTAGCAGATGCATTCTGACGATATGCTAAAACTTGGTAGATGTTTATCTTTCCCGGGGGGGGGGGTAGAATATTATTCTTATCCACTTGGGTAGTTCTTTATTCAGTTTATTGTGGGAATCCAGAAAATGCTTTAATCCAGAAAGTAGCTTAACCGCGTGGTATGAACACAGCTAGTATGCTTCAGAGAAAGCTTGCGGACCTTAACAGCCTTAAAACTCAAATAATTCAGATCTCAGCCGAACGCCTCAACTTCTTTCCCGTTCAAAGGACGTCCTCAAGAGGAGGAATGGGGAGAAATGCTGTTAAGGTTGGATACTACAGACTGGTTATAGATGTAACTACTCAGAAGAACCTCCCAGTGGAGATTTTGTGTTGTATTATTCCAAACCACTCGATCTATGTACAAGATATGCCTGCAGAGTACTAATCTTTGCCCCTGTGTTCTGGGATTAAATTCTAGTCACTTTTTCCTTCTGTTTAATTTATCCCTGACTGGAGAAGTTTGGAAAGCTAAAGAGCCATGATTCTGGAGGGAGGGGGGCGGCGGCGGAAATCTCTTGCTGATTTTATGGTATTTAAGACATTAAAGACAGTATTCCAGTTTAATTCTTCCACTGGGGCTACCTCAGTAAAGAAATGCCCTCGGTGCGCGCCCAGACTTCGCTTAGTTTAAGGACAGAGTTTAGCATGAATGTTGCTGATCAGTACGATTCTTTTGCCTCCTCCCCTGGACCCAGACTGACGCCCAACCCCAAGTATCCTGAACATCTGTGGGACCTGCGCTGCACCCGAAAAAGGCACCCCAGCCCCACTCGGTGACGGGCGATCGCCAGGTGTGGCTCCTCGGCGCCCTCCGGCTGGCGCTGCAGCCGCTCCTTCTTCCAAAAAGGCCGAAGGCGGCGGGCCAAGGTGGCTGGCACAGCGGCTGGACGTCTCGGTGGAAGGGAGCTCGCCCGCCTGGGGTTCCGCTCAGGGAAGAACATTTTGGCCGACCCAGAAGGACGTCGGAGATTTGGAGATATCAGCAGCTCGCTGCAGCTCGGCAGGCCGTCGCATTTCTGAAACTCCAGCGGGAGTTCACTGCGACGTGGCCAGCGACCCCCTCCCAAGACGACTGCCCCGAAACTCGCTACGGGGGACTTCCGGCCGGCGACCAAGAAGTTTCGAAAAGGGACGGGAACCGGCTCGTTTTCCTACCCGAAATGTGTTTTTTCCTTTTAGCTCAAGCACTCTCACCTACGGCTTTAGAGTTACCCCCACATCCTCGAGAGTAAAGCCCTGCAAACGCCAGTCCCCCCTTGGCTCGGAAGGCAGCGAAACCTTGCCGCGCCCCGGCGGGTTTCTTCTAAGTCAGTAAGCTCCAAGCCCCGGGTCTTGGCTCTTTTCCTCGGCGGGAAGCCCTAGCCCTTCGCCCTTGGGCCGTGGGTGGATAGCCACACTTGGGGCCCCAAGCGATGGGGAGAAGTCCTGGGAAACCCTGTCTCGGAGGGACTGCGCAGCGGCAGGTCAGTCGAAACTGTTTTGCCCTTGTGTTCACCTAACCAAAGCCCTCGATTACGCGCCGGGAAGGTGCAGTTTCTCAGGGAAGCTGAAGAAGCGCTCTGCACGTGCTCCAAGGGGCGAAACCTTGGGGTCCTCTTCAGCGCGACGAAAGTTTGCAGGTAACCCATCAAGTCCCTTCGGGACAGCCCCTGAAATTCAGGCCGGGGCCCCAGCTGAGCCCCGACCGCCAGGGGGTCTCGCCGGCTCCATCCGAAGCGTGCACAAATGCCAGAGGCAAACTCGAGCCGCTTTCGCTGCGCGGTGGCGCTTTCTTCGGCCCACGTTAGCCAGCCTCGCCGTGTAGAGAAGGCGCCGAAGCCCCGTTGGGAAGGATACCCAGCGCTGTGGAAACGAAGCGGCTGTCTGCTAGGAGTTGGGCACTGTCCTCCTCCTGAGTCAGAAGAGGAGAGGCGCTAGATGGGCGGGAAAGCCCCGCGTCCCCAGAGAGAGGAAAAGGAGGACCCCAACCCTGCGGCGGAGCTCTTCGGGGTACGGCGGAACCTGAACCGGCCAGCGAACGGCACCACCCGCAGGTGGCAAGTCCAGGCGAGGAGGGGAGCAGGAGAAGCACGGAAGCCTTAGGCGGCTCTCAAGCTGCGCCCGCGGGGGGTGAACTTCCCCCACGGATGGGACCACCCCCTTCTTTGCCGAGAGACACTTTCGCTTGGGCTTCTCCTACAGGCAGGGTCTCTAAGGCGTTCCTACACACGCCCGACTATCTCTTTGGCACCCTTCTCCCCAAGAGTGACTCATTCAATAGGGGTTAATTTGAACCCGGGTGCATAGAAGCTACTGGGACATTTACCCAGCGTTAACCATTTTTCTTTGGAGTCTGCGCGGCCTCTTACACGCGCCATTCCGCCGGCCCAGAACTGTGTTTTGCGCTGCGCTCATTTGCTAAGGGAGAAGCAAGGCCACCAGTGCCTGGTCCTCTTTCTTCCTTCTCCTGCCTGGCTGGAGGGGGGATCCAGCGAGGAAACCCGCGGAGCTTCCCGCCCCACTCCTGGGGCTTCGAAGCCTGCCCGCTGCCTGGAAATGGGCAAGGAAGCAGCCACAGTCACAACGGAGGGGCAACTGAGGAAAGGGACGCCACCTCATTACCCTGCACACTGGGGGGTGGGGGTGGCGGCGAGGGCAGTGGGAGGGTCCATCTCATCCCAGGCTCCACCCTGTCCAGGAAGAACTGGCTTCTTTGGCACTATCCCTCCCGCTTCTCCTCTCCCCAGACCGCAGAGCACCATCCCTTGCACTCCGGGTGGCTCAAATGTTACTGCTACATTTGCCAAGGAAGCCGAGCTGTCTGGTTGCTCTGACCCTCCCATAGCTGCCAAGCGAAGGCAAGCTTGGCCTGCTGATTGCCTGGCCCATGGAGAGGAGGGTGATCCCCTGGCAGCTTAATGGAAGAACTGAGGTGTGTCTGGGCAGAACTGCAGATGCCGCATAATCCTTCCGGCCCCGCTCCCAGCCCAGCCAAAGCGAGCGGAGAGCAGAGGCGCAGTGGCAGCGTCCTTCTCTTGCTCACCCTGGCGCTGCTTCCAAAGAAGCAGACTGCAAAGCGAGGGAGGGGCAGCTGCCACCTTCACACAACCAGCCACACTTTTTCTTCTTCTGACAGGAAGGCCTGCGCAGCGGCGCTGCCCAGTTATCTCCCTAACCCGATCCCTCCCACCGGAATGCCCTACCTAGGCTTAGCTATCCAAAGGAAGCCAAGAAGTTGGCAGCAGCTTCCTGCTCCTTTTCCTGCCCTTTGGCTTCTTTTTGGTGGGTGGTTTGGAAGAGTGGGCAAGTTTGGGCCAATCGCCACCACCCTGCCAATCAAATTGTTAACCCCGCCTCTCTGTTGCGGCTAAGGGGAAATGGCCAGTGAGCAAGCAGAGGCATTTGCTCCTGCTCTCTCCCCAGGGCACTGGTTTATTCTCTCCAGACACCTGGGAAACATGTTACATTATTATAAATGTAGTATTCAAGCCACCACTAAACAAGGGGAACTAGAGATCCTAACCTAACTCAGAAAGCCAAACACAATAGGCATCTCTGAAATGTGAGATGTTACTCATGATCGGCACACAGCTCTGGAAGGCTACAATTTATTCAAAAGGAACAGATCCTGGGTGGGGTATGTTACACTGTATGTAGTGACAAAAGTATTCTTGCACAGAAATCCAAGAATCAGAGCATGGAAATCCTGTTGAAAGGAGAGAGAAACGAAAATGATGCTGTTGTAGGAGTTTATAAAGTAGTCATGATATCCAGAGGAGGAGGAAGTGAGGACAGTCAGACCTGAAAATTGGACCAACCAGCAGCTGGTTTTGATGAATTCCTAGGGAAGGTACAGTAGGTTGAAAATGATGGCTTCAAACCCCAAAGGAGAAAAGTATCAAGGAAGGTTGAGAAATCCTACAAAATTGGATGTTGAAAGCAAAATCACAAACAATCCTCACAAGAAGGAAAAATGAGAAGAAATGCAGAATACACTCATCATGGTGGCGGGGGAGGGGTGTTCCCGGGAGGGATGAGCAAAGAACATTGGGATTGTATGCCCAGAGTATACATTCCCAGCAGGGACACCCAAGGCGTGAAGGCCATCCCAGCTGCCCAGCTAGCTAAAGCAAGCAGGCACCTCTATTGGGCAGTGGCAATATAGGAAGAGGTCAGAGGCAGATCATCATTTTAATGACAATGGCAAAGGCATCGATTCATACTGCGCAGGAGAAGGCAACGGTAAACCATTCCTGTATTTTTACCAAGAAAACCACATGGATAGAAAATATAAAATGATTGACAGTAGGTTCTGATGCTGGGAAAGGTGGAAGGTAAGAGAAGAAGAGGACAACCAGCAGCAAGGTGGATTGACTCAGTTATAGTGGCGATAAGTGCACCGTTGGGAAACTTGAAAGAACAGGTTAGAGATACAAGATCCTCATAGAGAAAATGTATCTATGTGGTTTCTAGGAGTTGAAAATGACTTGATGGCACATAATCAAAAACATGCTGAAGAGAAAAAAAAGGGCAAGTCTAGGAAATGGAAGGAGGGGAACATAACAAAAGAAGAATACAAGGTGGCCTCCAGAAATATAGGAACTCTGTCCAAAGAGCTAGAGCTCAGAATGAGCTAAGGCTTGTAAGTGATACCAAAAAAAAAAAAAGGGGGGGGAGTTTTTGGGTATGTTCAGAATAAAAGGAAAGCCGAAGAGAGTGTAAGTCTATACCAAGGAGAAAGTGGTGAAACAGTCATGGGTAATGATAAGGAGGCAGAAGTTCTTAACTTCTATTGTGTAGCTGTGGTTTCTCAAAAGGGAAATGGAGCTCTAGATCATAATGGTTGGGCTAATGAGAGAAAGAGGCACTGCAGCTTAGGACAGACAATGAGAGGGTAAGACAGAATTTAGCTTATTCACTCTCTGGGGCCCCATAGATCGCATCCCAGGGCACTGAAGGGGTTAGTGGAGGTGATCACAGAACCAGTCCTGGTAATGTTTGAGAACTCCTGGAGGACTGGTGAGAACCCAAAAGACTGGTGGTGAGCAAACCTCATCCCCATCTTCAAAATGGGGAAGAAAGAAGACCCGGAAATCACAGATCTGTTGGTCTGACATCTATACTGGGCAAGGTCTTTGAACAGATGATCAAGCAGCATGTTTGTACATACTTGGATAGGCTTGCTGTAATTAACAGGAGCCAGAATGGATTTGTTGCAAATTGTGCCAAACTAATGCTATCCCTTTCTTCGATAGAGTTACTTGCTTAGTAGATCAGGGGAATGCTGTAGACGTAGTGTACCTGGATCTCAGCAAAGGCTTTGACAGAGTGCCCCATGCTAGCCTCCTTCATAAAATAGTAAAATATGAGCTAGATGATACGACTGTTAGTAGGTTTCGCAGTTGGCTGAATAAGCACACCCAAGAAATGCTTGTTAATTAATCCTCTTCAGTGTAGAGAAAAGTATCAAGCAGAGTATCCCAGGGCTCCAACCTGGCCCTGTCCTGTTCAATATTTTTATCAGTGATTTGGATGAGGGGGTTGAGACCCTTATGAAGTCTGCAGATGACACAAAACTGCAGGGGTGAAATAGTGAACATTCAGAAGATTTAAACAGTTTTGAATGGTGGGCTGGAATAAACAGGGTGATATTTAATAGGGAGAAATGTAAAGTTCTGCATCTGAGTAGGAAAAATGTAAGGCACAAGTATAGGACAGAGGAAATGTAGCTTAGCAGTGGTACATGTAAAAGTGATATGGGTGTTCTTGTCAACCACAGGTGAAACATGACCCAACACGATAAAAAGGCAAATGACATGCTGGAATGCATTAACAGGAGCATGGAGTACAGATCATGGGAAACAACTGTCCCACTCTACTCTGTCCTGGTCAGAGTCCATTTGGAGTACTGTGCAGTTTTGGGCATTGCAGTTCAAACAGGACAAATTGGAGAAAATTCAGAGGAGGGCTACCAAGAATGCTCTGGAAGCCAAACCTACAAGGAATGGCTAAAGGATTTAGGTATGTTTAGGGAAGATAGGACAGTAGCCTTAAAATTTCTCAACAGTTGTCACACAGAAAAGATAGTAAATTTACATTCTGTTGCCCCAGAGGGCAAGACCAAAACCAATGGGTTAAAACTACAAGGATGGAGGTTCAGACTAGAAAGCAGGAGGAACATCCTGACTGTATGAGCTGTCAGCTAGTGGAACCAGGTGCCACATGAGATGGTGAGTTCTCCTTCACTAGGAGTTTTCAAACAGGGTCTGGATGGTCATTTGCCAAAGATCGTCTAGCAAATCTTGCACTGAATGGGGGTTGTACTAGATCAGAGCTTTCCGAACTGTGTGTCGGGACACGTTAGTGTGTCAGCTGCAGTGTCTGGGTGTGTCGCGGCTGCTGCCTCCGAGCCCTGCCAGGATTCCGTGCAGGTCCTAGTGCCTGCCCTGTGCCTTGCTGCCTCCAAACCTGCTGTGATTCCGTGCAGGTCCTAGTGCCTGCCTGTGCCCTGCTGTAAGAGTGTGTCGCGAAATGATGCATGTCTAAAAAGTGTGTCACCAACATGAAAAGTTTGGAAAGCTCTGCACTAGATGAACGGGGGGTTGTACGGTCCCTTTCAACTGTAGGATTCTATCCCACTTTTAAGATATATAACATCTGTCACACTTTCTCATCCATTATCTTGGAGGTGAGGTCAAGTGGCCTGTTGTGGGTTTGACTGGAGGTGCCCCGGAGGAGTGTTGGGAGGTGCAGGCATGTCTCTCTCTTTTGGCCATTAGCCAGCCACTGCTATAAACATTTCTTCTCCAGCATTTTCTCTCTCCATTACCACTTTATTTCCAGACTTCCTTTCACACACATCACCTCTTCCTTCCCTGTTTTTGACACTAACATTTTCCCAGACTTCCAACAGGGCAGAGGTGAGGAGAGCAGAGCTCTATTTTATTTGGGGAAGAAGAGGGATCATATTTGCCCAATTCTGTTTTTACAGTATTCTGAAATGGCATCAGTGGAGAAATCTGCTTAGAGATGCATCAACCCATCTTTTCCTCAGTGTGGTGTCCAGAAATTAATGGGCTCCTTTGAACTGGACATTGGTTACGTACTTAACAACATGCTTCCTGTGTTTGTCAGTCTCAATCACGTCCCCCACCTCCAGGAGGTAAGAGAGGTGATTTCAGTTCTCCTTCTCTATATAACCCAGTTAGTTGCACAATCATGATAGGATCTGCATCTCTTCTTTCTGGAGCTATTTCTACCTTGTGTCTTCCAACACATGTCTTTATTTCACATTACTTTAACTGCCCAAGTGAGATGTAGGAGGAGATGCAGACAAACCAACCTAGATCACACTATAAAAATGACGCAAAGTCCTGAGGTTGGGCACCGTCAATTCCTGCTGTGGTGCCTGATGGACAGTGGTTTCCCCCACTCGCTGGCAATGTGTTAGAAAGGGGCAGCACTGAAGGAAGAAAAATACATCACCTTGGCTATTAAAAGTGGCACGCTCACAAGTCAGGACAATCCCATTCAGCAGTGATTAGGAACAAGGCTCAGTAGAAGCAGAATATGGATTTGCAATGAGGACAGCAAATGCTGTGCCAGCACTGTTTCATGCTGACCCGAGCTTGGGTGGATAGCACTGACATTTGGTGGAGAAGGATCCAGAGTCAAGCAGAGTTGGGAGAAGAGACAACTGTGCCATTCCTCCTCAGAGTAAAGTTTTAAAGACTTACTCTAGGTCCCACCTGGATGGCTTCTGCATTCTGTCATTGGAATGCATGCCACTGGTTGGGAGCTAGGGAGACTGTGAGCCCAGTCCTCCCCAAGTGGTGCCTAGAGGGGACCAGCAAGAGAGAGGAAGTAAGCCTGTTTCCTCCCCTTATACAGTTTCCCCCAAATGCAGAGAAGGTGTTGCGGCAAAGGGGAGGGTCTGGGTTCTGGATCCCCCCCTCATTTCTTTTCTATCCTCACTGGTAGGGTGAAACATGGGCATTCATGGGTGGGCAAAGGGGGCAGACGGGGCGTGATGTCATCACACACGATAAAAGTCATGGTGTTGTTACTTAAGCACAATGATGCATATGTCATCATTGTGGTTTGTTATAATGCCACTGGGTGAACTGAAAGGAAAAGAGAATGCTTTTCACCCCATTAGTTGCTTTTGCTTCAAAATGAATTTTGCTTTTGTTGTTCAGTCCTTAAGTCGTGTCCGACTCTTCGTGACCCCATGGACCATAGCATGCCAGGCCTTCCTGTCCTCCACTGCCTCCCGGAGTTTACTCAAATTCATATTCATTACATCGGTGATGCTATCTAACCATCTCATCCTCTGCCGTCCCCTTCTACTTCTGCCTTCAGTCTTTCCCAGCATCAGGGTCTTTTCCAGTGAGTCCTCTCTTCGCATTAGGTGGCCAAAGTAATTCTTCGCATTAGAATGGCCAAAGATACTGAGCTTCAGCTTCAGTATCTGTCCTTCCAATGAGCAGTCAGCGTTGATTTCCTTTAGGATTGACTGGTTTGACCTCCTTGCAGTCCAAGGGACTCTCAAGAGTCTTCTCCAGCACCACAGTTCGAAAGCATCCATTCTTCGGCACTCAGCCTTCCTTATGGTCCAACTCTCACAGCCATACATTACTACTGGGAAAACCATAGCTTTAATTATACGGACTTCTTCAAATTATACAGACTGCTTCAAATTCCTGTTTAGCAATACCGGGGCTTAAGGGCTCCAAAAGAAAAAAAAAACAGCCCAAAGAATCAGCCTAGTGTGGAGAAAGCAATCAAACTGCAATCTTAGGCACCACCCACAGCCATCTGGAGTGGTCCTATTCTTTTGAATGCCACTGGGCATTTCACCATGACTGATTTAAAGTGCCACCACACCTGCTTGTGTTAGTAAAAAAAAAAGCCATTGCTCTTATATATTGGTTATCAGAATCATTGACTTCTGGCATCAAATGTGGTGGCTTCACACTGAATTGTGCTGTCTTCATTAGTGAGTGTACCAATACATCTTCCCTCCTTGTCTCATTCTCCTTTGTTACTACCCCTTTGGTAGGTGGGAAACAAGCTGTTGCATGTATTCTGACATTCCAATATGGGTCATTTCACTTTTGCATCATTGCCTATTTGCTTATATCCTGCCAGAGATTCAGGCCCTCTCCTATTTGCTCCTTCTAAATTATGGGGTTGCGGGGCCATTCAGCATTACAGAAAGCCAGTGAATTGGCAAGGAGACATTGAGTATTTGAAGTATTTCTCTCTCCCTTTCTGGGTTCCTCTATGCCACATCTCATTACTCTATCACAGAGCTTTCCAAACTTTTCATGTTGGTGACACACTTTTTAGACATGCATCATTTCGCGACACACTCTTACAGCAGGGCACAAGGCGGGCACTAGGACCTGCGCGGAATCCTGGCAGGGCTTGGAGGCAGCAGCAGCAGCAGCCGTGACACACCCAGACACTGCAGCCGCCACACCAACGTGTCCCGACACACAGTTTGGAAAGCTCTGCTCTATCAAATCATCCCTTTTCTGAGATATGTTGCAGTGGAATATGCTTCTTTGTGGCGGATGGATGGATAGATGGATGGTGATGGGGGAAACAGAAGGAGAGGTAAGTTGGGAGAAACAACAAGACTTATGCTAGAGATAAAGTTTCCTTTGAGTCAAGTGTGACTTCTCATGACTTCATGGTTGGGTACTGCTGCCTTCTTCCTGGATGTAGCCAAGACCCTCTCAATCTTGTCTACAGCCCTAGAATTTCATGAAGATCTCCCACTCAGCTACGACTTGATTTATCTCTGCTTAGCTTTCAAGATCAGCTAAGGTCAGCTAGGTGCAACCATCTAACTGTGCTGGCAGCTGTCATCAAAGGAGGCTATGAAGTTGCATCCTTTTACATATCTTCTTGTAGTGGAATACTGTCTTTTTAAGCAGGAGAACAAATACAGTACTTTAAACCTGGAATGCAAAGTAAAGATTGCCTAAATTCAGGGCTAGGAACCAGATAAGGACGGCATAGTATAATTAGGGGAGAATATCAGGGAGGAATTCATGGACTGCCAAGGCATACTGGAGCCAATGGGAACTGCACATGGAGAAAGGGCCACAGAGGAGCCAAGGGATGAATGGGAGGCTTGCAGTAGAAGCATGTTTCCTGGTCAGCAAAGGGCAGTCTTCTGCACACTTCCCCACAAGACCACCACCACCATCTGGCATGAAGTTCATTCCACCTTTCATCCACACCACTCTGCAGGAAGCTGTTAAACTGGCTTTGGCACTAACCACTCTTGAGTTCATTCAACAAGCCGAATCCACTGCAACCTTCTATTTTGTGGCTGCCGCTTCACCCGTTCCACCAGAACCCCTCCTCTGACGCCTACGGCTGCTGGTCAATATCCTCCGCTGTCCTTCAAAGGTTTACAGCTAAAGGAGGGGACACGGAAGGCTTCCACAAGCTTTACCAATCCAGAACGCACCCTCTTTCGCCGGCAGGGGGTTCCTCGACCAAATGGTAAGGGTACAGTTTTACACAGCAGTTAGACACGTTTGACTGTAGCTTGAATCATGTCAACTGGATTTCTATTTTCTCAGTGGAAACGTTTCGCTCCTTATCCAAGGAGCTTCTTCAGTCTGAGCAAAGTTAGTAAGGGAATCCTTAAATATGTTTCTAGGTGGCTGTGTGACCTTGCACCTGGGGCTAGGTCATGGTTATTTTGAGATGTTGTTTCTAAGTCCCTTTATCATCTAAAGGAGGATCGTTAAGATTACCATGCTGCTGTTGAGCTTGCGAAATGGTCTTAATCTTCCTAGGCACAGAAGACAAAGCAGGAAGGAAAATAGGGGAAAGATTGTGCCTGAGGCCCCCACCTCTATTCAAGGAAGGATTTTCCAAGTTGACATAAATGGATTCCTTGACCCCTCTCTCAAACCACCTATCTTCTCTGTCTAAAATGTGAACATTAATGTCCTCAAATGAGTGTCCTTTTTCCTTTAGATGAAGATAAACTGCTGACTCTGGTCCTGTGGTGTTACTTCTCCTGTGTTGGGCCATCCTCCTGTACAAAGGTTGCTTGGTTTCTCCAATGTAGAGTTCAGAGCACTCCTCATTGCACTGGATTGCATAAACTACATTGCTTTTCTTGTGTTTTGGAGTTTGATCTTTGGGGTGTACAAGCCTCTGTCTCAGTGTGTTGGTGGGTTTGAAATATACAGGTATGTGGTGTTTGCCAAATATCCGTTTTATCTTTTCAGACACGCCAGCCATGTAGGGAATGACCAGGTTCTTTCGTTTACTCTGAGTCTCAGCCCTGTCTGTCGCTATTTTAGGTCTGGTAGATTTAGATTTAGTGAAGGCCCAATTTGGATATCCACAGGCCTTCAGAGCTGTTCTCAGGTGCTGATTTTCATTCTTTTTGGAATCCATGGAGGCGGGGATGGTTTCTGCTCTGTGTGACAATGTCCTGATGACTCCTAGTTTGTGCTGCAGTGGATGGTGGGAGTCAAACATCAGATATTGATCTGTGTGTGTGGGTTTCCTGTAGATCCCTATTTCTAGCTTGCCACCGGTCCCAATGAGGACTTCACAGTCTAGGAATGCCAGTCTGTTGTCCTTGGTGTCTTCTCTGGTGAACCTAATGTTGTCATCTATAGTGTTTATATGGTCCGTGAAGGCCTGTACTTCCCGGGCCTTGATTTTGACCCAGGTGTCATCCACATACCTAAAACAGTGGGTGGGCACCGTTCCTTGGAATGTGTTGAGTGCTTTCTTCTCCACTTCTTCCATGTATAAATTGGCCACAATGGGTGATACAGGAGAACCCATGGCACAGCCGTGTTTTTGTCTGTAAAAGTCACCTCTGTATGAGAAATAAGTGGTGTTAAGACACAGGTCCAGAAGATGGCAGATCTGGTTTGGGTTGAGATGGTTTCTCCTTTCAAGGGTGCTGTCCTCTTCTAGTCTCTTCCTGACAGCGGATAGAGCATGAGTGGTGGGGTGCAAGGTCACATAGCCACCTAGAAACATATTTAAGGATTCCCTTACTAACTTTTCTCAGACTGAAGAAGCTCCTTGGATAAGGAGCGAAACGTTTCCACTGAGAAAATAGAAATCCAGTTGACATGATTCAAGCTACAGACAAGCTACCTGGATGACTGAGAACCTTCATAGACATAGACACGTTTGAGTTCACTGAGACCTGCTCTCTAGCCAGTTTCTGAATTTGGACGTACGGCATCCGCCGTGTCCAGGGTTTGTACAGCCACACAACTGGCTTGGTGAAGGATGACCTCGAAGTTTGTGTATGACTCAGTCTGCTTGTTACAAAGCTGGTGACTGAATCGGGAGTTGCGGGGCCAAAAAGGGAGAGGGCAAAAATTGCCTTCCGTTTTCGGAGCGTTGGATTTAAGAGAAGGCTGTGCTGACAGTCCAGAGATCCCCCTTTTCTGCTTCGCGAGCGGTCGGACTTCCCAGGATGGCCACTCGCTGCAAACCTTGATCCCCAGCACCACAAGCCCCGCAACAGAGCTGCAAAAGACCTGAGGTGTCAGAAGAGATCGCCCGATTTTTCCTTCCTTGCCCTCCTTTCTTTAGCAGCTAAGTTCTTGGGTCTTCGCGCGGGTACCGAGCCGCCTCTTCTCGCATTTCTATTTTCCCGTAGCGCCCCCTCGGCTTCTTTTTCCACCAGGGCTTGCTAAGCAGAGGGCGGGAGGGCGTGGGCACCTCAGCAAGGGGCAGAGAGTGGACAGGCAGAGTAGGAAGGGGCGGATCTCGGGGAACCACGAAGGTCAAGGCTAAAGACTTCTCTTGCACGCTTTCCGTGGCTAGCTTAGCATAAGGGACCTGCGCCCCCTGCTGTCAGGGAAATGCACGTCTAGGCAGCGGCCCGGGAGGAAACTGCTCGTTAAGACAAAACATGGCCCCGATTCTCTTCCTAAGAAAGCGAGGGACAGTTGCTAGAGCTCTTTTGTCCTGTTTCCATCTGCCAGCCAGAATATTTATCTGGAAGCAAGTTCGAATGAAATCAGCAAGATTTGTGCTTCTCCGCTCGGCCTCCGCTGTGCAATTTCTTTGCAAAGCAGGATAGTCTGCGCCAAGGGCAGTGCAATCTTTTACACAGAGCCCACCGACCCAGCCACACACAGTGTGCAGCTGGGGCATTACAATAAAGCCTCCGCTATTCCCATGCCTTGAAGAGAAATGCTGGCTTGCACTTTTGGAACTGTGTTTAGGAATTGGAGGGGGGGGTACCATTTCATAATTTAACTAATATGGAGGACAACTGAAAGTTATTAAACAAAATAAATTAAAATCTAAATAACAAAATAGCTTCCAAGCCACTTTTAAGAATTTTAATATGTTGACATTATTACACTCAGCCTATAATAAGACACAGAATGGTTGGAGCAGCAAAACTTTAGACTGAAAAAGCTGAAAGATATTAATGCAGCTGCCCCTCCAGCAATTTGTTCAAGAAACCGAGAGCACATCTTTCCAGATACTCATGCATCTGGCTTTGATAGAAATATCTAAAAACAAATGGGGATTTTCACTTTATAAAAACATTTTAACCCAACTTTTTCCTACCTGCAAGGCCCAACCGTTCCCGGTCCTGGATACAATGAGCTAAGCACAAAATTAAACGTTCTTCACATACAGTATATCCTCTGGAAAGTATAAATAGTAAATGGCGGATGGTAAGCAAACATTCTGTTTAAATGTATAGTCGAAGAGAGAAGAGAGAGAATCTTCTAGCTGTGCTCCTGTCCTCTGAAGATGCCAGCCACAGCGACTGGCGAAACGTTAGGAACCAAAACTGCCAGAACACGGCCACACAGCCTGGAAAACCCACAACAACCATTCTGTTTAAACTTGCACCAATTTCATAATGTATTTGAATTGTGGGATTTCAGTATTTGTGGATTTTAGGACACATCTAGAGAATTTACTGAGTATCTAAAAAAGACTATTTTTTTTCCCTTGGATAGCTCTAACTCACTTCCAAATTCAGAATGATTTGCTCAAGTGCATCACCGAATGATTCTAGAGTGTTTTTCATTCTCTGTTGCCACAGATTATGAAATAACATCACTGGGGCTAGCTAACTGGGTGGAAAAGGAAGACAATTATTCCATTGTGGAGTCCTTGGTGCTCTCTGAGCCTTGTTGTTTTCTTGCAGACGTTTTATTTCCAGGCTAGGCAACATCTTCAGTTCGCACTGAAGATGTTGCCTAGTCTGGCAATGAAACGTCTGCAAGAAAACAACAAGGCTCAGAGAGCACCAAGGACTTCACAGTTCAACCCTGAGCTACAAATATTCTCTTCGAATTATTCCATTTTCTACTGTTTGATAAGCAGCTTTGCTTTAATGTATTCCAGCAAGAACAGCTAAAACAGTCATAAAGTTATGGCTTTTCCAGGCTGCACGTGGCCATTTTTTTCAAGCTGAGGTATAGTTATTTATTTATTTTTATTTATTTTATTAAATTTATATTACCGCCCATCTCCCCCAGCGGGGACCCTGGGCGGTGCACAATAAAATAGAATTAAAAGAAATATAAAATTACAACAATAATTTGTTGTAGTTGGCTTTTGATGGCAGAGTTTGGAGGGGAGGATTTCCAAAAAATAGGAGGGCCCAGAGCAAAAAACTAAATCTGATGTAATTTAAGTAAATTATTTGAACGTAGTTAAAATAACTCCCTGCGTATTTAATAATTTCCCTTTTTACTCTTTACTTGTCAATTTAATATTAAGAAAAAAGGTCAGCCAACCCATTTATATGAAAAGACAGGAAAATAGCTGGCTTTTTCTTTTTCAGAAAGAAATTGAATGTGTGCTAAAAATAGCATAAAAGGCTGCATCCAAGTAGCAGTAGATATACTGACTGTCCAGAATTATTATGCTAATAAAATATACTTCTTATAATCTTTACATGTGTTACAAGGTTCCTCAAAACAACAATCTGCATTTTAAAGATCTGTAATGTTTTGCCATTCTTTTTTTATTCGGTTTTGTCATATCATGCTTTAGCAAGCTGTTCTGAATCTGGAAAATAGCTATACTGCCTCCCCAAGCCAGCAGTTGCTGATGCTGATTAGCATACTGTAATACAGTCACAGTCTGATGAACTTTTAACAGCAGAACAAACTGCAAATTAATAGAAATTTAAACTATAGGTAAGGTAGGAATTGTTCTAGTATCCATGCTAGCACTGTGGATTCTCAGCAATCATTATTCACTAATGATGCATCATAATGAGAACCAAACCACACGTTAGTGGGAAAATTCCTCATTCATTCATTCATTCATTCATTCATTCATTCATTCATTCATTCATTCAATTTATATAACCATCCATCTCACATACGTGACTCTAGGCAGCTTACAGTAAAATAGATAAAACAGAAAAAATACATAATATAAAAATAAAAACACTCAGTTTTCCAAGCATCATAAAATGATCACCAACAAAGACCAGAGACAGGCTCTATCACAAATCAGGGGCCCCAGGCCCAGGCACAAAACTACGTTTTCAGGGCCTTACGAAAGGCCAGCATGTTGGAACTAACCTAATCTCAGAAGGAATGCTGTTGCAAAGACTGGGAGACAACATTCACCCAACATTCCACACAAGGCCTGTTTGTCAATGCATCATAGTGTTTGTGCCGCTGCAAAACATTTCCAAGAACTCTGTAGAAAGAGGTTCAAATATCTTTATACCGGAAGCATCCAGAGTCCACAAACAACCACTGTTTTACCAGGAAACACATAGGAAAGAGTAGACAATCTAGGCCAGCATCCATGAGATCTAAGCTTGCTTAGGAATTAGTCAATGTTGAGATCCATATACTTCTGGGGAAGAGGTTAATGTCCTGTGGTGAATAATGTGCAGGGCCAGCCTCACCACTAAGCAAATGTAGATGCTGGGACTGGTTGGGGTGGGGAGCAGGATTGGTTCCCTGATCTTCTTTTAGCAATCCCTATCTGCTGAATGACAGAGTCAATATGCCAGGATGTCGGTCTTGTGCTTTCTAAATCAGCCTGTTGACTTGGAGGCAAGTATACTGCCTGTACTGCCAATTAACCAGCTTCTGTAAATAGAAAGGCAAGAACTGATGGCTTGTCAATTGTGCTAGACAGCAAATTGTCTTGGCCTGATCCAGACAAGGACCATATGAAAACCCATCAGCTATGTTACATCATTAGCACGGATAGGACTGAGCTCAACCAAGCCCCACTCTTTCAAAAATGCTCAATTTTGGCACCTATACCTGCAGAATAGCACCATGTTACTCCATGGCAACATTACACTGGCTATATTGGGATAGTTTACTGAATGAGTATACACACATTGGCGATCACTCGTAGCCGAGTAAGATTGTCTTCCAAAGGTAAAATTTTAACGGTGGATCCGTAAGTGGCTATAAAGGCCAATTCTGGATCCGCACAACCTCCCACAATGAGGGCATAGGTTTCCGGGTGGGAGACGGTCATGATGAGGGTTTGCCTGACGTGCCTTCCTTTTAGCTCTTTTCTCCCTTTCGCCCTGTACTCGTGCTTCTTCAAAGTCCATAGCGCCATTAATAAAGGATGACCTCCAATTGAAATGCTCATGAGTTAGGGCTTCCCAGTTCTCAATGCTGATATTACATTTTTTTAAATTAGCTTTGAGAGTATCTTTGAATCTCTTTTGCTGTCCACCAATATTCCGTTTTCCATTCTTAAGTTGGGAGTAAAGTAGCTGCTTTGGAAGACGATGGTCAGGCATTCGAACAACATGAATGAGTATACCTTTGGGATGAATGAACATAAAGGAATTCATCTGATATTTTTTTCCTCCTGCTGTCAGCATAAGAGTTTTCTCTCCTCAAAACAGGGCTGATAATCGGAAGATTAAATGGGCAAATTCATTTCTGCTCTTGACTTGAGAGCAAAAAAATTCAATGAAAAGAATAGTTATCCCACTGCTTCTTAGCACCATCAATACTAATTCTGTTTTTACTATTTCACTGATTATATTTAAGGTGAAAAAAACTTATTCCCCCATCACTTTATAGTACACTGAATATATAATTAATGTTTTTGTAAGGGTATGCTTGTTAGGTAAAGGGGCGTGGTGGCTCAGCGGGTAAGACGCCAAGGCTTGTCGATCGGAAGATCGCAAGTTCGGAGGTTCGAATCCCTAGCCCCGCGTGATGGAGTGAGCTCCTGCACTCGCCCCAGCTCTTGCCAACCTAGCAATTCAAAAGCATGCAAATGCAAGTAGATCAATAGGTACCACTTCGGTGGGAAGGTAACAGCGTTCCGCGTGCATCATGCTGGCCACATGACCGTGGAAGCATCTTCGGACAGCGCTAGCTCTTCGGCTAACAAACGGAGATGAGCACCGGCCCCTAGAGTCAGACACACCTGCACAAATGTACAAATGTGCGGGGGGAACCTTTACCTTTTATGTTTGTTAGGCAACTTTAATAACATTGGACATAAGCAACCACTAGATAAAAGCAAAACGACTTGAATGTATCTTTTTGCTATCATGTAGCAGCATATTTTTTTGTAACTCAGATCTGATAGACCTTTACCTTCTTTCATTTTACATGATGTGTTAAGTCTTGTCAAAATATATAAAAACAAAAATATCCTATTGTTAACATGTTTCAGATTCTCATATCATAGTATTCCTTGAAGCAATTATTGTATTATAAGAATTCTATATTGGTTATAAATTATTCATATAAATAATACAACGTAACAAAGCTTAACTATTTAAAAATAGCCCGGTAGCATAATATACAGTATATGAACCAAGTAGGTTTCTGGTGTAATAAAACTAAATTAAGGCTTTAAAGGCCTTAAACATTCTATGGTGATTCTGCATGGCTGGTTCTAACTGATAGCACAGCCAGGTGCCATGGCGATCCCTACAATCACATGGAAAGGATTTTTGTTTTGTTATTTTAGTGTCAGGATTTGATGCTCTTTTTAAAAAGAAACATTCATCGGGTAGCTGCACTAAAATTTACAGTAAAGATATAACATGTCATGATGCTGACAAGGTTTTCCATGTGGATAAGGTAATGCCAATGTTCATCTTCGCTCAAGAAATAGTTTGCAAGAGTTTAAATCACGTTTTGCAAATTGTAGACACAGAGTAAGGAAACTCACTTTATCACTACTTCTGGTCAGGCTTTTAGGATCTCTCTCTCTCTCTCTCTCTCTCTCTCTCTCTCTCTCTCCCTCTCTCTCTCTCTCTTTTTTTTTTTTTTTTACTATAATCCTAATTCTACCAAAGTCTGAAACAAAAGACAAACACTAAGAATTTACACTCCAGGAATTCATTTTGAGCATTAGTGCAGCACAACTCTTGTACTGCTATGTTAAAAAAAAACCCCTACTCCTGATGACCCTGAACTTTTCCCATTTTAAGACTATAATTTGTGGCAGCAAGTCAGTTTGTTGCTGCTATTATTAATTAATTAGCAGTCTGAAATCTTTGCCAACTTTCACAGTATCCATAGTTCCACCAGGAGATCTAGATTTATCTTCAGCCTGCCCAATGATGCCTGAATTTATTTGCCAGAACAAAATCTCTGAGAAGAGAAACAAAAATGGCATGCCTTTTATAACAATGTGATGCTCTACGCACAGGCATAAAATTATACATAACTACCCTTCCCTGCTTAAGAACCCACATCTGGGGATCCTAAGAGTTATCACTTGCCCAGTATTGGATTTTGGATGTACATTCATCAACTCCATTAAGAATTTTCTGCCCCTTTCTGCAGACATACAAAACAAACTGAACTGTAACAAACAGAGATCAGGAATGGAAATTACGTTCCTTAAACCCAGCAAAAAATAAATAAATAGATAACACATGAGCATTTTTCCCATCCAAATTCTCCAGCAACTCTTCTCCCTCCCAGTAAAAGGGGGAGTGTCTCACTACCATTAGCAAGCACAAGGGAATCACTATATAAACATTTTCCAATTGAGGGTGAAAAGATGGAGGGAAGTCTACTGGAATGTTTCTCTTCAAATGCTTGTGATCAAAGTCCAAAACTGTCTAGTTAATCAATCTGCAGTTGCATACAGAAAACCTAGGTGGTAGCATACAACTTACATTACTTTTAGCAGAGGCTTTAGGCACCTAAATCTGGGCATTCATCCAAAGTTTAGTTGCAGTTGCATTTTACATACCAGAAAATATAATACCAAATCTGAGGCCCTTGCTTAACTATTTAACTGTGGATGAAGGAAAAATAAAAGTCTATATCCTGGAAAAGAGCAACTTTCAAGCCCAGGACCTTTTCATATGGTTATCAGAGAAAAATGCTTTTTCAATCTGTTGAAGAAAACGTAACATTACATGGTTTTGGCTTGTTTCTTGTTCTTTCTTTCTTTCTTTCTTTCTTTCTTTCTTTCTTTCTTTCTTTCTTTCTTTCTTTCTTTTTTATTCCAATTTATTCCCCGCCCATCTCCCATGCAAGGGACTCTGGGCGGGTTACAACAATTAAAATTTAAAAACTATACAATTTAAAATATCTAAAATACAACCAATATAATAAATAAAATCCAAAGATGGGTAGGGAATCGTAGCACAGATCCTATTGCTATGGGGCCAGCCAACCCCAGGAGGCACTATCGCCTCTGTTGTCCCAGGCCTGGTGGCAGAGCCTTCCGAAAGGCCAGAAGTGAAGGGGCCAGTCTCACCTCCGGGGGCAAGATGTTCCATAAGGACATATTCCTCTCTTTTTAAACTACATAGTTCAGCAATAGAACCAGTGTGGCTAGTGTTGGGTTGAGGACATCATGAAGTCCATGGAATGAGGAACACATAGGCAGAATAAGGGAAAAACTGAGTGAGGTCAAAGCAAAAAGCGCATGGGTCCAGGATACAAATAATATTTACCTATCACACTTTCTCATACGTTGATCTGTCTTCTATCTTTCCCCACTTGATTGAGTCACAAGGTTTAATTCTAAATTATTGACCAAAACTTGATGGCCAAGTTGCATACAATCTCCAAGGAACCAGTTCTGCTTTCTAATTACCGGAGATTCAAAGTAGCCTTAAACTTATGGGGTTTTTGGTCCATTGTCTATTCTGAAGATAAAAATGAGAAGCAGGTGGCTAAGCATATCGGGGGTTATGGTGACTTGAAACCCTTTTTTGATTGGATTAAGGTTTTGGAGGAATGTGTGCAGTTTTAATGAGGGTTATGGGGATGGGGGGAGGATGGTCCTATTGCTGTAGGTTTGATTATCCTTGCAGACGACTGTCTTGATTTTCTGAAATCAACACTGTAACTCTATAAATAAATAAATCCTCAATAAATAAACAAATCCAATATGAGGAAGAATTAAAGAGGGTCGAGAGACGAAGTTGTTTGTATTCCACTTTTTAAAAAATTAAAAAGAGAATAGAGAGAGGAAAAAAGGGCCTTTCTGAAAAAGTTGAGGAAAGATTGCTTGAAATACAGAGGCAGATAAAGGAAAACATAGTCAATAGATTCTAAAAACTTGAGCCCAGCACATGATGACTTTCTTTTCAGTAGCTGGTCCTCCTTTCCACCTCCATTTTTCTGATCTGTGGCAGGGAGATGTGTCAAATTATACAACCTGAATTTCTAACACAGTGCTTTCCAATCTGCTGCTGTTGGCGACACACCAACAGTGGCAGCAGCGGTGGCGCAGGGGTGTGCACGGCGGCGGCATGGGGGGGTGCGCGGCGGCAGTGTGTACGGCGGCGGCAGCAACCTCCGCTAAAACGTGGAAGTGCTGATGGCGCGCCGCCGCCACCACCATGCACGCCCCCGCCGCCGCTTCCGGGTTGTGTGGCGACACACCAAACTGTGTGTTGCGGCACACTAAAGTGTCGCGACACACAGTTTGGAAAGCTGTGTTCTAACAAAAGAATCAGAATGACAAATCACCTGAGGAGATGCCCTCATGAACTGTACTGCAGTATTTCTCAACCTCAGCAACTTTAAGATATGTGGACTTCAACTCCCAGAATACCCCAGCTAGCCAACCATGCTGGCTGGTGAATTCTGGGATTTAAAGTCCACACATCTTAAAGTTGCTGAGGTTGAGAAACACTGCTCTACTGAATAGATTTATTTATTTTATTCTACTTGAATCTCTTTTTTTTCCAGGCAGCTTTGATCTTTTTTCTTTTTTCTTTTCCCCTGTTTTCCTGTATATACACAAAAAAAGGGAGGTGAGGAAAAGAAAGGAAGCCAGATCAGTACAGGGGAGATGAACAGAAGAATCCATCTGGCCCTGTCTTCCTTGGCAGCTCCATATGGATAGTCTGGAAAGCCTGCTTTGTAATCTCCATGTCCTTTCCCTCCAAAATAAAAACTAGTTTCCATAACTATTGTGCCACAATATTATGATCTTAAAGCTTAGTGATGATGTAGCAAGATGTGTTTTGCTCAAATTCCATAATGTATTCTGATTAGTTAGTTTATCATAATTTAATTCCAATCCCTCCCTGGAGTAGAGTTGCAGCAGATGCTCTGACAACCTGAAGGGGTTTTCTCAGGGGCTTAGTAGAAGGGGGAAATGGCAGGGCCTTAATCAGCAAGAAACAGAGCGGGTGATACCAGTAGCAAAGCAAAATGTTACACATGGTGCACGCGACCTGGACTCGTGTCTTTGGCACCTTCTTTCCAATATTTTATTCAGTGATTTGCTTAAGAAGCAATGGTTTTGGCTGAGATGCCAAGAGAGAATTAAAAACCTGCCTTTAATATTTTTTTCCCTAAAGCCTCTTTCCTTTTTAACAAATTCAGATCAGAGAAGAAAAGATTTCCAATTGGTTGAAAGCTTGCCCAAACAATATGGTGTAATAGTGGATTCTTGCAGGGGGCAGGCACTTGGACTAGGTCCCTTCCAAACCTAAATTCTGTGATTTTATGGTTATGAGTGGAGACCACTGAAGGCTACGATTATAGTCTCATGTAGAGCATGCATATCTAGGAGTAAAGCCCTTTGAACTCCATGAAGCTTCTTCAACGTAGATAGATAGTATTCATTATTAGAGTGCATTAAAAAGGTAAAGGTTCCCCCCGCACATTTGTGCAGTCGTGTCCGACTCTAGGGGCCGGTGCTCATCTCCGTTTGTTAGCCGAAGAGCCAGCATTGTCCGAAGACGCTTCCACGGTCATGTGGCCGCATGACATGTGCGGAACGCTGTTACCTACCCACTGAAGTGGTACCTATTAATCTACTTGCATTTGCATGCTTTCGAATTGCTAGGTTGGCAAGAGCTGGGGCGAGTGCGGGAGCTCACTCCACATGCAGGGCTAGGGATTCGAACCTCCGAACTTGCGATCTTCCGATCGACAAGCCTGGCGTCTTAAACCTACTTCTTTCAGTTGGATCTATCTTCAAATAATGCCTCTTCCTGCTGAATGAACCCTACCTCCATTTCTTAAGCTTTGCAGTTCAGGCTCTTATAAGTTAGGCAGACAACAAGAGCAGCCATTTATACGAGTGTCAGGATACCAGAGTGCCACCTTCATCATTTTTTCCAGCAAGCTTTCCTGGAGACCCAAAGATGCAGCAGTGGTATATTTTTTTATATATTTTAGGACTGAGAATTATTTTATCGTGATTTTATTGTTATTAGAAATCACCTTGTGATTTTTTTCAGAACAGTGAAATAATATAGATGGATGGATGGGGATTTCTAAAAGATTTATCCAAAAATAAGTTTGGCATTGTTTGGTACAATTCTGCATCTAGCTAAATGTGCAAATCCCCTGAAATAAATGGGATTCTCCATTTATTTCAATGCCAATAAGTTTGGCATTGTTTGGTACAATTCTGCATCTAGCTAAATGTGCAAATCCCCTGAAATAAATGGGATTCTCCTTTTAAATTAATATATAATAGCAGGTTCAACAGCCTGTCATACATTCTAACATTTTACAGATAAAATTGGGACAATTCTTGACCCTACATTTATTTCTAAAATTGCTATTTAATAAACCTCCTCTCGACCCCCTTACTAAAGACAGCACTGAAGGTTTGGTTTTCTCTTTTTCTGTGCTACACCCTCTCCTATTTATTGCTCTTCAGATTAAATATCTATGCTGGGAAAACTGCTATCAGCAATTAAAAACATATCTTGACATCTTCAGGGAGTAAAACATCAGGCTGTGCACTGCATGGTGCTTTCATGTGAAAGTATGTTCATGGACATGGAAATGGAAATAAAATGCATCCATTCAAAGATCTGGCCTGCCAAAGCAATTTTTAAGTGGCATGACGACACTCATGATGATGAAGATGATAACTTTAGGGAAACAAAACACTGTCTACCTTTTTTTCCTATGCACCAGGCCCAAGGAAAAGGGAGAGACTCCTTAAGTATGAGTGGAGCTTTCAGACTGAACAGAAGGCTGAGACACTTTGTAAAGCTGACATTACAAAATGTCTTTTTTTATTATGAATTTTATTAGGTTTAAAGAGAAAGATAAAAGCTACGAAAAAACAAAAAACTACAAAAAAATTACATTATAGAAAGATGTGACTTCTGACTTTTAACAGCAAGGATATAGAAAATTTTTCCATAATCACTTACTCTATATTAAACCAAAATCACATGATTTCTATAAATCATTCCCCTTTAGCATATTATAAAAATCACTAAGTACAGTTACTCCCTCCCCTTATATTAAAAAAAAAAAATTCCATATAAATCTCCTAAACAACTTCCCCCCCCCCCAAAATAACACTTATTTAATTATTCCCTTCCTACTACTATTCTAAACATTTCTGTCTAATATAATGAAATTCAAACTTAAAAGCACATAAATTGTCTGCCACTATACTAAATAATACAACAGTTTTAATAATCTTAATAAACCCAAAAATGAAAACCAATTCGAAACAATGACCTTAAATCAAATTCTTAAAACCATCCAAATAAACATTTTTATACCCTAATAATCTTGATCCATATCCTTAAAAACAAATAACATCAGTCAAACCCTAAAAGCGATCTAGATAAACATTCTTTAACCCTTATCCCACTTCAAAATAAACCAAAGCATTTACATGTCCCCACAATGTGCACAGTTTTTCTCTTGAAAAAATCAAACAGCCCAACTGCCCCCTCAAAAATTCCAACTTCTGTTCAGAAAACCTCCCATACATAATGACCCCTTCTTTTTCATGACATTTCACCAAAAAGTCAATTTTACTTATTGCTTGCAGATCCCTCTTTCCGTTGAATTTCTCCAACTCCACTATCCAATCTTCATCCAGCATCTCAACAGAAATCCCAATCTCATTCTTAGAAGAAACATTTCTATCAATGTTGAATTCCTCAGTTTCATCCACTACATCCCCAACCAGATGGCACATTTTAAAACTCATATTTTCCACAATGTCCTGAATGTCTTGTATAAAAACTTGATAGGAGTCAGAAAAGATCTGTTTAAAATCTTGATGGAAGTCAGAAAAAATCTGTTTAAAATCCTCCATGTCTCACGCAGTAGATTATGGCGCACCCTAGGAGCTTAACCAGCGAAAGTCGAAGATATTAAAAAGTTCTGAAGTATGTTTACACAAAGTGAAAGTAAGATAAACAGACAGTTCCCAAGGGAAAGTAGAAACAGAAAACTGAAGGTTTAAATCAGCCTATTCAATGTGTAGGAAAATGCTAATATCTTCAAATTTAATACAAAACTAATAACAGGAGGACAATTCTTTACTCTCAATCCTCCTTTATATTTGGAAGGGAAACAAATTCCAAAACTTAAAAAAGATTTTTTTTAAAAAGTAATCCCAAAAATTACGACAAGCACCAAGAGAACCCACTTCTCCTTGCTGTAGAAAGCCTCTCTTAGGGTATGCATGCATGCATGCATGCATGCATGCATACATACATACATACATACATATAAATAAATTAATTTGGTGAATTAGAAATGGGGTGGCTGGTCTTAGTGTCCCTTTAAGGCTACAGCACGGCTTGGAAAATGGTGACGTCCCCGCCTCCTTGCTAGCTCTTACCAGTCGAACGCAAAATGCTGTTTGCGATCTTCTGGCTGCAAGCAGCCATCTGGAGGGCAGATGGGGTGATTCCTGGTGTTTTCCTTCATCTGGAGAACACTCCTGGGCTTCAGGAAAACCTGCCTGAGTCTGAAAAAAATTGCCGCATTGTCATTTCCGCCCACGGAGCCTGAGGGCACAGCTCCTCAGTCTGCCATATCCCCACCGGAAGTCGACATTACAAAATGTCTTCTGTGACTTTAGTCTTCCCAAATGCCAGCCTGAAAAACCTGTAAAGCTGGCATCCAAATGTCCCTTTCTTTATGGTGACACTGTTCTCCTCTAAAATAAACAGCGGTTCTCCCTTTTCCTAGTTTCAGAGTGGGTCAATATAAAAAAATTGTGGCTTTTAACAACCTGAATTTCATGATCCTCATGTCCTAAGAGCAGTATTTTCAAGTATGAGCCTTGGCGATAAAAAACATGCACCACGCAAGGAGATGTTCACAGCTAGACAGGCCAAAGGTGGTTTTATTCAAGCCGCAGTACATTGGAAGGGAGATAACTGACCCTGGAGGAGGCTGGAGGTCAAGCATGTATCGTAAGAGCCAGGTTTCTCCTTAAAGGATCCTTTAAACGGCAACATGTTTTGATCTCCTTATGCTTTAAAGCAGTGTTTCTCAACCTTGGCAACTTCAAGCTGTGTGGACTTCAACTCCTAGAATTCCCCAGCCAGCATGGCTGGCTGGGGAATTCTGGGAGTTGAAGTCCACACAGCTTGAAGTTGCCAAGGTTGAGAAACACTGCTTTAAAGAATGTGAACAGGAGAAATTGCGTTGGCTGAACCTAAGTTGCTCATCAACCTTGTTGGGCTTTCTTGTGAGCCAATGGAGTGTCCGCTAGGCAGCAGATCTCTCCTTCCAGCATGAAGTAGACTTCTTGGCCACTCATTTGTGCTGGCTTCAAAGACCTGCATCTGGAAAAACCAGTCATATTCTCTCTTTTCAAAGAGGACAAACCTCAGAGTTGGGTGGGGATGGACAAAGAAGCAAAAGGAGGGACAAAAAAGATATTTCTGACAGTTCCTAAAGACTTGTGTCCCTCTAAATACTAATTTTTAATTTTTGTGGTCTTCATGGTTTGTAATCCACAAATAATTGATCTTTAAGGGGACACAAGTCTTTCCTCCTGACCTGTTTCTCAGACAGACAATTTCATACAGTATGTCTAAGCATTTGCTTAGAATTCTAAGGCTCATGCCTCTTTGTGTTATATTTTATATATCTCTGAACAAAAAAAATAATATTTAGTAATTATTAAAAATGGTAGCATTGAACATCATCATTCTGTAACTTGGTTAAAGAATATAAAACATTGTCTGCAAGAGTTCATTATGATTACCTTTTAACCCATAGCTTTCCAAACTGTGTGTCATGACACTTTAGTGTGTCGCGACACACAGTTTAGTGTGTTGCGAAACAACCTGGAAGCGGCGGCAGGGGTGTGCACAGCGGCGGCGCGGGGGTGCACGCGGCAGCAGCGGTGTGTACGGTGGCGGCGGCAGTGACGACGGTAGTGGCACGCCATCAGTGCTTCCGTGTTTTAGCTGAAAACACGAGGCCGCTGCCGCCACCATGCACACCGCCGCGATCATGCCCCCCGTGCCGCCGCCATGCACGCCCTCGCTGCTGCGCGCACTGCTGCCCCGCCGCCGCTGCCGCCGTTGGTGTGTCGCCAACGGTGGCAGTTTGGAAAGCACTGTTTTAACCTCAAGGTTTAACTTCCATACTACAGCAATTATGATGTACACCATATATGAGGAAATTGATGGTCTTTTTGACTGAGAATCGGGGGGGGGGGGGAATAGCTAAAATGTGTTTGATGAGTATTTAAATGTATAATTCGTTCAAGAAGAAAACGCACAGATAACATGCATGCTTCAAAATTAAAAAACAACAGCTTGCTGACAAATTCACAAGTAGGCTTTGGATCAATAACCAAAGATAAGACATTTAAAATGTAGAAAATCCCTGTATTTTCTATGCCACATCTGATTGACCATTGCTCCTTTCCCCTCAGCATTCACACGTGGACACTAATAAGAACATCCTCTGCACTTAGTTTCTTGCTGAAGTGAGGCCTTTTGGAAACAATTCTTCCTAATGATGCTCATCTTCATTCTCAAATGCAAGTTTGTAAAGTAAGCAGAACCTGTGGTTGAGAAGTATATCAAGTATCCAAAGAAAAACAGTCCTTGGATTGCCATTTGCCTAACTTTGCAGACCGAAGCATGTTTGGTTGCTATTTCCTGGTTTTTTAATGCTTTCCCTACACCTGGGTTTTTCAAAGGGCATTTTTGCTGGTTATGAACAATTCAAGCGGGTTTCACTTTTACTGCCAAAATGTATCAATAAGTTTCTAGTATCATGTGTAAAAATACCGAAGAAACAAGATGTGCTTCACCAGTGCTCTGTCATGTACATCAGATAGGAATGATCTTGAATGCAGAATTGTGGCTTGCTATGAGAATTTGTGGTTCAGAAGTGTCGTTAAACAGCAGCAGAAAAGCAAATCACTCTGTAGTTACTGCTCCTAAAAGGCCCCTGGGGAGAAGCCTTTGTTTGTTTTTAATTTAAAAGCATTAACAGAAAGTTCCAGCCAGAGCCACATCATTGGAATTCCAATAAGAAAATATTCAGCCCAATTTAATTTTGCAATCGTGTCACAAGGTCATGATTCAGGATTTAGACTGTTCACACAGGAGGATTCCTAAGGGAGGAAAAAGGAGATTCTTAACATTAACAGAGAGCTAAACCAATGAGGAAGAAAGTGAGAGAAGACAGACAGACAGACAGACAGACAGACAGACAGACAGACAGGGCCATCTTCAGAGGACCCCTCCCCACTACTGATTTATAGTGCTATCTACCCATCCAAGAGGAAGCACAAAACAATGTCTGCCAAAAAGTGGCTCTTCCCTCAGCCAACACCTATGTTGGGCCTGTTCCTAGTACCTGACAAATGGTATGTAGCTTGAATCATGTCAACTGGATTTCTATTTTCTTAGTGGAAACGTTTCGCTCCTTATCCAAGGAGCTTCTTCAGTCTGAGCAAAGTTGGTAAGGGAATCCTAAATATGTTCCTAGGTAGCTGTGTGACCTTACACCTGGGGCTAGGTCATGGTTATATTGAGATGTAATTTTTAAGTTCTTTTATCATTTAATGGAGGGTCGTTAAATGGAGGGTAGATGATAAAAGAACTTAAAAATTACATCTCAATATAACCATGACCTAGCCCCAGGTGTAAGGTCACACAGCTACCTAGGAACATATTTAGGATTCCCTTACCAACTTTGCTCAGACTGAAGAAGCTCCTTGGATAAGGAGCGAAACGTTTCCACTAAGAAAATAGAAATCCAGTTGACATGATTCAAACTACAGACAATTCCACCTGGATGACTGAGAACCTTCATAGACATACTGACAAATGGTACCATCCTGATTTGTGAAAGTTTCCCTTATTATAGGCAAGATGACAAGTTTTCTTCTTTGGCCTGGCTGCTGTTCTCTTTCAGCATGTCGCCACACAGTGGGGAACACATCAAGCAATTGGGCCCAGGGGCATCCATGGGGAGCTCAAAGTCAGGATGGTGGCCATGACCATTAAGCAGAACCCCACCCCACAAAAGTCAAGATGGCAGCCATGACCATGAGATGAAGCTTTTTGACCACACACACACACACACACACACACACACTGATTGGGGCATTGCAGCAGGAATGGGATAGATCACACATTGGGATTCTCTCTGTTTGCCTAGGCTGGGTTGTACCCTACTTGGGCATCTTAAAATAATGTAAAATAAACGTTTTCTGAACTTCTGCTCTTGATATGTGTTTGGCTGCATACAAATACTGTATATCTTAAAATGGAGTCACAGCCACTTTTCCTCATCATTCTCCTTTTCACAGTGTGAATATCAGACATACTTAAGGTCAATTTTGCACAGTGGTTTTCCTTCCTCATATGCATTCCGCGCGTGTCATGCGGCCACATGACCGTGGAAGCGTCTTCGGACAGCGCCGGCTCTTTGGCTAACAAACGGAGATGAGGACCGGCCCCTAGAGTCGGACACGACTGCACAAATGTGCGGGGGGGACCTTTACCTTTACCTTTATGCATCAAGTATGTTCATTTTTACTTTTGCTGCACTGCAATAAAATGGTCTATATTAAGTATTCACATTTCTGCTTAATGTGGTTCTGTATTCTCTTCTGTAATGGGTTGCATTCAGAGCTCTTTTTGGAGGGAAAAGCAGGATATAAACCTGAAATAAAGAAATAGATAAAGCTTTACCCCAGAAAAGTTTGCTTCAAAGCTATATATATCCTGTATACGCCACCACTAGACTTAGCTACCTGAGGCTCATAGGAAAGTTAGCAACAGTTTAACATGTAGCACTTCAGCACATATATTGCAACCTGCCAGAAAGTTTATAAACCTCTTGTTTGTAGAAGTTTAAATACATATAAAGAGAAAAAAAGTGTCTGTCTCAAGAATTTGGTCCATCGGCTAAAAAAAACAGCCAGGTGCAGTTCCTGAAGCTGCGAGACTGAGACTAAATAAACCGCCCAGGGTCCCTCTTTTTGGGGGAGATGGGTGGTGGCAAAATTTGAAAAATAAATAAAACAAATAAATAAATTACACCCATATCTGTGGCCAGACTGTTTTTCTCCTACTACCAGGCTTCTGCACCACTGGAAACCAAAGTGACCAT
Source organism: Charina bottae (assembly GCA_023362775.1). NCBI lineage: Eukaryota > Metazoa > Chordata > Lepidosauria > Squamata > Charinaidae > Charina > Charina bottae. Next base: position 196,968,270 of record JALMGJ010000002.1, on the reverse strand, counting down.
CGGTAAACCAGAATTATTTGAAAATGGAAACTGGTTTAAAATGTAACATGGTGCTTCTGTTTTCTGTTCTATGCAATGACACTGGGTGGAATTGAGGGACTTAGCAGGCATGCATGGAGGCAGATCACAGCGCAAAAGTATTACCCTGACACCCTACTTACTGCTCTCTCTTAATAAGGCATAAGGCTGTTCCTAGGGTTTCATAATATTTGTATTCTTTTAGTCATACGCTAATCATTGTAATTATAATTATTATAATTATTCATAACTTCAATTTGCTGATTGAGGACCTCACTGAAGGGTGTGATTATTGCTTAATCTCCCTGACAGACATAAATAAAACAATCATTCTCCGTGTTTAGCATCATCAGGTGAGAGCTACATCATTGAGTCTACTTTCCTCCAGGTCGCTCTTTCCAACCTTCAGACTCCAAATGGTTCTGTAGATTAATTTCAGTTCAGTTTGGAATCAGATGGTACGAATCACTGTTTGTGCTTCACTTCTGAGGCCTCCGGTGTGATTTTGCATTAAGGCCTTGGTTGCTTTATAACACCACCACCCCCGTCATTCATTACCCTGTATCCAACTGCCAAATAATAAGAGGGGCTTTGTGAAATAAAATACTCTTTCCAAGTGTTTTTTCAGTAAAGCAGTGAAGGGAAAAAAATCATGTTGGATAGATTCTTAAACAAAAAGATGGGAATTCAGGGCTGGTGTGCAGGGCCAGCGTGCCCCAGAGCAACTGTGGCCAGCGGTCATTGCTTGAAGGCTGCAGTGGACAATGTCACCCTCTCTCTCACTCAGCCCATTGGGACTTCTGACTGTCATTTCCTGCTGTGCACCAGAAGTAGTGTTTTCAGACTCATGCCAGCCCAAGTAGTGCTGTCTGATTCACTGCTGCACTTCAGGTCAGCATGCACAAGCACCTCCACTCTAATACGCTACCGTGCATTGGGGCAAGAACACCTTGTGGAAGGAAGAACGTCCCTGAAACTGAAAAATGTTACCTGTGACTGTCAGGTTTTTTCTCTGCAGTGATCTGACTGCCAGGTACCCAACTTAGGCATATGGGCACTTGCAGAGAAGGCGGGGGGGGGGGGAGTTTAAAACTCCTTAGTATCCCTTGCAAGCTTGCACGTGGATTTCAAAAGAAAGAACTATAAAGGAAGCCACAGCAGGTAGACTGAAGGAGGGAGGTGGTTCTTCTAGGTTTGGCAGGAGATGCTGCTGGAGTGAGAGACAACTGGACAAGGCGTGGAGCAGAGGAGGCAACGGCTGGCAGGACCAGAAGCCAAAAAATCCATGGCCAGGGAGAAGAACCACGAAGGTGCCTGAGGCAGCTGACGTTGAATAAGAAGAACCTACAGAAAAGATCCAGCAGAAAGAAAATGCAGCCCTGGACTCTAGACGGTGGCAGAGCAAACTCCACGTGGTTCAGGTGCTGGGGAACTGGGCAAGAGAGCATTCAGAGGAGAAGCTGTTAGCATTCCTAAGCCTCAGACAAGGTAGCGTGGGAGAAGGAAGGAACGAGCAGCAGAGCATTTTTGTATTATAAGCAAAGTGGTAGAAATTGAAGTCATTTGGTTAAGTTCTAAGTATTAAGTTAAGTTAGGTATTAGAGTACATATTTGCACTTTGTCACTATAGATGGATACACACACACACACAGAAACACACAGAGTGTATGTTTAACAAAATAAAGGAAGAGAACTGACTTCTGGGCACTCCATTTACAGAGTTGACTTCTCTTCCTCAATCACACCATCTGAAAGTACCCACTCTGGAAGGAAGGAGCACAACTTCCGTAAAACAATGGCCTCCCAGCTAGCAGCCCTTATAGACAGCCCAGAAGGATACTATGGTTGATAGTAACAAAGACCACTGAGAACTCAGGTAGGACCAGTAGGGATACTCTATTCCCATCTAGGTCCCAACAAAGGTTGTCCACCAGCACCAGCCATGCTAATTCCATCCCACGCCCACTCCTGAATCCTGACTGAACAGGGTCTGAATCAATGTTTTTCAAACTTGGCAACTTTACGATGTGTGGACATCAACTCCCAGAATTCCCCAGCCAACACTGGTCTAAATAATTTAATACCTGTAGGCAAACATGAGGTAAACCCACGTTTCTCTGTGCTCTCTCTTCCGTCCAGTCCCCATATGTTTATAAAATCAATTATATTCCCCCTCTTCCTAAGAATAGAGCATAAAACCTGGGAATGTAGGAAAAACATTGAATGGAAGGGTAATAACTAAACATTTATTCAGAAATAGTTGCCAGAGGCAAATATTCGGAGATGACTAGGATGACCATGTAGCTTTACACTCAATATTTGTGGCAGCAAAAAAAAAGGCTCTGTTGCAGGCAGGAACAATCTCCTCTGCAACCCTCACACTTCCAGTCTTTTACAAGCATCACATGGAAGCAATGCTGCAATCTGGCAGACGGTCAAGGTTTGACGAGCTGGATTTTCTAGTGCTGAATATGAGCAATAATGTGCTACAGCTGGCAGGTATCGTGTTATTGCTGATAGTACAAACACAGAAGATTCTGGTAGAAGATAAGTGAGACTGTGAGAAGGCAGCAAAGGCAGTGATTTTGGAGACCATATTTCTCACATTCTAGAGAAGCAAGGAAAGATGCAATTATCATTTCTAAGCACTGATGGCAAATTAGAGATGTAACAATAATGTACAATTTTGCTACGAATGGAACAGAAAGGTTATTTGTGCCATGTTACGGTAATTTTAATTTTATTATATTGAGAAAACATCATGTAACTTTGAGTTGCAGTTTTGCATATCACAGGCACAAACATTCTCTCTCTCCCTCCCTCCCCCCCCCCTCTCTCTCTCAACAGTACTGAGGTGCTATGGAAACACCCAAAACAAACTATATCTTGAGTTTCATTTCAAGTGGAAGCTCTATTTGAATATTAGTTGCCACATGGATTGGGTGACTGTCACAAAACTATTGCAGTTTGGGGCATGTACTGTAGGGTGGTGAAAATGTACTCAGTCTTCAGCAGCAAGCGATTGGGTATGAATTTGGAAGGACTAGGCACTCTGTCATACAAAGCAAGTGAAGGTTGCTAGAAAGAACGTTTAATTAATTACATTTGATAAAATATTATTTTAAGGGGAAAAATATCTGCTTTAAGAGGCACACAATGTTCTTTTATTTAAAGTGACTTGCAAAAGAGATATTTCCAGCCATATAAACTTCCAAGTATAACATCTACAGACCTTCTGAAATTCATCATCCATAATCTAATTTCTGCAAATTTATCTAACAAAAAGCAGATAGCAACTAGGTCTATTAGGTCTCAATTGCCAAAATCCTGGTGAGCACTAAATAGCAGCATAGGATTAGAGATCTCTGCATCTTTTTGCTGCTATCCAATGGTCATCCAGATTTTTGCACTGGGCTAAAAACTTACAAGGATAAGGAGAGGACGGGAGATTGCCCACATGTGCTGCGGACGGCTGCTCCTTGCGAGGAGACCACAGGACAGCGGTTTTCCATGGGTTTGAGTGCTGGGAGACGAAGGGATTAGCCATCTTGCTTGCAACCACGGCAGAGCCTTTTAAAGGACACTAAGTTCGCAAACCTCACTTTCTAATCACTTTCAGAAATTGCCTATTAACCATCTTAAAGGTTTTAGAGACCTTCGGAATGACAAGTTTGAAAAGTTGCCTGGTTAGTTTAGTTTCAACACTGAACAAAAGAAAAATTAATTATAAGCTTAAGAAAGAGTTTGAAATAAATAGCAAGAAGCTACATAAGATTTTGATCTAAGAAATTGATAAACTGATTAAGGGTCCAGATAAATTTGGAATATTGACTTTTACTATAAGATTTTGGAATTAAGTATAAGAAATAAATAGCTTCTCATGGGAACCAGATTTATTTTGGCTATCTTGGCTATTGTAAGTCAACAAAGATAAGCAACTTTATGATTTTAGAAACTGGACACTAGAGGGGACTAAAGATTCTAAGTAGAAGGGGAAAAAAATAAGCCTGCTTTTGGTGTCGGTTAGTACTGGGACTTACAAAATGACACAAAACACCATAACATTGGAAATATTAAAGGAGATATTTGAAGAATGGAGCCAGAAATTAGTAGATACAATATCACAGTGCCAGTAATTATGTCTGACTCTATGGATAGGCTATGTCCAAAAGATGTTAATGAGGGAATGACAGATGTGGAGCAAATTTTGTCTGACGAGACAGAGAAAATACTGAAAGTGGAACTACAAATGGTAGGCCAAGAGAATGATTTGGAAAAGGATGTGTTATTAGGTATACAAAAGTAACTGGCTGAAGTTTTAAAAATTAAAGGGGAAATACAAATTTCAAATCAAGAGAATGACCTGGAAAATGTTTTCTTACTAAATATTAAGGCTGTTAGAAGTAATATGAAGGTATATAAAGTTGGTTTATTTGATCAAGGTTAAAATAAGACTTTTTTTGTAAAGTTCTGGCAACCCTTTATGGACGTTTTCGCTGACACCAGGATTGAAAAGTTGATGTTTTATGGATTTGCTATAAGCTTATTTGCTATATTATTATTTGCTATATTATTATTATTATTATTATTATTATTATTATTATTATTATTTGCTATATATTATTTACTTATTTGCTATGATTTGCTATAAGCAAATAAGGGATAAAGGATGGGATATGGGATGAAGAGATATCTGTTTAACCTTATAGGGGGTGAAGTGTTATTACATTTGTTTATACTTGTTGTAATGATGGTTGGAAGTCACTTCTTTATATATTTCTTTTCTTTTTCTTTATTATATTTTCTTTTCTCTCCTTTCTTTTTCTTCTTGCACTTTTTCTTCTTTCTTTCTATTCTCTTTTCTTTCTTTAAGTTTAGTTTGTTTTAGTTTTTACTATTGTAATCAAAATCCTTGTAGTCAACATGGACCAAGACTGACTTGAGATACACACACAAACAGAATTAAGGGGCGTGGTGGCTCAGCGGGTAAGACGCCAGGCTTGTCGATTGGAAGATCGCAAGTTTGGAGGTTCCCTAGTCCTGCGTGACGGAGTGAGCTCCCGCACTAGCCCCAGCTCTTGCCAGCCTAGCAATTCGAAAGCATGCAAATGCAAGAAGTTTAATAGGTACCACTTCGGTGGGTAGGTAACAGCATTCCGCATGTGTCATGCCGGCCACATGACCATGGAACCGTCTTCGGACAACGCTGGCTCTTCAGCTAACAAACAGAGATAAGCACCGGCCCCTAGAGTCGGACATGACTGCACAAATGTGCGGGGGGAACCTTTACCTTTTACTCATGTACTTTGTTTAGATGTCATGACGAATGCAGATCTTTTATTGATCTTTATTGGCCTGATGATGTCATAAGCAAGGTTTTCTGATGGATTAAAGCCTATGAAGGCAACTGCTGGCACAGTTCTATACGGCATGCTCAGTTTCATTCTGTAGCTTGAAAGCTGCCTGTACAGTACTCCAACATTTGTAGAGCGAGCCACCTAGTGGCTTCTATGTGCAATTCCTGTCATCAAATGGGACTTTCTCTAAGGCCAACTTTTCTTCTCCTTGTGGTAGAAAAAGGTAATGTCAGTGCTTACATTCATGCTTACATTCTGCTTTCATTAAATATATTATGTGCCTTAAATCAGGGGTCCCCAACCTGTGGGCTGCAGCCCACTAGTGGTCTGCGGCCTGTTAGGAAGTGGGCTGCAGGGCTCCCGCCTGCAAACCCCACCCCCCGGTGCACGTGATTACCCCACCCCGGTGCGCGCAATTGGCTCCCACCTGCAAACCCCGCCCCCCCAGTCCGTGGAAAAATTGTCTTCCATGACTGGTCCCTGGTGCCAAAAAGGTTGGGGACCGCTGCCTTAAATAAAGGCCTAGAGAGGGGGAAAAATAAAAATAAACCTATTTGTGTTGTTTCCCAAACTATTTTTTCCCTGAAGAATTGGAAAAATGGGTGAAAAAAGATTATGAAATATTTCCTGGTATGTTCATATTAAAAGATGCATGAAATAGTTAAAATATGAAAGAAATGGGTTAACTTTGTAAATATACCAAATCAAGAATTAATCTAACAAAACAGAAGATCTACCTCAAACCTGCTGTTTCCAGGGTTCGAAATGAGAAATGAAACACTTTTCTTCCAGCCTTAGAATCCAAACTGACCTGTTTTGAGTATTCTGGATCCTGCCATTGGGCCATTCTTTTGTAGCTTATGGTTGAGTTGCTTTTTAAAAAAACTTTTTGCAGCCTACCCAGTGTAGCAGCCAATCCCAGTCATATTGCTTGAGACTGAATGGAGTGAGGTGGAAATCAAGGGTTGAAAAAAAAGAGCAGTTAAGCAAGATGGCCAGGCTGGATGTAATGGTTTGTGGGAATGACCTTGGGAGACAGGAGGAAGAGCTGCAGACTAGGCAATGGTCAGATAAGAGGCAGCTGAGCCCACAGAAGGAATGTGGGCATGGCAAACATCTCAGAAGGGACCCTCCCTTGCTTCTTGGACTGTAAAGGCGAGGGGGGAGAGATGTACTTTTAGACTTGCAAGGTTCTGTTAATGTAACCTTACAATAAAGTTAGAGCTAGTACTTCTGGATGTGCTTCTTGCCTGGAGCACCTTGCAAGGCTGACACTGAGGAAGGCTGTTGCTGCTGTGTCCAAAGGCTGTGCGGTGAGGACCTTGGAATTCATCTGAGTGAGCCTATGGGTTGCACAAGCATTGTCATGTACTTCCTTCTGCAGACAGATAATGCACAGACGTGTGCACAGTCCTGTGCTTCACACACTAGTGTTATTAATGCTGCTAGGCTTGGAAATGGAAGGAATACTTGTATAGTACTTCTTTGGTTTACTTAAACTTCAATGTACTGTACGTGTACACTCTGTGCATGTTCTTGTGTCCTGATGCTGTGTGGAGATTTTAGAGTTCTTTTAGAAAAATACCAGTTCTCGGAACTGTATGTTCCTTTGAAATCTTCTAGGAGTTTTGCGGTCATTCTCCTGTGCTACTGAGTTCCTGATCTAATTTTTGCTCTTTTGAGTATCTATGTATGATTCCTCTTCAGTTTGTTGCTCTGCTGGTTGTAGGATAGTGTTTGTGGTGGTAGTGTTGTACTTGGCTACAGTGCCATGATTTTCACATGTTTTTGTTTTTTTAAAAAAAATTGTATTAAGATAATGAAATACAAAATGAAAAGGAAAATAGGATACAACAACAACAAAAACTACCACTAAGTGTGAATAAGAAGCATTGTGGGAAAACCTTCTAGTGACGCCTTCTCTCTTTCCCTTCCGTTTGTGTCCCCAACCACCAACCACAACTTAGATATTTCTACTTTACACTGAACATTAAGGATTGTTGCTAGTTTCGGTTTAACTGTTTTCATCTGTTATTTTTAATTAGTCTCAGAACTTCCTTCTAGAAACCCTGTTCCAAATGTCTAAATTTGCCTTGCGGTGTAATGCGTTGCATGTAAGAGTCATTCCTGCTTAAATTTGGTTAAATTCCTATTATGGATATATACCAGTGTTTCTCAACCTTAGCAACTTGCTGGGTTGGAAATTCTGGGAGTTGAAGTCCACACGTTTTAAAGTTGCCAAGGTTGAGAAACACTGATATATACTGTACTATCAATTTTGCCATTGCTGCATATTCTCTAATTTTGGTCTCCAAATCTGATATCGTTGGCAAGGTTCCTTGTTTACAAAAAAGCCTCCATGGCAAATAATACAGTTTGTATCTCTCTTGTTCTTTTTGGATATGCTGTGGTTGTTGCTCTTAAAGTGCTACGCGCTTGCTAATTGCTCTAATAGGTGTTAATGGAAAGAACATAGATGAGAATGATTAGCTCTCTTGCATCCTCTGTGTTTTGGATGAGTCTGCAAGGGGCTTATTTCACTGAGGACTGATTTTCTCTGCTGAAAAGGAGTGGGTGGGGTGATTCTGGTTCAGTATGCTTCAATTTGATATTTTGGTTTTGTTAAAAAAACTTTTCAAAAATATGTTCAAAATAAACTCTTTGCCTGATTTTCCTTCAAGTTGACAAGCCGACAGCACTCCATTTGGGAAGCCACTCCATTTGCTCTTGTGGTACCATGGGAAAAAAATCAAGGGACACATTGAAATCCTCTTGTTTCCTATCACTGTTTCAAGTTCTGTTCTGCCAGAATGCAATCAACATAGAATATTCTGATGGAATGTTTGGACCTAATGTGTTCCCATCTTGAAATAAAACTCTTCCCCAGATAGAGTGTCACAGGGAAAATAATTGCCTGCATGATTCTGATTTTTTTAAGTATGGACATATCACGGCATCTAAATATCTTTTCCAAGGTCTTCATTGCTAGCCTACCAAGAGCTACTCAGTGGTGTATTTCTTGACTGCTGGTTTCTTTAGTGTTGATAATCGATCCTAAAAGGCAGAAGCTACCTACCAGTTCAGTATCTTCATTGTCATTTCCAAACCTGGTTCCTATACCTGTTGTCATTAGGTTGGTCTTCTTTATCTTTTTTTCTTTATCTTAGTCCCATTTTTTGCACTGTGCTCCTTGACTTTCATGACTGGATTATTTGCATTTTCAGATGTCAAATTAGTGTTATTGGCATAATGCAGATTGTTGATGTTTCTTCCTCCAAATTTAAAACCATGCTCATATTTTTCCAATCCAGCTTCCCTCAATATATATTAAGCAAAAAGGTTGAATCAATAAGGAGAGAATATAGAGCATGGGTGTCCCACCTTTTGGCTTCCCTGGGCCACATTGAGTGAAGAGGAATTGTCTTGGGCCACACATAAAATATATAATATAGTTAATGTATATAAGTAATAAAATTTCATTTATTTTTTTATATTTTTATTATAACATTTAAAAAAAGAGGGCAACATAAAACTAGTGGGATATTTGACCTTGTTTTTGTGAAACTAATGCATCAATGTCTGGTTCGATGAAAGTGGTTGCAATTCTCAGTGAGTTCTCAAGGTGCTCGTCAGCTTTTACCTGGGAGAACCATCACCCATTGGCGACGGCTGCTAATGGCGCGTTTTTCTGCCAGAGCTGCTGGCGGCCTCCCCTTCCCGCTCGGCATCTCGGCTCTGCTCCAAGTTGCAGCCTCCGCCAATCTTCGCCTACTAACTACAGACGCATTAATGGTAGAGTGGCGGACTCCGCTTGGCTTGCGAGTCAAGTTGCAAAAGTGACTTTGGCGGCTGCTCGCAAACCAGCGGAAGGCCACTGCCTGCTTGCATGGGAAGCCGAGAGGAGAAGCCGATGCTCTACGCAGGCGATGTAGCTACCCTGGGCTTTGTTACTGTCTCAAATGTACCGGGATTGTCTATTTTTGGCGTGGGCCTGGCTGCAAAACAGAAGAAAGAGAGAACAGCAACTAAAAAAAATCACAAAATAATGTTAAAAGTTTACGATTTTTTGGGGCCGCATTACTAGCTGTTCAGGGCCACATGCGGCCCATGGGCCACGGGTTGGACACGCCTTATATAGAGTATTGCCTCAGTCCTTTGTCAACCTGGAATCAGTCTGCTTTGCCACGTTCTGTGTGGTCTCTGGCTTCCAGTCCTGTGGTTAGATTTTGTATGAGGACAATGACATGTTCTGGGATTGCCATCAGTTTATGGATGTTCCACAGCTTGACATGGTCAGTACAATTTAAGGCCTTTCTATAATCAAAGATTATGCACATGTTGACCTCTTTTTGATATTCCTTGGCTGTCTTAATTCTCCAGAGTGTATCAGCAATAATGTATTTTATCTAAAATCAGCTTGAACACCTGGCATTTCCCTTTCCTGTAGGGCTTTAACTTGTGTGGGATGATCCTAAGCATTATTTATTTTACTAGCATGTGAAATTAAGAATATTGTTTGATAGTTTGCACAATCTATTAATTCTACTTTCTTTGGTACTGGTATATAAACTAAGGTTTTCCAATCAGCTGGCCACTGTGTCATTCTCCAGATTTGCTGACATAGTTTAGTTAGTACTTTTAGTGATTCTTCTGTTGCCATATTTTTATAGATATTCCATAAATTGCTGTAGCCTTCAGGAATTTTGTAATGAATAGAGTGCTGATCTAATTTAGCTTCTAGTACTAGATTTCTTGTAAATAGAAATATCTTCTAAGACAGAGCTTTCCAAACTTTTCATGTTGGTGACACACTTTTTAGACATGCATCATTTCGCGACACACTCTTACAGCAAGGCACAAGGCAGGCACTAGAACCTGCACAGAATCACAGCAGGTTTGGAGGCAGCAGGGCACAAGGCAGGCACTAGGACCTGCGTGGAATCCTGGCAGGGCTCGGAGGCAGCAGTAGCCGCGACACACTCAGGCACTGCAGCCGACACACTAACGTGTCCCGACACACAGTTTGGAAAGCTCTGTTCTAAGGCATCTTGGTTATTGGCCTCCCTACTGTACAGAATTTCAGTATACTCTTTTCAATCTTCTTTGAATCAGTTAACTATCTGTCCATGGGCATTCTTTAGCGTAGCATAACTTTTTACTCCCATCTCGACTCTATTTTATATTTATAGTTTGTATTTATATTTATATTGATATTTTATGTATTGTGGTTTTATTGTATTTTAATTTTTTAGTTTTATTGTAAACCACCCAGAGTCCCTCTTTTGGGGGGAGATGGGCGGTGGCAAAATTTGATAGATAAATAAATAAAAATAAAAACAGCAGTTTTGGGTTAGAACCTCCTTCTGAGTTTAGAGATCTTTTGAAAAACTTTCTTTGTTTTTCTGTGTCTCTATACAGATAGCATTGTTTCTTCTAACAGTTCACTAAAATTGTTTATTGAGTTCATTCCTGAGAATTTTGTCTGTCTTGGCTTTGCTTATCTTCTCTTCTTGGCAATTTGAAAGTCCAAGATGGAATTTCAATAATGAAATTCCAAGATGGTGACCGGGAGCGGACGCGGAGCCGTGAGCTGCTGTGAGGGGCGTCTTGGGGCTCGGTTTTAGAGTCCAGACTCCCACCTCTACATACCACCCCTACGTTCCATCTGGTAGGGGGTTGGTTAGAGGAACCCCAGGTTTCCAAACCATCGGATTCCTGTGGGCTTTAATTGTGTGCTCCGGAGAACGGAGATTGGAGAACGGAGGAAGAGAGCAAAATTCGGCGGCTGCAGCTCCTGGTCGGAGAACTGGGGCGCTAATTGTGGGGCAGACCTGGAGTCCAGACCCTACCTTGTTTGCCATCTGGTGGGGAGAAGCAGCGGAGGAACTGGGACGGAGTGGCTGCGGTGGAGCTCGACAGAGTGTTTGAGTTTGTTCAAACTCTATGTTTGGAGTGTGAAGCTCGGCAGTACGGAGGTTCTCAGTGTGCCTGTAATGGCCGGGAGCGTTTCTGCTTTTCCTGAGCTGGCGGGAGGCTGCATCGGCTGGAGGATTGTCGGGGCGGGGCGGCCTTGGCTGTCCCCGGGTGGCATTTGGCTTGTGACCTTTGGGGTGGTGGTCTTTTTGGCCCCCTCGGCGAGTGTCCTGGGCAAACGGCCAGTGGATCTTGGCGCGAAGGACCTTCAGACATCTGAATAGGCCGGACCCTTAACCACTATTGGATTATCTGAACGATGAGCCCCAATGCGGCATTATAGTACAACTTGGACTTCCCCCTACTCTGCTAGTGTTTTAATTGGACTCAGGAGATGTCGGAGATCGGGTCGACTTGTGAGAAGAAACCCGAGACTCAGACATTGGACGTTGGGCTGGCTTTAATATCTTTTGCCAGAAGGACTAACATCATAGAGGACTGTTTGTTAGAACATAATGACTTGGAGTGATCCATTGGTTCCTTCCCAGGCGAGTGGCAGTGGGTTGGGTCCCTTGGTGTGAGTGTTGGCCCCACAGTAGGTGAGAGATACTGGGTGGGGTCTAGGAGTGTTTGTTTGTGTGTTTGAGTGCTCCCTGACTGTTTCTCAGTGGGGTAGGAATGATTGAGATGCCCCTCCTCCACTAGTGAGAGGAGTTGAGGGGGGTGCATAGTATAAGTGTTAGCAGTGTATGTAAGGGAGTGGTTGGGATCCCAACAGTGCCGAGAGCGTGAGCTGGTGCACTGGGGGGTCCCTTTGCTGCCTAGGATTGAATGTGATTGAGAGGACGAGTGCGTGGGGCAAGGGACCTATGTTTAGACCCAGGATTTCCGGGGGTTCGGGAGTGGAGGCTACCGACCTAGGAAGCTCTGGGGGCTGCAGGGTGGGCCAACTGATAAAAGTGGTGATGGGTCGGGGATGTTATAATGGGAACTGGAGGGCAGGCCATCATCGGGGAAGACGCCCCCGGTGTTTGTTACCGGTGGCGTGTTCCGGCCCTCCAAGTTCATTCCCAGGCCCTGGACGACAGATCCTTGAGGGCCCTGGTCTCTGGCTGCTACTCCTCAATGCCAGGTCGGTGAACAACAAGGCCCCTCTCATATGCGATTTGATCGCAGAGGAGGGGGCAGACCTGGCTTGTATCACCGAGACCTGGCTGGGCCCTGAGGGAGGGGTTGCCCTCTCGGAAATGTCCTTTAAGGAGGCGCTGGTGCACCCCCTCCTCAAGAAGCCGTCCCTGGACCCTAACATCCTGGGCAATTTTCGCCCAGTCTCCCACCTTCCCTTTTTGGGAAAGGTGGTTGAGAAGGTGGTGGCGTGGCAACTCCAGAGGATTCTGGAGGAAACGGATTATCTAGACCCCTTCCAGTCAGGTTTCAGGCCGGGATATGGGACGGAGACCGCATTGGTCGCGCTTATGGATGATCTTTGGCGAGAGCGCGATGGAGGGAGTGCGTCCATCCTAGCTCTCTTAGATCTCTCAGCGGCTTTCGATACCGTTGACCACGGTATACTTTTGGGACGGCTCAGGGAGTTGGGGGTGGGCGGCGTAGTTTTGCGCTGGTTCACCTCCTTCCTCCGGGGCCGTTCCCAGTCAGTGTTGATAGGGGAGGAGAGGGCTGACCCGCGCTCCCTGACTTGTGGGGTGCCGCAGGGGTCGGTTCTCTCTCCTCTCCTGTTCAACATCTACATGAAACCGCTGGGCGAGATCATCCGTCACCATGGGATGAGGTATCACCAATATGCTGATGATACCCAGGTGTACATCTCCATCCCAGGTGAAGTAAGTGATGCGGTCGATGCCTTATCTCAGTGTCTGGAGGCTGTGGGGGCCTGGATGGGGAACAACAGGCTTCAACTGAACCCTGGTAAGACGGAGTGGCTGTGGATTGATGGCCCCCCTAGATCCGGGAAGTTGTCATCTTTGGTTCTGGGTGGAGTGGCACTACCTCGCTCGGATCCAGTGCGGAATCTGGGGGTCCTCCTGGACTCGCGACTCCTGCTCGAAGAGCAGGTGGCAGTCACGGCCAGGAGGGCCTTTGCACAACTCCGTGTTGTGCGCCAGTTACGCCCTTTCCTGGATCGGGAGGCCCTCCGAACAGTCACTCACGCCCTTGTCATCTCCCGTATAGATTACTGTAATGTGCTCTACATGGGGCTACCCCTGAAGAGTATCCGGAAGCTTCAGCTGGTTCAGAATGCCGCGGCGCGAGCAGTTATGGGTGCCATGAGATCGGCACCTGTAACACCTCTGCTACGCGAGCTGCATTGGCTACCAGTTTGCTTCCGGGTCCAATTCAAGGTGTTGGTGATTACCTTTAAAGCCCTATATGGCATAGGGCCAGGGTACCTGAGGGACCGTCTCGTCCTGATAACGTTGGCCCGCCCCACCCGTACATGCAGGGAGGGCATGCTTCGGACCCCCTCAACACGAGAATTCCATCTAGCGGGGTCCAGGAGACGTGCCTTCTCTGCAATAGCGCCCGCCTTATGGAACATCTTGCCCCCGGAGGTGAGATTGGCCCCCTCACTCCTGGCCTTCCGGAAGGCCCTCAAGACCTGGTTTTGCCACCGGGCCTGGGATGACAGAGGTGGCAGTGCCTCCTGGGGTTGGCTGGCCCCGTAGTAATACAACCGATACTACGGTCCCCAATCCATCTTGGATTTATGTAATTTATTATTATTATTATTGTATATTATTATTATTATTGTATATTTTTTAGATAATATTTTTGTATAGTTTTTTAAACTTTCAATTGTTGTAACCCGCCCAGAGTCCCTTGCAAGGGAGATGGGCGGGGAATAAATTGAAATAATAAAATAATAAAATAAATAAAAAATAAAAAATAAAATGTGCCCAGTCGGGTTTCAGGTGTGGCACCAGGCGAGACACCGGGGCAGGGGAGGTGGGGTGGCGGTTGTCATCCGAGAGTCTCTAATGGCTCACAGGGGCATTGCTCCACAAGTGGCCAGTTGTGAGACCCTGTTTTTTAAGTTGGGCTCCCGAGAACAGTTGGGAGTGTTGCTGCTGTACCAGCCTCCCTGCTGCGTAGCAACCTCCCTGCCTGAGCTGCTGGAGGCCGTCTCGGGGTTGGCAGTGGAGTTCCCCAGACTTATGGTTTTGGGGGACTTCAATCTGCCGTCCCTGGGACGGACCTCGGAAGCGGCCCGGGAGTTCATGGCTACCATGGCAGCCATGGGCCTGTCCCAGATAATTAGGAACCCGACTAGAGACTGTGGCCTCACCCCAGACTTGGTTTTCTTGTCTGAGCAATGGCAAAGTGATCTGAGGGGAGAGTTAGACCTGTCCCCGTTGTCATGGTCAGACCACGCCCTGGTGACTTTGAAACTCTCATGCACCGCCCCACTCCGCAGGGAGGCTGGACCCATTCGATTGGTCCGCCCCCGGCAACTGATGGACCCTACGAGGTTTCAGAGGGAGCTGGGGAGTATACCCGAGGATCTGTTGCACAATCCGGCAGAGGCCCTGGCGGCAGCCTGGAATAGAGAGACCACCGGGGCCCTGGATAGGATCGCGCCTGTGCGACCTCTCCTCCCTCATTCGGCCCGTCACTCCCCGTGGTTTACGGAGGAGTTGAGGGTTTTGAAGAGGGTTAAGAGACATCTGGAGCGCCGCTGGAGGAAGACAAAGACTGAGCCTGATCGGACACAACTAGAGCCGCTGTTAAGGCTTACCTTGTGGCGGTAAGAGCGGCGAAACGTGAATATTTCTCCGCTCTTATTGCCTCCGCAGAATGCCAACCGACGACCCTGTTTAAGATTACGAGATCTCTGTTAGGTCAATCAAAACCAATGACCTATTTACAGGGTCGATCGGAGGAGTTTTCCGAGCATCTGCAGGAGAAAATCGCTCAGATCCATTCTAAGTTGGACTCTACATGTGATACACGGTCTGGGGAGATGACGGAGGCACGTACTTACTCTGTTATCTGGGAACAGTTCGATCCTGTTGGACCTGAGGAAGTGGACAGAGTCCTCCGGCCACCACTTGTTATTTAGATCCATGTCCCTCCTGGCTAGTAAAATCGGCCCGGTAGGTGACTTATGGTTGGGTACAGGCGATGATTAATGCATCTCTGGGGGAGGGAGTGTTTCCAGCGGCCTTTAAGGAGGCCCTGGTGCACCCCCTCCTCAAGAAGTCGTCCCTGGACCCTACTGTTCTGGACAATTTTCGTCCAGTTTCCCACCTCCCCTTTTTAGGGAAGGTGGTGGAGAAAGTGGTGGCGTCACAACTCCAGAGGATTCTGGATGAAACGGATTATCTAGACCCCTTTCAGTCAGGTTTCAGGCCGGGATATGGGACGGAGACTGCATTGGTCGCACTTATGGATGATCTCTGGCAAGGACGGGATGGTGGTAGTGCATCCATCCTTATCCTTTTAGATCTCTCAGCGGCTTTTGATACCATCCACCATGGTATCCTTTTGGGACGGCTCAGGGAGTTGGGGGTGGGTGGTGTGGTTCTGCAGTGGTTCGCCTCCTTCCTCCAGGGCCGTTCCCAATCAGTGATGATAGGGGAGGAGAGATCTGACCCACGGCCCCTCCTGTGTGGGGTGCCACAGGGTTCGGTGCTCTCCCCTCTCCTGTTTAACATCTATATGAAGCCGCTGGGTGAGATCATCTGTCACCACGGGATGAAATACCATCTATACGCTGATGATACACAGCTGTATATTTCCATCCCAGGTGAAGTAAGTGATGCAGTTGCCACCCTATCTCAGTGTCTGGAGGCTATGGGGGCCTGGATGGGGAACAACAGGCTTCGACTGAACCCTAGTAAGATGGAGTGGCTGTGGATTGATTAATGCATCTCTGGGGGAGGGAGTGTTTCCAGCGGCCTTTAAGGAGGCCCTGGTGCACCCCCTCCTCAAGAAGTCGTCCCTGGACCCTACTGTTCTGGACAATTTTCTGGGTTCTGGACAAAAAATGTTCTGGACAAAAGCTCGGGTTCTAGGAAGTTGTCATCTTTGGCTCTAGAGGGGGTTGCACTACCCCATTCGGAGCCAGTGCGGAATCTGGGGGTTCTCCTGGACTCACGACTCCTGCTGGAAGAGCAGGTGGCAGTCGTGGCCAGGAGGGCCTTTGCACAACTTCGGATTGTGCACCAGTTATGCCCTTTCCTGGACCAAGATGCCCTCCGAACAGTCACTCATGCCCTTGTCATCTCCCACATAGACTATTGTAATGCGCTCTACATGGGGCTACCCTTGAGGAGTATCCGGAAGCTTCAACTGGTCCAGAATGCGGCTGCGCAGACAATTATTGGCGCCAGAAGATCGGCCCATGTGACACCGTTGTTACGCGAGCTGCATTGGGTACCGGTTTGCTTCTGGGTCCAATTCAAGGTGTTGGTTATCACCTTTAAAGCCCTACATGGCATAGGACCAGGTTACCTGACGAACCGTCTCATCCCCAGAACATCGACCCATTCCACCCGTTCAGCCAGAGAGGGCTTGCTGCGGACCCCATCCATTAAAGAGTTCCACCTAGCGGGGTCCAGGAAGCGGGCCTTCTCTGCAGTTGCGCCCGCCCTTTGGAATATCTTACCCCCGGAGCTGAGGCTGATTTCCTCGCTCCCAGCCTTCCGGAAAGGCTTAAAGACCTGGTTCTTCCGTCTTGCCTGGGAGGGAAACGCCAACAGTTCCTCTTGGGGATGGCTGGTCCCTTGAAGCCTCCCAGTATCTTATTTTAACATTTTACCCTTGGAATTCATATTATGTATTGTTGTAATTTTATATTTCTTTTAATTCTATTTTATTGTGCACTGCCCAGGGTCCCTGCTGGGGGAGATGGGCGGTAACATAAATTTAATAAAATAAATAAATAAAATAATTTTCCACCATCTGTTCTGACCTCCACTTTGCTTTCTTCTGTTTCTTGATCTCTGATAGTCTTTTTTCACATTCATCCTTAACAACTTCTTTGACTTCATTCCACAGTTTCTCTGGTCCTGAATCAATGAGATTCAGGACTTCCAAGCAATTCCTGATGTTTTCCTTGACAATGCTCAAGGTGATATTGTGGGAACTGGTTGGCTTTGTTATTCTGCTTTGGCTTGACTTGGAGTTTGCACATGAGCAGTTTATGATCTGTTTCACAGTCACACCTTGGATGTGCCTTTGCTATTATAACTGAGCTCTTCCACATCCTTGTACAAATAATATAGTCAATTTTATTTCTGTGTGCTTCTGTGTTTCGTGTCCATGCGTATAGGCATCATTTTGGTTTTTTGAAGAATGGGTTGATAATGAAGAAATCATTGGAAACTGATAAGTCATTCTCCTGCTTCATTTCTGTTTTCCATGCCATACAGCCTACCTGCATTTACCTCTTTACTATTTCCAACTTTGGCATTCCAGTCTCCAATCACAAGCAGCACATCGTCCTTGCATGATCTGGCTATATCAGAAGAACTTGACCACTTGACCACATTAATTGCCTCTTCTTCTGCTTAAGATGATCGGGCATAAGCCTGAATAACCATCATATTAAAGGGTGTCTACAAAATCGAATTAATATTGTTCAGTCACTGACTACATTGTACCAAAGGTACTGTTTTTACTATATCTTCCATGATTATGAAAATAAAACTTCTTTCTTTGTTTTCCATGCCCTGAGTAATAAGCAGTATGACTTTCTGACTGAAACTGTTCAATATCAGTCCATGTTTGCTGATGCCCAATATGTTAATGTGTAGTCATTTCATCTTTCATTGTGTTGAGCTTTCCCATGTTTATGATTCTTGCATTCCATGTTCCCACTATAATTCTGTTTTTGCAGCTTTTCAGTTTCTTCTCCTGCACAGAAACATCAGCAACTGAACACCCAGAAGACTTTAATCTAGTCACATTATACATATCATTCATATTCTGAAAGATCCTCAGATGTTCTCCAGTAACATGTTGAGTGCCATCCAACCCACCATCCAGCACTATATCAATGATCACTTTATCTTATCTATCCATGTGTTTTTCCTGGTAAAATACAAGGGAGACTTACCATTGCCTTCTCCTGTGCAGTATGAAATTATTTATTTATGCCTTTGTTGTTGTCATTAAATGATCATCCAGCATCTTCGCTGCTACCGATATAATTGGTGTCTGCTTGCTTTAGCTGGACAGCTGTGATGACCTTTAGGCCGTGGGTGGCCCTACTGGGAGTATACAGTCTGAGTGTACCCTCCTAGTGTGCTTCCATCCCAGGGACAAGCCGCCACCACAATGAGGCAGCATAGCAGGATTGGACTGAGGAATCTTTGATTCTTCCTACTAAAAGTACTATTCTACTATATCTCTTTTATTCTAATTAGCAGACATGATTAACTGCATTTATTCTTCGTTACTCTATAAAAATTAGAGTAAGAAGTATGGACTTTGAAATGAAAAAAATGATTCCCATTAAGTGAAGAATGCAGGTCAATTTCAAGAAACACCTTAAAATACAATATGGAGAAATAGATTTACAAACACTATAATGATACTTTTCCTGTTCAAAAATCCTGCCAGTTTGTCACCAGAATTAATTATGCTAGTTCAAATTCTTGAAAGTGAAGAATTTGGAGTAAGCCCTTAACTGAGGATGGGCAACCTCATAGCCATGGCCCATGCTTAATACTTTTTGGTGGCCAGGGGCAAAAGTGAACGGAGGGCCAGAGTTTTCTGGAATGTGTTTGGATGGGACTGGGATCTTCTTTGTTTTTTACAGTATTTTCATACTTTAGTTTTTTTCCCTGCTGTCAAATGGTAGAAAATGATGACACCCCATTTAAGTTACTAGTCACAGTTGCAAAAAAAAAAAAAAAAAAAAAGGTTGAAATACCACATGCTACTCTGAAGTTCAGGGCATCCAATCCTACCTTAACAGAGATGTGTGCACTCTTTTAATAGCTGAAAATAGCATTTGAGAAGGTCCAAGGTCTACAGTGGATGGAGCAGACACAAACCGGATGAGGCTGCAAAATAGATACGGAATGTTGAGGGTAAGCATTGGAATTTTTCTTTGGCTTTTAAACTGAATTAAACTTATTAGGAAGCTTATTCTTGTTTGTGTGTGTTTCCTGTCCAAAATGACAGGAAACCACACCGCTGATTTAAGCAATATGATCAGAGTTGGCTTGGACATGGTGAGGCAATAGTGTGCCCATCCCTATCTTGATTGACAATGATGCTGTGCATCATCATAAAGAGCGTTTGCTTTCAATATACCTTCATGCATTGATACATGGGTTGACACAGCGTGCTAAAACATCATATAGTTTATTTGAGGTGCCAATAGGCCTGCAAATAAATTACAGCTTGTTTTACACTTAAGACTGAAACTATATGCTGGCAATAGGTTTTGCAAGAGTAAACCCAAATTTGAAATTTGGTGGGGGTGGGGGTGGTATTTAGTCAGTGCAACTGTGGCTTATCTATTATTATTAGATTTATATCACACATTTCATTCACAAACTCAAGGCAGCATACACAGCACTTCCTCCTCCTATTTTTCCCCACCACAACCCTGAGAGATAGGTTGGACTGAGACACTGTGTCTGTCCCAAAGCTATCCAGTGAACTCCCATGGCTGATACTGTGATGGAATGTCCGGTTGACTCAGAAAAGGGGAAGGAGAATGCTGAGCTGTACAGAAAAGATATTTGAGTTGTGGGAAAGTAGGAAGCGTGAGAAAGAAACTCAAAACAACTCCACCTTGATTGGGTTGGTGTAGGTTGAAGTAGAGAGGGGCCTTGACAGGCTTTCAAGATTCTGTTACAATACCCTCACCATGTTAAGCTACGTTTCAATTGAATGAGCAATTGTTGAACTCACATACAACAAAAGGTTTCAGGCTACCTCAAAATGCAAAAAAATGGAAATACTTTCAAATACTTTCAATAGTATAATATTTGGGTCATGTGGCACACAGACATGCATCTAGAGGTTTCAATGCAAAAATTCAGTGTTGGAGAAGATAAAGTACAGCAGAGCTTTCCAAACTGTGTGTCGCGACACAAAAGTGTGTCGCCACACACAGCGTGGTGTGTCGCCACACCACCCGGAAGCGGTGGCGCGCGCGTGCACGTTGCTGCCGTGCATGCGCGCGCCGCCACGCGCCCCCCCGCGCCGCCGCACGGCCCCCTGATCTCAACAAACACAGAAAGTTTTTACCACATTACAATTGTTAATTGTTAAGGTAATTGTAATTTCACATGTAACCTGCATCTGCGTAACAAACCTGTCTTCCCCCAATCTCATCCCAATTTAAACCCATAATCAGTTTAGCCACCCTGAATGAAGTATAAGTGAAATGAAGCTGTCGCTCACAAAAGCTCATGCCTTTTAATAAATTCTGGTAGATTGAAAAGGTGTTATCAGATTTTTGGCTACCATAGACTAAATTAATATGGTTCTCTTCCTATAACATCCAACATTCCTACTGATTCCTGTTTCCTGACTTGAAGGTCTGACAGAGGGTGGACTTAAATCTGGGTCTCCTTGATGCCAGTCCCATATTCCACATGCCGTGGCAATTTCCAGACAGGGCTGTAAGTATGATATACAGTATAGACAGGGACACATAGTTTGTGTATGTTTTCTGACTTACTCATGCTTTTTTGTGCCTTGATCATATTTTTATTCCACAGAGGAGGAAGACCAGAAACCAGGAATTGGTTAAACAAGCAGTGATTATTTTGCTCAGCTGCAAGAATGAATTGGGCTTTGTTAAGGCAAATCAAAGTTTAAGCAAGATGTGAGAATGCAACATTTCTTTTGGTCTCTCAGATCTAAATCCTAAAGGGAAGGATGGAGTGTTTTGGAAAAGCAAAGATACCATACATTGTCCTAGTCCTCTATTGTGTTATTTCTGTTACTACCTGTTTGCTTCTTATATAAGTGGCTGGCAGAAGGTATTAATTAGTGGGAAGGGGTTCTCTTCTGGTACCTAGCTTTTTACTAGCTTTTACATTTTTAGGATATGTTAAACTATAGACTATATATATATATATATATACACACACACACACACACACACACACACACACACATACACACACACACACAGTCACACAGTATATATATACACACACATACATACACACATACATACTGTACATTTACATACACACACTTATTTATTTATTTATTTATTTATTTATTTATTTGAGGTATGTCTACTGAAAAATCAGATTAATAGTTGATAATATAAATTGTTTATCAGAATTTAAATTTGGTAACAGGCTCTCCAATCTAGCAATTTTAAATGAATTATTAATTATCACTATTAATCTTTATAATTTGCATAATCCATTGTCAAGCAATTCTACCTGACTCAATAAGTCTACAATCCTATACATACTTGTTTTAGATTATGTACTTTTGAAATCAGTGGGATCCTTCTGAATAGAAATTCATAGCATTATTACATAAGGATATAAAAGAATTGTGGTGGAAAAACTTTCTACTTAAGTTTAAATGCAAATGTATTAAATTTCTGAAGTAGACAAGAACTTAATAGTCTTTAGGGCCAGAGATACTTTTTAAAAAGTGAAATGTCATATTCATTATGGTGAAGATCATGGCAATTTGAACTTAGAAAGAGAGGGAATGAGTAGTCACAGTGTAAATTAGAGTCGTGCTGCAAGTCCAAAGATGTAGTGTAGCCATTTCTTCTTGGGTATTTGGTGCAGAATCAGTGGTGATGCTGTTTGTTTTTATTTCAATATATGTTAGTTATTTCTAACAAATCTTCTCCAGACCTCCAAGGTCCCTTCCAATCCTATGATTCTATGATTCTATCAATTGTGTTCATGCTACAAGCAGTGCACACCCATTTAGAATAGCAGAGGAAAGCTAGTGAGTCTATGATTTCCAGGACTCTTTTATCAGGATTGAAGCACATATTCTAAATCTGCCATTTGTGTACACTGTATATTGTGAAATATACTAGCCAAGTCAGAATTGGTCATCTGAACCTACCCCACAATAAAAATGCTCAACCCAAACTACTTCATTTGGTCTAGCAATAAAACATCCTAATTTTATCTTGAACTCTTGGAGCCAGTTCTAATAACCTCAGTTCAAATGTCTCCTATTTTATTAAATTCACGTATTATTTTTATTCAGATATCTTGAAAAAGAAAATCCCTCAGCATTGTTCAAATGTGAGATTTAAACGTCTAAAGAAAAATGTATAATGCCAAACAAAACCCAAGCTTGTTTGATTCACTTACTCTACAATGTTTCTTCAAGGTATGATTAACTTAAGATAGTTTAACTGTTTTTAATTTGAAACAGATGCCTGTGATTTTGGCCTACCACGATATGAATCAGATCTATGTATAAAGTACAAGATTTCCAGCCAGAGTAGAATGTCTGTCTGCTTTGGTTGTACATGCCTGATATTGAGGGATGTGCCAACTCTAATCCAGTTTTGAGCTGAGTTATTTTTCTACTGACAGCTTCCACTGTCATGAAGAAATCATGCTATTTATTTTTGGTATTTTTATACTAAGCAAATTGATGTACAAAAAAATGAACAGAATAAGAATTGGCATTCAAATCTCTATTCCCAATTGCATTCCTCATAAAATAGTGGAAAGAGAACGTTTGCATGTTGTTGAACATCGACAGCCCCCACCCCCAAAAAATCAAGAGACAGAGAAACCAAACTCAGGTTTGGTGGATTTCCAGTTTATGTACATTTGAGATGCAGTTAATTTGGGTATAATATAAAATGAGAGAACTATGTTATTTGTACAGTTCGCTCCTTGTATTATATTCACATAATATTTTATCATCTTTTCAATTGTCACTAAGTTAAAAAGGAAAACCACTTAAGTGCTAATGAAAACAGCCTTTATTTATAGTATCTGGATACTACAGTTTAAAAATCCTTTTTAAAAGGACGAAATGAAATTAGTCTGATTAGTGTAAAAATATTTTACACTGATGCTATGACTGTTCTTTAAAATTTGATGGCCCTCTTTAGGATAAGTTCACAATGCTACTTTGAAAATGGAAGATAATCTGGTAAAATTCCCTATCAGGATTAGCTTTGAGGGTAGCTTTTTCTATTTTGTGCTCTCTAGAACTAATAAACTTCACAGTTCACAACCAACATAACAGTAGCAGAAGGTTAAGCCCATATGGCTGGAAAATTGGAATCAAACCTCCTCTCTCTAAAGTCTTCACACACTGGCCCTACATCCTACTTTGAAGTAATGACTTCTTAGTTCCTGTTGCTATCATCTATATTCCAGGGAGTATTCCACCTGGTAGCTTCCTGAAACCCTAATGTGTGAAAGAGACAGAGCTCTCACACAGTGTACTGCCTTTTGGTGATTAAAATATCAAAATGCAAAAAAATGGAAATACTTTCAAATACTTTCAATAGTATAATATTTGGGTCATGTGGCACACAGACATGCATCTAGAGGTTTCAGCCTTTCCTTCCCAATCTCACGAAAGATGAACAAAATCAAACTTTATTTTAAAAAAAGGAAATATAAAGTATTTCAACTTTTTTTATTTTAACTTTAAATTGTAAAATGCAAAAATTCAGTGTTGGAGAAGATAAAGTACGGATTTGACCAGGTCAGTTACTTACAAAATGCAAAAGAAAATAGAAGACACCAGAAGAACGCAAGTTGATGCTGGTCTGCTACAAATGGAGATTTTTCACTACTCTGAGTCTCTGTAAGGAGATACTGTATAGAAAATTTGAAATATTATTTCTGATCATAAAATGTTTCTAAAAACAAAATTATAACTTCATGCACAATGGCTGAAGTTAAGACACCCCGTTTTAGAATTTGTACTGAGAGATAAGAGCATGAGAGAATGAGACTTTGTAGAAACATAAGGAACCTAGTACAAATTCCTGGCTAAAACATGTTACCTCATTAGAATCATCCTGAAGCAACGACACTCTTTTTATCTGGACTTCCTGCTTTCTTGGGATTCCAGAAAAGAGGCAATAATAAGGAGACAGTATACCCCACTCTCTCTAGTAAGCCTCCCATAAATTTCTGCCTCTTTGTTTTAAAGGGACCAAACATTTTCCCCTCCTCTCTGGCAGAGGGAAGGGTTGGGGTATCTGGTTGTGTACCTGATAAAAAGCATTTCTTCCTCATGGGGATGTGTATTCTGCATCTGAGCCTGCAGCCTGCAAATTGACTTTAATAATAGAGTGCTGTGCCATCTAACGTCATGCACAACCAAGGACTTAGAAAGAAAACTGTTCTAAAAGGACTTGTAAGAAGAAAGAACATTCTGGCCCCCCTCAAGAACCTGATTACTCCCACCTGTCTTCATCCACCCCATTGCACCACACGTCTTCGAAAGGAAGTTAATGCCAAAATGAGAAATATTGTTGCCATAAATCAGACACAGAAGGTGCTATCCTCTTTAAACCTGAGAGGAGGTTTAGTAAATTAATACATTGAGGTGTCCTTAGTGTGAAGAGTTACCTGGGCTTGACTTTTGACTAATAAGGTATAATGAGATTTGGAAGGAACTACTCTGAGTGATCTCCCAGAGATCTCCCAACTTGTGAGTTTATTGTTGTGTAAAGGAACTGCTAGGGGCGTAGTGGCTCAGCGGGTAAGACTCCAGGCTTGTCGATTGGAAGATCGCAAGTTCAGAGGTTTGAATCCCTAGCCCCACGTGCGGAGTGAGCTCCCGCATTCGCCCCAGCTCTTGCCAACCTAGCAATTCGAAAGCATGCAAATGCAAGTAGATGAATAGGTACCACTTTGGTAGGTAGGTAACAGCGTTCCGCGTGCGTCATGCCGGCCACATGACCGTGGAAGCGTCTTTGGACAACGCTGGCTCTTCGGCTAACAAATGGAGATGAGCACCGGCCCCTAGAGTCGGACACGACTGCACAAATGTGCGGGGGGAACCTTTACCTTTTTTAAAGGAACTGCTAGAATGGATAATGCAGATTCATAAGTTTATTCCAGCTACTTTTAGGACTGTGAATAAGAGGCTTTTCCCTTTCCCATGAACATGGCGACGGCATTGTTAATCCTGGTAGTGCTTGTTCCTAATGGCTTTACAAAGAGACACTGTACTGCTTGGGTCCTGTGCCATGTAACAGCCTTCTCTTGGAGATCAGCTTGCCCTTCCATCAATGGATTTCAGACTATGTTAAAGATGGAACTCTTCCAGACACCTTTTGTAGTTTGATGGGTGGATGCTATTATGATGATTGTATGTCAGCTGCAGTTGTTTTTAGAACTGGTTTTTATTCTGAACTATTATTGTGGATGTTTTGATTACTTCTTCACCATATATACAACTATTTATTGTATTGTACTGAAGTGTTGCATGTAGTTTTTAAATTGTAGCAGGCTAGCATTCAGATAGATAGAAGAGAGAGAGAGAGAGAGAGAGAGAGAGAGAGAGAGAGAGAGAGAGAGAGAGAGGGGTACTTAAAAGTTTGTGAACCCTTTTGAATTTTCAATATTTCTGCATAAATATGACCTAAAACATTATCTGCTTTCCACACAAGTCCTAAAACTAGATAAAGAGAACCCAATTAAACAAATAAGTCAAAAACATTATACTTGTTCATTGATGGATTGATTGAGGAAAATGATGCAAAGCTACATATTTGTGTGTTTGATTGGGTTCTCTTTATCTAGTTTTAGGACTTGTGTGGAGAACAGATCACATTTTAGGTCATATTTATGCAGAAATATAGAAAATTCAAAAGGATTCACCACTATAGATGCTGTATCTAGGGAAAGAACAAACCAAGATGGTGTGTTAGCAATCTGTTTTGAGCTGGATCTGAAGAATGGAGCGCACGGATTTTATTTTGGTCTCTGCAAAAAAATCTCAGGGCACTGTAAATTCCCCCAAAGAGGCAGAAAACAAGAACCTGAATTCGTGAGACATTTCATTGCTCACAGTGGGGCATATGCAGAGAAGGACATATAAGCCTCTAATCCTCAAGCTTTTTTCATGCACTAGAGTTACCGATAACCTGAAAATGGGCAGGTGATGGGTCCTCGGTTTGCTGAAACAGTGAAATTGGTTTGCAGGAAATAGGATTCTTTGCCCTTCCTTTCCTTCACTTTGCTTATGTTTTACTTCTCTCAGGGCCACCTTCCTTTTCAGATCCTGATATTTTCTACCTGGCATCCTCTCTTTCTGCATTTCACTTATTTTTTATTTTCTCCACTGTGGCTTTTATATAGCCTTTTAAACTCCACCCCCCTTCCCCCCCCTCCCTCTACTTCTCAGTATTTTCTTGATTGAAGCCAGAACAATGACATTATTTTAATCTTCCCTTTCTTTTTGTTAAAAAACATTTTGATTTATCA
This sequence comes from Charina bottae, assembly GCA_023362775.1. Taxonomy (NCBI): domain Eukaryota; kingdom Metazoa; phylum Chordata; class Lepidosauria; order Squamata; family Charinaidae; genus Charina; species Charina bottae. Next base: position 196,941,590 of record JALMGJ010000002.1, on the reverse strand, counting down.
GTGTGCTTGTGGTTTCTACCTCAACTTTTCCCTTGTTGCTTCTTTTTTTCTAGCCATGGACAGATACTTAGAAATAATGCTCTCAAAATGTTTTAGTTTTCATGCAGTTCCTGAATAGCTGTGTGAAGAGACTGCTAGAAGGGTTCAAACCATTTGATCCGGTTGATTTGGTCACCTCTAGTACAATAAATGGAGAACATCTCCTTCCCCCCACCAATAACAAAAATCTTCTCATCGCTTTATCCTCTACCTGAGAGGAGGCAACTTATCTGCATAGAAAACAAAACAACAGGCAGATAGTTCTAGAAGTGAGTGTAAGAGGAGATTTGGGGTCAGGCTCTGAAATGTCTCATCAGCATCACCCAGTGCTCCCCAACCTCCTTGTCATGCAGAAAGTGATGCCAAAGGGATAAGACTCCATAGGTGGCCATTCATCTGTTCCAAATATTAAATCTGCAGCTGAATCTAAGACCCACAGAGTTTTGATTTGCTCAGTGTGTGAGAATCCCCTGCTGTTGCAATAAGAGTTTCCAGAGCACTAACAGGGAAGAACCACCATTCGCGTTGTTTTAATTTATGTTATTACATAGATAAGCATACTTGATGTGATCATGTTTTGAATTTACCATTTTTCCCACTGAATTTCTAGCCAGTTGAAATGTAGGTTTACCAGTAAACTTGCTCTCACCTGACTTGAAAAACTAGAATTTTGTCCTTGAAATCTTCCTGAACCATTGAAATTAAACATTTCTCAATGTCTCTGAGACCTAAAGGAGATCCCCTGTTCTTATTTTAATTCTGCTTATTTGCACTGTGCTCCCTGCTTAAAAAAAATCCATTTTTGAATGTTTGATATTATGGAATTAATATTTAAAAGCCCTGCAAATACCAATCTCCCTCTGTAATGGCAATGATATGAAATTATAATGTAATATGCTTTACTGAAAATAACTACAAAGTTATATTCACGTGGAATGTAATACTGTATGTTTCAACTCAGGAGCAAAAAAAGTTATCTTACTAGGATGAAAGTTATGAAAGTAGACACACACACACACACACACACACACAGATGAAATAAATAACAAAACAAAACAAAACAGCATGGCCTGCCCAACTGTGTCAGAGAAAACCACACTCCCACCAACTCTGGCAGGGCAAGCTACTGTATATAAACAGGGAGCAAGCCCCACACTCACTAGCACTGATGATGTTACCTAGTCGGGTAATGAAACATCTGCAAGCAAACAACCAAGCTCAGAGAGCACCAAGGACTCCACAGTTCAACCCTGAGCTACAGATATTCTCTTCTATTGGATAAAATAAAATAGGATAAAATAGAATAAAATAGAATAAAATAAAATAGGATAAAATAAAATAGGATAAAATAAAATAGGATAAAATAAAATAGGATAAAATAGGATAAAATAGGATAAAATAAAATAAAATAAAATAAAATAAAATAAAATAATAAAATAAAATAAAATAAAATAAAATAAAATAAAATAATAAAATATAAAATAAAATAAAATAAAATAAAATAAAATAAAATAAAATAAAATAAAATAAAATAAAATAAAATAAAATAAAATAAAATAAAATAAAATAAAATAAAATAAAATAAAATCGAATGAACAATGGAAATGATACTTCAGTCATGCCGGCTAACACTAGAGGGCAGTAGTCTCACAGCTCTGCTAGAGGGGGATACAGATCAAACCCGTCAAAACAGCTTCTCCAATAGCTTGCCGTGATCGTATAGTGGTTAGTACTCTGCGTTGTGGCCGCAGCAACCTCGGTTCGAATCCGAGTCACGGCAAAAATGGAAAAAGGAGAAATTTTACTTTTTCTCTTTTTTTAACTCTCTTCTACAGCAAATCATTTCACGTTCGTACTAAGTCTGCAAGTTCATATATTTATGAACCGACTGCAAAAACCGGTGCGTGTGTTAAGGATATCCTCTCAGCTTGGAAACAGAGAGCTGTCTGGAGCAGCCTAATAAAATGCAAGCCGCAGCTTGGCTGCGTGCTGGACACACGGAGTCCTGCACAGATGTTGCATGGCAGACACATCTGCTCTTGCGGCAGAAAGAGCCTCCCCTTTGCCGCTGTGTTGGACTACAACGCTCAGCATCCGCAGCCGGCACTCTAATGTTGCAAATGTTAGGTACCGGTGCTCCCGCGGACTGGGCCAGTACCCTCAACCATTTGAAGCAAAAACCGGCGGGATTCAAAAGGTTTATTCTATTTATTTTAAAATCCACATGCTCCACTTATCTCCTCAGAAACATTTGGGAGTTATTATAAACATTTGGGAGTCGAGCATAATACACATAGTAAAAGTAATTTATTGACATCAGTAATTCTTTTACACGTTAATAATAATTCGAGTGAATATTTGCAGAGCGGATAGAGTATGTTCAAGGTAGACATGCAATGCAACTCACCCTTCTCCAACTCACATTCTCTTCGATTAGTTTCTGTAATGTTTTTTTTTTCTTTAATAATGTTTTAAAATTAGGAAGCTCTTAATCAGCTGCTACGACGGTTTAGAATTAAAAACTTGCTCCTTGTTTGCCGTGACTCGGATTCGAACCGAGGTTGCTGCGGCCACAACGCAGAGTACTAACCACTATACGATCACGGCGAGCTATCTAGGAACTGGAAACCCCGCTGCTTTTTCCCCCATGTAGACTAAATGATGACATCTATGCTCTTAGCGCCACCTACTGGCGAATGTATATGCAAATTTGCCCTAAAAACCCTCTCTGCGTTTAGTTCATTTCCGTTTTTTCTTTTCTACGTGAACCAATGAACAATAAGGACGGAAGCAAAATTGTTACGGCTTTGGAAGGGGCAAGCTCCGGATGCATTATTTTTCTGTTGCAAAGATCCCATTGAGATCTTACCCAAGTATAAGAAAAGTGTTTTTCTGCTGAAAAAAATATGATTTGTACAGTAGCTTTGTCCATAACATAAAGAGCAAAGCACACAAAAGTATGCAGGGCGTTATGCTAAGAACAAATTTTATATGAAACTGAAACAAAATAATTGCAGCTTTATAGTTTTAGGAAAAACATAACATTGATGACTGAAAAAACTATTTATTAACTGTTTAATCTCATAACAACCCTAAATAAAAAAATAGGTAAGGAATGCTATTCTTTCTGATATTTTAAAACTATTTCAAATAATACGTTACAAATTGAACATGTTAATATATAATAAATATATTACATTCTAATAAACATGTACCTATAAACAAATTTTGTTCTTAATTATTTTGATTGTTTGGTTTTTGTTCTTTTAATTGTGTGCGCCGCCCAGTCAACAGCGTGAGATGGGCAGCTATAGAAATAATAAAATAAAATCCCTGTATGAAAAGGGCAGAAATAAAAATGGATTTGGCAGAAAACCTGTGGGAAATAGGGAAGGAAATTAAGTTATGATCCTTTTGCTCTAGCTTTTTCTTCTTTTTGATATTAGAAAGAAAATTATACAAGCATCATTGCTGTGTAACAATCTCCAGTGAGCTGTGAGATATGGTCAACACAACATAGGAGCATTTGGTTTCCTTAGGATGAGACAGCTGTTTAGATCAGAGCTTTCCAAACTGTGTGTCGCAACACAAAAGTGTGTCACCACACACAGTCTGGTGTGTCGCCACACAACTCGGAAGCGCTGATCATCATCAGCGCTTCCGGGTTTTCCCGCGGCGACACACCAACTGCAGTGCGCAAAACCCGAAAGCGCAGCAGCGCTTCGGGGTTTTTGCGCACTGCCGCACTTCCGGGTTTTCCCGCGGCGACACACCAACGCCGGTTGGTGTGTCGCCGCGGGAAAAACTTTGGAAAGCCCTGGTTTAGATTCTTGGTGCCTCTGTAAATAATAATAATAATTGTTATTGTTATTATACAGGCAACGTGTAGAGCAGCTTTCTTATTGCTTTTACTTGGCATCAGAAATCCCCTTGCACATTAATGCGACTCTGCCTTCAGCCAACTCAACGCTGTCTTCTTCGCAACTACCTCCCAAATCTTGAACTGAAATATGTCCCTTCCCATTAGCTGAAGGGCTGCAGGGCACGTCCTCCTCCCCAGTTGTCAGAAGAACAACTTTGGCTATTTGCAAAACGTTGAGCCCCTTTGGGATGGCTGAGGTCCAGCCTGATGTTTGAAGGATCCCAGCAACCCCAGCAGATTGGGTGTTGATGCCAAGTTTTGAGTCTTCCCTCGTTCTGGGAAGCGAGGAATACTCTGAGCCTGAACTGCAGCTTCCATGGATTCCGGCCTCAGAAGGGCAGGAAAATGCATCACCAAATCAGCTGATCAAACAAACCGATTGGTAAAACATCTTTTTAACAAAACAAAACAAAAAGATGATCAACCCACACAACTATTCTAATTAAGTGGTAGGAACAGAAGGAAACTAACATGTTCTCTTGCTGTTATATATCAAATGCTGCTTTATATAAAACTAGAAATGGTTTTAACCCAGAGAAACACTTCACAGATAGAGAATAGATACTAACAGTGCATTCTTTAATTATGCTACATGAGTCTCACACATTTCACAATTACAGCAATCACTGTTTCCCTTTTAGAAGTTCTGATAGGAATGTGTCAGTTTTGCTAATGAGAGTCCTACATATGTTTCAGTGAAGAAAATGGGCCATTGTAAAATAAAGACATATGAAGAATAGATGTCAAACTGAACCAGGAAACATGCTAAATGTTTCACAAAGATTCCAACAGAGATGATTTGGGGTATAACAAAATGGATTTGCAATAATAGCCAACTGTAATGAAATGAAACCATACCATTTTATTAAAACAAATAATACCCTTCAATTTAATTTAGTGCAGCATCAATCATCCAAGTTTCAAGCAGGACTGCAACAATTAAGGGCTATTTTGATAACTGCTATATCTTGATATCACAGCTAGCAGTATAAATTTGACAGTTGGAATTCACAATGCATTTGCCCAAGACAATTATAGTCCAGAGTAAAGTATACTGTAGAGGCGGGGTGTCAGAACACAGAGACAATATTTGGAAGTATCCCTCAAGAGGATTTAGACTACAGTATGCATTTTCCAATCTAATGGGACCTTTTTGAAAGCCTGGGTTTAAAACTAATATGTAGGATAATGAAAGTGGTTGCATACTCAGTTAGGGTTGCTATAAGGGTTGAGAGCAGAGCTTTCCAAACTGTGTGTCGGGACACGTTAGTGTGTCGGCTGCAGTGTCTGGGTGTGTTGCGGCTGCTGCTGCCTCCGAGCCCTGCCAGGATTCCACGCAGGTCCTAGTGCCTGCCTTGTGCCCTCCTGTAAGACTGTGTCGCGAAATGATGCATGTCTAAAAAGTGTGTCACCAACATGAAAAGTTTGGAAAGCTCTGGTTTAGAGAATTAATACAGAAAATAATGACCTTTCCCTATTGGAGGATCTGCTGGAGGCATGAAGACATCAACCACTGCCACATTCTCTTCCTGTATTTTTACTTGTTTGTTTGTTTTTTTCTGCTGTATGAGCAGACGCAGCATAATTCAGATAACTTCCAAGAGTCTTGAGATTGTGTGTGTGTGGGTGCGCGCACCTTTGAGTCAGTGATGACTCCTGGTGACTGCCTGGACTAGTCCCTGCAGTTTTCTTGGCAAGTCTGTAGCTTGAATCATGTCAACTGGATTTCTATTTTCTTAGTGGAAACGTTTCGCTCCTTATCCAAGGAGCTTCTTCAGTCTGAGCAAAGTTGGTAAGGGAATCCTAAATATGTTCCTAGGTAGCTGTGTGACCTTACACCTGGGGCTAGGTCATGGTTATATTGAGATGTAATTTTTAAGTCCTTTTATCATCTAATGGAGGGTCGTTAAAATCACCATGCTGCTGTTGAGCTTCTGAAATGGTCTTAATCTTCCTAGGCACAGAAGACAACACGGGGAGGAAGATGGGGGAGAGTTTGTGCCTGAGGCCCCCACCTCTATTCAAGGAAGGATTTTCCAAGTTGGCATAAATGGATTCCTTGACCCCTCTCTCAAACCACCTATCTTCTCTGTCTAAAATGTGAACATTAATGTCCTCAAATGAGTGTCCTTTTTCTTTTAGATGAAGATAAACTGCTGACTCTGGTCCTGTGGTGTTATTTCTCCTGTGTTGGGCCATCCTCCTGTACATAGGTTGTTTGGTTTCTCCAATGTAGAGTTCAGAGCACTCCTCACTGCACTGGATTGCATAAACTACATTGCTTTTCAAAAGCCATTTTGAAATTACATTTCAAAAGCCATTAATAATGCATAAGTTACATCAAGTTGTATTTACAGAGAGCGTCTCTTAAACACATCTGATACGCTATGCAGCATCCATCTATTAAGTGTAGTGGCCTTGCTCAACTCTTACTTGTATAGGAATGCATTTCCAAAGATCACCCTCAGCAAAATGATCAAAATGTTTAATGGGCATGAAACCATGAGAATCCTGCTTTCCCAACATAATTTTTATCCTGGAATAAATATAATGGAAAAACAATATAGAGCACCACCTGCTTTTTTCCATTGTCATGTTAGTAGCAGTTGTTTTGAGTGGTATCTGCTGTACTAATGACAGAAAGAGAGCTATAAGTTAGTAGAACCAAACCTGCCTTTAAGTAGAATGATATATTCTTAAAACTATACTATATACAGTATATTTTTTCAGAGAGCCCTTAAAAATGAATTCATAAATTGCTGGTTTGATATATATTAGGGTTGCTGATCTAGGATCTTGAATGAATAATCTAATGTATTTTCTGATTATGTAAACATAAATTAAATTGAATGCATATATATTGATAGTTTTGGACAGAAACATAATCATGATTAGAATATACTGGGTAGACTAATTTAATTTTTTTAAAAAAACACATGCATATAAGAAACCCAAATAGTTGCATTAGTCCATCAATAAAGAAGGATCTCCCCCCATAATTAAAAAAATTTAAAAGACAAGAATATGTGATCAACCAGATGTACAGTATATGGGGTAGTTGGAAGCAGGAGATGGAGATATGCCTGTCTTCCACCATTGTTCCCTGTAACTTGGAGGCCTGCTGCCTTGAAACCTGAAATAACATTGGGTCTTCCTGTAGCCCTTGATGGACCTGCCTTCCATGAATGTATCCCACCCCCCTTTAAAGCTACCCAAGTTGCACTGTGTGAATATTAGAGATATCAGGTTTCAACCAAGCATGTCTCACACAAGCTTGAAGGAGGAGGCAGCCTCTGCTGTAACCTAATCTTACTTGCCTTGTGTGGGAGGGGCTGAATCCCGGTTTCCTGTTTCCTCTTTCCTGTTCCCTTCTCTTCCCTCTTTCTGCTCGAATCTCCTACCAAGGAGGATGGGTCAGCTATGGCCCCAATCCATTCAGGTGGGCCACATTAAAGAAGCATGTGGGTCACGTCAGAACCAATTGCTCGCACGCATGGACTGTTTCTACTAAGGAACTGTGAGTTACAATAAAATTGTAAACTCTTTTTATGTTACACTAATGTGTGAAGTGTGTTTATTTTGTGTTTTGAACTGATTAAGCCTTGTGCAAGTTTATGGGAATGCTTCTACTCTGCTATATACTAATAAGAAGCTGCGTGGAGTTCTGGTACTACCATCCCAGAATTCCTACAGTGAAGAAGTGCTTTATTTTTCCTGTTCCAAATTTCCTTCCATTCAGCTTTATTGAATGGCCCCTGGTCATTCAAATGTTTTGAGAGGAGAAAAACCTTTCTCCTCTCCATGCTATGCATGATATAATATACCTCAATCATGTTCTTCCTAAGACATTTTTTTCTAACCGAAAGAATCCAAATTTCATCTTGTCTCATAAGGAAAGTGTTTAAGCCTCCTGATCATTTTGGTTGTTCTTTTTCTGCTCTTTTCACAGTTCTATTATACAGCAACTAAAACTTCACATATTACTCCTGATATGGACAAATTAAATTTGTATAAGGGCACTAGACAACCCTGTGACCTGTTGGGTCATCCTTTGAGAGAAAGGTAGTGTAGTCTAATGTGACCAGAATGAACATTAAATTTTAGGCTGACCGTATATGTCCCATTATCATCTAAGAAGAGTATATATCATAAATAGAAAAATAATTGTAGTGGCAAAAGAACTTCAATAATAAGTCAATATCTACTTACCTAAACAGAGAAACAGAATGACCATGGGTGGGCAAAAAAGCAGTGGGAGTGGGAGCGACTTCCGACTTCCTGCTGGCTTCCCCACTGACTTTCCTTGTGGGAAGCTGGCAGGCAGCATCAGAAATCACAATCATGTGACTGCGGGGATGCTGCAACGGCCACAACTTTGCGAATAAAACTGGTCTGAACATCGTGGAAATTTCAATTCCACAGGAATAATGGGTCCTGGATTTTTTACGCATTCTTTTAAGTTAGCGGATTTTAGGTACTGTTCCTTGATTCAAAAATTTTTGTGGTATAATGCACTGTTTGGGCTAACTTGAGGGTACAAACAGACAAACAGATAAACACAGTGAGAGTTTTAGTAGTATATGTATTAATATGTTAGTGTTTTCATTTTCACTCCCTTTGCTAATGATCCCTAGCATGGAATTTCCCTTTTTCACAGCTGCTGCACACTGAGTTGTCATCTTAATTGAGCTATACATTATGATGCCAAGATCTCTTTCTTGGTTAGTTACAGACAGCTCAGACCCTATCAGAATATATACGAAGATTTTTGCCCCAAAGCGAAAATTACACTTACTTAAATTTGGTTGATCATTCATCCAATTTAAAGAGATCCTTTTAGAGCATTTCACAGTGACTTTTGGCTTCTACCACCCTGAATAGTTTAACATCATCCACAGACTTGGCCAGTTGACTGCCTAACTAAGTTAAGATGATTTATAGGTAGTATCTTTAATATGATTCTCCAAAACAACATAAAGAGGCATACAAGCTGTTAATTTTTCTAAAGCTATTCAAACAGGAGGAGATTGGAAAGAATCAAACAAATCCAAAACTTAGGCCTTTGCATGGCAGTGCAATTTGTAAGTCAGAATCTGTCATAAGACGCAGATTGCAGGCTAAGTGGGTTAGTGCCTGGCAGATTTTGAAGTATCAGATGATACCTAGCAATCCTGGACAAGGAAAGACTTCAAATCTACCCCCTCCATCTTTCTTCAGTTCTGAAAATGCAAAGGCTGAGTTTCCAATCTGCTTCTGCTCTGAACAAAGCAGACTTCTGGCCTAGCAGAAAACCAAAATAAACAGAAATCTGTTGGAGTTTTTTGTAAGCAAACTGGGAATAGATTTTAGATGGAGCAATAAGTCTAAAAGCTCATTAACTCAACTTATGTAATATTACCTAATTGTTAGAGGAAATCATGACCATATAAAATCCCACTTCTGGTTGTGGAGAATAATCTTCCTCTGGAGGTATGATCCATCTTAGGTGACTAAGGGGTGGGGAATAAGCCTTCCTTGAAAAACATTTTGATACATCTCCCATATTACTCTGTAATATACAGTTTCATCCTTAGTTCTTATTATAAGAATCATTTGGCTGGGTTAATCCAATTCAAATGATTAAGAATGTGATCAGCCCCAAAAAGTTATGTTAGATTTTAAGTGTACAAATATGAAACAATAATGAGGTTCCCAGGACCAGATGTGAAGTATCTGTCTGCAATTGCACTATGATATGCCTTTAATACTGCAGTGTAAATGCTTACCTACTAATAGGTTTTCAGCTTAAGATCTAATCATCTACTCTTGAACTAAGATGCTTGAATGAAGCTGACTCATTTGGAACTAAGCACTTTAATATCAACAGAGACATGTGGTCCTGAAACTTAATTATAAAAGATCTCTTCTGATCCACCTACAGTGGAAGCAGGACTTGGCATTATTATTAGTTTACTCATGTATTTGTGAAGCATATAATGGAGAATAAGATCTTCTTAGTTTATTTGGACAACTGTAACTATTTCTTTGTCATAGATCTGATTTTGCATTTTGGTGTATGATTTTATATGTAAATAAACATTCTTTTATCATGTTCTATGTATGAGTTGTTGCAGTTGTGAGAATGTGCCAGATGAAACAAAGGTATAATGATACTTATGATGGGACTATTAGTATAATGAACCATGGAAATTGCACATGAAAAGTAGGCTGTTTGGAAGCAGAATGTTATTTTAACAGCTGAATTAAATGCATCATACAGCAGGTTTTAATCCCTTCATGCATTTGCACAAATATAGGTAATACAGAACCAAAATCTAAAGTATATATTTTTTAAAATTGTACTTTGAATACTGTTGATCTTACATTTGTGTCAAGGACATGGGAAAAGTCAAGGATAAGTGTTATGTGTGAAATGAAGGCTTTTGAAACTTCTACGAGAAGAAGCAAATCAGTAAGATGATTTTTTTTCTCTTTAAAGCAGAGGCAGTAAGAAGAAAAATTTGCCTCCTGTACGTCTGTTTAATCATACAAGAAGCAACCTTAACAAAAACTTCTTGAAGCAACAATCCTGTGAATACTTTTTGGAACTAAGCACCAAGGGGTATACAAGATTTATTTTTTAATTAAATTAATATAAGACAGTGCTAATCCATAAGAGTAATTTATTAAATAGAAACTTGACTAGTCAAGTTCTGCTATAATTCTACTACAAATCACATAGAATGTAAGCATGGGATTTTTTGCCCCATCATTGAACTGAAACATTAAAAAATAGTATTATAGTCACAATTTCCTACTTTATGGAGATTTCAGAGTTACTTAAGAAAGTGTGAATATGAATGAGAATTAGGAATAGCAAAAGAATACTTCAGTAAATCCAAACTGCACTGGACTACTCATGACTTGGTTGCACTGATAGCCAGACATATTAAATAATTTCTTCAGAAAAGAAAGTACAATTCTCCCCCTCCCTCTGCAGTCTCTTATGATACCTCCCTAATGTCCTCTCTGCTAAGGACTGTGGCATTTGAAAGGCTGTGACTTGGAATGAGCAAGAATGAGTGGTGAAGAAAAAATAGAATGTGTTGTATGTTTGTGAAATTAAGAGGAAGAGGAAGAGACCTGAATGGAAGTGGGCAGATCATGTGGAGTGGAGTTGATAAATACATATAGGAAAGTAAGGGGGTATGCTCTGTCTATCATCTATCTATCATCTATCTATCTATCTATCTATCTATCTATCTATCTATCTATCTATCTAATCAATATCAATGAAATTTCAATTGTTAATCGACCCACAAACATTTCTCATACAAAAATAATTTAATAAATGCTACTTTAACTACTTTAATTCACAGCACTATGAATAATAATAATAACAACAACAATAATGGATAGTCCTGTCAACCCATGGGGGTCAATATTGACCACTTTGGAGAACCCTGATCTAGATGGATGTAGATGAAAGGAGGAATACATAAGTTGGTAGCTGCATGTTATGCTTCAATGAATGGTGATAATGGAAAATCAAGGGATGAATTTTAGGAAAAATTGCATAATATTCTGAATGAACATAATCCATGGAGAACTTCTTCTGTTCTCTGACCTGAATGGGCCATTCGTGTTATCTGAAAACTCAAGAATGAATGAGAATGGTAAGAACAGTTATAGAAATAAGTCTGTTTTGAATAGATGATTTAAGTATAAGTTTCTTCATACCTACATATGGCAAATTAATTATTATATATCTAAAAGCATTATTGGTTTTATGGTTTGTGGTGAAAGAGTGAGAGAATTAATGAAGGTTAAAAAGGTGGTGAGAGATTCTGAATGCAGGACTGACCATTTTTGGGTAGTGCCAAGAATGGACATGGAGAAAAATGAAGATGGAAAGAAAGAAGTGAAAGATACTAGAGTGAAAGTAGAATAACTACAGAAGCAGAAGGTATAAACCTTTTCTGTATGAAAAAGTATTACAAAATAGTTTAATCTTGAAACTGAATGTATGGAGTATGGTTATAAGGAAAGAGAATATGGAAACTGCTTGGAACAGAATAAAAATAATTACAATACAAAGGGCCACAGAAGTGTGTGGGCTTATGCTAATGGGAAGAATGAAAAAGGATTCTTGGTGTAATGATGACATGAAAAAGGAAGTGGATGGAAAAATGCATATTAGAATGATTGTTGCTAAAATGAGGACAAAATAAAGATGCTGCATAATGTGTAGGTAGAAAATAGTGAAAGTGGTTAATAATAATAAGAAATGGTTAATGTTAACAGATAAAATGCAGAGTGATTTTGATAGAAATTAAAAAAAACTTTTGGAAGTGGTGAAAAAATGTAAACAAAGATCTAACAGAATGAATGGAATTAAGTATTGTGGAGTCCTTGGTGCTCTCTGAGCCTTGTTGTTTTTTTGCAGACGTTTCATTGCCAGGCTAGGCAACATCTTCAGTGCGAAAAGGGAGTGGAACTAGCTCTCTGTTTATATACCCTGGCTTGTCCTGCTTGTGTTGGTGGGGGTGTTGTTCTCTCCTTGGTAGTTCCTTGATTGGGCTGTTGTTTGCTGCTTGGTTGATTGACTCGTTGCCTTCTCAGGACCCCCATAATCAGCAGCCACCTCACTCTAAATCACAGCCTCGCCAGGATGCCCTCCCAGAGCAAGTTGTCGCAGGGTCGCGAGCAACTCCTTCGCGGGGAGGCACGTGGCCCCGCACTTCCCAGATCCTGCCTCTGTTCTCGGAGGAGCCCGGAGCCACCCCGCGGCATGGGGAGAGTGCTTCCCCCGCCGCCACCGATCCTCCCTCCCTCGGCCAGCCTTTCCTTCCCAGAGCCCATTAATTAAGTATATAGGAATTAAGTATAAATGTGATAAAGTGATTTCAGATGAAACTACAGTGAGGAAATACTGGAAGGAATATTTTACAAATCTGTATGGAAATAATAGTCATACACTGAAGAGTGGATTGAAAGGGATGCTATACATATTAGTGTGCAAGAAAACATTAATGAAAAGCAAGTTGTAAATGGTGAGAGAATGTTGAAAAATGCTAAGATTGCAGGTGTAGATGATGTACAGTAACTGCTGAAACAATAAAGTATAGATATGGTTTGAATATGGAGCAGCTGTACAACTTGTTTAATGTGTGTGAAGGCTGCATCTGTGCCTGATAATTATTTTTTTTATACAAAGCAAAATGTAAAATTTTAAGGCACACTAAGACTGGTAGAAAGTTAGATGGTAGTTAGTTGAGAGGAATGAATATTTGTCAAAACAAGCCAAAACAACTTTGTGCCACTTCATTATATGGAAATAAGATTTGGCTATGTCAGGAGAAATATACTAAGTTGAATACAGTGTGATGGGTTATTGAAGAAGTATGTATAATAAAATAAACTAGGCGCACAAATGAATGGGTGCTGAATGAACGTGACTTGAATACGGAAGTGAGAGACTAGTATGAAAAAAAGCATATAGAGGTGGGTTGGTCCTGCAGAGAGAATAAACGAGGATTGCATCAGAAAACAAACATATGAAGGAAGAATGAATAGGCCAAGAGGAAAGGGAACACTCAGAAAGTTATGGGTAGATGGAGTTAATGAGATCCTCAAAAAGAGGGAGATGGGAATTTTAAAGAACAAAATATTTTTATTTTTTTATTATTTACCCTTCAACTTTTATCACCGCACCATCTCCCCCAAGGGGACTCTGGTATGGTATATGGTATGAATTGGTGGAGAGATGTGGTGGGAGCAAGGGTGGTTAGCAACCATAGAAAGGAATAGTGAACATTGTTGGTGTAAACTAGATTTAGTTAGATTTACTTTTCTTTAGGCTTATCTCCTGCTTTATTTCTTGTGTCCACTTCCTTACTTTTCAATGTGATTTCCATAAAGCTGCTTACCCTGAAAGGGAATATGGATGAATGGAAATTCAGAAAAAAATACTATTATTTAAATAAAAATATAGTACAATCAACCATACTGATGAAGATTGTGACTGGATCATCTTCAGCTTTCTCAGCCAAGTGCAAATCGCTGAAAACTCTACATCTGCTGCTCTCTTCCGTTCTTAAAATTCTTTTAACTGCATTTGGACTATACAGTCTTTCAATAAGAGGGAAAATTCAAATAATGGACTATTTTTGTAAAGATGTATCACTATTAACTGAAAATGCTGTAGAAAGAGCATATTACAACAGATCATCTCAAGTCCTACATTTAGGCTGTATCTTTTAAAAATTAATAGGATATGATACTTCAGTAGCATAATAGAACAATCAAAAGAATATTTCATTTTTATTTATTTGAGCAACCCATATTTTGCAATGATAAGGAAGTATGAAATGGAGCTAATATGAAATCATTCTTTTTTATACTCTGTAAAAGAATGTAGTACAGCATAACTTAGTTTTGTTGTTGTTGTTGTTGTAATAATCCACTATACATTCAGGCTGGAATCTTTTGCAGTGCTAAAAAGCACCACCAGAGGGCAGCTCAGCTGCTTTTGTCCTTTGCTTCTCACACAGAAAAACAATTTGATGAGATGACAGGAGATGAAGGTGCTTTCCACTTCTTTCCTTGACACGAGGTTCCCGTGATGTGCAAAGTCAACAACTATTTTGAACTCTCTTCAAAGAAAAGAAGCTGCAAGGAGTGATTAGTAGAGTTAAAACAAGCTATGGGACGTGAGAAGTGATAAACTCCCATTATTTGGTTTCCACAGAAAAATCACACTGTCCAAAAAAATAGAGGGAGATGATTTATTTCAGCCAAAGGCCAGCAGTTCCCATCCACATACCTTTCTCTTAAGGCTGCTCTTCAATGTCACTAGGACTACCAACCTGGATGGCTTTTATGACTTTTAACAAACTTTGTAACAGGCTATGTCGATGCATGGCCACCATTTCACAAGTTGGCAAACCTCCCATTCAGGGATGGAACTAGGGTCTGTGTCACCCGGGGCAAACATGGATTCCGCGCCCCCCCCATGGGTTATTTTGTCATTTTGGCACCCCCCGGGTGTCATTTTGGCGCACCCCCCAGAGCAGCACCCGGGGCACATGCCCCACTTGCCCTCCCCCCCCAGTTGCGGCCCTGCTCTCATTTCACAAGAAGAGCTAAAATTCCATTTTCTCAAAATTCCGCTTATGCTTACCAGTCCCCAGATGTTGTGGATCTCTGACCTAAAATCCTCAGCGCAGGCTACGAAACAGTGTAAAGATAAGAATATAAGCAGACCTTTGTTGTATCGGGTCAAAGGTCATTCTAATTCAGCATCCCGTTGAAAAAAAAAAAGGCAGCCAGATCCTTCTGAGAAGTAGTGTGGGAAGACCACAGCATTCTACTCTTGTTTTCTCCATCATTCGCTATTTTTTAGCAGCACAAGGGTGACATGTAAAAACAGAGGCCTCCTCTCCTGACTCTGAAATGCCTCATTTAAGTCCTTATCCTCCTCTGTTACTAAGCATTCTGTGCAAAGTATACTCAACCCTCTAGTTTTGTCTCCCTCCATAGTTTGGAGACCAAACTGTATCTGATGTCCTCCTTCCTGAGTTACTTCCTCTAAAAATTATATCATCTTGCACAAACTGGAGTTCTTCCAACTCAGGTAATTACCCTTATTTTTTTCCGAGAAAGCAAAATTCCATTGCCCTTTTCAAGCGTGCCTCATCATCTTGGTCTGAAGAATTTCAGTTTGCCTGAAAGGATCTTTTAGAGCAAACAGAGAAAAATGAGAAGTAGAGCAAAAATCTTCTACTGGTATGAACAAATGAATGAACCTTCTCATTTACTAGACTGAAAGACTGAAAATCATTATTTAACCACCACCACCCAAAGCTATTTTACAGATCTAGCTGTTAGCACTTCAAAGACAAATTACTTTTCTCATTCCAAATAGATCTTGAAAGTTTTGCACAAGATAACATCTATTTAAATCGGCCGATTAACAAACTTTGCAACTTTTTGCACCCTATCCTCACTCCCACTTTTAGTTTTGCTCATCAGTTCTCTAAAACTTTGTTCATATTTATTGGATTTCTATTCCCCAGACCTTACCAGTGGAAAAGAGGATTAATGATGGGAAAGAATTAAATATAAAACAAATCATCACAAAAATAAAGGAGATATGATAGACAAAAAAGTTACAGTGGAATAATGGGAGGAATTCATATCAGCTGGAACAGTCAGATGAGAGTTAATGAGAGCAGCAATTGTGTTGTCAGATTATAATCATTTGTAATAATAACAAACTTCAGATAACTACTTATCCTAGTATGCCCTTTAATAAATAGTTAAAATGCTTAACTATCAGAGTTTTGTTCTGGATGTATTCTAGTGCAAACTTGGGACTCATCCACATATCTTGTTTGCTGTGGCATGAAGATGCTCCACTAACTGTTTGACATTGCGATCTTGAAGCTAGTCTGCTGTAAAGTGGCCTGAAGTTTACTTTAGGTGTTCCAATGTGAAGGTGGTGTTTCCCATCTTATCCCAACACAGATGTTCCCAAGCTGATGACCTAGGGTGCCTTGAGGACCCTGGGGAGCTCACAGTCAGGAATTGGGGATCTGCTCATCTGCTGTGGGACTGTCCCCTTCTGTCCAATTAAGGGGGACTTTACCTCTTTGGCCATGTGCCTTGCCTTGTACATCTTGTTTGCACAGTGTATTTCTTCATTGGAGGGCAGTTTGAAAATGTGATCCAGGTTCAAATGGATCAATATTCTCATAGGCAAACAAAGAGAAAGTATTTGCCCTTTAAAAGACTCTAGAAGAAGTGCATAGCCATCTCTTCCCGCATCTCAGCAAGTACTTGGTTTCACTGTGGCATTTCTTAAAGAGGGTGCAGCATTTTGAACTTCCAATGGGAATAGTGATATTTTTCAGTAGATTTAAAGATCACTACTCCTACCACTTAGACTTTTTAGTAACCCTTATTTGATTTCCAGCGTCATCTCAGGACTAAAGGGCTGCAACTAAACGACAAAAAAAAATCTTTAAAAAAATTCAGATCAATTATTTTGATCACTGGTGACATACATATATTGATGGTCTATTTCTCTGGCAGGATTACTGATCTTCCACCATATTGGAAGTCCTGTGAGATGATTTCGCAGATGCTTCCCTCTAAAGGTCAACAGCATTACTGCAGCTTGGAATTCTGACTTCTGATTTCAACCTGCAATACTCTGCATGACATCTAAATGGCAGCATCTATTAAAAGAGGACTACAGGACACACAGTTTTGTATTATATCTCTGAAGCTTTTTGATGTATTTCTCACGGCGATAGGAATATCAGTCTCATGTCAACTGATTGATGATCCTGTGATAGATCTACTGGTTGATAATCCTGTGCTGAATACTGTAGTTTGAAAGAAACATTTTGTTGGATGGTGGATGGAGAACCAAATGTGTACAAGCACTGCCCCAAAACATGCTCTGTAGAGTGATTGGTGGCAGCTTTTCCTGTGGTTGGTGATATTGGGCAGGTCTGGAATTTCAGCCAGGGAAAACCACCAATTGCTGCTCTTGCAATGTCACATAATGGAGCTGTATGGACACCAGCCCAGCTTGGCCCCATTATGGATACTTTTTAACGGCATGCATTATTTACTCCTAATTCTGGAATGGCAGGAAGCATAGCAAAGCGACTGTGTTGATACATGTACGATCCTACTGTTTTCTACAGCAGGGATTTTCAAACTTTTTTAGGCTGTGGAACCTATTAGTTATCTCAGAACCCATAATCAAGAAAACAGAAAACTGGCTATGTTTGAGTGATTTTTTTTGCTCTTAGTCTCCCATCAAATACCCATGGAAACCTAAGGTTCCACCGCCTGAAAAAAATTGAAAACCCTGATCTTGGGAACAATAGGAAGGAAAGCAAGTTATTCAGGAGATATTTAGGCAAAAATATTATCTCTGTCATCTCTAAGGGCCAGGATCCTGTAGGGAACCCCTAGACATCACTCCAATTGATTAAAAACACAACTTAAAACAGAAATAAGTAATAAACTTAAAAATAAAATGGTAATAATGTCAGATTTCCCATATGAAAATTGTTTTGGCAAATTGCATCCTTTACCAGCGAAGCTTTCTCATGGTGACATGAAGTGCAGGTGCCAGATAACAACTGTCACGTGTGTATTGTTATGGCTAGTGCCCACACAAGCAATGGGAACTTCCCATGAGAACAATTCCCCGTGAAGCCTTCGTGGGAAGCCCTGGGAGAACAGGGAGGGGGAGATCACGTGCTTGCTTAGATGCAGCACTGCCACCTTGTGCTATGGCCTACACAAAGGCCCGGTGTGTGTCACACCTAACTTCCAGCCAATCAGAAAGCTGGAAGAACTGAATATCTAACCATGCAAAATGGTGTTCTATGCTTCTTGACTTTTTGTGTCTTTAGCCATGTAGTTCTTCACGTGTATTCTACTTCTGAGGACTGGGCAGTGCGTAGTTATGCCTGGCTTTGGGTATAGGCCGTGGCATGAGCTCTGGCCCTGGAAACAATACACGTATCTCTGCTTATAAGTTTGTTTTTTGGTTTTTCCTTATTGCAATAATGTAACATTTGCATTTATTGCCTTAACTATATATGCATTTATTGCCTTATGCTACAATTTATTCACATTGATCTTCTCTCTTTAATATTAACCTGTATAATTGACACATATAATTCTTGGTTAGTTCTACACAATCTGCACCTAAAGATGTCCTGGCTGACTGCACTTCTCTATCATCTGTTTCTTATTAGGTAGTCAATTTCCAATATTGTACATCCTGTAATATCCCAGTGTACAGTCTCTATTCCTGTTTCTTAAAGCAGGTGCTAGCAATAAACAAAGATTTCTCTTCACAAAAGTCTATGGACCTGTTTCCTGCACTTCTGCATTTCCCAAACCAAATGTTCTTAGAATTCCAGGTTCTTTTACTCCCTCACCTTTTGTATTACAAGCCCCCATTAATAGCACTATGGCCTTTCTAAATGTTGTATTTACCACTTCTGCAATTTAGGTGATGTGAAAGGCAGATTTCCAAGGCAGAACTAATAGAATAAACGTGCAGGACTAGAAACTAGTTCTGTCAGAAAAAACATTCTGATCAGAGGAACTAGGGCGATTAATCTGTTTTGCATATATGACTAGAAGCAATCTCTTACCTAGCATCTTGAAGATGCAGGAGAACACCTTGTTCAAACTGATCTAAACAGTAATATCAGAAGGGGCTGTATAGTACTGAATTCCTGTTTGGAATTAGAATCTCTGGTTTTCCCCTTGCAGCCCTTGTCATATACTCAACAATGCCAATTTTCTGTTTGATTGAAGAATGGCAGCAAGGAGCTATTTCAAAATGAAAATAGGATCATGGTTGCTACACCCTAATTTGAGTACCAAAGGTCACTGCTTTGAAAATCCTCCCTCTGACCTTCCTCAAGTTCTGTAAAGTCAGGGGGTGCAGCTGGCTGACAAGATGAGAAATTGTCGCTCCAACATGCAGGCAAAGGTTGGAGACATGCGAAAGCAAACACATTGCTTTGGTCTGTAAGGCCAAGGAACCAGAAAAAAAACCCTGATTCTATGAAAGGGAGGGAGGGCCCTGATGTGCCGCTTCTGGTTTGTAATGTCCCTGTGAGAGCATCAAGGGAGAAACCAAGGTTATGTTGGAGGTTCCAGCAAATCAGCATGCCTCATTAGCATATGGGTGATTGCCCTAGGAGGCAAACTCACTATGTGCTTCTTCCTGAGGAAACTTTTTGTTGCCCCTCCTACTTCCTCTCTCTCTCTCTCTCTCTCTCTGCCTTTTCCACCATCAGAGGAGGAAGCATGCTGCTGAGCTCCTCTCCATCTTGAGGCCATGCGGCCTAGAATCAGGAGGTTTCCCCCCTTTCTCCATGCAGCCCCTGGCAGCAAAGAGGGCCAGGGGTCTACAAACAGTTTAGGGAAACACAGAAGAAGAATCAGTCCTAACAGAATGGATGTAACTATAACTGGACCAAATAAACGTAAGAACTCTTTTGTACTTGCTTTTTGAACCTATGTTGTCTAAGCGTGTAATTCTTTATGCTTGGGTGGGCTAAGTGCTAAGATCAATAACCTATATCTCTCTAGTGTGCTCATTAATGCTATTTTGAATAAAACTCCTTTCTGTGTGTGTTTATTGCCTTGCTGCGTTAAGCTCTGCTCCATTCAGTGGATCTAGCAGTCCACTAATGGTCATCAGGTTAAACTTGGCTTTTAACTGCTCTTTACCAAAATGAAGTAAGTGTAGTAAAAGTGTCTGACTGAAGTGATATACATATCATAGAAATATTTTAAAAATAGCAAGTAATCAACAGAATGAAGCCATTCTCTAGTCCCTGGGAGAATATCCCAAAGAGCACAAGATTTTTTGGATGTCATCTTTTTCAATCATGTAGCATGCATTTAAGAATCAGACTAGAGGGGTTTTTTAACACTTTTTAAATTGGATCTTAATAAATAATTAGAAAATTTAATATCTTAAAGTTTGGTAAATGATTGTAAAGCTCAGCATCTTAATCTAAGGATAGGGAAAGGAAATTGGGGGAGGAAATAGGGCATAGGATGTCTCTAAAGTGGAATGTCTTCTTTTCTGCATTCTGATTTGGTTCACCATTCATTGAACTTCATCACTGTCTCCAAGGGAGGCTCAGGCAGAGGAGAAGTGCTGAGGACAGCAGGAACCAAAACGGCTCATTTGTCCAATTGTCTTCTCCCTTCTGAGTGCTTCTCTCCTTTAAATCTTTAGGATGTGACGTCATCTCTCTTACTTCAATCTGTACTTCCCATTGGTTTTGTACCACACTTCTTTGTATATGGAAGTTCTGATGTCCCTCCCTTGCCCTTTTGTTCAACTCTTGACAAGTGTGGATATAAAAAGTCTACACACCCCTAACCCTAAAAGATTTCAGTTTGTTTTTCAATTGAATTGTACAGCTTGTATGTTATATTAAAGGTGGAAAAAATTCTGAAGTGATTTATCTTGGTCTGATTTTTTTACATCTCAAAAACTTGACATTTTAACAGGGGTGTGTAGACTTTTTATATCCACTGGCTATATGTGTATGTAACTCTAACTCCATATCTGTGCAGGCATTTTGGTTCTCCTTCTTGCCCCTCATGACAATCTATGGTCAACCTGTTTCAGGCATTTTAGCTTGTAGTTAAATATCAAGTTCCTTTTTCTTGTGACAATTCACTGCTTTTCTCTGTAAAATCGGGAAAAAAAAGTTCCAGGGAGGGGGGAGACAAGTTAAGATGTCCCTATGCACTTTTGCAAAGTTTGATATGCGAAGCAATAATCAAAGTTTCTGACATGGTTTCCTTCATTGTACATATCTGTTTCTTGTGCATATTTATTTAGAATTAGCCCTCATTGAATTCAGTGGAATGTATTCCCACATAAATAAATGATACAGAATTTCATCCAAAAATATCAAAACAAACAGAACAAAATTTGTTCAAAAATACCCAGGAAGTTCTTAAACTGGATCACAAATATTGTAATGTCAATGCCAGTTGAACCAATCAAAGATGAGAATTCAGTATTTGGGCTTCATCACAGAAAATATCATTTGCTTTACAAATACACAAAATACTTCAGAGAAGAGTATTAGTCTCAAATACTTGTTCATTATGATTCATATCTTCCTAGTTGTTGGAGAAAAAATAAATGCTCAGAATTATGGAAGACAGATTAGATCAGGGTTTCTCAACCAGGGTTCCATGGAACCCTAGGGTTCCATGAGAGGTCACTAGGGGTTCCCTGGGAGATCAAGATTTATTTAAAAAAATATTTCAAATTCAGGCAACTTCACATTAAAGAGGTAAGTTTCATTCTTTATTTTTAGTTTAAGAACACTGTTAATGCATGCATGTATGTATGTATGTATGTATGTATGTATGTATGTGTATATATATATATATATATATATATATATATATGAAAATACTGAAAAATACTTCAAGGGTTCATCCAGGGTCAGAAGGTTGAGAAAGGCTGGATTAGATAGACATATTCTCTTCTGCAGGAATGAGAAAGATAAACTACTACATTCTCCAAACTGAAGAGGTTAAATGCTCCTTTCCATAAGTAAATTCTACTTCAAGTCTAGCTGGCCAATGTCGTGAATCCATAAATGGTAAGCTTATCCATTTCCTGTTAAAATAATAGGTCACAAGTCTAATTCACACCCATGTTTCAGTGGGGAAAATATACACATATACACACAATGGCTATACACTTGCCCTGTTGTATTATAAAGAAAGGACAAGATAATTACATCCCGTCTAGCAAGTTGATAAGAAAGCATTATAGCAAATAAGAAGAACCCCTTTCCATTTTATCACAGAACAACTTGCTTACAAAATCAACTGATATCTGAACTAAAGGGCATGTGATATATCAGCAGGTATGACTAATACCTTTGTTTCTTGCAGTTTCTTTTCTCTTGTTGCATGAATAGCTTTTTCTCCAGGGAGGCAGTGATCTCAGAAGAAAGCCCTAAATTGCTTTCTTTCTAATTAACAATGAACACTGGAAATTTCAGAAAGGATGAAATAAGTTTCCAAAGCAGAGGTAATGTCTCTCTGTTTCATGTCCTTGATGAAGATTATTTTTACTATATGGTGTCCTAAACTTTGCTAAACATGATACTCTGAGGGAGGGGGGCACAGAGAACTTGTTCCCTCTAGGCACGATCATGACAGAAGGCAACGGTACAGAATACAACAATTGTGTAGCTTTATTGAATCACAGCTTGAATATAGTTGTCCCTTTAGTACATTTCTCAGTTCCAGCACAACTAATTAGAGGTACACATCACTGATCAACATGCATTTCCCAACTAATGTAAGCAGGGAGGTTATCTAAATTAGTAATTAGATAGTTACCAAAAGTTGTCTTGTAGCCTCTCCATTACAGAAAGATTTCCCAATGCAGAAAGATAGCGAGACAAGTGGCAGGCAAAAAACAACAAATAAAATAGCAAGCTATAGAACAGATTTTACACTCTACACCATAGCTTTCCAAACTGTGTGTCGTGACACTTTAGTGTGTCGCAACACACAGTTTAGTGTGTCGCGAAGCGGCGGCATGGGGACGCGTGCGGTGGCGGCGCAGGGGTGCGCGCGGCGGTAGCGGCGCACCATCAGCGCTTCCGCGTTTTAGCGAGGCCGCCGCCGTGCACGCGCACGCCCCCGCGCCGCCACCGTTGGTGTGTCGCCAACGGCGGCACTTTGGAAAGCACTGCTCTACACACATACCCACACTTATACACTCACGCAGATGCACAGAGCTCCTACTTTATAACCTAAATGTGTTGGACTAGCTTGTCATGGAATATTGTTAGAGTTTAGAAGAGGGGTCTAGTTTTGGGGGGGGCAGTTCTTGGTCTAGGATATTCATGTCTTACCTGGCTCTTGGTTTCTTATACCTTCAGTTATACTTTAACTTAACCGTCTCCTGGTCTTTAGCACATCATTTAGTCCAATCTACCATGCTATTGCATTTCGATGCACCCATGTGTTCAGATGGACAATGTGTATTTAGACTGAGTATTCATCGTTAAGGTTAATATCCATCCTAATAATTAGAAAAGGTTATGTGCCAGGCAAGCCTACAAAGAAGCTATATTCTGTTTCTTTCAGATTATACTAGATCAAGGGAACAATATAAAGGATCCCTGCGGAAACATTTGAAAAGGATGATTCTTTTAGCCATGTAGCCTAGATAGATATCCAAAATAAGAAGCCCTCATTTTACCAGCACAGAATTTTATTGTGTTTTTTTAAACTATGCATTGCTAATTGGTTTGGTCACTGTGTTTCTCTGGGAAATGAGACATTACACTCTCTTTGCTTACACAGGTAGAAGTCAAGCTCTTCTCATGCTTATGTTGTCTCTCAGCTTTTACTGACCTCTTGATAATGTAGAAACAATCTGAGGTGTGAATACACTTAATAGTCACCAAATACTGACATCACAGAAACCTGAGGTTTAATTTTAATGTTCATTCTGCAGTGCGGAGTCTCCATTGCTATGCACAATGGGATTATATAGAATAGAAATGTAATTTATAAGAAGAGTTCTTTTCTGCTGAACCTAACAGAAGGCAGGTATCTTAATGTTGGGAAACAGATGCACAAACAAAAACCCCTAAACGGTGTCATGTAAAAGCTTTAAGTTAAAAAGTAAGTTTTAAAATATAAGCATTGTATCAGATCAAATCAACAAAGGAGCAGTCTTGGATAGAATATTATTCTGTGTCTG
Organism: Charina bottae; assembly: GCA_023362775.1. Lineage (NCBI taxonomy): Eukaryota > Metazoa > Chordata > Lepidosauria > Squamata > Charinaidae > Charina > Charina bottae. The sequence goes on along the minus strand of JALMGJ010000002.1, from coordinate 196,917,330 downwards.
GCACTTCCTGTATTTCACAGACATATTGGGTTAATGTGTGCCAAAGCTGTAAAGCATTTATATGAGTGTAGCACGTCCTGGTAGCTAAAGAACTGATTTATTTATTTGTCATTTCATTATATTTTAGTCATTTCACAGATATATTTAGGGTTTCTTGCTTTTTTTTTTTTTTACTATAATTCTGAATCTGATGTTATGGCTTGTACTGTGCTGACTATTGTAAATTTTAAAAAAAGATTTCTTGCTTAACCTAAAACCAGATATCTAGATTAAAATCTATGCACCATTACATGCTGTTAAGTAGGAATATGTAAAAAAAAATCAGAAACATGTTCTGTTTTAGTATGTAACAACAACACAATGGTGTGTTCACCGCCTTGAGTTATTTATTAAAAATAATAAAGGCAGGATAAAAAATAAATAAATAAAAAAGACTAGAAATTGTTCATCAGTTTGTATGTTTCATTCCAACCTTGAAAAAGAAGTCATGGAATATACATATTTTGTTTCTAACTTAATGCACTCTGAGCAGCCCATTTCAATGTTGGAATGGCATAGCTGAAGGCTGTTTTCTATGACCACAACACTCAAAATACTGAGATCATAAAAGCAATATAGTATGATTTGCTCTATTCTTGAAACAAAACTCGTGGAATACATGAAACACCCATTTTGAATGCAAAGCATGTAGTATACCCCTACTAAAGATTTATTAATTTTAACGTTATTTCTCATTAACATGAGTCACTTAAGCACACATTCTCAGTAGAAAAGCAGACAACTTCGAATTTAAGATGATATCCTTTTAAAAGGAGTCATTCATACAACTACACACACACACACACACACACTTGACTGCTCCCATTACTGGGTTGTCAGTGAATCTCAGATGATATAAATGTTAAGGAAAAACCCTATTCTTTCTTTCAGGTAAATCCCTATGAACTCAATGGGATTTTGAAGTCCCATCCTTGAACATTATTATGTCCTTCAAAACATAATAATGTTTTGCAGGTTACCATATAAAATTTGAGGGAAGCTAAAGTTGATGTGTTTTGCTTATGTAGAAATAAATTGTAAATAAAAACCCTCCACCATTATCTTCAGCATAGCTTTCCAAACTGTGTGTCGGGACATATTAGTGTGTCGGCTGCAATGTCTGGGTGTGGCGGCTGCTGCTGCCTCCGAGCCCAGCCTGGATTCCACACAGGTCCTAGTGCCTGCCTTGTGCCTGGCTGCCTCCAAACCTGCCCTGCCAGGATTCCACGCAGGTCCTAGTGCGTGCCTTGTGCCTTGCTGCCTCCAAACCTGCTGTGATTCCGCGCAGGTCCTAGTGCCTGCCTTGTGCCCTGCTGTAAGAGTGTGTCGCGAAATGATGCATGTCTAAAAAGTGTGTCACCAACATGAAAAGTTTGGAAAGCTCTGATCTTCAGATTAGCAAGTCAAAGACAAAAAATCGACTATGTCAGGGTGGGTGGGTTTCAAAATGGGGAAATGGCAATTCAGCATTTTTTTAAATGACAGGTTAGCTTCTTAATGACTATTTAGGGAATGTATACTGTACATGCAACAATGCAACATTTTACAATATAAGGTAGTAATATCCAGGTAGCCAATGAAATTATGTTGTGTTTGTCTTTAATCCTATACGTACTGCCACCTTTTAAACCTTATCATCTATCTTGTGGGGCCCTTCCTCTTTTCCTTTTCTAATATTGGGACTATGTTTGCTCTCCAATAGCCATCTGGCACCTTATCAGTTCTCCAGGACTTTTCAAAGATTTATGGTTACTAGTTCTGAGATTACTTCTACCAGCTCATTCAACACCAAGGGATGTAATTTGTCTGGCCCTGAATATCTGAATACACTTAAGTTGGTAAGGTGGGTTCTTATATACCATTAACAAGCATGTAATCCCCCCTTTCCTTGCACTCTGGAAGTGTATGTGCATTATGTGTATAATTAATTATTTATATTTACATATGCAAATACTATCTGGAACCTTCATTATCAAACTCCCTAATAACTTCCCAATAAAAAACTATTGAACTTCTTTGAAGTGATGTCACAAATGATAGATGGCATTTCGTAAGAGAGGATCTATATCTAAAACATTTGACAAGAAATCTCTTGAACCTTTTTTTTGACAGAATTGTTTCCTCAGGTTATTCAGTATCTACCTAAAACAATCTCCATGGCTGAATTCATATAATAACTGGGAAATGCAAAGTTTAATCTATATCTGCTTTTACATACTTTAAATCATGTCTTATTTCTGAGATCCTGTTAAATATTTGATTGATGTAGGTCAGGGACTTTCCATGTTTTTGGTCAGTGGGCATATTCATAATTTTGAGAGCATGTTGTAGACATTCTGGCTGTCTTAGTGGGGGTGGGAGGGAGAGTTATTCATTCAAAAAATGTAGCCATAGTGTCAAAGACCAGTCACAAATCAAAAAGTCAATATGTCGGTGTCTATGGGCATCAAAAAGCATGCTCCAGCAGTATAAACACTTCTTTTCATGCAGATTATATTTTTTAGCACACAAATCTCCTTCAGGTTCCTGAGATTTAAGCCATGGGACCTTAAAGTTCATTAAACCCAGTCTCGTAACATTAAGATTTACTTAAGTATGTAAATACCAGATAGAGAGTAATGCTTCCTGCAAGACCTAATTGTGGTTTTAAAAAAAGGCAAGATGAAGATTATCATCTCATCAGTATAGGAAATAGGTTTAATAAGGGTGAATCCAGACTTGCACTCTTTATTCGTTTACAGTTTAATCCTAAACAGATTTCTGTGGAAGGAATTCCCACTGTGTCCAATTATTAGTTTCTTCCCTAAATAATCATATTTAGAATTTCTTATTTGCCGTTTACTCCCCTGGTCCCTGAATAATCTTGTATTTTTCTTCTGCATGCATATTTTATTCTTATTAAAAATGCTGAATAAACAGAACTGTAATTCTGGGTTTATCTTAACTCCTGAAAAACTTTTGTAGTTTGCTAAAGGTGCCACCTCCGTGACCATAGAAAACAGCAGGGGAATCTTAAGATGAAAGAAATACAGTTCTTGCCAATAGTCCGCTTATTAAATATCATTGCGCAAAATATTTCTCAAGATCTCAGTTTTTAAATGTGAGTTTTTGGTGTAGAGAGTTATACCAAAATGGCTAATATATTTTCAAAATGTATTTATCCTGTAGATGATTTTTCTAAGTTTTTATTTATTGTCAAACTCATATAATGATCCTATTATAGTGGTCTGTTTATCTAAAAGAAAGAGATAAATATTTCAAAAACCAGTAGTTTATACACCATTTTTAACATCTGAATATTATGAACAGCATTAAGCATTATTAATAGCATTAAAAAAAGAATTCCAGAGTAAAACATACTGTAGTATTTGATTACTGTGACTGACCTGTGGACTTCTATATGAATTGGAATCTGAGGAGAATTATCTCTGCAGGCTACTCTGCTTACCTGATGCTAGTTCATGTTTCATATTAATTAGAGGAATAACTTTTTTGGACTGCTAAAAGGATAAGCTAAAAGGAAGTACTAACGAGAAAACCACACCCCCACCAACACTGGCAGGGCAAGCTACTGTATATATACAGGCAGCAAACCCCACACTCACTCGCACTGATGATGTTACCGAGTTGGGCAATGAAACGTCTGCAAGCAAGCAACCAAGTGCAGAGAGCACCAAGGACTCCACAAAAGTATTTTCTACATGGAAAGAAGGTCATGTTAACATTTGTGGAAAAGTAAAAGGCGCAAGGTGGAACAATGTAACCTTCTGGAGATTAGACCACCTTGCTTTGCTCTGCTTTTCAAGGAGTGGAAATGATAAATGGATCTCTGCAAGATCTAGGAAATCTAACCAAGACTGGCATGCAAAACATTTATGGTAAAAGACAGTTTTATTGTTAAAATAATTAAATAAAAGGAAAAAGGTCTACTTTGGATAGGAACAGTTGAATAACACAAAAAGAACAACTGCTATGCATAAATAAAGCATAAATAAAAATATTAAGGAAAAACTCTCTAGTAACACATTCTCCACTTCCCTTTTGTTTATTCCCCAACCTTTAACCACAGTATACTTGCTAGTATCTATTTAAATCCTTTCACCTATTATTTTTGATTGGTCTCATAACTTTCTTCCCAAAAATTATATTCCCATGTCTAAATTTGCCCTGCTGTGCAGTATATATGGGAGCCATAAAACACTTTTTAGTTTTACCCTAATAGCTCAAGATAAATAGCTTGCAATGTAAATAATTTTGTGTACTTGAGCATTTTTTCTTACACTTCTGTTGTTAAGAAATTCTTACTTAATTATGATAAGAAACATATTACTTTATTCTGACCGTACAATGATCCTGGTAGGGACGTGGTGGCTCAGCGGGTAAGACACCAGGCTTGTCGATCAGAAGATCACAAGTTCGGAGGTTCGAATCCCTAGCCCCGCGTGACGGACTGAGCTCCTGCACTAGCCCCAGCTCTTGCCAACCTAGCAATTTGAAAGCATGCAAATGCAAGTAGATTAATAGGTACCATTTCGGTGGGTAGGTAACAGCGTTCCACATGCATCATGCTGGCCACATGACCGTGGAAGCGTCTTCGGACAACGCTGGCTCTTCGGCTAACAAATAGAGATAAGCACCAGCCCCTAGAGTCGGACACGACTGCACAAATGTGCGGGGGGAACCTTTACCTTTACAATGATCCTAGAGAGGTATCTCTGTGTTCATATGTGATTACTGCTCTTATGCTCCTTTCCCAAGATAGATAATTCCTCAGCACAGAAATAACATCATGTGTTGAAGGAAAACAATCAGTATCTGTCTTTGAGCAAACATTGCTGGAAGGAAGGAAGGAAGGAAGGAAGGAAGGAAGGAAGGAAGGAAGGAAGGAAGGAAGGAAGGAAGGAAGGTTGGTTCTCTTAATTTGAAACAAGATTTGAAGTCCTTTTTATAATGATAACTTTTATCTGCCATGTAAAAGACATATCGCAGAGGAAGTACTAGACAGAGGAAGGAGAGAACAACACCTCCACCAACACAAGCAGGACAAGCCATGGTATATAAACAGAGAGCAAATCCCACTCCCTTTTCACACTGAAGATGTTGCCTAGCCTGGCAATGAAATGTCTGCAAGAAAACAACAAGGCTCAGAGAGCACCAAGGACTCCACAGAGGAAGGAGACCATCAATCTATAGAAGACCTTGGAGCTGTTTAGAAACATCAGCATTAACAAGTGAGAAAAAGATGGTACCAATGCTAGCAAGGTAGACTTCACTGCCTGTTCCTATAAAAGTTACCTATACAAGCCAAGCTGGTCCCAGGATTGCACAGTCAACTGCTAGTCACCTTAAGCCCCATCCTACTGCATGATGTCCAGAAGTATCTCAGACTGACCTAAGAGGCCTGATGGCAAACATCAAACCGTGCTTCAAGAACTAACAGTCCAGGGACAGAGCCATTACAAGAGAATTTAAGAGATTTATATGGCCAGCGTGATGCTTGCTGAGGCCATGAGGATATCGCTAGTGTTTGATTCAAAAATTCTGGAGCATATTGAGTACTTTATCATTTGCCATTACCCAAAAATAAATGTGACAAAATTATTGCAGTAGTACAACATTGCCCATGCAGAAAAGCTTTGGGCATGTAAAATTGAAGTAAAGGTTGATGTACATATTGCCAGACACCAAGGAAGAGTTTATGGCTAAGATCATTGGGTGTTCTCTACAACATCTGCAATATGAAGGAGTTGTTTTAATAGACAAGGGTTTTAACTGTTTCTGACCCACAGAAATGCCAGGAGCAAGAGAGAAATAATCTCCTAGTCAAGTTCAGAGGCAAATCGAGAATGAAGAAAGTTCAGAAAGAGGCAAAACCGCTGGGTAGGTGATTCACAGTTAAAAAGTGCAAGTTGGGCTGAAATGTATGGTCTTTTTCTACAACGGTCTCAGTCTCCGTGATCGCTGCATACCATTCCCAGTAGCCAGCCCCTCCAAGATTCAGCTAATGCTCTTTGAGGTTCTGACTTCTCAAGAGACATTATCTCCCAGGGAGCAAAATCTATAATCAGGTACTCTGGAAATCAGCTCTCTGTCGGGGACAGTGGAATGATGTCAGGGGGAGAAGCTGCGAATCAGGATCAGGTGCTGCATCCACAAAGTCTGCAGCTGTTGTAAGAATCAGCTCTGTCACAACCTCTTCTCCCTGAAAGGGACATGATCAAACCAGGAATCCCAGGCTTTAGATCCTTGTACCCTGACATCTCCCTTTTACTTCCCTGAGGAGGGCTCCTAGCCAAACATGGCAACAGCTAAACACAGTTGTTGCAGCAGATATTCCTTTTGTGGAAGATTAACAGAGAGATTGCCCCAATCCCCACCTTGGCCAATCAATCCTCGTTCCCCGTTGGGGGAGATGAGCGGTTATATAAATTAAATAAATAAATAAATAAATAAATAATAATAATAATCCTCTGTCTGGGAATTCTAGGCAAAGTAAAGCAAGAACAATATAGTCTTCTCGTTGCTCGGTAAATTTTGGATTACAAGCACCACTTTTCATACGGTCCACAATGATAAAACATTTCTTATTAACCAGAAATACACATGTTGCAGCCCAGAATCCCTCTAAAGGTTCCTAGCAAGTTGTTAAATGACAGAAGAAAAAGGTTAAATGCATGAGCTGCAAACATATTTACTATTTTCCATTAATAAAATATATTTATTTATTAATACATTTATTAAATTTAGTTTTTGACCTGGCCTGTCTTCTTCTTTGTCCTGCCCGCCCACCCATCCCCACTATGGAAAGTGAAATAAAACTGCTTTCATATGCTGTATTTTCTCCATCATACAACTTTCATAGGCTTTTTATATATCAACATTAACAACAGTGTATCCATGGCCTTAATCCCTGAACATGCTTCATCATAAAGTACTCATATCATTTTTGGAGATTAGATCACTTTTGGAGATTCTGCTGCTGGGGGACTCTTTTGGTTGTTTTTTTTCCGCTAGTGGAGTTGGTAACTAAACAGGTGGGGGGGAGGTTGTGTGTTTGTGTGTGTGTGTGCCTAGCAGGAACATCTCCGCATATAGAAAGGCTTACAGCTGGACAACTGGGAATAAATTAAGATATAAGAGGCTTTTTTCAGGATATGTTGGTTTGAAGAATGGAGATAATGGGTACCCAAACATTGTAGATTTCTTGATCCTGTTAGAGAAATGGATGGATAAAACCTCCCATACAATGCTTTCTTAGAAGCTTATAAATTAAGCTCACTAATAAGGCAAAGAACGATGGCATATATTTCTATAGAGAGTGGTGAGATGACTGTAAATAACACAAATACTCACACGTCTTTTATCATCCCAACATCACCAGGATGCTAATTTCATGAATATTGGAGGGGAGAGAGTTTTGAAGATTTTTTTCACACTTGAGAGTTAACTTCTGTCTTAGATTTACAGGATGGATAAAATGAAGGATAGCTTTGACTTATGGCAAGCAGAATGAAGTTCACCAAGGAGATTTTCCCCCTTCCTATTTGTGCTGCCAGCCTACTATAACAGGTGATGCACTGTCTCTTCCCCAATAATTAACTCTGCAAAGGAATTCAGGAAAGCAGCCAAGAATTGGCAGAGGAAGTGGTGGGAGGTAGATATAGGACAGAGCCATCAATAGGACCAATTCAAATTTTCCCATTTTTCATAAGTGAATTCTTTGAATAGTATCAACAGCTCTTTTCATTTAGCTATTGTGCAATTTTTCAGTTTTTTCTCTAATTATTTAAAATGGGCTAAACTAGAAAATGTTTTAAGCATTAATTTTATAAGTATCAAATAATCCTAATAATAAGAGTTCCCCGTTGGGGGAGATGGGCGGTTATATAAATTTAATTAAATAAAATTAAATAAATAAATAACATTATTTATTTATTTATTAAATTTCTATCACTACCCATCTTCCCCCAAAAGGAGTAATGACAAAAAGGGTCATGACATTTTGGTTAATCCATGTTTACATTAGTAATACTGTTTTTTCAGTTGAACACTATGACATGATTTATGTTTATGCATGTGTACATATGTTTACACAGATGCATTTAGTGCAAATTAAAAAATTAAAAAAACATACTGTGGTTGGTAAAAGGTACCCCCCCCCCAATACACACGACCGGTTGCAGCATCCTGTGGTCACGTGATCGCGTTTTGCAATGATTTTTGCCGTTTTCCGGCAAAAAACGCCCATTGGGGAAGCTGGATTTGCTTAATGACTGCGGTGATACACTTAACAACCTGTGATTTGCTTAACGACCACCATAAAAAAATGGTTGTAAAATCAAGTCCGGTCACGTGGTGACTCAACTTACAACCGGAACGACTTACGATGGAAATTCCAATCCCAATTGTAGTTGTACGTTCAGGACTACCTGTATATTTACTGACCACATCTCAGAGATAATATAGCTGCCATGCTGACTTAGTAGGAAAGGATGGATAATAAGGCAGTCACCCAGATGGGTTTATCAGAAACATTCCACCATTGTGCTGTCATTTCCACTGGGTCTGCCCTTTTCTTTGTCTTGCCTTTGCAGTGTTGTAGGCCAAGGGTATATAAGTTCTGGTTCTGCCTTTGCTCAGGGCTGCCCAACAACTGCTAATATACACTGTTGTATTGTGTGCATGCTAATGAATGTATGTTGTATCTTCAAGGTGATTTGGTTGCTTTAGGTGAGCCAGGTTTTGGCCACAACAATACAAAATTACAACAATCTGATGGATCCAATGAGAAAGTTGAGTGAAGGTGTAATGAAGTAAATGTATAGTCCCAGGTTCACCCACTCAATATATCATCAGTACTAAGAGGTAATCCATACATGTGCAGGGTGCTACTATTCCGTTCTTCCCAATCAGTTGAAAACAGGATAACCACTTGATAAAAATATTTACATGCCATGCCATGTAGCTGACTTGCCTTCAGCAAAAAAAATCTCAAAAGCCTTTCTTTTTCAGTTTCCTTCCAATTAATAATAATCTTTTCCCAATAACTTTAATATTTAAACATTAAAATAGTATTAATTATGGCAAAAATATTTGTTACATACCTTCATTCAGAAAACTAGATTTATGAACTTGTATCCTTAAACTTTCTTTCAGTCTTCTTCCATTTGAAAAACAATTTTGCCCCAATACTCTAATTAATGCAAATGATATTCATGATTAGTTAGTATTATGCTAATCTGACTTCTGAATTTACCTAAATCTGCATGGAGTTGCCTGAGATCCAGATTGCTTAGGTTTCTTAGCCTCCCAGCTGTACAAAACATGATAGAGCATGGAAACCAAACAATCAAGATTACATTAGTTTTGTTTCTTAATGAACTATGGCTTGCATTAGGGATTTAAGACAAATTATGCTTTTCTTCCTCCAACTAAGGCAGTCAGGCATCTGCTATTCTTTTTTTATAACTTCCATAAATAGATTGAAGTGGGTTAAGGCAATGAGAGGAGGGTGTAATATTTCATGAAATTGAATTTTGTTCCATTACAAGGCAATCATCACTCGATGGTCCACTGCTAAATCTTAAATTTCTTCCTACAACTGTTCTGTGGAACACAGAAGATATAGCAGTGAATATTTTAGGAAAAGAACCCCTCACTCTCCTCTTATTACATAGAAATAAATTACACAGCTTAGTCTCATATCTATAGTATTGACCATTCTACCTAAGCCCATGTTACTTGTCAATGATGGAATGTTATCAATAAAGATTACGCAGGATACATTTGACTCATATTAAGAATCTATTTAAGAAGCATCTTGCATAAAAGAGCATTAGATAAAATGTTCTTTCTCTTCCATGCTACTTAAACTATGTGAGGTGTGTGTGTGTGTGTGTGTGTGTGTGTGTGTGTGTATTCTTTAGGTAATCTCAGTGAATAGTCATTTTAAATGTCTGACAATTTATTTAATACAATTTCACATGCTACTTGCCTGTGCAACAGCTTGGTTGAATCCTGACCTGGTTTCCTGTTCAATGCTCATTAACATACTTGGTAATATTTTTCTGCTTGATTTAATTATTTTTCTTCTGGACAGGTTTCTTTATTCATCTATGCACTAATCTCATCTCCCGAACTCGCACTGTGACAGCTCATTATTGCTGGAAAAATGTAGGACACTAATAGCACATGAAATGCCCCTCCTGCCCCAATATACTTGCATTGTACATCTAGATACCTCTGAATTGTACGTCTAGGTACAATTACGAGGTCCAAGTGAAAACTGAAATTGCAAATCAATCTGTAGTGTGTATTATCATAAAAGACTGCTAAATCATGAACCACATGTTGAACAAGAGCAATAAGGAAAATGAGAATGCAATTTTAGGACACTTTTTATGTGTCAGCTTCTATTAAAAAAACAATCACATTGTTCTTAAATGTGAGTGTCATTCGCTCAAAATTCTGCAGGGAATCGTGCCTGCTGAGGATACAAAGAAACAGGAGTCCTGCAGAATTTAGTAACTAATACAATGCAAAAAAAAAAAACAATAGTTCAAGCTAATTGGTGTATGTCTTTTGAAACAGCAACTTCAGAGGTTCTGTAACAATTCCAAACAACTGGTGAAAAAATATAGATTTCTCTCTCTCACACACACACACTCACACTCACACACATAGATGTGCCAAGTTCTTACAAGCATTCTTGTAATATTGTTTATGAAGGAAGAAGACAGATATCTGCTGCTATTTCACAGTTGGTCAATTTCAATTGAACAAAAGTTTAATTCCAGATTTCTTTCAAGAGCATTCCAATTTTTGGACTGCATTCTGCATCTTAAGAGCAAAGGTAATGCTATGTAATTGGCAAGCATCTATTTTTCCCTTGAACAATATTTCATTCTCACATTTCCATTTTTGCACTTAAGAACAAAATCAGGACATCAGTTGGCTATGTCTTGAAGTCAATAAAATTTTACATTAATCTGAGAGGCATGTGAAAGATGATTAATTATTCTGTTCATTTACTGAATGTTGCCAGTTTCAGCATTCTAGTCTAATGCTGTGTATAAAATAATTTATTTCATTTATATATTGGGCGTATGCCACTTTTTCAGTAGATTTAAACTCACTATGTTTAAAATATATACATCCAAATTGGTATTTCAAGAATTTCAAAGTATAGGAGTATGATCAAAGGATTAAAAGACTGAACTGAAAGTAAGGGAAAAATCATGCAGATATGCATACATACATAAGATGGTATCATATTTATAAAGCAAGTGATATTAAAGGAAGTAATAATAAATAATTAAGACTGTATAGAACCTTAAAAACTTTTAAGAACTATAAAAATACAATAATTCTATCATCTATCTATCTATCTATCTATCATCTATCTATCTATCTATCTATCTATCTATCTATCTATCTATCAGATTTCTATCCCACCTTTCTTTGTACAACTCATAATGGTATTACTAATCTACTTTTTTGTTAATAAGCCAGCATGAAGAAGGATTATATCCCTCATCTCTAGTCTGGAGTTCAAAAATCAGTGCCATAAATGAATTCCCCTTGGAGTTTACAGACATTAACAACTAACACATGTCCTCATCATTTATATTGCTAGCATGTATAATTTAACTGACAACATAAAGTTAACATGAAAATCTGTGGTTTTAAGACATGTATGAATATATATTCAGTATTTATAAAGCATAACTTGCAACAATACATGATACGCTAGCATGGCTGTTAGTAGCATGTCTAAATGGTCTAGATGTAAATGTTCCACTAGTGAATTTCTATATTGATTATTATGCTAATAAACTACACAATCAATCTCAGGCAAAAAGTTCCCTTGGCCATTATGTATGTATGGGGATGTTCAAATGTGAGAAATATCTCAAGTTCTAGGCATGCTAAAGTTTTCTTGCATAATGTACTTCCTATTGAACCTCCTTGAAAGTTTCAGAAAAATGAAAGAATGAAGGATTCATGTACAAAATAAAGTGCTATTTGTATTTTAAATCCTTTTTTTTAGTAATTAAAACTATTGTGGTTAAAAAAACGGGCAGTGTAAACAAACTTATAAATGCAGAGCATCTAACCCAATCTTGATGATTGGACTGTAATGTATTTCATAATTAGCAAAGCAAGCCATTAACATGTAAAACGCTCTGCCAGATTCCTCTACACATTCATGTACTGTATGTACTGTATGTGCATGACTATATGGACAAAGGCTGGCTATAAATACAGAGAACTGGTACCCTTCTCAATGACTGCAGATGAAAATTTGAAATCATAAAAATGGATGCCAGTATCTTATTGGTGTTGCCTCTCTCAATTCACTTTTGTCCCAAAATCACTACTGTACAAAAACAGCTGTATTTAGGCATTATAAATTATTTGCCATAGCAATATGGGTAATGAGCTCTAGTCATTATTCTTGTCACCTTCCTTATGAACAAAATACAGTTTTGAAAAAGAGATCCTCTGTTCACTGATGCTGTGCTTGTTCCACAGTACCTTGATTTTTGAAATCATGTAGATACCTTCTATGAATAGAACATTCTCCCCATTCCAAAAGTTTGTTTTGTATGTAAAAGAATGTAGCAAAATCAGAGACAACAGTAAATCTAATATGCTTATTCTCAGCTTTCCTCCATCTGCATTATAGTTTTAGAATTCACCAATAGAGTTAAAATTATCAATGCAAATCAGTTCTAAGATGGATCAGCAGATATTAGTGACAATCCAATAAAATCTATAACCCAAATAATAAAAACATTTAGAATATAATACAAAGTGTTTCCTTGTTAATAACAAAATAGAGGAGTCTAAACAGCGTGGAGAAAGGCTAGCGCAGGTCAGATTTAGATACAAAGGGGAAGTTGTTTAGGGAGCCTCTTACTTGCAATGTATATCTTACTGTGTATTAGTAACTTCAGTGAAATGCCAGAGAGAGCTTTCTCGGCCACTAAGTTGCAATAAATGCATTTTTAGAAGGATAATATAATTTTGTATTAAATCATGTGAATGTGAAATGAGTGTGAAAGATCTAGATTTTATGCCATTATTGCATTTTAGCAAAGTATAATAAAAATCTACACTGTCTAACACAGAGCTTTCCAAACTTTTCATGTTGGTGACACACTTTTTAGACATGCATCATTTTGCGACACACTCTTACAGCAGGGCACAAGGCAGGCACTAGGACGTGCGTGGAATCCTGGCAGGGCAGGTTTGGAGGCAGCAAGGCACAAGACAGGCACTAGGACCTGCGTGGAATCCTGGCAGGGCAGGTTTGGAGGCAGCCAGGCACAAGGCAGGCACTAGGACCTGTGCAGAATCCTGGCAGGGCAGGTTTGGAGGCAGCAAGGCACAAGGCAGGCACTAGGACCTACCTGTGCAGAATCTTGGCAGGGCAGGTTTGGAGGCAGCAAGGCACAAGCCAGGCACTAGGACCTGTGCAGAATCCTGGCAGGGCAGGTTTGGAGGCAGCAAGGCACAAGGCAGGCACTAGGACCTACCTGTGCAGAATCCTGGCAGGGCAGGTTTGGAGGCAGCACGGCACAAGGCAGGCACTAGGACTTGCATGGAATCCTGGCAGGGCTCGGAGGCAGCAACAGCCGCGACACACCCAGACACTGCAGCCGACACACTAACGTGTCCCGACACACAGTTTGGAAAGCTCTGATCTAACAGTATAGAATTGGTCATGTTTACTGATATTTTGGGTATTGTCCATGATTCATAGTGCCCCATTTTAGAATACAAATAATTTCCATGTTGAGGAGGATGAATTCCAATTTTCCCAGACTGCATCCTACCATCAACTCTATTACAAATATCTCTGAGAAAGGATTCCTCCGAAGCATGTCACAGAGATGACATCTGAAACCGTCATGGTAGAAAGACCACAAAATGCACATGGAAAACCATATGCAACCCTTTTTGTAGTAATGGGAGAACTTGAGTAAAAAGATCTCATTAACAAGGATGGTGACTGTTGTGCAGTGATGGCACTTGAGCCTTTTGAAAGCAAAATGAAGTTTAAAATATGGGGTCACTCACTGGACTGTGGCTAAATTATGTTGTATCTAACAGAAGTGAATCACCATTATTGTATTAATTAAATGTTCTTTAGAAGGTTTATTATTAAGTTATTTTCATTCAGACCTGAAAAAATAATATTGCTCTGAAAAGCTTTACAGATATTTAATAGATAACCATATAGTAAGTCTGCCAAATTTTCCATTATAAAATGTCCACAAAGAGCATTATCTGTAAGCATTTTAGCATAAATAGGCTGTAGCTATTTTTTTAATCATCAATCTACATGGTAATATGTAATCTCTCTATCATTTTTCTCCAGGATATCCTCTCAAATGAAAAGTATAGAGTACTTGTTTGCACACCAACACAATCCTCTGCTGAAGTCCCAGGAATTCAGTTTAGAGTCATGGTATCATATTCTCCTTACAGTGAACATAATTTCACCTAATGCTGGAGCTGTAGCATCTTCATCAATGCTACTGATTCAACAGATAGCTGCTGCACGATAAAGCATTAAAGGGCACAGTATTTTTCTGAGACCAACCCCAACTTCACCTCAGGCTAACCATCACTAGTGTGACTCCAGAGCTGCTACCAAGTATAAAGTTGTGCTTAAAGTAGGCACAGGTAGTGCAATACTTTCTAGCCGTGATAGAGCAGACAGCTCCATGCCCCCACCAGGCATCCTGCTGTGTCCAATAAGATTTTATTTAAAACCGTAGGGTTCTTTTTAACAAAATGAATAGGATACTGACATACTGCAAAGCAAACCAATTGCCAATATGTTCTTTATCAACAAGAATACCTCTGGGCCTCACATGAGCCTCATTGTCTTTGTTAAAGAATAAAATGTCAGATTTCTTATACTATATGTAATTGGAAATTGGATTTCTTTTCAATGCAAAAGTGTCTTGGCAAATTGCATCTTTTACAAAGCAAAGCATTCTCGTGGTGATGTGAAGTGCAGGTGCAAGATAACAACGGTCACGTGTGTATTGTTATGACTAGTGCCCACACAAGCAATGGGATCTTCCCATGAGAACAAGGTCACCTGATTCCCTTCTGTGGGAAGCCTTGCCCAGGCCCCCTGAGCAAGGAGGGGGGGAACTCAGTGCGTAGATGCAGCACTGCCACCCAATGCTGTGTGCTTTGAGGCCTAGTGTGTGTCACAGCTAACTTCCAGCCAATCAGAATGCTGGAAGAACTGAATATACAACCATGCAAAATGGTGTTCTATGTCTTCTTGATTTCTAGTGTCTTTTAGCTATGTAGTTCTTCACGTGTTCACTTCCCGTGGACTGGGCAGAGTGAGCTATGCCTGGCTTTGGGTATAGGCCATGGCAGGAACTCTGGCCCTGGGATCAATACATGGAACTCTGCTTATAAGTTTGTTTTGTTTTTCCTTTTACAATGATGTATCTTGTATATTCACTTTTTTCATTGTTGCGATAATGTGATTGTATATACATTATTGCCTTATGCTATCAGTAAACACTGTTAGCCCTAACAAGCTGCATTCTTGTCTGTTTATTCTCAAGCCTCGGTTTTTTCCCTTTAAGCCAGCATATATCCTATCATAAAAATGGTCTGTGTCTACAATTCACTATGGGTTTACAAGTGTACTCACCTGAGCATTAGAAGTTTCTTGCTTTTTTGTAGTTTTTATCTTTGTTTCAAATTTAATAAAATTCTTATTAAAAAAAAAGAAATATAAGCTGAAGTGGGTGATGGTCTCCTGGGGCGGCTGGAGAAGGTGGCAGGAAGTGACATCACCAACTTGCCTTCTGGGGAATTGGTGTTTTGTGACTGGCTCAGTGGGTAAGACGCCAGGCTTGTCGATCGGAAGATCGCAAGTTCGGAGGTTCGAATCCCTAGCCCTGCGTGACGGAGTGAGCTCCCGCACTAGCCCCAGCTCTTGCCAACCTAGCAATTCGAAAGCATGCAAATGCAAGTAGATGAATAGGTACCACTTCGGTGGGTAGGTAACAGCGTTCCACGCGCATCATGTGGCCACATGACTGTGGAAGCGTCTTCGTACAATGCTGGCTCTTCGGCTAACAAACAGAGATGAGCACCGGCCCCTAGAGTTGGACACGACTGCACAAATGTGCTGGGGGAACCTTTACCTTTACCTTATGAATAGACAAGCCACCTTTTGCTGTCCCCCATTCTCCCCACATTCCAGCCTGGTTATTAGCCAGCAGGTATGGCATGATCTTGATATTCCAACCAAGTTATTACCCCCAAAATGTTGCCCATTTCCACTTTAATGGTAGGCTGCAAATGCAGTACAGCTATAGTCCAATGATCTTAAACTGAGGAATTGTTTCCCTTGTGGTAACACCGTGTTTTGCTTACAAGATGTAGATGCCTAAGGGAACAGTTTTAAAGAGCTTGTAAAAATATTTATACGTGTGCTGTTCAAGCTGTAAATTAACTTTTGACTGGGCAGTTTGTACTAAACCCCAAGACTACCGAGTGCAGGAATTCTTCAGTAATGTAAGAAAAAGCCATACTCAATATCATAAACCGTAAATTATATTGCTAGAACTGCATGGTATCCTTTCCTTTAGCTGTATGGTGCTATTTGAACAACCCAATAACACAGATGATGCTGGCCTGTATCTTGAATTTGGTCCTCCTGGCAGTAACATATCCTGAGAAATACTGGCAGGAACATATAGTTTTCTACAGAAAAGAACATGCATATTTTCTGTTTTCCTGCTAATGAAGCCTTTTGCACCCCCCAAAATCCTTTGAAACAAGGAGGAAGTAATGCTGCCGAAAGAACAGGGAAATGAGTAAAAACCAGTTTCTGACTGGAATCACCAAGTATTTTCTTCCGACTCAAAAGATGAAGGAAATATTTGGGTCCAATACTCTTTTAAAATCTACTTCAGCGGACTTACTGACTTTTTATTACTTTTAAGCAGTCCTTTCAAAGGCTTTGTTGGATAGTCTCAAGTTTCTCTAGAAGTATTTGTTTCCATTAATGTTTTTATAACACCTTATCAGTGCAATCCTATGCATGTCTATGCAGATAAGATCCATTGTAATTAGTAAGTGGTGCTGGATTGTAGCCTATAGAAATTCAATCCATGTTAATTGTTTTCACTATAATACATTGCTGAATTGATAAAATAATATTTATATAAAATATCCACGAAGAACTGGAAGACAAAATGATGGATAGTGTTTGATAATTGAGGTGATCAACAAACAATGAAAAACAACACAAAACTTTGCATTCATACTTGCAAAAAGTAGCATCATAAATCTCTGATAAAGAAGGGAAGATTTTCCTGCAACTTTTGAACAGCATGAGGCATGATTCAGCAATGGCTATTTTTATGTATTATTATTTTCTGCTTCTCTCATTCAAACTGCTGGGAAACAAGTATGATCTCTGGGAGGATTATGCCAATATCTTCAAGTCGTAAAATACAATATTACTGTTATAGAAATATCCCAACTTTATTTTTTATACTCCATTTCCTTAAGTAAGCAAGAAATATAGCCAAAGAATGTTGCTCTATTTGTTGTTGCTCTATTATACAGTATATTGTAGAGCAACTTAGAAAGCATGGGCAAGGGGAAGGCTATTGTTTGTTTATTGTTTATTGATTAGTCAAACAACCATATCAAATCATAACACAGCATCAGCATCGTAAAATAAAGTAAAAGGCATATTTCTGTAAAACTGAAAAGTATCAAAGTTGATTTCAGATATTCCACCAGACAGGTCAGCATGATTTCATCCAAAGACTATGTGTTTAAAGACTATTACTATCAAGTATTTACCCTTAGGTTGAATCAGCAGATTTGTTACTCTAGTTCAGAGAGAAGCAACATGAAGATCTCCTGGTGTTACATTTTACAACGACCATCATCCCAATGACTAGCACGCCACATGGGATAACAAAACTTGTACTCCATACACTGGGCTGTCTACCTATGCTCTAAGTTAAATCATGGGCGCCCACGTTTGGGTTGCTAACAATGGTTTTAAAATGTAACTATAATGCTATCAATTCTAGGTATATGAATAAAAAATAATTTATTCAACCTGTCTATTGTTATACACATAGTTATTTCTAAATCAATTATGTAAGTATTTATTGAAAATAAAAATTTAGTGAAGCTGGTTAGTGAAATTGGAATTCTAAAAATAAATGAATGAATTTGAAATTATGCAGATGTGTTCATGTGCAACCATGACATACTACAGTACAAGCACCTCACTGTTATGCATGTGATAACATTATATATATACATATACATACGTAAAATAAAGTTTGAGTAATTACTTTTTGGATGATTTATTTCAAAATGTTATTTCAGATAGAATATTGGATACAAAATCTCCAAAACAAAAGGACAAGTGTTGCTGCAAGTTCAAGGTTTTGACATCTCAACTTGAATTATATTGTCATATTAACATGACATGTATATTCTGACAATTTTGCTCTTGAAATCCAAATGTTTTTAAGATATATCCTTAATGGCAGCTGAATAGATATCTATTCCTTATTTATACTATGTACATTAATTTTCCTAATTAAAGACAAGATTGAATAAAAATATTCAAAATAACACAGTTAAATATAAAGACACTTTTCTATGTAAATGCTCATTTTTATGCTGTTTTCAATTTTTTATTCTTCTTCTACAAATGATTGATATGTGTGTGTATGTGTGTTTTATCATTATTCTTATAAATAAACTTTTTGAATTAAGACTAATATGAGGAATAAGACTTCCTGGGGAAGGACAGAAACAGGAAAACTATATTACACTGTTCTCAACTTAAAAATAGCTAGTAATGTTTATAACTCTTGGAAACTATGTAAAATGTTCAAAATGTCTTCGAAGAATGAAAATATTTTTAAAAATGCCTAATCAAGTGTAATCAAATACACAATGAACATGACTTAAACATCTACTGATACAACATTCCAAAATATGCATAATATTTCTTTAAAAACATTTAAATTATAATTGTGCTGCATTCAATTGGATTACACCAGAGTAATTAAATAGCAAATCTCTTCCATCATCTCATTCTAAACATATTTGGAAATAAACAATAAATAAAATGGAATGGAACTAAATTACAATCACAGCTTTACAATCCAGTTTTCACTATGCTCAAAAGTAGTCAATGAGGCTTACTTTCAACATAGTATGCTTAATATTTCAGCTTTCATAAAAGTGTTAATTACCTGAAAGATAAATCATCAAGTCAGACATACTAAACAAAATTAGTGCACTTTTGAGTTTGTTTTGAAAAAAAATCTATGGCATTAATTTATATTCCCAAAACAATATTGTGTAAGTATTTAGTACCTAAAACCTAAAACCATTAGTAATAGCTCCTGAAGGAAGTTCTCAGTATTCATACAGGTTTTCTATTTTATTCCGAAATTAGCAGATAAATCTCTGAAATAGATTTTATTACTTAAAAATACCACTATCTTTACCAAGAAAAGATACAAGCTGTAGATGTTGGTAACACTTTTGTTCAACATCATTTTAATATGGTAGTATCATTATATTAATTGCCTGTATTTTAAAGAACGCTTCTCAATAAAACACTCATGAGTGAAAGTATTGATTTTCTTTTAACAACGCCAGCTTACTGGAAAGCTGTCCTTAAAAACCTTTCTTAAAACTCAGGCATATTACTTCAAAAGGAAAAAAAAAACCCTATAAACATGCAATAATTTAATTAAATCTGTCACAACATACATTTTCTAATACCAGCCTCTGTACAATGTTGTATTACTTTAATAGCTCATTTAACTAACAGCCCCACACACACCAAGTACCAAATTCTGTTTAAAGCGTTAAACAGCAATCTGTTCTCACCAAATACTAATGCCAAATTGAAAACCCAGATTCAACCAAGCCACTTTTTAATCACCGACTCTTTGTGTAACTCGATTAATGAGATCACTCAGCCAACAAGTGTTCAACAAGTAGAAATAGTTTCTCTCCCTGCTTGAAAGATTCACAGCACAAATGCCATGCACCAAGCATCCTTTACATGAAAATACTCCCTTAAGAAATGGCCTTCTCAGAGAGCACAGAGCAACATCCACTTTTGGAAGGGAAGAAAAATAACTAAAACAAGAATAAAGTCCTTGAAAAGTGGTGTGGTGTAGGAAGACCCCAAGCATTTGGAAGCTGCCTTCTGCCCAGGCAGTGGGGCGAGCTGTCCGGTGGGGCTTCTCGTACCCACCGGCCATGAATAAAGTCTCTATTGTTTCTGCACTGTACTCATTCTGAAAAAAGCAGCCCGTGCACCAAGCATAATAATTATCCAGACAAACAAGCAAAGGCAATCAAGGAGCAAATGAAAGGAGTAAAAATAAATGAACAGAGAAAGCAGACCAGAAATGAAATTAATATTCCAAATATGGAAGATTTGCCAGCCGAAGGTCCTCATTCAAAGCATAATTATTTCATACAAGGGGCTATTGTCTAGACAACAAAATGAGCACATGAATAAAATTTCATGAAAACACGGGTGAAACAGACAAGCTTCTCTTCTTCAGCGGCTTATTGCTAGTCGTAGGATTTTGTTCAAGAAAACTTGCATACTCTTCTTAATAACACTATAAAAGTTCTGCCTGCCTAGGTTCAGCCCTGTCTCTGTTTCGTTTTCTGCTTTCAGCTGCAGCTGTATAAATATGATTTTTTAAAAAAAAAAAACCTCTTACTTGCCCAAACAAAGAAGAACTGGACTTAACATGCATGGCTTCATTAACTAAATTTAATTATGCCAGGCAGCATATTAATCAGTAGTCGCTCTAGTTACTGTATTCATTGAAAAGAAGAATGGTTCCAAATTAAAGGAAGCATAGGGGAGAACTGAATACTGATTAAGAGGCTGTTTGCAACGTGATGCAAATATATATATATATATATATATATATATATATATACACACACAGAGAAAATTGAAATAAATAAGTAGATTGCTCTGTTTTAGGATCAGTTCAAGAACAATCAGTCAAGAATATTATGACGTTGCTACTACTTTCCATGAATGCTTCTAGGTCTAACTTCTCACACCCAAATGGTCTGGGCGTAGGGTAAAACTGACAATTTATGCTAATTTGTTTAAATGAAAGAAAAAGGGGATAAACCCTGTCATTGACGTAGGTCTAAAATGGCTGTCTGTGACCCCTCTACAGTACAAGAGAAACCTTATCTAACATGCTGCGATGCTTAACAAGTTGTGGAGTCGCTGAACTGCCACTTCAGAGTTGTTGCACAACTGTGAACTTCATAGCACGTGCACTTCAGCAGTGAAGGAGGAGTTAAAAAATCTTTGGAGAAAGAAAGAAAGAAAGAAAGAAAGAGAAAGAAAAAAAAAAGTGTTATTGTGCCAACTTACCATCCACCACGTCCTGGCTGACATGTCATAACATAGCTGCCATTTTATGGAGCTGTCCGCCGCTTTCCCTGCCATTATGCTGTCAGCAACCTTCATCTGATGCAGCTCAATGGACGATAAGACACCTAATCAAGAAAACATCCCAGTAGCTTGCTGGCCTACATGTAGACCAATCCTTATTACACGGCATCATGGGAAAAGCTCCTTTATTAGTAAGAACTCCATCCTCACAGATACAAAGACAAGGATCAGGTTGTGCGTTGTTGGTTGAGGATTCATGTGAATCTGAAGGGACTGCTGCAACTCCCTAGCATTCTTTCAGTATCATGTGTACAAGAGTTAAGTATTTTTCAAGTGGGTGGCTAAATGCTTTGCTGGGCTATGTAGCCATTCTTTTCCTTTGTATATTGTTTGACATGCTCTGTGATTAGTTCTGAGAACAGAAGAAATGGGGAGGGGGGATTATAAAACAATCTGAATTAATATCTGCTCCGGAATAGGTGTAAAAGTTTAATTTACACAATTAGACCACACATTTCAAATGTCACTCCATGTACACATGCAGTCTCTCTCTCACACAGACACCCATAAAAATATATGGAGAGTCAGGAACGCATAGGTGGCAGCTGTAGATAAAGATGCCAAGGACTAAAATCCTTACTAACATGCTGGACATACAGAAACAATTTAACACATATTGTTTAACAGGAAAAGAGCAGAATGGAATGAAATAAATTGGCATAAACAACAGAGGTGTGGCCAGTATATTAAGGTAAAGAAGGAACAGGGAAGAGGCTGGCTATACTGTAGGTGCCCATTTTTTTCCCATAAGGTTTCCCAAATTCATTCTAAACATATCCTATTTTGGTGGAAGATGTAATAAGAAGAAATTATATAATCTCCCTCTTCAAACATGCATGAACAATTTCCAGGATTTATTATTATTTGCCTCACTATATCCAATGATAATAAATTAAACGGAACGTAAGCATACACTATACTGACTGCCAGTGCATCAGATAAATATCCACGCAAGTCATCCAAAGACTGTTTTCCAGAGACAAAAATGTGGTTTATAAAGGAGAATGGAGCCTCAGCACTCTTTTTCTATTTAATTGCTTATCATTTATCCATCTAATAACTTTTATCACTTAGTTGCAGCAAAAATTACATGCCACTTTTCAATAAAAAATACCCAAACAAGCTTATAACAAGATTATAATTGATAATATTTTAATTATTTTAATTACTCAGTCAGCACTATTCACATTTTATATACAGTGTATGTATGTGTGTGTGTGTGTGTGTGTGTGTGTGTATATATATATATATATATATATATATAGAGAGAGAGAGAGAGAGAGAGAGAGAGAGAGAGCGCAGATCTATGCTATCTTGACAGAATGTTTTTGCTTCTTTCATAATGAGGCAAAGTAAGATTTAGTTAAGAAAATATTATAAATGCTTACAAAGTATGTATGTATGTATGTATGTATGTATGTATGTATGTATGTATGTATCCAGGTTATAGAAAAATATACTACATTAGAAATAAAATATCCAAGCAATGGAACAAAAGCTTTAGCTGAGTAAAGTTAGTAAGGGAATCCTTAAATATGTTTCTAGGCTGGCTGTGTGACCTTGCACCTGGGGCTAGGTCATGGTTATTTTTGAGATGTTTGTTTCTCTGTATGTTTCTTCACATACAGAGGTGACTTTTACAGACAAAAACACGGCTGTGCCATGGGTTCTCCTGTGTCACCCATTGTGGCCAATTTATACATGGAAGAAGTGGAGAAGAAAGCACTCAACACATTCCAGGGAACGGTGCCCACCCACTGGTTTAGGTATGTGGATGACACCTGGGTCAAAATCAAGGCCCAGGAAGTACAGGCCTTCACGGACCATATAAACACTATAGATGCCAACATTAGCTTCACCAGAGAAGACACCAAGGACAACAGACTGGCATTCCTAGACTGTGAAGTCCTCATTGGGACCGGTGGCAAGCTAGAAATAGGGATCTACAGGAAACCCACACACACAGATCAATACCTGATGTTTGACTCCCACCATCCACTGCAGCACAAACTAGGAGTCATCAGGACATTGTCACACAGAGCAGAAACCATCCCCACCTCCATGGATTCCAAAAAGAATGAAAAGCAGCATCTGAGAACAGCTCTGCAGGCCTGTGGATATCCAAATTGGGCCTTCACTAAATCTAAGTCTACCAGACCTAAAACAGCGACAGATAGGGCTGAGACTCAGAGTAAACGGAAGAACCTGGTCATTCCTTACATGGCTGGCGTGTCTGAAAAGATAAAACGGATATTTGGCAAACACCACATACCTGTATATTTCAAACCCACCAACACACTGAGACAGAGGCTTGTACACCCCAAAGATCAAACTCCAAAACACAAGGAAAGCAATGTAGTGTATGCAATCCAGTGCAGTGAGGAGTGCTCTGAACTCTACATTGGAGAAACCAAACAACCTTTGTACAGGAGGATGGCCCAACACAGGAGAAGTAACACCACAGGACCAGAGTCAGCAGTTTATCTTCATCTAAAGGAAAAAGGACACTCATTTGAGGACATTAATGTTCACATTTTAGACAGAGAAGATAGGTGGTTTGAGAGAGGGGTCAAGGAATCCATTCATGCCAACTTGGAAAATCCTTCCTTGAATAGAGGTGGGGGCCTCAGGCATAACCTTTCCCCTATCTTCCTTCCTGCTTTGTCTTCTGTGCCTAGGAAGATTAAGACCATTTCACAAGCTCAACAGCAGCAGGGTAATCTTAACGATCCTCCTTTAGATGATAAAGGGACTTAGAAACAAACATCTCAAAAATAACCATGACCTAGCCCCAGGTGCAAGGTCACACAGCCAGCCTAGAAACATATTTAAGGATTCCCTTACTAACTTTACTCAGACTGAAGAAGCTCCTTGGATAAGGAGTGAAACGTTTCCACTAAGAAAATAGAAATCCAGTTGACATGATTCAAGCTACAGACAATTCCACCTGGATGACTGAGAACCTTCATAGACAAAAAGCTTTAGCTGTGATTTTGGAGGTGGAAGAAATAAAAGACTGAACATATTCTGCTATATAATTCAGACTGATTAATTGCAACTCAAACTTTAATAAATATTCTTATACAGATTATGCTAGTATCCAAATAGCCTCAATTTTTTCCTACCATATTGAAATCCATGTTTATTGGAATTTTTTATCTCAATAAAATAAAAAATAATAAAAATGAAAATAACACACACACACACACTTATAGCGTAATAAAATGCACTAAAACACTGCTTGGTATAATTACAGCCATTTCCCTGCTATTCATGTCTACATGCATATTGCACATCACTTCAAAGAATCTATTATTAGTATAGTTGTTATATCCACGTTGTGGTTGTTACAGTCATTTTAAGGCAGTCTTGACTTCTGGCGACCACATGAACAGATCCATGGAGTTCTCTTGGCAACGCTTTTAGAAGTGGTTTGCCAGTACTGTACCTTCTTCCTAGGACAGAGAGAGAATGACTGGCCCAGAGCCACCCAGTTGACTTTGTGCATAAGGGAAGACTCGAACTCAGTTTCCTACTCCTAGTCCAGAACCTTTAACTACTACACCGAACTGGCTCTCTGTTAACTCTCTTGGCACCATCCATCAGATGAAATATAGGTAACAGTATATTATATCAAAAGCAGTCTGTAATGCTGTGCTCAGCCTGCCTTCAGCCATGGCTTCTTGCTGGCTCTTCACATATTCATGATTAGACATTCAAATAATTTGTACTCACTTTGCTGATATGGAGCTGAAAGTGGGTGTTAATTTAGACCGGCACAGGACATAGTTCTCATGGGAAAGAA
Source organism: Charina bottae (assembly GCA_023362775.1). Classification (NCBI taxonomy): domain Eukaryota; kingdom Metazoa; phylum Chordata; class Lepidosauria; order Squamata; family Charinaidae; genus Charina; species Charina bottae. Next base: position 196,891,936 of record JALMGJ010000002.1, on the reverse strand, counting down.
GTGGGGGAGGGGCAGATGGGCTGATATCAGTATTAATGCCACCCTGGCATTAGACGTTGAGTTTTAATAACACCATCCAAGAGAACTCTGGAAAGGGCTTGGGAAATGGAGGTGATGACTGACAGCCTCAATATCTAAAATGGATTTAGACAGCTTTAGTGGCTGTTGAAGATGGACTGCTGGTTTCAGGCCAAGAGAAAAAGTGGCTATTGATCTAAAATGGGTTAGGCAATGTTTGCACTGCTGAAGGCCCAATAGAATGATATGAAGCCCACAAAGTGTTCAAGGACACAATCCAAGGAAAGAGGGCGGAAAAGAACTGGTGCAGACACTAAACTATTCATTCTCAGGGAGGTTGAAGATGACCAAAGAAAAGATTATGGCATAGAGCCTGGGTGCCTGAGAGACCACCTCTCTCCCATCACTCCTGCCTGTCCTATAAGATCTGACAGTGCAAGGGCACTTTGTGTCCCCTCTGTTAAGCAATTGTCTAATGGGAGCTAGGAAGTCCACCTGCTCTACTATGGTACCTACCTTCTGGAACAGCATCCCCCAGACAGTCAGACTGCCTCCTCCCTGCAAACCTTTAGACCAGAGCTTTCCAAACTGTGTGTCGCGACACAAAAATGTGTCACCACACACAGTCTGGTGTGTCGCCACACAACCCGGAAGCGCTGATCATCATCAGCGCTTCCAGGTTTTCCCACGGCGACACACCAACGGCGGCACGCAAACTGAAAGTGGCAGCAGCGCTCCCGGGTTTTTGCGCGCTGCCGCAACGGCAGCACTTCTGGGTTTTCCCGCGGCGACACACCAATGGCGGTTGGTGTGTCACCGCGGGAAAACTTTGGAAAGCCCTGCTTTAGACAATCTTTAAAAACCCATCTTCTCCCCCAAGCTCTTATCTAGATTGCTGATGTACCCATTTGGTATGCACTGTTTGTCTGGGTTATGGCATCTTGTTTCCCTGTTATATTTAGCTCTATTTTTATGGGGGTTTTGTCTCTGTTTTTAGATATTGTATTGGTGTTTCACTGTATACCACCCAGAGTCCATGCGGAGTTGAATGGTCTTCTAAATTATAAATCTATAAGCTATATAACAACTATCAGAACTATTCAGACTTACTCATTACCCTTATAAGACCATAAATGACTTCTAATCATACTATACAAAGGGTTCTATAGCTTTAAAAGATTGTGAGTTGTTGCGTGTTAATTAGTCAATTGTTATAACCCATTAGGATTCTCAAAGATTGAAAAATTGCAGGTTTTTTTATACTAAGCATGTTAATTTTAAAAAATACTTATAGAATAATGGGGGAAAGAGTGAATCTAGATCTTTTGCTCAGTATACTTATACATACTGTACAACCACCACCGATCGCTCTCCTGAACATGTGGAGGGGCAGGGCTGACAGTCTGTTGATGAGAGCTTTGAATGGTGGTTTTAGCCACCTGTCTAGTTGCACAATTAACAGGTTGCAGCTGTGGAAGAGATCTAACACACTATTGAAAGAGCGGTAAACCAGTATCCCAACAAGCCTTCTTGACAAGTTGCAGGCACAGGGTAAAGAGGGAGCTGTCCTGATGCTCCTCTTAGGACAGGGCTTTCCAAAGTTTTCCCGCAGCGACACACCAACCGTTGTGGCAGCGCGCAAAACCCCGGAAGCACTGCTGCCGCTTTCGGGTTTTTGCGTGCCGCCGTTGGTGTGTCGCCGCAGGAAAACCCAGAAGCGCTGATGATGATCAGTGCTTCCGGGTTGTGTGGCGACACACCAGACTCTGTGTGGCGACACACTTTTGTGTCGCGACACACAGTTTGGAAAGCTCTGTCTTAGGATATCAGTAGCAAGAAGCATCTGGGTACTGCTATCCATCTCATTGCACTCCAGTTAGCCACACCAACAGGCATGGAGAGACATGGGATAAAGAGGGAGGGAACTATTGATAATAAGGGAGCCCCATCCTCAATTAGTGCTACAACAGAATGGCAATGCTGACAGTGAGTGGCCTTGGCCAGCAACACCCAGAAGTAGCCTGTGGAGTAGGCAAAATGATGCAACCCCTTCCCAAAGAATAAAAACAGTAAAAAATACAACTCTGTGAAACTGTTTTTCCTCTGGAAAGCTTGCAATCTCCTCACTGGTGACAGAGTAAGCAACATACAGCAGGCAGTTGAAACTTGCTTTTCTGAGGAGCAGGATTTTCCCAGTTTAAATTAAGCTTCTGTAGAGCACAGGATTAATATTCTTTTAAAAGAACACTAAAGCTGTTTTTAAAAAACAGGTTTAGTGCTCTTTCAAAAGAGCACTAAATCCATGTTTATAAGAAACCTGTATAAAATCTGAGAAGTGCTTTGGAAGATGCCAGTCAGACATCACACATTAAGTGCGATTAATTAACATTAATTTTAGATATTGTTTTTGTATTTTTTAAACTTTCAATTGTTGTAACCCGCCCAGAGTCCCTTGCAAGGGAGATGGGTGGGGAATAAATTGAAATAATAAATAAATAAAATAAATAATAAGTGCCCTGCAAACAAGGTCAAAATAGCCATGTAAGACAGTGCCCAACAGTCCAAGGAGAGGTGTGTGCCTGCAGCAGCCAAAAGTGGCAGATCCCAGCTTCTGGCCATACTGTATTATTGACCATATCACCAATGAAGTATACTAGATCAGGTCCATTGCAAAAACTGTTGGGAAGTGGGAAAACAATACTTCATAACTGGAATAGCTAGAACCGAGTTTAAGTTGTCTTAGCTGATGTGATGTGATGATGTGATGTGATGTGATGTGATGTGATGTGGTGTGGTGTGGTGTGGTGTGGTGTGGTGTGGTGTGGTGAGATGAGATGAGATGAGATGAGATGAGATGAGATGAGATGAGATGAGATGAGATGATGAGATGAGATGAGATGAGATGAGATGATGAGATGATGAGATGATGAAGCCAGCATCATGAGGACATATCACACAAACATGACTACCAGGGCATGTTCATGCCATGGTTAGAAGAAGTGAGGATCAGCCCTACCTTACTCACTGCAGTTGGATAAGCTGCTATATGGAATAATGGCAGACTGCTATTCAGCTGATTAACAAATAGCAATAAGATTGCAGAACTGGGCTTACTGTATTTACCAGCCATCTTTGTTGTGATGAAAATATCAAGGCCTGGTCTTCTTGGGGCTTTCTTTTATCTCTAGGGCCTCTATGAGCAGAACAGTACATTCTGCACTAGAGGAAATGTATGATCATTTGCAGAGGAGTGGAGTGGAATTAAAAGAAGCTGAGGAAGGTCTGGGTAGAAGAAGGAGAGGAACTACAGCAAAGAAAGTGGTAAGAAGTGTGTGTGTGTGTGTGTGTAAAATTAATGAAAACGGGCAAGGAATGTGCCCTGGGACATTTACCATTGCACATCTGAAGCATCTATAGGATTGTTAGATCCAATTTCCAAATCTTTTTCTAGAGAGATGTGTGTTTATATTTAAATATGCAGACTGCATAAAAATACATGTAATTTTTTCATCCTCAGTCATTTAGGCAACTTAAGTGTTTTAATGTTTAAATATTTAAATATATAATAAAAATGTCAGGGATCTTCTCCACATTGATAAATAGCCACCAACTGGAACAGTTAATATAAATTAAATTACCGTGTTATTTAATTACACCCTATTTTCCACAACTGCAACTTAAGAATTTTCAAATTATATAAAAGCTGGGCATTGCAGTTCTAATAGTGTAGCATCACAGTCCATACCACTTATGAAAATGTCCAATATCTTCATCTGGCAAACTTCATATGGCAAATCTGCCATCAGAATCAGAGAAAGAAGAATATGTAAGAAAATTATAATTAACATTGAAAATTTAATGTACTTAGAGATAATAATGAGCCAGTTCAGTCATGATTCATCTGAGTTTCCATCCAAAGCATGGAGCTGCAGGTTTCTTTTCTCACTAAGAACTGAGATTCAGTTATCTCATGGTTCAAGAAAACCATATTCCATCACTATATAAACTAGATTTCCAACTCAATTTTAACCTAATTGCAACTCCTGTTTACCCATTAAAAGTAACAATTAGAAATTATGGTTTGCTGGAGCAGTAAATAAGTTATGGAATCTGAATAGGCAAGGAAAGAAAGAAGATAAAAATGTGTGTAAAAATAAATATGTTTATTCCTTTCCTTTCTTTTTTCTGCCTTTGAGTCAGTGTTGACTCCTGGCAACTGCCTAAAGTTTTCTTGGCAAGGTTTTTCAGAAGTGGTTTGCCATTGCCTGCTTCCTAGGGCTCAGAGAAAGTGACTGGCCCAAGGTCACCCAGCTGGCTTTGTGCCCAAGGTGGAACTAGAACTCACAATCTCCCAGTTTCTAGCCTCAATTGCCTTCCTACAGTGTTTCTCATTAGATAAAATTCCTAAGGAGTTTACAATAACATAAATTCATTCCAATTTAGAAAAAAAATTAAAATACAAATATCAAGGGGTTTTAATAGCTGAGGAAAGTTAACATAAAAAGGTAGATTTTTAAAAGACACTTGTGACAACCCTCTATTTATTGGTATGGAACCACAGGACCCCTAAAATTGGTATATTAACTTCAATAGGCCAGGTAATCCTTTTTATAAAATGAAGTACCGTATTTTCCGGCGTATAAGACGACTTTTTAACCCAGGAAAATCTTCTCAAAAGTCGGGGGTCATCTTATACGCCGGGTGTCGTCTTATACGCCGGAAAATATGGTACTCGCCGTTTAAGACCTCTCCTGGCCAAGTGCAGCCGCTCGCCGAGCGCGGGAGAAACGCTCCCCCCTGAGCGATCTCCGTTCCCTTGGAGCAGCCTTGGGAAGGGAGGGGGCAAAACGCAGTGGCTCCACGACGGGCTCCAAAGTTGGCCACAACGCTCAATGGGCGCCTCGCCTCGCCTCGCCTTCCCTTCCCCTCCCAGCTGCGCTTTAAATGGAGCCGCGGCTGGGTGGGGAAGGGAAGGCGAGGCGAGGCGAAGCGAGGCGCCCGTTGAGCGTTGTGGGCGAGTTTGGAGCCCGTCGTGGAGCCACTGCGTTTTGCCCCCTCCCTTCCCAAGGCTGCTCTGAGGGAACGGAGCTCGCTCCCCCCTCCCCGCGTTTCTCCCGCGCTGGGCGAGCGGCTGCACTTGGCCAGGAGAGGTCTTAAACGGCGAGTACCGTATTTTCCGGCGTATATCCCAAACTCTATATTTTAAATGGAAAAGTTGGGGGTCGTCTTATACGCCCAGTCGTCTTATACGCTGGAAAATACGGAATTGGTGAAAATTAGCCAGTACCTTCATCATTCAAGCAAATGATTGTTAGGAAGAGAAGTTCAATTGCCAGTTAATTTTCTAATTCCCTGGCTAGACTGATGATGTCAGAGATGGACATTTTGTTTGATTTGGCAAACCAATGGTTCCTCTCCCCCAAAAGGTCCAGATAATCTCTTTTAAACCATCTCTAGTCAATTTACTGTACATATTCTGAAACTCAAAATATTACCTAACCAGATTATAAGTAAATAAATTTAAGTACATTTTCAATATGTGAAATTATCCTTTTCCCAATAAATTTTATAACTAGAGATTTGGCTTCACTGATTTAAAAAGGGAATTTCTCTTTAACCATTTTCCCACATTCAGAACTGCATGGCTGTATACTTCTTGTGTCTCCAGGATATTCATAAGGTTTTACTAAGTTCTGTACTTGGGTAGGAAGATCCATAACAATAACTTCCTATTGGGTTTTCCCTAGATGCCCACAGCTGAACAGACTAGAGCATCTTAGGAAATTCAGTCTGACTGATGGCAACCTACTGTAACTGTACTTTACTGGGAAATTATTGGAAGAAGGGGTCTTCCAGTGATTTTAATATTTCTACTCCTCCCAGCTAATAACAACACCTAAAATAGGTCAGTAGTAGGGCTTGGTGTACCATGTAGGACAGTGGTCCCCAACCTTTTTGGCACCAGGGACCGGTCGTGGAAGAAAATTTTTCCACGGACCGGGGGGGTGGGGTTTGCAGGTGGGAGCCAATCGCATGCACTGGGGGGCAGGGTTTGCAGGCGGGAGCCAATTGTGTGCACCGGGGGGCGGGGTTTTCAGGCGGGAGCCAATCGCGTGCACCGGGGGTGGGGTAATCGTGTGCACTGGGGGGCGGGGTTTGTAGGCGGGAGCCCCACGGCCCACTTCCTAACAGGCCGTGGCCCACTAGGTTGGGGACCCCTGATGTAGGAGATGTCTTTCCTCAATATGTGCTACCATGGGGAAAGTCCATCTCTGTACCACCACCAACTGCAAGTAACACAGCAGGACCTCCCCCAGAGATCATTGGTGTCTGGCAGGTTGATACAACTGGAGACACTCTTTAAAGGAATTTGGCCCTGGCAGGTAGTAGAGATCTTTTCCACATATGCAAGGTGTGTTTCTAAGGGGTACCATTAAGTAGTTAGTCACTGCACTCTATATTAGCCGTACCTTTTGGATCAATCCCAAGGGTAGCCCCACATGAAGTACCTTATAGTTATATATAATATATAACTATGAGGTCATATAGTGTGAGGTTTCTATTCTGCTCAGCATCAACCAAAGCTGAGATTTGCATATTAAAATCTCAATCCATCCAGTTGAATGGCATTAAACTCTATTGGAAACAAAGAGCCATGACATGAGAGGGGTTATGAGCATTGTTCATTTTGGCATGTTATTCGAATTAGAATTTATTTCTGTTTTCTTGGTAAAAAAGTAAATTCTTATAAGAGGAAGCAGTACAAAGCTCAGCGTATTTTGCAAGCCTCCTTTCATAACTATTTCCAAGTAGTTATGTCGGGGACGGGGGACGGGGGAGGAAGTGGGACTAATCAATGCCACTTTGTTCTCTTTTTTTATTGTAAGTCTTCTGAGTACAAAATGACAATGGTGTAGTTTTTCAACACTGCTGACAAGTAATATAGAGAGAACTTTTCTCAAGCCTTCCGGTATTACTGCATGCTAAATCCCTTCTGCCACCTCAGATTACGCCAACACACCAACACAGGCCATCATAACACAGAGCTGAAATGCCAAAACATCCTACTAACTGAAATACCATTTCCGTAACTGAAAACCCTGGATATAGAAGCCCAAGCATCATTCCTAGCTGGTGTGTAAGCACTACGGGATTGACTGTTGCAGGTGTTTTTAATTGTTGGTGTCCTACCAAATTAATCAAATAATGGACAACCATTTAAAGTATTACTGATGAAGACTGTGGCAATGGTGGAAATGTGATGCAATATACATCAATTACAATCCTCCCAATTATCATAATATAACATTAAAATCTCTAGACCACATCAAGGGTCAAATATTTTTGACATTCGTAAATAAGAATGCCTAGGGAACAGATGCCCAGAAGTAGATTGCATTACAGGAGGTAAAAAAAGGTTCTAATTCAGCTACTGGAATGTACTTTTCAAAGAGGTACTCAAGGTTTACATTTCTGAATGTCATTCCCAAGATTTTCTTCTAGTTCCATTCTTTGTTCTTCCGATGCAACTGGCTGGCTGGAGGGTCATCTCTGCCCATGTTTTTCAAGAGCCTATCACAGTAGATGGCAACCATGGCAGATCTCAAAAAGGCTAAACAGAGTCTGGCCTAGTTCATACTTGAATGGGAAACTGCCAGGAAATCCCAGGGCTGTGAACTAGAGTGGGAAGATGAAAAAATTGCTGAGAAGGGGGCAATGGCAAACCACTTCTATGTTGTATGTATGTATGTACAGTATGTATGTATGTATGTTATATACAGTATATATATGACCTTGGGCCAGTCACTCTCAGCCCAACTCACCTCACAGGGTTGTTGTGGGGAAATGTTCGCCGCCTTGAGTTATTTATAAAAATAATGAAGGCGGGATAGAAAATAAATAAATAAATAAACAAACAAACAAATAAATAAATAATATAGTTGTTATGAAGATAATAACACCAAAGTATCCATGTAGTCACCAGGAGTCAAGATCAACAAGAGAGATTTTACACACACACACACACACACACACACACACAGACACTTATACACAAACACTTTTATATGGTATGATCCACATACACATTCTATCTTTGGTACACTTACTGCTATCATGAAATGTTTTAAATTCTATAATCTTAAGTTACACAGTGAGCCTTCTAACTTAGTTTTTCGGAGTGGTACCTGTTTCATAGTTCAGCTTGTTTTATTTTTTATAAGCAATATTGAAGAGATATAATCTTTTGCCTCTTAAAAACAATTTGGTTGGGCCATTTTTGGTTGTTGCTGATATTATGGATGACTGGCCTTGGATGACCTCAAAAAATTTAAGCAGGAATGGACTTGGTAGTCTTTTGATGAGACACCATCAGAAAATTCCAATTCTTCTAGATTAAGGACTGAAAAACACCCTGGAAGAAGCCAACAGCAAGCCGTTTTTCTATTGTTGCCAAGAAAACAAAAACAAAATAGTCATGTCCATGTAGTCATCAAGAGTTGAGCTCAATTTAAGGAAGATTTTATCTAAATGCTTCATCATTACATTATTGTTCTTAGCTTTAACATGGTTTTATATTACATATGTCTTCAATGTCTTGGATAAGGATTTATTCAGAAATGTGTTGGGCCAAATAAGTCTTTGCTTGTGCATCTAGAAATCTAATATTTTATTCTCACTGTTAGTTTTTTAGCTTGTAATGTCATTGATTAGCGTATGTATTGCTGTTGTGTGTGTGTGTGTGTGTGTGTTTTTTTGAGACAAGCATATTCAAGAGTTATTGACTTTTCCCTAGGAGAAGAGAAAGAAATTTTGTGGGTTCTTCCTTTTCTCTACAGCCTCTTGGAAGTTTGATCCAGGGAATTACAAATGTTTCAGAACCATAAAAGAGGTAATGTAGGAGAAGTCCCCAGGAAGAGGCAACTAGAAGAAATCACCTCTTCTTTTTCTGGTGAGAGTTTCCTTTGGATTACAGAAATATCTGCAAATGAAATGAAAGGAGTCATTTTGCAAATAAGCAAACAATTGTTCTTTCCTTTTCTCTCTCTTTGCTTTTTTGCTTTGAGTAGGGATATGCAAAGTGTTCCATGCATTAGCTGTTCTATGCATGGAACAACCAGTTTCAGATAGGTCATGCCTGAACCAAAACATGCAGGAAATCATGTCCTAAGTAATTGATAAAGTTTGCTCACTCATCTCTTATGAAAACCTGGGCAACCTTTTCTACAGAAAACTAGGCTGAGGATAAAGCCAAGCCCCGTGTACAGTACTGCTCTCTGTAACTATTCCACGTCAAAAGTAAACCCTAATGCTTAATGACCTCTGATCCAACAGGTTGCATTTCCTTAATGAAATGCAAATTCCAGTCAACCAACAAATCTCCCTGTTCCCTGTGCTTATGAATTGTTCTTTATTTCTCCTGTACAAAGGCTTTCTTCCTCTACTCCTTTTACAGAACCTTTAGTGTTAGGGCAGCTCATGGGGTATAAGGGAATAAGGCTTCCATTGTTTCTGTGTCTGGAAGAACACAATGCCCCTTCTTAAGATAAAAGTCTTGTCTTTCTCTTCATCAAAGTAGCATTTATCTTTCCCCCTCATCACTATTTTCCTCCTTTCCTAAGCAATCAGTGTACCCATCATTCAGCGTGTGCTATGTGTCTGCATTTGCTTTTTTTCATTGAAAAAACAATCATAATCCTTTAGTGACTGAGGGCACTAAATATGATTTAGAAGATCATTTAAAAAGTAGGAAACTCAAACTTTCCGATCTCTGTTTTTTTTTAAGAATGTTTGTGTTCCAAGCATGACTTTTATTTTTAATTATAACAGGGAAAGATAATCTTCTGCAGCTGATCCCACCTCTCAGTCCAAATCTCTGGAAGATTTTATGATGAAGATTGGTAATCTTGTACAGTAGGGGAGATTGTGACATAGACTAATAGCAACTTGACAAAAATAGCCATGTTCCCTTTTCTCTGTTTTCTAAGGAAGGCTCTACCCAGCAACAGAAGATTAGCAACATTTTGAAAAAGCTCACTGGCGTCAATATTGCAATGCTGATTGAGGCATACCTGAATAACTTAGGTTCCTTAAAATCGAGTCCAAGGCGGGCTAGATATTGCCTTAAGGGAGAGTGGGTGAGTCGATGATCTCTCTCTCTCATCTCTATCAATCATCTATCTATATCTATCATCTATCATTTATTTATATCTATCATCTATTTATATCTATCATCTATCATCTATCATCTATCTCTCACATTTATATTACTGTCCAATTCAAATATTGTGATTATGGGCAGCTTACAATGAACCAGAAAACAAAATGCAGGAACAAAATAAACAATTCCAGCAAAAAAATGAAAAATAATCACTGATCAGATATCGGGGACTCATATTTATTTTGCTATTCCAGATGGGAACTCCAATCGTCCTGGCCCAAACACCTAAGCAAACAGCCAGGGTTTGTTGGGGTGTGGGGGGACAGCAGGAAAGACATACCTCTTCTGTCCTGTCAGATGACATTGCTTCAAAGAAGGGACCCAAAGCATGCCCACCTTACTGGAATATCTGGGACAAGCAGATACCATTGGAGAAAGGCAGCCCCACAGATAATCCTACCTGTGCCTTGCAAGGCTTTATAGATGATAATCAGCACCTTGAATTGCACCCAGAAGCCTGTCGGAAACCAATGCAGCTCACAGAGTAGAGATGTTACATAGATGTACCTGTAACTACCAAAGCTGCTGCATTCTGGACCAGTTGTAGTTTTCAGGTGATCTTCGAGAACATTGCAGTATGTTGCAATAGCCCAACTGAGAGGCATGAGTGACAGCAAGCAGGGCCTCCCAATCCAGGAACAGGTACAACTGGCGCACAAGACCAATTTGTGCAAAGGCCCTCCTGGACACAATTGCCACCTACTCTTCGAACAAAAGCTGTGACTCCAGGAGGACTCGCAAATTACATTCTGGCTGCTTTGGCACCTGCAGGTCCCTTCAGGGCTTGAAGCAGGTGAGATGGCTGATCTCTCCTTCCAGGCATTGGGACACAATGAAGGCAAGATGGCTGCTGTCCTCAAGGCATCTTGTTTTGGTTCCAGGATGCTGGCTTGTTCTCTCGCAGGACCACCAGCCAGATCCTGCTCCCATCCAGGCTTGATGCCAAAGATTGACCATGCTAACCCTCCAGGACACTGAGGGTTGGCAGAAACAGATTATCCATTTTACCCCCAAGACACTGAGAGAGCAGATTGTAAAAGGCTATTCATGATCATTACTACCATCTTCTGTTCCTCTGCCATGATGGAGGTGGTACCAAACAGTGGTGTTACCAATAGAAGCAAGATGAAATATATGGTGATAATAATTAGTGGATATTTTAAGGTTCTTTGAAAGTTCATTGAGCAATAAAACAACTTTCTAATTTACAGTGCAATCCTATGCAATGGTATTTATTCCCAGTAATTATGCACAGGATTGCATTATATAATCAGGTTCTATAGCTATGCCATATTTTGTATGATGAGGAAAGCACAAATTGGAATACTAGTTTTTCGTGTTAATAGGGAGCACTTATAGACAAAGAAAATTCCCTCTGACATGTTGTTTTCTATACTCAGAGAGGTACTTGGTCTCAGGACATATTCAAACATATGGCCAATCAGTTAAGCTGGAAGTAATAAAATCCATTAAGTGTTTCACTGTGTTGTTTTCCTGTTACATAGCTTGCTCTTATATTGTTCAAGCATTTTATCTTTAGGCAAATTACCTATCATTACATATCTTAGAAGAGGATCCTATTATCTTTCAGCACATATAGTTTTAAGAGAAATAGGACTTCCCATTATGAGCAGTTTTTTCTATCCCTTAGTTCATTTGATACAACCCCATTATTATGACTGAGATTATTTCAAACTTTTGCATTTAGTTGCAAGGCTGTGATATTACCTTCTAACTATTCACATGGCCATTTTCAAGCACTATAATCTAAATCAGAGCTTTCCAAACTGTGTGTCGCGACACAAAAGTGTGTCGTCACACACAGCGTGGTGTGTCGCCACACCACCCGGAAGCGGCGGCGCTTTGGAAAGCCCTGATCTAAATCCTTTCACTTTACAGATATTACATAGGTTAACCATTTTTATAAAAAATCAGCCTCCAATTTTCTCATGTGTTGGTGGGTTCTTTTTAAATATATGGCAGATTTAAGATTTATGCAGATGAAAGGGATTTATCACGTACTAAATATCAGGAGTTTGGTAGCACCTTTTCCATCTAACAAATTTTATTAAAGTAAAGGACATAAGCTTTCATGAGCTGCAGCTCACATCATCAGATGCAGAGTAGCTAGATTGATGTAGGATTTAAATTGGGATGAGGCGGGCGGGAGGGGAAGACAGGTTATTTATGCAGATAACATGTAAAGCAGATTACAAGTACCTCATCAATTAGCAATTATAATATGTTAAAAACCCATGATGTTTGCTGATGTTTGCTGAGACCTTTTGAGAGAGCCTGAAACCTCTTGATGTATGCAAGTTCAGCAGTTTCTCATTCAGTGGTGCTGATAAAATCTGGTTATCCCAAAATGGTCATTTTAAGATCTGCAATAGTTGTACTCTATTGCAATTCTTCTACTCTAAAGCAATTCTTGAGGACCCTGATCTCCGGTTGCTGCTTCTCAATGCCAGGTGAGTGAACAACAAGGCCCCCCACATATGTGATTTGATCACAGGGGAGGGGGCAGACCTGGCATGTATTACCGAGAACTGGCTGGGCCCTGAAGGGGGGGGTGCCCCTTTTGGAAACGTGCCCGGCCGGGTTTACGGTATGGCACCAGCCGAGACCTCAGGGCAGGGGAGGAGGGGTGGCTGCTGTCATCCAGGACTCTCTAGTGGACTTCAGGTGTGCTGCTCCACAAGTGGCCAGTTGTGAGACCCCATTTTTCAAGTTGGGTTCTCGAGAACAGTTGGGAGTGTTACTACTGTACCAGCCTCACTGCTGTATAGCGACCTCCCTGCCCGAGCTGCTGGAGGCTGTCTCGGGGTTGGCGGTGGAGTTCCCCAGACTTATGGTTCTGGGGGACTTCAACCTGCCATCCCTGGGGCATGCCTCAGAGGCGGCTCGGGAGTTCATGGCCACCATGGCGGCCGTGGGCCTGTCCCAGATTATTCGGGACCCAACTCGAGACAGTGGACTCACACCAGACTTGGTTTTCTTGTCGGAGCAATGGCAATGTGATCTGAGGGGAGAGTTGAACTCGTCCCCATTTTCATGGTCAGATCACGCCCTGGTGGCCCAGAGATTCTCCTATGCTGGCCCAGTCTGCAGGGAGGCAGGACCCATTTGATTGGTCCTCCCCCGGTGACTGATGGACCTGGTGAGGTTTCAGAGGGAGCTGGGGGTTATACCTGAGGATCTGCTGCACGGTCTAGCGGAGGCCCTGGCTGCTGCCTGGAATAGGGAGGTGGCCGGGGCCATGGACAGGATCACGCCTGCGCGACCTCTCTTGCCCCATCCAACCCGACACTCCCCGTAGTTTACGGAGGAGTTGAGGGTCTTGAAGAGGGTTAAGAGACGTCTAGAGCGCTGCTGGAGGAAGACAAAGACCAAATCTGACCGAACACAAGCTAGAGCCGCTATTAAGGCCTACCTTGTGGTGGTAAGAGCAGCGAAACGTCAGTATTTCTCCGCTCTTTTTGAGTCCGCAGAATGCCACCCGACAGCCCTGTTTAAGATCACGTGCACCCTTTTGGGGAAGGTGGGCCCAGTGACCCACCTACAGGGCCGTGCGGAAGAGTTTGCTGAGCATCTGCAGGATAAAATCGCTCAGATCCGTTCTAAGTTAGACTCCAAGCGTGAAGCATGGCCTTTGGAGATGCTGAGGGAACGTACTTGCCCTGTTATCTGGGAAGTTTGATTCTGTTGGGCCCGAGGAAGTGGACAGGATCCTCCAGATTGTAAATGCGACCAGATCCATGCCCCTCCTGGCTGGTGAAGGCAGCTCGGGAGGTGACATGTGGTTGGGTCCAAGCGATGGTAAATACATCCCTGAGAGAGGGGGTGTTCCTGGCTGCCTTTAAGGAGGCATTGGTGCACCCCCTCCTCAAGAAGCCATCGCTGGACCCAACTATGCTGGACAATTTTTGTCCAGTCTCCCACCTCCCCTTTTTGGGGAAGGTGGTTGAGAAGGTGGTGGCATTGCAACTCCAGAGGATTCTGGATGAAACGGATTATCTAGACCTCTTTCAGTCAGGTTTCAGGCCCGGATATGGGACAGAAACTGCATTGGTCGCACTTATGGATGATCTCCTCTGGCGGGAGCGGGATGGGGGCAGTGCATCCATCCTTGTTCTTCTTGACCTCTCAGTGGCTTTCGATACCATCAATCATGGTATCCTGTTCAGGCAGCTCAGGGAGTTGGGGGTGGGCAGCGTGGTTTTGCATTGGTTCACCTCCTTCTTCCAGGGCTGGTCCCAATCGGTGGTGATAGGGAGCGAGAGATCCGACCCTCGACCCCTCCTTTGTGGGGTGCCGCAGGGTTCGGTTCTCTCTCCTCTCCTATTCAACATCTACATGAAACCACTGGGAGAGATCATCCGTCACCACGGGATGAGGTTTCATCAGTATGCTGATGATACCCAATTATACATTTCCATCCTGGGTAAGTGATGTGGTGACAGCCCTTTCTCGGTGCCTGGGGGCTGTGGGGGTCTGGATGGGGAACAACAGACTTCGGCTGAACCCTGGAAAGACGGAGTGGCTGTGGGTTAATGGCTCCTCTGTATCTGGGAACTTGCCATCTTTGGTTCAGAATGGGGTTGCACTGCCCCAGACAGACCTGGTGCGTAATCTGGGGTTTCTTCTAGACTCACGACTCCTGCTCGAAGAGCAGGTGGCAGTCGTGGCCAGAAGGGCCTTTGCTCAACTTCATGTTGTGCGCCAGTTATGTCCCTTCCTGGAGCGAGAAGCCCTCCGAACAGTCACTCACGCCCTGGTCATCTCCTGTATAGACTACTGCAATGTGCTCTACATGGGGCTACCCATGTATCTGGAAGCTACAACTGGTCCAGAATGTGGCTGCACAGGCAATTCTTGGTGCCCCAAGATCGGCACATGTGACACCGTTGCTGCGCAAGCTGCACTGGGTGCCAGTTTGCTTCTGGGTCCAATTCAAGGTGTTGGTTATCACCTTTAAAGCCCTACATGGCATGGATCCAGGTTACCTGAGGGACCGTCTCATCCCCATGACATCGACCCGTCCCACCTGATCATGCAGAGAGGGCATGTTACGGACCCCGTCTGTAAGAGAATATCATCTAACGGGGTCCAGAAAGCAGGCCTTCTCTGCAGTGGCTCCCGCCCTTTGGAACATCTTACCCCCAGATGTGAGGCAGGCCCCTTCACTCCTGACCTTCCGGAAGAACCTGAAGACCTGGCTCTGCCATCTCACTTGAGACGGGAAGGCGAGTAGTCATTCTTGGGGGTGGCTGGCACCTTAGAGCTCCTCTCACCAAATCAGAATTTTTTCATGGCCACTTGGACTCCTTATTTATATTGTATATTTATATTTGTAAATTGTTTTTAATTTTTATGTGATTTTTATGTCTATGATAGTGTCAATTTTATTGTAAACCGCCCAGAGTCCCTCTTTTGGGGGAGATGGGTGGTAATAAAATTTGAATAATAAATAAATAAATAAAATTTAAGAGGTTGAAATTCTCTGATATTACTTTGTCTTTCATTCCTTGTGTCAAAGTTTGTCCTTATGTCAAATCTGTATCCATTACTTATTTTTGCACAAAGATTATCCCATTTGTCCTACATAAAATCCAGAGGGACATTGCTGGCAAGGATGACATATATTACATTAGAAGAACAGCATGTGAAAGTGCCTCTAACCTTGTACGTGTACATGTTGGGGCCTGTGATGATGCTGTTGGCGTAGATGTGGGGGAAAGAAGACATCTAGGTTTGTTGCAGGGTCTGGTTCCCATTCAGTATCATTGTTCATTGTTTTTTGTTGCTTGTGAGAATCTGCTTCAAGTTGGGTGGTTGACTGTATGCAAATATGGGCCTTCCACTCAGTGCTTGAGAAAGTGCAGTGTCATTGCCCACTAGGGGCTGCTACCATAGACTTAACATGGCTGTCCTCCTACAACGCCTATTGTGAACAAATTTCTCATCAGTAACTTCAGAGGTAACAAACTTGGATCAACACTTAACTTGCAAAATTTCCCTGTTATAATGCAGAGACCTAACAATTGATGTATTTCGACTTCAATGAACTAGATTGGAAATTTTACTTCTATATTCTATTACTGTTCCATACGGAGTTGATGTGAATCCAAAGCACCCAACGGACAAATGAATCAAAATGCCCTATTGGTTTTAATGAGCTGTTGTCTATAAACACTTACAGCTCTATGTCAGTAGTACTATGTCAGTAGTATTACAGTACTATGGCTGTACAATGGCTTACACCCATAGTCAGCCTGTAGAATAACTTTTTTGCAATACTTAATGCAAGAAATATTTTCTAATCAAAAACAACTTATGTTCATTAAGAAATCTATACAGAAGATTCCTTGAGAGGGGTTCCCATAAGCAATAGACTAAGATCTATGCCAAAATAATCTATAGATGTTAGCAATTTAACCCTAGTATACTCAGAAGTGTACATAGGTTTGGAAACCTGCTGCACAATCCTAAGCACATTTACTCAAATCTAGAGCAATAATAAATTGAACATGAGCTGGAATAAATGAAACATTTTATTGGTACAGCATTCTACAATATTATGTGATTGCTACTTAAATGTGGGCAGGAGAGAGCTTCTGTTCGTTATTTGCCACGTTCTGTGTTTCTAATATAGAAAAATTTATAGACTGTCATGCCAAATCTATTGAATTCACATGATTCTTCTCTGTGGGTATATGGCTGAATACATAGATAACTAAAGCAAATGCTTCTTTATTTTCATTTCAAAAATCTAAAGATCAAAAGATATTAGATAGTTGTCCCTGGGATTTTGTATCAACTCCCGACGTATATATGTGGAACTATATGTGTGACTTGATACCAAGGTCATATCCAATTACAGACCAAAATTCAGCAAAGGAGTAGTTTAGGGAAAATACAGCTGAATACAACAATAAGTACCCAGAAAATGTATTGCTTCTTTTATCACTGAAACTGTGTTTTAAAATTAACCTTGTATTTAATTCAAACCAACATATACTCTATCTTTCCTCAGGCCTGTTTACTCAGCTGGCTATCCACAATTTTCTTCCAATTAGTCCTTGAACACTAATATAATTGCCATTCATATAAGTAACTGGTTAACCTACTGCGCTGTTATCATTCATTTGCTCATATGTGGTATCAGGCAACTTCTCAAAATTAATTTTCAGCCTCCCAATTCTGTTGAATACTGTATATGAAAAGAAGGATAAGGTGGTCACAAAGCTGATACAGAAAGACAAATGGGAACAATGAATGTATCCACACATTTTTTTAATGCTCAAAAATAGTAAAAATAAAATATGTATATTAATGGAGATCAGATTTTCCAACTTAATCTCTTCCATACGAGAACCACTGAAATCACTTTTCATTATTGGGTGTGATGAGACATTTCTTATGGAAAGCTGTGCCATTAGGCAACACGCTTGACAATATACCACATATACTGTAGTGAAAAACATAGATGGACCTTGCTGGATCAGAGCAAAGTATAATCTAATTTAGCATTTGTTCCCAAAACTGGTCAGCCACATATTATTGGGGGGAAAAAGCCTTACATTAATCATCTGTGAGGTATATGATTATATCCAATAAAATTTCAACAATGATGAAGGAAAATAGAAGTGACAAAATGCATTGTTCTAATGATTTATTTCATGATGGAACTACAATTATGTTCAGAGGTTTTTTGTTCAAACTATAAAAAACCAACTGGTAACATGTTTGCTATGGATGGAACTCTGTAAGGAATTTAGGATTTGAATTCAAACATTAGAAAACTTTAAATATTCACATTTTTATATTATACCTTTTAAAGGGAATACAAGCACACAATAGTTTATATTTATTTATAAATAAGATTTCCAAAAATACAGTACAGAACACTTTTAACAGAAGTAAACTAAATCACCCATTAAATGATTTTTTGGGGGGAAAAATCATTAATGTAACCCAAATACAATCACCAATATAAGTACAAATATAAGGTCTATAAAGTAAACACATTTTTTGTTCGGGATATTACTATACAATAATAAGTACAGTAAGCTTCTTCTAATCTGATATTATCCACAAAAACATCCACCTCCCACTCATATCTGCACACAATATTCCAATAGTTAAATGAAAGAAGCAAACATCCTTACAATGCCAAATGTAAACAGTTTTGGTGATTTTAGAAACAGTCTAGATGCGACAGGTGAAAACCAAATAGTAAAGGAGTCAGGTGTATGGTAAAAATTTGAATTTCCTGTTACAAAACTTTACATGTGTCACCATAGAACAATGGTTATTATGGCACTTAGGCTTCAAATTGTTCAGAAGAGAGATCCTTTATGACTTTTAGGATAGCAAATAAAAAAGACACTTCAAGAAATGGCGCAATTGGTGTCCCTCCATTTCTAAACATACAGCTACCAATAGCTCTCCGCATTCTAATGTTCAGAAATTATTCTATGGAAGTCCGTGGGACTGTGTAGAAATAACAGGGAACTGGACTTCGTAGACCTGAGTTGTGAGTGGAAGCATATCCTTACCTCGGTATTTTAGGCAGTTTTCTACTGTGATCTGTTTGTTTTTGTTTTTTGGTAAAACTACTGTTCTGAAAAAAAATGTGCATTTATCAGGGTTAAGTGAACGACTATTATAAAAAGCAATTTATTGTGTAGATTACAATCGACTTGCGGAGACCATAGAAGAAAACGTGTCTTCTGAAACATATCTAGGTCTAAAAGCTCCTAGAACTCAGGAGCAAATACTATCACACATTATCATATTCATTAAGAGAGGAAAGTTGATACATGCTTCTGTAGAAGCAGAATATGTCATTTGTATGTTCTGGTAGTGGTTATTTTTTAAAATATAATTATTCTTAAAAAAGTAAAGGTAAAGGTACCCCCCGCACATTTGTGCAGTCGTGTCCGACTCTAGGGGCCGGTGCTCATCTCCGTTTGTTAGCCAAAGAGCCAGAGTTGTCCGAAGACGCTTCCACGGTCATGTGGCCGCATGACACGCGTGGAACGCTGTTACCTTCCCACCGAAGTGGTACCTATTCATCTACTTGCATTTGCATGCTTTCGAATTGCTAGGTTGGCAATTATAAAAAATACCAGACTCAAAAAAAAGACTCAGATCTTTTCAAAGCTTTATGCCTTGATCTACATTTATTTTGTAAATAATCATTGGTCATCTTAATTATTGCTACCCACATTTCCTTTAAACTGTTACATTTTGGGAAATCCTATAAATTTTAGTTTGTCAGTCTGAAGGACATAATTCTTGCTTTACTGTTACAGGAGATCAGCAACTAAGGCAAAAGTCAGTAGTACAACGCAAACGTTGAAATAAAGCATCCTGTTTAAAGCCCCTATTTTCCACTTATATGTGCATAACTGCATCACCTTTTCAATCCCAATGTCATTTCAAAATCAAAATGTTAGGGTTTTCCATCAAAGAAAGCTTTATGCATAATTAATAGAAAACAGTCCTCTCAAAGATCAGTGAGATTCTCAAATAAACGTTGAACAGGATTGTAGACCTAACAAGATTAAACACAGAAGTAAATAATGTATTCTTCATAACTTACCTTTGTACCTAAAGATACAATTCAGCTGCCATTAATAGTAGCAAAATTACAACTAGTTTTAATCAATATGGGCTTGACCCACAATGTTTAGCACTGTTCTACCAGCACTTTGGAGAAAATCCTTTTTGTAGTGGTGCTGCAGCCAGAAAGTATATTACAGAATGGCATTTTTGATTGTCTACTGGATACCTCTAATCCCTATTGATTCCCAGCAACCGAACTGGCTAAAATAACTGGACAGTTTTGCCTGGCTTGTCTATGATGCTGTGAGGTAGGCAACAGTTCTTCCTAGTTTATAGGTAAAAGGGAAGCTGAATTCAGGGAACAAACCCCACCGGAAGAAAGGGGTCTCGGGGCTAGCTCCAAGTTTGCCAGGGCTAAGAGCAGGGCCAAACGGAGGGTGGCAGGGAGGCCATTTTACACGGGCCTCGAGCTTGCATGCTCGTGTTTTGTTTTACTGGATCTTTCCTAACAACTCTGCATTGAAGATATTCCCCCAAAGGAAAGATTAGACAGAACAATTCATTCATCTTCCTTGTATTCTCAGTTTATGTAAGATGACCCTCACATTTTAAAAGTCAATCATTTGTGGGGAAAACTGATATTCTTTCAGATAAATGCAGTAATTAAAAACAAATTATGGACAGTTTTTTGGCAGTGGGGCGGGGTGGTGCAATACTTTTGTCATCGTGAATCGTTGGGACATTAAAAGCCAGAACTGGCTTAGGCCTCTTTGGATCTTGAGGGCCTACTCTTGAGCAGAAAGCCCCATTGGTAGCTTTCCTCTGGTAGGCTTAGCAGCAGTGGCAACAGTGATCAAGAGGCAAATCTCTAGTGACAGAAAACTGGCTGTTTAAGAGTGTGTGTTTTTTTAGCCTCTCATGGAAATCATCAAGTTTCCATAGAATGTGGTTTGAAAAACCCTGCCCTAGACCTCCTGGGTGGAAGCTATTTAAATGGGCAGCAGCCTCAGGATAACGGGTCTTCTGATGGTTTCAGTATGTAGCATCAAATTGCAAGTTCAATAAATATGTAATTATTAGGTGATCCCCAGTAGCTCCCAACAAAATTGATGCCTTGGCTATCGAACAGCTCAAACCAGGTTGAGGACATTATTAAGAGAAGGAGCTCTTAGGTCGTGTGCTAAGAGAATTCAAATACTATCAGCAGGATTGATGGTAACCTGTGGAGGTCTTGCAAAGCTATGCTAGCCGCTATACATAGGTAAGAGAGGATTAGGGTGTTCTGGAAAACGGAGCAGAGCTAAGCTGATTCTTGACAGCCTTGCCTAGATGTTACATTATGCCTTCATGACAATCACTGCTGCTACGGCTTAGACAGCAAGTCTTGAGTTGTTAGCTCAGAAGTTTTAAACGTATTTCTGTAATGAACCAGACATGCAAGAACTGCACTGGAAACATATTTAACACATTGGTGATACAAAACAAAAATCCTTTTTCTTAAGGTTACTCTAATACAAAGCACCAGAGTTGATAAAAATAAATTGTTAATTTTTTGGTCATAATCAAATTGCAAAATTCTTAATTTTAGTAATAAGGTGTCTATTAAATGGTGGGAATGTATATGGAAATATGCCCAAGTGACTTTTATTTGTGAGAATCAGCACTTGGCACAGAGCATTAAACCTTCAAGGTTAGAACATTATTTTTATTTGCAAATATGTCCCATGATTAAGAAAAACCACAGCTGTACCAGTGTGAATTTGAAGTCTGAACTTTCTTGCATATTTGGGTCATAACAATTTCTTCTTCATTTTACATTAATAAGAATATGATGGTTCGATAGGTATCTTTTGTCATTGAAATCTCAGAAAAAAATTCAATTGGTAGATTACAATGGAACCACCCATCCCAAGAAACTCTGCAGAAGGCATAGTACCTTTGGAGACTTCACATGCACCCAAACCACACTGGAATTCAGGCAGGAACAGCTATAGCCTCCTTCAGCCAAGTCACTTGTGCTGCACAGATGGCTGCCTAGTGAGACAGGCTGCCAGAATGCACAGAAGGTTCAGGAGAGATGGGCTGTGGGCTGCCTTAAGGACTGGAATGCTTGGACCCCATCATTGGCTGAACATTGTAAGCACGTACCTGAGACTGGTGGAGGAGAGTGGTAAGCCAGTCCTTAAAAGCCCCATCAGTCAATAAAGCCCAACTTTACTTTATCACTCTGATCATTGGGAACTTTGCCATCAGCCTACCAATTTGCCTTCATAATTATTCAGCTGTTATTAAAAAGCCCCCAAGCATTCTTTTAGTTGTTGATTATTCACTGACATCCTGGTGATATGCCCCACTTAGCACACAAAGGGCAGGGTTGTCTTTCTAAAGGGCAACAGTGAATTAAGTTTGTGATTTTTTAACAACAGATCTGGACAATGGAGATACTAACATATTGTATATAGATATCGATAGCTATATGATTATCTTATAAGAACACTGGTTAAGAACTCTTTATGACTAGAAGAATTGCAGTTATAAATATATATCATTGGAAAACAAAACTACTGGTAATTATTCCAAACTATTATGATGGAATCCTAAATAAAGATGTTAAAATATATAATTAAGCAAGTAATGCAGTTTAAAATATCTATAAATAATTTAGGTGCAAAATACATGTCCAAACACTGTATAATTTGCACCAGATAATACTCAGCATTTTATGAACACTATCTACTCTGAACAGTCGAGTTGTTTAAATTCATGCACCAAAATCAAGAGATTATAAACAAACATAACAGATGCAAAATAGGGTAGAAAATTAAGCAGCTGTCCTACTCATATTAAAACATATTTAGTCCCAACTAATCTTTCAATTTATTATCCTAACATTATCTTTCATATACACAGGGCAAACATTTTTCTAAATCTGGATTTTAATGTTTATGAAAATCCACAGGACTATCAATATGAAAAAGGCAATATCTCAAAACAGATATTCTCCCCGCTCTCTTTAAACCAACAATATTACTTGCATTACATGACAGTCAATATATCAAAGAATATGTAGAATGTTTGAACAAAAACATTTTACTGAACTTTTAAACAATATACTGTATACATAACTGTTCACCTATTATATTTTTATCCTAACAGGCACAAAAATCGATTCCCCTGACACATCTTTTTTTTTTTTGAGACAGGAGTATAATTTTTTTTAAATTCCATTTTAATATGAGCAGTTAAGCAGCTAACATCATTAACAGTCATATCAGGAAGAGTATAAAATCTTATTACATTATCTGTTTCTTTTCCTATATGCAAAGAATTTTGTGTATAATTTTGCTGCATCACTCACACAACATGATCTAAGGACTTTTTTCTCATACAAATCTCAAAGTGTGTGCATGAAAAGATGAGCCATACAACTATCTAGATTGTTTTCTTAACAATGGTAAAGAAATTGCACAAATCAACCAAGAGAGGGCACTTCAAGAACAAAATAAGGGTAGATGTCTCAAGTACAGATAACAAAGCTTTAAGTATATTCTAGATAGCATTAACTTTAGATTTTGGAAGACACACGTTCATAACATTTTCTTGCTACATTTAAACAACAATGCAGTATGGAATGCATGAGAGAGTACTAATATTCTGTTTAATATACTGTATGCTTAGCTTCAAATGCTTTCTCTGTTCTCTGTTTTAATTTTGAGATAAATGTTATCAATGAACATTCTCCACATCCTAGCTTTTCTGATTTAAAATATATTGGAGTTGCAGAAGAAGTTCGTTACAATCCTGGCAAAAAAGGGCATTCAAGAGCCATGTTCTTTTATTTAAAACAAAAACCAAAAACCTGTAAGTGGATCCAGAAATCCGAACGACTTTTATGACATTTGGAAAACAATGTACTCATCTCATTTTGGAATGGATCTGAAAGGTCCTATCTGTAAATTATTTAAGTTTTCCTAAAACTCAGTTCAGTCAATATTCTACTATGTGCAAAAGTTCTCAAGGTGGAATTACCAAGGGCTATGCCAGAGTTCATGCAAAACATAAAGTAATAGTTTCATCAAAATAATTACACTGGTGATATAATAAAAATTGCCAACGTGTACAGTATTTATAAGAGGAGACGGGTATTTTGTAAGTACCAGGTGTGAGATTAATGGCGAACTGCATGTTCCATCTGTGAACTATCTGCTAATAAACATTTTTCATAGCTATTATAATTAATAGCATCCTGTGTGTATGTCACTACATTATGTTTGCCTCCTACTGACAGGATGCAAGCAGCAGGATGCTTGGTTCCAAGGTAGTTTCCATATTACAGGTTTCAGCTTGCACAGAATACAGTGAGCATACTTTGGGTGAAAGTGGACTTTGGTTGTACTTGTGTCATACTGGTTGTGACTGGTACTGTCCTCTCCGTTAGCAGGGAATGCATGTGGCATAGGTACAACTACAGCTAGTAAGATAGTTTACACCTTCTCTTACTAAAAAGTGATACATGAAAGAATAGTTAAGCAAAGCCATGATGGACAGCAGAGGTTACTATCTATGGGCCCATCTGGCGACAATCACGACAAACAGAAGATGGCAATTTGGAGAATTAAAGAAACAAAGGTCCAAGAGCATGGATTAACAACTGAAATGAAAGAAAGAAAAATAAGTATGTTGTACGTCTGTGAAATTAAGACATTGGAGAAGAGGCAATGGATGGGAATGTAGGAAGTTTATAATTGTTGAGTAGAGTTAAAAATACATTAAAAAATAAAGATGTAGATCTAATAATGAACGGACCAAAATATATGTCAGAAAATATGAACTGGTATCATCTGGGTTGTTGTGGGTACATACAAAAGTATGAATCTGTAAGTTGGTGATAGTTGCATGTTTACATTCCAATGAACGATAATGATGGAAGAAGCAGGTAGGAGTTTTAGGGAAAAAATTGCAATATTATGAATGAATGTAATCCAGGTGAAAACATTGTTCCGCTAGGTGATCTGAATGGATGGGTGGAAATGGAATGAGAGAGGATATAGAAAAGAGACTGGACCATTTAGAGACCCAAAAATGAATGAGAACGGTGACTGTTTGGTGAGTATGTGCTTAGGCAAAGATGTATTTTTTTTCAAATTCATAATATAAGCATTAGTCAGTTCATTTGTACATATGGCAAAGACATAAATATAAATGTGAAAGCATGACTGACTTGATTGTTTATGATGAAAGCTTCAGATAATTAGAGGGGGATACAGGGATGAGGAGAGGTTCTGGATGTGGAACAAACCATTTTTGGTAATGTCAAGAGTGGATCTTCAGAAAAAATGAACATGACAGAAAAGGAAACAAGTGAAAGAAATGAAAGTAAGCCAGCTTCAGAAAGAGAATGTACCAATCCTTTATGAAAAAGTATTAGAAGAGAGAATAATCTCCATCCAGAATGAATAGAAAGTAGACATAAGGAAAGAGGATGTGGAAGCTGCTTGAAACAAGTGAAAAGAATGTTGTGAGTATTAATAGATGCATGTATAATCAATGTAAACATCTGTCCGAAATGGTTTAGCACAATTTGTTCTGTATTTGTGTATCAGGAGGGAAAAAACCAACTAACATCTGTCATCAGTACTTATTCTGTGTGCCATTCTTACTCATAAGCAATATTTATGCTCCAGAGCAGAGCTGTGCACCAATCCAGATCTGAAGGGAAAAGGTGATTCCAAGCACACTTGGCCACACCCCTCAGCAACTCAAAAGAAGCTGCATCTCTTACTGGGATTGCCTCACTAGTCAATATGTATCTGCCCCAAATAACTATGAGCCTCACGGTTAGCTATGGCTGGCCTGCAGCTCTTATAGGCACAAAGGCTCAAAAGAAGCAATGCAGATACAGGAACCGAAGTTATCTTTCACTTCTTGGTTTATCTGGCAAACATGAGAGGAGAAAGGATACAGCAAGGCCAAGGGAACGAAAAAGGGCAATCTCAACAATGCAGATAGCTACTTCATGCCCACAGTAAGACTGGGTTTGTGCCAACAGGTCCTCGCACCATTATACCTATCTATTTATTAAAAGTCTCCAGCAAAGGAGATCGTTACCTTGTCATGGTGCTGGAGCTTGAGCACCTCAATGAAACCATGAGCTAAACCGTGAAGGGACACCCAAGACGGGAAGGTCGTGGCAGAGAGGTCAGACTAAATACGATCCCTGGGGAAGGTAATGGCAACCCACCCAGTATTCTTGCCGTGAAAACTAAATGGATCAGTACAACCAGAGATATGTCAGTATACCATCGGAAGATGGGACTCCCAGGTCGGAAGATGGTCAAAATGCTACTGGGGAGGAACAGAGGATACGTTCAACTAGCCCCAGATGTGATGACGCAGCTAGCTCAAAGCCGAAAGGACGGCTAGCGGCCGACGGTGCTGGTGGTGAACGACGAATCCGATGTTCTAAAGATCAACACACCATAGGAACCTGGAATGTAAGATCTATGAGCCAGGGCAAATTGGATGTGGTTATTGGTGAGATGGCAAGATTAAATATAGACATTTTAGGTGTCAGTGAACTGAAATGGACTGGAATGGGCCACTTCACATCAGATGACCACCAGATCTACTACTGTGGACAAGAGGACCACAGAAGAAATGGAGTAGCCTTCATAATTAATAAAGTGGCTAAAGCAATGCTTGGATACAATCCAAAAATTGATAGAATGATCTCAATTCGAATTCAGGGTAAGCCATTTAACATCACAGTGATCCAAATATACGCCCCAACCACAGATGCTGAAGAAGCAGAAGTAGATCAGTTCTATGAGGATCTGCAGCACCTACTGGATAATATGCCAAAAAGAGATGTTATTTTCATTACAGGAGACTGGAATGCTAAGGTGGGTAGTCAGACGACACCTGGAATTATAGGCAAGCATGGTCTGGGAGAACAAAATGAAGCAGGACATAGGCTGATAGAATTTTGCCAAAACAACTCACTGTGCATAACAAACACTCTCTTCCAAAAACCTAAAAGACGACTTTATACATGGACTTCACCAGATGGTCGACACCGAAATCAGATTGACTACATCCTTTGCAGCCAAAGGTGGCAGACATCTATACAGTCGGTAAAAACAAGACCTGGAGCTGACTGTAGTTCAGATCACAAACTTCTTATTGCAAAATTTAGAATCAGACTAAAGAGAATAGGGAAGACCCACAGATCAGTTAGATATGAGCTCACTAATATTCCTAAGGAATATGCAGTGGAGGTGAAGAATAGATTTAAGGGACTAGATTTAGTAGATAGGGTCCCGGAAGAACTATGGACAGAAGTTCGCAACATTGTTCAGGAGGCGGCAACAAAAAACGTCCCAAAGAAAAAGAAAACCAAGAAGGCAAGATGGCTGTCTGCTGAGACACTGGAAGTAGCCCAAGAAAGAAGGAAAGCAAAAGGCAACAGTGATAGGGGGAGATATGCCCAATTCAATGCAAAATTCCACAGGTTAGCCAGAAGAGATAAGGAATTATTTTTAAACAAGCAATGTGCGGAAGTGGAAGAAGACAATAGAATAGGAAGGACAAGAGACCTCTTCCAGAAAATTAGAAACATCGGAGGTAAATTCCAGGCAAAAATGGGTATGATCAAAAACAAAGATGGCAAGGACCTAACAGAAGCAGAAGAGATCAAGAAAAGGTGGCAAGAATATACGGAAGATCTGTATAGGAAGGATAATAATATTGGAGATAGCTTTGACGGTGTGGTCAGTGAGTTAGAGCCAGACATCCTGAAGAGTGAGGTTGAATGGGCCTTAAGAAGCATTGCTAATAACAAGGCAGCAGGAGACGACGGTATCCCAGCTGAACTGTTTAAAATCTTGCAAGATGATGCTGTCAAGGTGATGCATGCCATATGCCAGCAAATTTGGAAAACACAAGAATGGCCATCAGATTGGAAAAAATCAACTTATATCCCCATACCAAAAAAGGGAAGCACTAAAGAATGTTCAAACTATCGAACAGTGGCACTTATTTCACATGCCAAGGTAATGGTAATGCTCAAGGTAAGGTAATGCCACATGCCAAGGTAAGGTAATGCTCAAGATCTTGCAAGGTAGACTCCAGCAATTCATGGAGCGAGAATTTCCAGATGTACAAGCTGGGTTTAGAAAAGGCAGCGGAACTAGAGACCAAATTGCCAATATCCGCTGGATAATGGAGAAAGCCAGGGAGTTTCAGAAAAACATCTATTTCTGTTTTATTGACTATTCTAAAGCCTTTGACTGTGTGGATCATAACAAATTGTGGCAAGTTCTTGGTGGTATGGGGATACCAAGTCATCTTGTCTGCCTCCTGAGGAATCTGTACAACGACCAAGTAGCAACGGTAAGAACAGAGCACAGAACAACGGACTGGTTTAAGATTGGGAAAGGAGTACGGCAGGGCTGTATACTCTCATCCTACCTATTCAACCTGTACGCAGAACACATCATGCGACGTGCTGGGCTTGAGGAATCCAAGGCTGGAGTTAAAATTGCTGGAAGAAACATTAACAATCTTAGATATGCAGATGATACCACTTTGATGGCTGAAAGCGAGGAGGAGTTGAGGAGCCTTATGACGAAGGTGAAAGAAGAAAGTGCAAAAGCTGGGTTGCAGTTAAACCTCAAAAAAACCAAGATTATGGCAACCAGCTTGATTGATAACTGGCAAATAGAGGGAGAAAAAGTGGAGGCAGTGACAGACTTTGTATTTCTAGGCGCAAAGATTACTGCAGATGCTGACTGCAGCCAGGAAATCAGAAGACGTCTACTTCTTGGGAGGAGAGCAATGGCAAATCTTGATAAAATAGTTAAGAGCAGAGACATCACACTGACAACAAAGGTCCGCATAGTTAAAGCAATGGTATTCCCTGTAGTAACCTATGGCTGTGAGAGCTGGACCATAAGGAAGGCTGAGCGAAGGAAGATAGATGCTTTTGAACTGTGGTGTTGGAGGAAAATTCTGAGAGTGCCTTGGACTGCAAGAAGATCAAACCAGTCCATACTCCAGGAAATAAAGCCAGACTGCTCACTTGAGGGAATGATATTAAAGGCAAAACTGAAGTACTTTGGCCACGTAATGAGAAGACAGGATACCCTGGAGAAGAAGCTGATGCTAGGGAAAGTGGAAGGCAAAAGGAAGAGGGGCCGACCAAGGGCAAGATGGATGGATGATATTCTGGAGGTGACAGACTCAACCATGGGGGAGCTGGGGATGGTGACGGCCGACAGGAAGCTCTGGCGTGGGCTGGTCCATGAAGTCACGAAGAGTCGGAAGCGACTGAACGAATAAACAACAACAATTTATTAAAAGTACTGTATATCCTGCCTTTTGTTCAGCAACTCAAGGCAGCTTCCATAGTCCCCATGCTCCTATATTTCTTGATTATGTAAATGGATGTTTCTTATACAGTTCTCAAAACTGGATCACTGGTTTTGTTTCTGCATAAGCCTCGGAATAGCAAACTTTCCTTTTAACAGAATGAACTTGCTAAAACTTTACACTACTGAAAAATAATTGGGATACAAACCAAAGCTATGATTTATCTACAACTCAAATTACCTATTTTTACCAATTATAATCTTGTTTTATGGCATGCCTGCTTCACTTCATATAATCTATTTAGAATGTAATACAGGGTAGATAATGCTAATCTTTAACGTCCATATTTACTATATAAATACTATTGTTAAAATATCTCCAACATATATTACCCAATCTATGAACACATGATATTTAAATTTTAAATACTTCTAGTAATGACAGTACAAAACAAGAAATATAGTTATACCAACAACACAGTACTGTATATGTTTTTATTAGATATGGTATAGTAAATGTTGATAAATTTTATAGGCACAATCCCACCAAAATTAGGCACTTAGTAGAATCCTATGCATATCTATTCAAAATAAATCACTTCTATCTAAGTGTATAGGACTGCAGCTTAAACCCAGAAAAACGGATCTGCTAGTATTCAAATTGCAACACAACAGCTTGCCTGTTCTTCTGGAAGTGAATGAAAAAATACCAAATGTATCACTAATATAAGTAGGATTTAAAAGGTGCATAACTTTGGTTGGATCATGGCATAAGCTTTTTTTTTTAAACCCAGTATATATTTCTAAGACACATCTAGCACTTAAGGCTAATTATTGCATGTACAAAGAAGAGAGAATTATACGTTTTATAACATTTTTTTTCTTTCAAAACAGCAATGGATTTTTTTTTACACAATAACGTATTTTATAAACCTGAGGACATAAAAACAAAAATTATTCCTCCTTTTAAAAACCCACTGTTAAAATGCCAGTCTTCTCTAGAGATAAGCTGCACTTTAATACCATGAATCATAAATAAAAGAAGGCATTGGAGGCTTTAAAACTGATGAATAGGAAAACAGACATATCTACATAATCCAGCAAGTATTATTGATAAAAAATAAATTCAAGCCAGTCAAGATACATCCAAACCTGTTGATCTGTGTAAATGGCAGAATTTCTATCAAAATCAATCATATTATCCAGTATCAAAACAAAAAAAGTAATATTTGTACATCAGTCGTTGTTTTTATTAAGAACCTCAAATACTGAAGTAATTTCTCTCCAATGCTAATTTGAAAGTAAGTACACTTTGAACGCAAATAGAGAAATGTGCATTAACCCCTAAGCAGACTAAAGATCTTCATTATTAAAATAAAGCCTGGGGCACGTTGTGACGTCTAAGATTGGTGGGTAGATTTTAATTGACTTGAGGAGTGCCACAGTTCTATTATCACAAAACCTGTAACACACTTCCAGCACGGAGGACCCATCTGTGCCTACTATCCATCTGTTTAGACGTGATTGGCAAAGTGGTAGGGAACTCGCAGTGGTCGCCTTTGCCTGAAAGGAATAAACCACAGGATCTTCCAGCGAGTGCCAAAAACTTCTGAGAAGGTCTGCTGCCATGGCTTTCGAGGTCTTGATCTACAGACGACAGCATTATTAGTGAAAGACAGCACTCCCATGGTGCACTTCAGTCAACTAGAACAATACAGGTTGGCTGGGGATCCATTACTTGACTCTGATGAATTACATCTGAGCCACCATAAGCAAAGCTTTTCTTTCACTTCAGCAGGCAGCTGAGACTTTACTCTAAGAAAGGCCAACTGCATTTGCAGCTGTAGAACTAAGATGTTCCTCATAGTCAACACACTGTTTGCCAACAAAACAGAGCAAAACAAAACAAAACAAAACAAAACCCCTTTCTGGACCATGCTTTGAAAGCATCGTTTTGATTGCACCAGATAGAAAAGTTTTTTTAAAATTAATTAAAGCACCATGTGAATCATTGTGAAAAAGGTACGCTAAGCTTTCATTAGTGCCTTTAGTGTTTCTCACACATGCATTTTATTGCCAAGCTCTGTAAAGACTTTAACACATCAAAATGATACTCACATTTCTTCACAACAGTTGGCCAGTTTTTCTATACTTGTAATATCCTATTTTAACAACAAAAAAACCACCTTAAATATTTCTATACATCATGAAAATACAAAGTATGTTATTCTGCAAAAGTATATACAAAGGGTATATATGTAGAATGCTTACAAAGAAAGAAACTTTTATGACATATCTTTGACAATGAGGTTATTCTATGTCTTTATGTGTGTATACACACATGACACACATATACATAGAGAGATAACAAAGATCACAAACTTTCTACAGTTTTACTGCAATCTATCACCCAGCAGAAATAAGGATTTTTCTATTTACCAATCGAAGAGAATTTTTCTATTTAAATGTGAGTTTCCTACTCAGCCAGATGATGAAATGCTGTACTCCAATTGTCTGAATATATGGATCTCTAGACTTGTGGCCAAAATAATTTCTTTCATTTATGTAGCAAATGTATACCAAGATGGGGAGAAGTACTTTATCGAGCTAATGTGCCATGTACTATTTTTAGCAAACATTATATTGTGAATAGTGAATTTCCTTGAGCCCTTAACTGCAACTAGGTTAAGGAATTCTCTAAAATTAAGAAATACCTTAAATTTAAACTCTGAATTAAGGGATACTTCATTAATTTTTTAAAAAAGAAACTGCATTATACAGCATGTAGTCCCTTCTGGGGGTGGGGTATAATTCAGAGCTTGGTCATGCTGAAAGAAGAGTGACCCCTTTTGTCTCATCCTTTCTTCATTTAGCTATTTGAACTGGGACCATTAAAAATCTCTCTGACATTAAAAAATGCAGCTCAGCAACCTCAACTTGAGTAATACAGCCACACCAAGAAAACAAAGCGCTTGTCTTGGAGGTTAGGTAGGCTGACCATACGTTCCGTTTTGAACGGGATAGTCCCGTTTTTTAAACAATTCCTGACCGTCCTGTCGTTTTCAGAAAAATATCCATTTTGTCCCGTTTTTGAAAGTTCCTGCGGTGAAGTGCGCCCACCCACATGTGCGCACGCCCGCACGTGCACCTGCACGTGCATGCGCGCACCCACTTTATCTGGAGAGCCGTGGGTAGGTTAGGGTCCCGTTTTCCCCCCAAGGAAATATGGTCAGCCTAAGGTTAGGTGATGAAATTGGGCTGGCAGCTGAACTCTCTGAGACAAGGTTGCGCCTCACCCTTCAAAGTATCCTACCAAGCAGAAGGGAAATCTGAAATCCATTTTGAACTGGACTTTGCTAGAGATTCAGCATGTAAAGCATGAAAGCCTTAGGCATGAAAGCCGGCTGGGTGACCTTGGGCCAGTCACTCTCTCTCAGCCCAACTCAACTCACAGGGTTGTTGTTGTGGGGAAAATAGGAGGAGGAAGGAGTATTAGGTTTGCCGCCTTGAGTTATTTATAAGAAATAATTAAGGTGGGACAAAAATAAATAAATAAAGTCATGAAAGTTAAATTAATGTAAGCACTTTGATTTATTTCAATTATAATTTAAATTGAAACAAACAACTTAAAGGCAACGGGATTCCTAAAAAAAACTATCCCACAATCTTGTCTATGGAATCTCCTCCACCACATTAGATGATCTCTCTTCCTTAAAAATCCTTTTCCCACTATGGATTCTGAAAAATTTGAAAAATATTATCACAGTTGAAAAATATAATCCTGTTGAAAATGAAGGATCATCAAGAGGGAAAATTAAAATCAATGCAAAAGATGTCTAAATTTAATAAAATTCCTAAACAGGTTGCGCATGAATAAACTTACATTTTACAATTCTTACTTTGTTTTCTTGTTTATGTGTAGGTATTTTGTGAACCGCCCAGAGTCCCCAGGTATGGAGGAGATGGGCGGTGATACAAATTTAAATAATAAATAAATAAATAAATATTTAAAGAAACAAAATTTAAGCAGACAGTGCAGATATTGACTCTATTTCAGTTTAAATATTCATTTATACAGAGTGTAAAAGCTTATAACCATATTAATACTGTATTAATACCAAGGTTGTATTCTGTTTCCTATTTCAAGAATTTTCACAATCTGGATTTTTTTTTTCAAAATCTGTGCCTTTTAGCAATGGCCATTTATGCATCTGGTTGACCATGTCTTAACTTGGAAGCTAAGCAGGATAGGATTATTTTGTATTTGAATGGGAACCACTAAAATTGTAA
Organism: Charina bottae; assembly: GCA_023362775.1. Classification (NCBI taxonomy): domain Eukaryota; kingdom Metazoa; phylum Chordata; class Lepidosauria; order Squamata; family Charinaidae; genus Charina; species Charina bottae. The sequence continues at coordinate 196,858,468 of JALMGJ010000002.1, read as the reverse complement.
TCTAGACTGGGAAGTTAAAAGACATACACATCTCAGAATAAGGCAATGACAAAACACTTCTGTATTGTTGCCAAGTAAACTGCTTGGTTGTGTCCATGTAATCACAAGGAACGTGATTTCAGGACATCTTTTATTGGGTTTGCAATTCAAATATGAGCATATTCAAATTTTTGTATAAGAAACATACATACCTCAGAGATCCACCCAGAAGTCAAAGTTCTCAATATTAAATGCTTAATATCCAAATTAAGCCAGAGAAGACTCTTAATAGCAACACAGAGAACATCTCATATGCACCAAAACATTTCTACTACCTCTTCAATTTAGCCCCTTCCTGCAAAAGCTATACTTTTAACTTCCCAGTCTAGATTACAATTTTAGTGGTTCCCATTCAAATTGTCAGAAGACCTTCCAGAGTGAATATGCAACATAATGCCAATCATGAATGGTAAGGAACAATTCTCAAAAAATGAAAATAACTTCTGTTCATGCTAAGGATGTCTAGATACTTAAGAAAATAATAGCTTTCTCAATATGTACATCAATATGTACCATCCAACGTATGGGAATAACAACATGGCATCCAGTGAAATGGAACTTGTGGAAATAACAAGGCAACCAATTCTTCAGAATTGTACAAAAATTCAATTACACAGTAAGAAAGGTACATTCTAAATCATCTAAATCTAAATCTAAATCTAAATCTAAATCTAAATCTAAATCTAAATCTAAATCTAAATCTAAATCTAAATCTAAATCTAAATCTAAATCTTGCCACCCTGATCTCCAGAATCAACAGCAGGCCTTATCAGAGCACTGATTGATTCAATACCACTTCAGAAGAAATGTTTCACTTTCTGAATTGCCAACATTTGCTGTGATGTTTAAGCTTTCTCTCATAGCTGTGTATCTAGCTACTGACCGGGAATGACCCTATTTAGCTCAGTACATCTGAGGAGATCACAGCTGGAGGCACCATAGCTCAGTGGCATCTTAAATAAGTAATAAAAATAGCTGTATAGGAAATAACAAGAATGCTAACAAATTTGTAGTATATGCAGGTAGAAAAAAAAATAAGACATCTGAAAATTTTACTAACAGTTTCAAATGTATAGCACACAAAGACGAAAAAAAAAAAAGAAATCACTCCAGGATCAGCTTCCCTGACCTATTTCAACCCACCTGACATGCAGCTCCCAGGAGAAGCTGTGAAGGCAGGTGGATGAAGTCCCACCAATGTTTTTCTGTTGCAGGACCAATATTAGGGAACTCTTTGTCCCCTGAAATTCAATCAGTTCCTACTTTATTAGGCTTTAGAAAATTAGTTGAAATAGAATTGTTTAAGAGGATCTTTGACTCTTAAATGACACCCTTTCCTTTCCTTGTTTCTATGATGTCTATTCTATACTTTAGGCTTTTTATAATTGCTTACTTAATGCACTGTACCGTGGGTGTTTTAATGGCATGACTGTCACCTGACAGGTCTCTCAACTGCAGCAGGTAAAAATTACAAACCAACCAACCAACTTAGGTGCCAGGATAGACTAAATTTTCCGAGGGAATAAATATGAGAAAATTGTATAGATATTGGTATAGGGTTGGGGAATGTTTTATTGGCCTGGGCTGCCACTTGCTCCTACCAGCTGGAAAGCCCATTTATTCAGTCCTATTTGGCCTTAACAGGGGCTGAGTTTAAGGGAGGAAATGGGAAGGCCTCTGGGTCACAAGCTGCTCCCATGGCCTCCTTAAGCCTGCTCAATCCTTCTCTCCCCAGGCAGCATGAAATCGTGCTGCTGAAACTCAGTGACAAAATGGTCTTTTGGAGGTGCATTTAGAGGGGAAAGCTGAAGTAGTTTGCCTCCCAGGAGCCTCCTCTACCAGTCCCTCCCTTATTCTTAGAAGATTAATAGAGCACAAATGAGGCTCGCTGATCACTCACAGAACATGAATTGTACCTGAACAATTATAGCCAGAGTGTAATCACAGTGCAAATGACATATAATTGTAATCATTCAGAGGTGGGCAACCTGTGGGCTGCAAATGCCCCCTATACTCCAAGATCGTACTGCCGAAATTCAGCAGCAATGTGGCCAGTGTTAGGCAATACAATTTTCTTTTCCTTTTTCCAAGGATAAAGGTGAGATTGGATTCACTAATTACAACAGGGATTGCAAATGTCCCTCTACACTGAAAGTATAACATATGGGATAGACACTTGCACAACTCCCCTTCATTCTAATAAAAAATGTGAAAAGAAGTCCATTTTCTTTTTGAGCTTGGCTACGTGATCCAAGAATTCCAAAAGACTAGCTCAAAGGCACCCAAAAACAGTAACAAAAAAAAAAGATACCACCATCTACATCTGAGATACAATGGGTGCCAAACTAACATTCTTTTGGAAAATCTGTTAACTCTGTTAATCATTTGCAATAACATATGGAAAATAAAAACAGATCCTGTTTAAGATTTTAAATAAAAATAATCAAAGATAATCCTTAAAATTAGGCTTCAGATTAGTCTCTTCAAAGGATGCAGTTCAACTAAAAACATCTGGCATTATTATATGGAGAGACAGATCTTTTCTAACTTTGGAAATGAGATTAGTACAGTAAATCATTCATTTGTAAGTGTCCAAGTAATTTCTAATTATTTTATCTGGGTCATGGATAATCCTCTTTTACTAGCCTCCCACAATGACATCAGAGAATCACTGCTTAAGCGATTATCCTGTTATTTTCAGCAGTTACTGATAACCTGGATTTTTCATTTATACAAAACATTCCAGCTAAGTGGCTGAACAAATAAAAATCCAATGCAAAATTTGGTAAAAAAAATTCCACCCAAAATATTTCTGCCTCCAAAATTAAAAATAAATAAAATAGCAAATAATAGATAAAAGAAAAATACTAAATATTTTATTCATTTTAACTAAAAAATTATTTGTATAAACTATATTAAACGATTGCATAATATATTAAATGCATGTTTAACGTGTTAAATTATCATTAACTTCAGATTAATTTCAGTTAACTTATTATTGTTAACTTCAGATAACTCACGCTCTGATGGTGTGTGAAAGAACAGGGGAAGCTAAATATACAGATTTATATTCATAAAAACAATTCATCAGATAAGTGATTAGAACCACACTGATAAGCTTCATACGGTTGTGGAAGTAAGTATAGTAGGAAATTACTATCCTAGTAACAGCTCTTTAAGTCATGTAAAATCAAAAACAAATGAACTCATTTTAAATTTCTCACTGCTATAAGATGACAATTGAGAAATGATCCAGTCACTCCTTCAGCAAGACACTGGATACATACAGTACAGGTCAAAGAAGCTTAACAATACCAATACCAATCATAAGAAATATACAAATAGCTCATGGACACAGCTACTGCCAGAACCAAGTTCAGAACACAACTAGTGATCCCAAGTGGTGTCTCGGGGTGATCACTGTTTTATAAACATGGTGAGAACAGCCAGAAAGCTTCCTACAAGCAACAGGTATGTGATTAACAGGAAAAGGCGGGTTCCTTTCAAACCCAAACCCCCAAAACGTGTTGGTTTTGTTCCTTCCACACAAGTCTTTTAATATGAACTAGAAATAGCAATAAAATGAGGGCTCCTTGTAGCAATGAATCAAGTAATTTTTTCCATTAAAATCTACGATACCTTCTCACTGGCAAACAGTGAAAAAAAATGCCTTTTTTAGCAAAAGTTATGGAGCAAAGAAGGGAGGGAGACTTCTTTAGGTAATGCTTTAAAGTGTTACAAGATTGAAGTTTCATTCTAATGCACCTAAAGAAATCAGGAGTACAGAATTTCTGGACTTTGGATTCAGGCTAACGGTAGGTGGTAGCTAGCCATAAAGCATCTTCAGTTCCTCACATAGCCCAAACTCCCTTTTTTCCCTTCTTAGAAGTGCATCTAGAAGATCTGCAGAGTCCCCATAATGAGGTCAGGATCTCCCCTCTTTGCTAAACTTCCTTTATTCCGTAGGGCAGGGCTTTCCAAAGTTTTTCCCGCGGCGACACACCAACCAGCGTTGCTGTGTCGCCACAGGAAAACCCGGAAGCGCTGATGATGATCAGCGCTTCCGGGTTGTGTGGCGACACACCAGACTGTGTGTGGCGACACACTTTTGTGTCGTGACACAGAGTTTGGAAAGCTCTGCCGTAGGGCTTCTGAGTGCGCGTAAAGCACCTGTTAGCAACTTCTTCAACCAAAATGGCTTTTTCTCAGAAACCTCTGTGGTTGCCAAGGGCAGCTGTATAGTCCTAGGAAAGACCGAATTCATTTAAGGAGTTGTGGTCTGAATGCCCCTGCCTATTCCAAAGACCTGTGTCCCTTTGAATCTCAAATATTGCCCAGCCATAACAAGCATAACTGCTGTAGTTACTTTCATCTTCTACCTACTGGTTCTGACTAGTTTCCAAACAAGATTTCTTTGGAAAGGACTAGGACTAGGGCATGCAATTCAGATCACATACTGTAGATTCTTCTACTTTTTTTCAACAAGTCCTGCTGAACCAGGTAATCTTTAGGTAGACAATTATAATTCTCTCTATTAGGGAACAAGTTCCACATCTTTAACAGGGCTTCATAGGTTTGGAGTTATCACAGGCCAAAAATCTTACACATGTACTTCTTTATTAGAACTAGAAATGGCTACAAAGATTAAGGAACCTCAGCAGATATCTATATGAAATTGGTAAGTACAAGTTAAAGGAAACACACTCAAGATATAAGATCAATTAAAAAGTAGCTGTATTCATGACATGGAATGCTGGTATTGGTATTAGCTTGACCACCCTGATACTTGATCAGCTGATTGTTTTTTTAATTATATTATTCTATGATCTTTGAGGGGGCGTGGTGGCTCAGCGGGTAAGACGCCAGGCTTGTCGACCGGAAGATCGCAAGTTCGGAGGTTCGAATCCCTAGCCCTGCGTGCGGAGTGAGCTCCCGCACTCGCCCCAGCTCTTGCCAACCTAGCAATTCGAAAGCATGCAAATGCAAGTAGATTAATAGGTACCACTTCAGTGGGAAGGTAACAGCATTCCATGCGCGTCATGCCGGCCACATGACCACAGAAGCATCTTCGGACAACGCTGGCTCTCCGGCTAACAAACGGAGATGAGCACCGGCCCCTAGAGTCGGACACAACTGCACAAATGTGCGGGGGGAACCTTTACCTTTTTATGATCTTTGAGTTATATTATTCCAGTGACCCATTTCTCATACTGTAAATTGAAAATCAACCCAATTGTGAGTAAATCCAATCTAACATTCAATTAGACTTGACGCCTACGAGATCTTCCTATTTTCTTAAAGCTGCACACAACTCCACAATCAATTAATATGCATTTCTTTAATTTAAAAATGTGTAATATTTATCATATCTGTATCCTGCATGCCCTGGCAAAGTCAGACTAGTTAAAGCCAGTTTCTGATAGTAAGTCTGGAAGACATCAGAGGGTTACAATTTGGTAGGTGTTATACTGACATAAGGATGCTAATCTTCTGGCCATCAAATGCCAGTCTACCAAAAAAGCCACATATTTTATTGTTTCATTTGTATCTAAAGGGTAATTTCCAAAATGTGATTCTGGAAATTTGTGCTTAATTCCATAATATTTATGCTGCAGAGTCTCAGAGAACTGTATCCTACCTCCCAGTCCTGTTTGCTTAAATACATTCATGAAATCACTGAGACCATCTATGGTAGTGATTGTCGAACCATGGGTTACAACCTCCTGAGATAGTAAACAAATTTAACAGGGGTTATTCTTGCTTCTGCTGGATGCAGGAGACCTTCTCCAATTGCTGATGCTGGATTTAGCTGTGCACCAACAGCAATGGCTCCTGCAAGAACTGCAACTGAGTCTGGGTGCTGGCTAAGGTGACTTGGCCAGGGTCAAGGTATTCCTGCCTAGTCTCACTTCCCCCCCCCCCACTTCTTCATTGGCTTCTTCCTAGAGGGCATCAAATTGGATCTTGGTGCTGAACCTGACTGCCTGTTCCAGGCAGCCCAAGTGTGCTGTCTTCCCAATGAAAGGCATTGTCCTCCTGCACAAAGTGAAGAGGTGCAGTACTTGGGCTGCCTGGAGTGGGCTAAAAAATTCAAGGCCAAGGCCCCTGAAGACCACCTTTAGAAGAGGGGAAAGACGAGACTGCTGGTTGGCTCATCAGCAGGAAAAGAAAGCCTTGTTCTCTGGGAAAGCCAGCTTGCTCAGGCCACAGGTGGTCATAGCAAGCCACCCAAGAATTACCTTTGGCAATCAAGCTGAGATAGGCAAAGCCTGGCTCAGAGGCTTCCCAGAGACTAGTCCATCAAGCAGATGCTGGACAAAGCTGCTGTTCATGCAGGTCTTCCCCTCCAGTGGCTAGCTTTCCTAGAATGGTTTCCCCAGAATAGGGCACAAGGCTGAGTCCTGCTTCATAAGGTGGAACGTGGGCCAAGCTGCTTCATAATACAGCAGTGATAATGAAGGCAATATAAAGTGCCACTGCTGAAAACCTCCTTGATCAGCTCTGATTGTGCTAGTTATCCCTGTCCACTTCTCTCTCTTTCCTTTCCTGAAAAATCCAAGCAGAAGTTGAAAGGCTCAGAGTCCCCATCCTGCTACTCCAGAGTTGGGGACTATGGGTAGAATCTGTACCCTATGCCTCCTGAATCATTTCACTTAAAATTTGGCAGCATGTCACTAAGGAGAGATTAACCAAGAAAGAAAGAAAGAAAGAAAGAAAGAAAGAAAGAAAGAAAGAAAGAAAGAAAGAAAGAAAGAAAGAAAGAAAGAAAGAAAGAAAGAAAGAAAGAAAGAAAGAAAGAAAGAAGAGAGGGAGGGAGGGAGGGAGGCAGGCAGGCAGGCAGGCAGGCTCAGGGCCATGATCTAGTATGATGGTGGGCCCCCCAAAATAAATCCAAAAACAGTCACCTTGGGAAGAGGAGGAAAGTTAGACTAGACAAGAAAGCCTCAATCCTGCCTGGGTCACTTGGGTGGCACTCAGGAACAGGTTGGGTTTATTTCAGGAACTGCTGCTGGAAGTGTAAAAGTCATACTGGAGAGTCCCAGGTACTACTTCTGAAAACAGTCCAGTTTTGGGTATGCTAGACTGGCTTGAAAAAAACAGCTGGAATGCTGAAAGACCACACTCCCATTCTGACTGGAAAAAGTGATAGAGTGGGAACCGTATTAGAGCACAATGAAAAAGTTTTATTTGGGGGGAGGGTGCACACAAGTTAATGGCCACCAAATTTGAGATCTTCTGATCTAGGGACTTACGATTATACCTTCAGCATAAAAAAGGTAAAGGTTCCCCCCGCACATTTGTGCAGTCGTGTCCGACTCCAGGGGCTAGTGCTCATCTCCGTTTGTTAACCAAAGAGCCAGCGTTGTCCGAAGACGCTTCCAAGGTCATGTGGCTGCATGACGCGTGTGGAATGCTGTTACCTACCCACCAAAGTGGTCCCTATTAATCTACTTGCATTTGCATGCTTTCAAATTGCTAGGTTGGCAAGAACTGGGGCGAGTGCGGGAGCTCACTCCGTCACGCGAGGCTAAGGATTTGAACCTCCGAACTTGTGATCTTCCGATCGACAAGCCTGGCGTCTTACCCGCTGAGCCACCACGCTGTGATGACCCTATACCTTCAGCATAGCCAACTATTTATCCTATTTATCCATCAAACTCTTAAGAGGCACTGAAAGATCTACACTGGTTCTTGGCCACATATAATGGACTGGAGAAATGCTAATAAACTGAGATTAAATCATGACAAGACAGTTACTGTTACTAGGTAGTTAATTTGAGTTGAGCTGTGTCCATCCTGTCCTGCAAGGGGATGCAGCTTCGTGAAAGACTTGGCTCTTAATTTAAAAGTGCTCATGATCCATAATTATCATTAGGAGTACAAATGCCCCTATTGGTTAGTATGGCTTCTTCTAGCATACAGTAAGCCTCTGTGCCGGCTACAACCTTAATTAGACAGGGATCAGCTTGCTTCAATAATATATCCTCTGGGAAACTCTCATTTGAATTACTATTAATACAGGGCTGCCTCTGAAAATGGTCCAGAAACTTCAGTCAAATGATAATATAGTTCTGAGACTGGTAGCTGGAACCCAGCACTATGAACATACTGTATTTATATAAATCCCTGAGTTTTTCTTTTGGCACCTGTATCAAGGGAGGCATGATAGTTGCAAGCAAAAGGAGCTTTTTAATAGTAGCACCCAGTTACACAGTGTGAGCTCAGAAACACGGTCTTCCATCTAGTTTCAGCAACTTATCGTTACCTTTTTATTTTTCTAAGGCATTTGTTACAGCTTTTAAATTAGTCTTAAGCTTGGTGATTTTTCTTTCATACTGTTCATTTCAATTTTATTAAATTAAATCAGAACCGTCTCATAAGCTCAAATCAGGTTCAGGTTCTTCATGTACATTACAGCATATAGTTTTATTCCTTAGAATGGCCATTTAAGTCAAGTCAAGAATTTTACTGGTTATATTGTAGAGTCACACTTTGTGATTTCATGGCAGAGGCAAGATTCAAAATTTCTCTAGATCTAAATCACTATTTCTCTCTCTAACTGGTCTTCTAATATAAAGCTAACATAAATATTAGATTTAAAATAATACTACAGTAAAATAAATGCATAGATGCTTTTCATGGATATTTGGATTATGAATTCAAGTAGTAAAATACACCAACAAATTGTAATTAATGCAGCTTCCAATGAACATCAGGCATGAGGTGGTGGGAGAGGGCTTTAACTTTCCTCTCGTCCCAGCAGCTATTTTTCCACAAGTATTGCAGTTCTTCTCCAAATAATGTGCTGGGCAATCGATGGCTCCATTTGCTATTTTCCAAAATGCAGTAAATCCAGGACCCAATTCCTGCTAGAGTGTCTGGTTGCATATCCTAAGTCTTCAAATCTGCCTGCTTCCCCTCTGCTTTTATTATTTTACATTCTTTTAAATTCCTGGCAAATAATTTTTTAAAGAATTTTTATTAAAGAATTTTTTAACAAAATGTGTACTAAAAATACAAATTTTAGAAAAGAAATAAAGAAAATAAAGAAAAATAGGGAATAGATAATATAGAAAAGAGGAAAGAGGGAAAAAGAGGGGAAAAAGAAAAGATTATACAGAAGCGGCTTCCGATCTTCTTAGCGGTGGTTATAAATGCATTTATATTTTACCCTCTCTAAGATTACATCATAACCCTTCTTTCCATAGTCTACCCTTACTAATTGTCAAACCCATAAATCACAAGTTCATTTTTTTCTTTCTTCAACAAAAAGTCCATAAGAGATTTCCAGTCACTAATAAATGTAGTTATTGTCCTTTCCCTAATCAGAGAAGTCCATTTTGCCATCTCTGCTAATTCCATCATCTTCACCAACCATTCCTCCATTGTGGATATTTCAGTCTTTCCATTTTTGTGCATATAATAGTCTCGCAGCAGCTATCATATACAAAACAATGTTCCATAACTCTTTTCTAATTGTCTATCCATTAGTCCCAGCATTCCTGGCAGATAATTGTAGAATGTTATTAATTTAACAGTATGGTTTTCCCAGCTGTAAGAAATAGCTGTGAAAGCTGGATCATCAGAAAGGCTGAATGAAGAAAGACTGTTATCTATAAAACTGCACTGCTGGAAAAAATTTTGCTGAGAATACCTTGGACCACAAGAAGAACAAATTGTTCAGTACTAGATCAAATAAAACTAGACTGCTTCTGGGAAACACTTACAATGAAGCAAAAACTTAAATATTGTAGACACATCATGTGAAAGCAAGAGTCATTAGAGAAGACCCTGATGCTTGGAAAAGTGAAAGGCCAATACAAGACAAGATGTTTAGATACTATCACAACACAAGTAGGAGCTTACAAGAACTCAAAAGAAGCAGCTATTGACAGACAAATCTGGCAAATCAATAAGCTGTGGGTCACAAAGTGTTGGAAGCAACTGAACAGCTGAAGAACAACAACAGATTATATACTTTTAGCACTACATAAATATATGCATAAAAATATTTCAAAGGAATCAAACACTTACATTAAATACACCAATTAGCTGAGTATAAAAGAGTCCAGTCATTCCAACTAATATAATTAAACCCATAAATGTTGATATTCTTGTTAGGGCAAGCTCATGTCTAAACACAAAGACATCCTGTAAAAGAAAATATAAAAGTTAAATATTGTTTTTCTGATAAACAGGAAATGTACAAAGCTATTCCACATTACAAAATTGCATCTTCTTTGGCCAATCTGTGGCTTGTTCCCTCCTCCCACTTCTTTTTTGCTACACGTACTTTTTACCACTGCCGATTGGTTACTACAGGAGTCAGCAATGCAGTCCCTGAACCTCTCCTAGCTAGTACCCACTTGCATTCTTTAAAAATACAAATTGACCAAAAACTATTGAGATAACTAAGTCTTGCAAGAACTCTTGTGTTCCCCCATGAAGGCTTATGAAATTTTGACATCTGTAATGACTTCTGATAATTACCAACCAATCTGTATGTTGTACACAATTCCTTTCTAGAGAGATCTTGCAATAATAATACTCCTCCTACTGGACAAACAACTGCAGTATCTGCAGTCTTTCAAATGAAATGTATATTATTTCATTCCTTAGTTTTATGAAATACTTCTATGCTGTAGTTTGTCATTCCAGCAGATTGTGCAAATAACAATCAGTTCTGCCAAACTAACATTTCTTAGTTCATAAATATAACAAAAGTCTTTATAGTACACAAGGTATTGAATGTAATATTGACATATTGAAGTTAATTTTTAATGTTTATACATTAAAAAAAACATACTAAATGGTTTTACAGTTTTGATCTTGCTGAAGTTCGTTATAAACAAATGCTTCTGAGTCACTGTCCAGTATATATTACTTTTATTTAGATTTTAAAATCTGAGAAAAACAGGTAATCAATGGTTTGATACTACAATCTGCAATGCAACTTAATGAACAGAGTTGTGACAATTGTTGCATGATGGAGAAATTGTGGCTATGATGCATCACAGAAAAGCTGGACTAGCCCTGTAATTAATCAGGAATGTAATAATGCTTCAGACCACTGAGTTTAAAGAGAATGAAAGATGACAAGGCATCTATTTCTGCAGTCAACACTGTGTATGATGTATTGACTATACTGAATTTTTGTCTTGATAAAACAGGTTTTCCTTACTATTTCTGTTCCTTGTTGCCAAAGGGCAGAATAAAGAATTGGATGGTACAGTTATGGAGAACATCAAAATCTCAACTCCATAAATTAAAAATCAGCCTAAAGTTTAGCTGACATTACAGCTGACCTCATTTAGTGACTACAATGGGGACCGGCAACTTGGTCATTAAGCGAAGTGGTCGCTAAGTGAAATATCATGATTTTACTATCTTATTTCAGCCTTCCTTTGCTTTACAGACCTGCAAAGGTCGTAAGCGCAAGGACTGGTCACAAAATTACTTTTTCATCACCATCATAACTGCCAGCAGTCGCTAAATGAGGAAGTCACTAAACAAGGACTACCTGGTATTTCTGAAGCTGAATTCCTAAAGTCTATTTTCTCTTTTCTTTTACCCTCTCACTGCCTCCCTCTCCTCTCTTGCAGCTCCCTCAAGGCATCCTTTCAACCCTCTCCACCCACTCACTTTTTTCTCTGTTGGCTTGCTCCCTTCCCATTTCCCTCTACCACCTTCCCTTCCATCTTTCCAGGGGTCAGAAAACTATTTTTGTAAAGGCCCAGATCCTGCCCCACCTCTCTTGGCTTGGCTGGCAGGCCTGCAGCCCAAGGAGCATGGCAGCCATTGGATGGCATTGGCTTCCCAGCAAGGAGGCCGCTGATAGGCTGCCATTGCTGCCCAGGACCCGACCTTCACCCTGGGAGCTCAGCTGAGACTCACACCTGGCAATATGCCACCTATCCATTCTTAACTCATGGGCTGCATAAAAACAGGTGGCAGGCTGGATTTGGCCCACAGGGCATAGTTTGACAATCCCTGCTCTAGACCATCATATAATCCCCACGGACTCTTCTCCTGTCCTCTGAAGTCCCCACCAGATTTGGGAGTGTAGTGGTAGAGCTCAATCAGTAGAGGGAAGTAAGATAGTGAACCCCCCACTCCAAAAACAACTATTTCAATTATCAAAATATGTTAAGATGCAATTTTTATCCTATTCTGGCAAGCAGAAAATTCTCTTACCCCATTAACTTTTTTTAGTGGTTCAAAGTAGTAATAGTGGCAGAAATCAAGTAGCAGTGTGTAAGAACTCAGAAGTTCTGTGTAGAAGCATAACTGCAAAAACAGCCAATGATTATCTTCACCAACACAGTTATTAATCCTGCAGAAAACAGTGTAAACACAGGGATAGGAATGTCAAAGGTTCCTAACATTTAACACTAAAGCAGGTGCTTCAAGAAACCTAGCGACCTCTAAGGGTAGAAGCATGTTTCCCATAGTGACTGAAAGAGTTGGGGCAACAGAAAAACATTTACCATTACTTTCCTTTGCATTTCTGCTTCTTCTCTTGCCTTCATCAGTTAAATTTGTACCGGTCCTGTCCTACCAGCTATCATAACCTTTTACAAAGATAAAGTAGTTCATGGTATACAGGGAATTTTTATGAAGTCATATCTTCCCGCTCTTGAATGAATATCTTTATTGTAATAAGGTCAGAGGATGATTAGATACTTACTAGTCTTATATTTCAAACATCACAATCAACATATAGGCCCAGTCCAGCATTTTGGCTTATTATACCAGCATTAGGAGCATCCATGGGGAGGGGGAGGGGTATCAAAAAGGTCAAAATGGTGCATGCAACCATGTGACTGAAATCCCACCCCTTTGTATGTGTGTGTGACTTCAACTGCACAGTTCTAACAGTCTTGACTTTTTTTGACAACCCCCTCCCGATCATGATATAAAAAAGTATTTTGCCCTGGCACATCACCTCTTGTTTGTTTGTTTGTTTGTTTGTTTGTTTTTCCTGTGTGGTGTGCAGCAGTGAAACCTATAAGTTTCTTGTGTTACTTAAACCTGGGAAATTAGATTACCAGGTTTATATAATGCCCTTATATAAATCAATGGTGCAGTCGCATCTGGAATATCGTGTGAAGTTCTGGCTGCTGCTCCTCAAAAAGGATATAGTGGAACTACAGAAGGTTCAGAAGAGAGCAACTATGATGATCAAAGGGCTGGAGCAGCTTCCACAGGGGGAAAGATTGTGACACTTGGGGCTTTTTAGGCTAGAAAGAAGGCAAACGAGAGGGGACATGATTGAGGTGTACAAAATTATGCATGGCATGGATAATGTGAATAGGAGAAGCTATATTCATTTCCCCAAAATATTAGAACCAGAGGTCTCCCAATGAAATTGAACATTGGAAGAATCAGGATAGACAAAAGGAAATACTTCTTATTCAGGTGGCCTTTGAAGGCCATCTGCTGGAAGACTAGTAGGCTTCCTTGGCCGTTGGTTGGCCACTGTGAGATCAGACCGTTGGACTAGATTGGCCAGGGCATGGCACTGCTTATGTTCTTAAGAACATGCCAGGAATCTGAAGACCATGACAACAATGTTTGAATACCTTGTTTCCTTTTAAAATAAGTGTACACCAACTATATCACTAAAATTAAGAGGTTCCCACTCACAGTATATCAGTATATGATTACATTACTGAGTTCCTGTATGTGTGCATGTTTATTCCAATATATGACAAATTTAACTATTATGTAATTCTTTTCCCTTGGTCTTGACCTCCACAAATATATAACAATATACAAATATGATTATGTATATATACGTAGAATAATTTTCTTTAACACTGAAAAATGAAGTTTATCTAACATATCAGTGCTTTAGAAACATAAAACATTATAATCTTTCTGCTACTACATTTTAGTACAATTGTTGCATTTTTATAGTAATTTTATTAAAATTACAATTGCAACAATACAAACTAATACAAACTAAAAAAATAAAAAATAGAAGGTGCAGAGAAGAAAAAAGAAAAATATAAAAGAAAGAAAAAAATAAGAATATAGTAAAGAAAAATAAAAGAAATACAGTATATAAAGAAATGACTTGCCCCTTCATCACAACAAGTATAAACCTTTTAGTAACTTATCACCTTCTCTTATATATATAGTATATCTTGGCGGGAATAGCCCCGCCAGGCATTAGAAGGAGTGTGGCACAAGGCGTGGAATATGGAAAGGTGTTACACAATCTGGCACACCCATTATTTGAACGAGTACCTCCTACAAAAAGACTGAAGTCAAGAAGGAGCTTCTTAGACTGCGCTGAGGAGACTGGTATTACACCTCAAACAGAACAATTAAAAAGATGGAAATCTCAAGCAAAACATCTTCACAATTGGATAGAACCGCTTGAGAAGCTGCCCGGAGGTTCGGAGGAGGAGTGGACAGTTTGGAGATATTTAAACAGATTGCGCGCTGGTTTGGCCAGAACTAAAGATAATATGGAAAAATGGGGGCTTCTCCCTGAGGGCAAGGATACTTCCTGCGAATGCGGCAATATTCAAACAACTACCTGTCTTTTACAGTGCCCTTTGGGACCGACACGCACACAGGGTGACCTATTGGCCGGAAACACCTCTGCCATCAATGTGGCCCGGCATTGGGCTAGAGTTATATAAATTTTATATTTTTATTAAATGTTTTAACTTTTTAAATTTTAATTAATATTTTTCCCTTTTTTATTTCCTGCACTTCTGACACGAAACGAGATGAGACCTTCTCTTAAAATACAACAAATGATCCCTTCTTCCCATATCCCATCTCTTATCTATAAATAAATCCTTAAAGCCTCATCATTTCAGTCCGGATGTCAGCAAAAGTCCATTAAGGGTTACCAGAGATAACAACGTATCTATTTTAACCTTGATCAAATAGACCAACTTTGTATTATATACAGTTGCAATTGAAATTATTCAACCCCCATTGCAAATCAGGTTTATTGCCAAAATGTACAGACTTTCAGCTGTTTGCAATGGACAAATCAAACAAAAGCAATTGAAATAGCTCAACACAACAAATGCTTCAAGTGGTTTCCCCAAATTCAACTGAAAATGCAACTGATAATGACTTCTCCAGTCTCAAAATTATTCAACCCCCTGAATAGAATCCAACACAACAGCACACATACTGTACAGTATGCAAAACAGGTGTTGTCTCAAGCACACCTGATGCAACTAATCAAGGGCCTCATTAGTTGCACCAGGTGTACCTGAGCTGGAACACATGAAATACCTGAACTGGCTAGGGGTTTTAGTGTCACATTTGACTGCATGTTAGAAATATGGCTAAGTCAAAAGAATGGTCCAAAAAGGTAAGAGAAGAGATCATCGCCCTTCACAAACAAGGAACAGGATACAAAAAGATAGCGAAGGCACTGAATGTTCCTAGAGACACCACTGGAAGCATAGTTCGCAAGTTCAAAGTTAAAGGAACAGTGGTTACACTACCTGGACGGGGCAGAAAAAGGAAGCTGTCAATGGCTGCAATCAGATTTCTGAGAAGGCAGGTTGAGAGAAACCCTTGAGTGACTGCAAAAGACCTGCAGCAAGACTTGGTGGCAACAGGCACTGAGGTTTCAGTGAGCACAGTAAGGCGCGTACTAAACACAGAAGGTGTCCATGCCACAACTCCAAGACGTACACCACTACTGATCCAAAAGGACAAGAAACGTCGGCTCCAATATGCTCACAATCATATAAATAAGCCACAGAAGTTTTGGGATTCTGTTCTGTGGAGCGATGAAACAAAACTGGAACTTTTCAGCCCGATGGATCAGCGGTATGTGTGGAGGAAGAAGAATGAAGCATACGCTGAAAAGAACATTCCGCCTACAGTTAAGCATGGTGGTGGCTCGGTGATGCTCTGGGGCTGCTTTGCATCCTCTGGCACTGGAAACCTGCAGCATGTGGAAGGCAAGATAGATTCACTGAAGTATCAGGAAATCCTAGGAGAAAACGTCATGCCATCTGTAAGGAAGCTGAAGCTTGCGTGTCATTGGACCTTCCAACAGGACAATGATCCCAAGAATACCTCAAATTCCACTAAAGCTTGGATGTAGAAGAAGTCCTGGAAGATTCTACAGTGGCCATCACAGTCACTTGACTTGAACCCCATAGAAAATCTCTGGTGGGATTTGAAGAAGGCGGTTGCAGCACCCAAACCCAAGAATATTACTGAACTGGAGGCCATTGCTCATGAGGAATGGGCTATGATTCCTCAGGAACGCTGCCAGAAGCTGGTGTCTGGCTATGCACCTCGTTTGCAGCAAGTCATAACAGCAAAAGGGTGCTCTACTGAGTACTGAAGACGCTTGCCATGAAGGGGTTGAATAATTTTGAGACTGGAGAAGTCATTATCAGTTGCATTTTCAGTTGAATTTGGGGAAACCACTTGAAGCATTTGTTGTGTTGAGCTATTTCAATTGCTTTTGTTTGATTTGTTCATTGCAAACAGCTGAAAGTCTGTAAATTTTGACAATAAACCTGATTTGCAATGGGGGTTGAATAATTTCAATTGCAACTGTATCTTGATCTTTAATCCCTTCAAATAATGTCCTACAACTTGATTTCTTTTCATTTTTTCTTTGTCCCTTCTCACAAAATTCTTCAAAGCTCTAACAAGCCTCTTTTTTAAATCCAATTTAGGAAAATTATCCTGGTCACTCTCTTGGTTTGTTATTTGTGTTTTAATTATTTTAATTATTAAGACATCAGCCGGTTTCATTTGTATGTCAAGGGTAGCATCATTTTCTGTATCATTCTTATAGCCTGTCATTTTTAAATCCACTCAGATCAGTCTCAATCTTGTCAGGTAAAACTTGTTCCTCTTCCATAACATCTTTTAGACACAGTCTGTCTATAGAGGCAGACACTCTTAAAATTAACTTCTGGGTCCATTGTTCAAAAATATCCTTCAATATAGCCAATGTTAAAATATTTTGCTCCATTCTGTATCAGTAAGTCAAATTTAAGTTTTCTTCTCCTTTAATTGTAATCTTCAGTTCCTTTAATGTTCCCTCTAGTGTCCAACCTTCGAAGTCCCATCCTATCATGTTTTTTTTAAAGAATTCAAAACAAAAGCATTTTTCCACAGGAAGGATTCTTTATAATTAATTCCAAAATCTTATTTCAAATTTATCTGGACCCTTAGTCTATTTGTAACTTTCTAAAATCAAAGTTCTAATCACCCTTTCGCTGTTAATTCCAGAAAAAAAAATTAAGTCCTTAAACTTGTATTTAAAACTTCTTTCACTAAGGTTTGAAGGAAAACTCACCCGGTGTTTTCAGACTTGTCCACCCAAAGGTTCCTAGTAGCTGAAAAGCAGTTAACAAGCAATTTCCTGAAGCGATTAGAAAAGGAAGTATGCGAACCCAGTGTCCTTAAAGGCGCCGACCGCAGTTTGAGCAAGATGGCTATTCTCTCATCTCCCAGAGCTCTAAACATGCCAGAGACTGCTGTCTTGCGATCTCCTCAGAAGGAGCAACTGTCTGGGGCACTTGTGGGTGATCTCCAGTCCTCTCCTTGTCTGGAGAGGAATTACGAAGAGCCGGTCTACTTGCTGGCTCTTCATTGTGCTGCGGCTGTCGGCTCTACTTTTAGCGGAGTGAGACTTCAGTTCACTTGTTCAGTTCAATGGAAGTCCCGGTTGTTGCATTTGTAAGGTTAAGAATTTTTTTTGCTTCTGAACTATTTTTGAAATATAATAGTAATGTTCCTTGGTTTTACAGTGCCGCATTAATATTCCAGCTTTCATTTTTAAAAACAAAATTAGTATTTCAAAGTTCAATATCACTTTTGGTTCCTGAACGTTATCATGCTATCAGAATAATGAAGTACGTAATTATTAGAAAAGCATATTGAGTCACTGTAATTAAATTAGAAATTAAAAAAGATGAAATTAGATGACATGCTAGACTCATCTTACCACGGACAGTGATGATCCATTCTCCTAACACAGTGCCCACATCGACTGCAGTGGTGGGAACGCTTTGGTCTCATCATATGGCATTTATTACATAATTCCCAAAAGTCTTTTTCTAAAGAGAGAAACAAAGACAACATTAACAGAAACACGCTACCAGAACTGTTGCTAAGTTCTTGTTTCTCTTCAAGAACAATCACAGACTTTCTGACTTTGTGAATACTGATATTGAGGATTTTAGAGGAAAGCATGTAAAAAATGTCCCTTACTCCAATCAGTCAAAACTACTGAATTTTCCCATGTAGGGACTGAAACTGGGGTCATGGGCCAAAATAAAAATACGTTGAGGATAATATCCTCAGAATTTAATGTAAATCTTTAGGACTTGTATATATTCTATTCAAATTCAAATAAATTTAGGTACATTTAACTGCTTCCAATATCTACCTGTGCAGATATTTTAAAATTAATTTTATTTCTAACGATGCATTTAATTCCACAAAAACCTTTGGATACAAGATATGATACTCATATTTGCTTTATGCAACAAACAGCATGGTTTTATTTTTATATCTGAGCACACTAAAAATAATGTTAAAGCTAAGGTATTTCTGAAACAGAAACGCAATCAAACAAAATGACACTGACATGGTCAAATGCTTCTTATATGTGTATTAAACATAGAGCTTCCATAAAATTACAAAGTTTATAGTGAATAATCCATTATTTAATTTGTTTATATAGACTTGATTTTAAGTTTTCTGAGAGCTGCCATATTTCTCATCTTGGTGAAAAATGACATACTTGCACATTGGCAGTATGGAAATCTAATATTCAAGATCATTAAACTAGCAATAATGCCAGATGGGAAACTGATTTTCAGTCTGTTCTCATAAAGCCAATGTCACAAAGGTGTTACTCTTTAATAAGAGAGTTACCATTAACAGAAGGCAAGTTCCACAATGTAATTTAAAAGCAGGGAATAAACGCATCTGACCATATAAGTATGTATAATACTAAAGAAGCAAAGGGGTGTCTTTGCTTCTGTAGTATTGGATATGCTTGCATTTCTCAAAAATAAAACCCCTACCCAGTTTATATTAACATAAAACAACAAAATCAACAACATAATCTAAGCTTCTTCTGCTTCTCGTGCTATAAACACACGGGAGTCTCTGTACGCACTTATAATCTTTATTATGACATACTGCCTCTTCTGTTTAATGTTGCTTCAACACTTGACTCAAGGGCCTCTTAGCTAGGGACCTCTGTCCTAATTCTGTCTTTTCATTCAGGGCACCAAATGAATTGTCCATAGCCATGAGTGTCCACTGTTGCCAATAGAAGCTTTTTCAGAGGGGGAAGAATTAACCACCCCTCCCCATTTTCTGTGCCCCCCACCCCACCCCAAACCATCTTCCAATCATCTAGCAATGATGCTTCCACTGCCTTGTAGCAAGGCAAGTTTCAAAGAAGGAATGGTTAACTCTCTCTTTCCCATGTGCTGGGACATTCAGCCATCTTTACAACCTGGCATGGCGATTAAGCTTTAAAGACGTCTTCTCTTAAAGGTATGGTGGTTCTTGTGGGACAGGAGGACACTGTCCCTTTAGATGGTTGTCCTCTTTTTCAAGCTGATTCATGTCAGAAACCTACTGAACTCATCTAAAGTATTATAGCAAAATTCAAACTTGTGTGTACCTACTCTGCTGAGAGAAAAAGAATTGTATACATGCTCAGGCAGCATCTGCAATTCCAGGAATATTGAGGGGAAGAAAAGGTGCTAATCTTTTCTTCCAGTTCTAAACTATGAAAAAGAGTAGAAGGATGGCACAGACAGCACTCAAGTTGGCAACCAACCTTGCCAACACTGGAAGAAAGAGGAGGGGATGGGACTAAAAAGAAGCTAGGGAAACCGATCTGAACAGCCTTAGAATCTAATGGCACCTTGAAAAAAAATACATTTAAAGCATTTATTATTCTATAAGCCTCTTTTAGGAAAGCAAGTCAGGTGTATAAACTATGTGAACACTGGATATTATACTTCAAAGTCCCATCCTATCATGTTTTTTTTTACTTCAAAACCTGTCCAGACTCTACAAATACTAATGGTATCTGAAACGGTAGCTTTCAACCATATCATCCATTGCAATTTCAATCACTTCTTCTCATTTTCTCCATCTCTTCCCTCTTCCCTCTCTTTCGTACTTCAACTCATTCATCTTCCAACCATGATAGTCACTGAGCTGCTGGACTTCCTCCGCATCTTCTCTGTTCCTACAGACCACTGCAGCACACTGGAGTACGCACCCATTAACACTATCTTAAAAATTCTAACTTCCAGGACCATCCCCTCCAAGCCAAACTAATCCAAAGCATCCCAAATCCCATAGTAAAAAACCTAAGACTTAGAGATAGATACATTGTCAAGGCACCATCTTGAAAATTATATATTTATACTTCACCTTTGTTTATATAAAGGATCAATAAATCAAAACATAAAATATAAAAGGTAACAGTAAAATCAATGCAATTAAACGAAAAACCAAACATTAAAATCAACATCATTGAGCTAATTTTCCATTTTAAAAGTCTAACCAAAAAGAAGCATTTTTATAATTTTCCTAATACAGGCTGCGGGTGGTGGTAAATGCCAGATAATTGAACTTCTGGCAAGGGTGGCATACTCAGAAAGGCCATACCTACTTATCTAAGTAAACAGGAACGGTTAGGGTTCGGATAGGTGGTGCCTCCAGTAATCAGCCTCTAATTTATTTAAAGTTTTATAGGTCAGCATGTGCACCACAACTTGTGCCCAAGTGGAAACTGGCAACCAATGCAGAACTTGTGATACAGTTATTTTGTGAAACCTGTACTTAGCATTGATTAGGAATCTCACCATTGCGTTTTGCAAGAACTGCAATTTCTGGTAAAAGGTAAAGGTTCCCCCTGCACATTTGTGCAGTCATGTCCGACTCTAGGGGCCGGTGCTCATCTACGTTTGTTAGCTATCTATCTACAAAAGCCGACATCGACGCTGAAATTCAGCATCGCCTGAGCTCTGCGAGTGTAGCTTTCTCCCGAATGAAGCGTAGAGTGTTTGAGGATCGGGACATTCGCAGGGAGACCAAAATGCTTGTTTACAAAGCCATTGTACTACCAACGCTTCTGTACGCCTGTGAAACATGGACCCTCTACAAATGCCACCTCCAACTTCTTGAAAGATTCCATCAACGCTGCCTCCGAAAAATTCTGCAAATTACTTGGGAAGATAGGCGGACTAATGTTAGCGTATTAGAAGAAGCGAAAACCACCAGCATTGAAACAATGATCATCCAACATCAACTTCGCTGGACCGGCCATGTTGTTCGAATGCCTGACCATCGTCTTCCAAAGCAGCTGCTTTACTCCCAACTTAAGAATGGAAAACGGAATATTGGTGGACAGCAAAAGAGATTCAAAGATACTCTCAAAGCTAATTTTAAAAAAATGTAATATCAGCATTGAGAACTGGAAAGCCCTAACACATGAGCGTTTCAATTGGAGGTCAGCCTTTATTAACGGTGCTATGGACTTTGAAGAAGGACGAGTACAGGGCAAAAGGGAGAAAAGAGCTAAAAGGAAGGCACGTCAGGCAAACCCTCATCATGACCGTCTCCCACCCGGAAACCTATGCCCTCATTGTGGGAGGTTGTGCGGATCCAGAATTGGCCTTTATAGCCACTTACGGATCCACTGTTAAAATTTTACCTTTGGAAGACAATCTTACTCGGCTACGAGTGATCGCCAATGATGACGTTTGTTAGCCAAAGAGCCAGCATTGTCCGAAGACACTTCCACAGTCATGTGGATGGCATGACGCGCGCGGAACGCTGTTACCTTCCCACCAAAGTGGTACCTATTCATCTACTTGCATTTGCATGCTTTCGAATTGCTAGGTTGGCAACACTCCACACGCAGGGCTAGGGATTCGAACCTCTGAACTTGCGATCTTCCAATCGACAAGCCTGGCGTCTTACCTGCTGAGCCACCACGCCCCTGGCAATTTCTGGACACTACCCCAATCTAGTTTCTGGCACTGGTTATCCACCAAGGTGATCAAAGCGGTCAGTTCAGGTGTTGGACTAGATGCAGGGAGACCCAGCTTCTGGTTTTTCAGCTAGAGCTTACTAGGTGACTTTGAGTCAGTCACTCCCTCAGCCCAACCTACCTCACAGAGTTGTTGTGGGGGGGGGGAAACTGGAAGAGGAAGTACTATTTACATCACTTGGAATTCCTGGTGGAAAGGCAGGATGCAAATCTAATAAATAAATAAAATCCTACACAAAATGCCAAGTGGAATGGTTGCAGGTAATTTGTTTTATCCAAATACATCTGGAACTCAAAGCCACCATTATCTTTATCATCTTACTGAAAGACAATATTTAAGACTGGACTATCATTAGAAAGCTCTTCTGGATCAATGGATGTTTTATAACATCCTGTAACCAGGTGAGAATAAATCCCACACTGAAGGAGGTGTTGATCACCTCACTTAAGCATGGGGCCAGTCCCAACCTGGTTGATTTAGGCAAACATGTGGTGGTCTTCATCAGGTCCTTGGGATCTACAAGCTGTCTACAATGATAACATGGCAAGTAGTTGCCAAACGTATCTCCCTATGACTTGCTCCACCATTAAAGTTCAAATTGAGGTGTTACTAATCAACTTTGTCTGCAAAGAATAATGAAAATGGCTCCCTTTGCCCAACATCTTGATGAAGAAGATGCCAATACAAGAAGGAAAAGCACTGCTGGCCTGTTCTGTGCAGACACAGTGGACACAGAGTGGGATTGCCCTGGGTCCCTTCTGTGAAGCAGTGTCATCTAATGGGACTCAGGAGACATACTTTCTCTGGAACAGCATTCCCCCCAAGATGCAGATGACCCCAACCTTGTTAGCCTTTAGGAATGCCCTAAAAAGACCCGCTCTTCCCCCAAGTGCTGGGGCCAGGATGCTAAATAAACCCAATCTGTGTGTGTGAAAAATGTTGCTTTTAGTGGGCTTTGGTGCATTGTAGATTGCATATTGTTTCAGTGGTTTATTTCCCTTATACAGTAGTTCCGTTTAACTTTTGTTTGCGGGTTTCTATGTTGATTTTATTGTACTGTTAGAATTAGCCATATAAATTGGATATACAGTATGTATGTATGCATATTTGTATAAATTAATGAATCAATCAATCAATCCTCTTCATTACAGTCACTGCCATGGAACAGAATTTCCGATGGATTTGAAAAAATGGTTCCACTCCAAATTCAATCTAATCTGTCCCAACTGTTGTTCTTTTTGCGCTCCAAGTCTCCCTCCATCTCATTGCTTTAATTTCAGGGTTAACTAAACGGCTGACTGAACTCTGATAGAGGGAAGAAGGCTCTTAGATGTGATCTGTAGTTTGAATCATGTCAACTGGATTTCTATTTTCTCAGTGGAAACGTTTCACTCCTTATCCAAGGAGCTTCTTCAGTTCTTGGATAAGGAGCGAAACGTTTCCACTGAGAAAATAGAAATCCAGTTGACATGATTCAAACTACAGACAATTCCACCTGGATGACTGAGAACCTTCATAGACATCTTAGATGTGATAGCATCCTTGCCATCTATGTGTTACCTAAAAGGACTAAGATATACTTTCTGTTTTTTTCAAATATATGTACTACTTTTCTAGCCAAAGTTCAAAGTTGTTTACAACAGAAAATTAAGGCATCCTAAAATGCAAAAACAATCCAATGAATATGATTTTATTTGTGATCCATGAAACAAAAGTATCTAGGTCAATTGTTATAGGGTGTTTTGAAATGTTTTGGATTTTCTAATTTTTTTAAAACCTGATTTTATATTACTATTTCACACGGTTATTTTACTTTCTTGAGTATCAACATTTGACAGAAAACCAGGAGAGGGGGGGGAAGGAAGGAAGGAAGGAAGGAAGGAAGGAAGGAAGGAAGGAAGGAAGGAAGGAAGGAAGGAAGGAAGGAAGGAAGGAAATTATTGATAAATGTTACCATCACAGCTATACCACACTCCAAATCTTTTGACAGTCCCCTGAATAGAAATCAGGAGTAGGGAATTCTTGGCCCGCATGCAATTGCCCAGCCCAGCCTACTCCCCACAGCCTCATTTGCAAGATCCAATTTCAGCAATATGATTTCAAGGTATTTTCCAGGATCCCATAAGGCTCTTCATGCAGCTCTTTCTTGAAAGCAGCCAGTAATTCACTGGATGGTGTGTATGTATGTCAAGATGGATATACTGACTGAGGATATGAAAAGTTGCTGAGAGATTCAGAGGATCAATGGTATCAATTGCTTATAGACTTGGGTGACCAAGACAATTTCCATCATGAAACAGATCAAAACATGGATCAAGATTTTGGCCACGTGGCTCATTTAAAACACACAACTTCAGTCATGTTGATATAAGCTGTACCTGTAATTGGTATCTTTGGGCTTTCAGGTAATCTCCCTGGATCTGCTACTGAAGCTCTTAACAATGAAGCAATACAGAACAATGAAAATAGATAGTAACCTGAAAAACAGATACATTTCCATTGAGAAAACTTCAATTAGCAGGATTTGGGAATTTACTGAGAACAAGAATTGTATATACATTTCTGAAAGTTCAAAGCCAGTCTACCTCATGCTTGTTATGTAGAAGACAATATTAAAGGAGAAACATTACTCAACCATCAAACAGGTTCTCATTATTTAGATGTCTGCTCTATTTTCACATAAGAACTGGATAGAATGAAGAAAATAACGACAAACTTTACTTACATAGTATAGCAGCTGCAGATATATGTCCTTCTTCGTAGTGTGGAAAGAGGATAATTTTTGGAACAAAGAGAGTATTGTAAAGCCAGACCAAGATTAGCAGGCCCATACAGAACCAGCCCTGAGGGTCAACAACAAAATGAATTCGTAGTCCCATTGTACATAATCTGATGACAGTTTGCCCCACACTGAAAGGGGACAATCAGCCTAAAGGAGAAAAGAATTAGAATTAGATTAGCAATATGAATAATAAAAAAATCTAAACACAATATCCCCAAATTTATGGATTTTTTCAAGAGCCTCCAGTCTGGTGTTACGTTGGGCTGAAATAATCACAGGCCCAAGCCACATAGTAATTCTTATTCTAGTTAGAGATTAGGAAAATGGTAACCCAACACTTCTGGGTGGAACTATATTAGAGAAATCTGGATGGTGCATGTGAATGCAACAATGTAAATGAAGTAACCTTGGGCTGCTGATGAAAAAACCTCAAGGGAACCAGCATTTTCAACAAAGAATGTCCATCACAGAATTTATACCAGTAAATCAAATATGATTACACAAATTAAAGAATCTTTTTTTAATCTCATTCTTATCCATGACACTATATTTAATCCTTGGATGTATTTCTTTTTCAGATCTAAACTTTCTCAATCATTTATCTAAATGATTTTCAAGCCTCCATCTCTATTTTACCCCCTCTAGCTTTATGCTTCTTTGATTTTTATTTTTATATTTAGGGGACTGTATGCAACCTTTCAACCCAGATTTGCTTGCACATAAATGTAAACAAGTATAACTATATAAAATAGTTAGAAAAGCAGCATATAAAAGTTAGGAAGAATGATGTCTTGTTCCCAAGAAGACACAGTGTAGGTGTAGGCAAGCCTTCCTCAGAAAGGAATTTCAAAGATGGGGCATTTCATATCAAGAAGACCAAGTCTTTAAAATCAACAGTCTTGCTATTAATGGTGGCCTTCCTCCAAGATGACCTCTATGCACATTCCTTCAAATTAGCAAGTTCAAAGCCACACAAGGACTCTAAACTATGCTCAGAAATGGGCCAGAAGCCAGGGAATTTATTCAGTATGTTATGAATGGTCAGCATTTTAGTAGAAAATGCAATAGCTCAGCTATTAAGTGTAATTTCACAAAATCTTCAAAGACAGCCTCACATATATGGCATGACAACATCCATCCTGATTATTTTTAGACTGTAGTTAACCATAGCCAACCTCTTTCCAGCCAAAGGAGAATGAAATTGGTACACCAGCCTAAGAGGCATCTGACCTGATGTCACTAAGATCACGTTGGTCAAAACTGGATCAGTGTGCCTCCCTGAAAACTATGAAATGGATCCTCACAAAGAACAGATTAAATTTCAGCTCTCTGAATAGAGAAGCCACATACCTACAGAATCTTCAATGTGCTGAAATTAAACTTTAATCTCCTGACTCTCATCCAGCCCATTACTGGTTCCAGGTACTGATTCAGCACTTCTGCAGCCTCATCTAAGTGACATGTAAAAGAGAAACAATTTTGAAAGAAAAATAGTAATAATTAACCTTTGATAATTTCACTTAATGGTTTGATGTAGATGTTGGATAACAGCTGAAGAGCATCCAAAGCCTTGAGATACCTCTGAGAAGATTCCATCAAGCTTTGTGGGTTTAAACTACCTCTGTAGAGCAAAATAATTAATGCCAGTAAAACCTCATTAAAGGTAAAGGTTCCCCCCACACATTTGTGCAGTCGTGTCCGACTCTAGGGGCCGGTTCTCATCTCCGTTTATTAGCCAAAGAGCCAGCGTTGTCCGAAGACGCTTCCACGGTCATGTGGCCAGCATGACGCATGCGGAACGCTGTTACCTACCCACCGAAGTAGCACCTATTAATTTACTTGCATTTGCATGCTTTCGAATTGCTAGGTTGGCAAGACCTGGAGCTAGTGCAGGAGCTCACTCCGCACACAGGGCTAGGGATTCGAACCTCCAAACTTGCGATCTTCCGATCGACAAGCCTGGCGTCTTACCTGCTGAGCCACCACGCCCCTAAAACCTCATTAGGAAGTATAATTTGACAATTACAACAGACCTGAACAAAACTTTCTTAGATATAGAATACTATATTTGATTACAGCTGTATATGATTAGCTATTAAATATCTACAGATGTTTTTCTGCACTCATAGTTTCACATTCCACCTCTAACTGAAAACCAGTTCCAATCTCCCTACAAAAGCTCCTCCTCATCTAAATTCAGCAGAACATATACATCCAATTAATGATTCAGATAGCCACATACCATCCTACATGCCAGACTGCATTGCTTCTATTACACATACAATCTTGACATTAAACTCCAGCTAAACTCCTCTCTTCCTAGAATCCAGTGACTGCATGAGCAGTCTCTCCAACCTTATGCTGCATAACATCTGTCTTTAAATAGGATTTAAACTTTTTTTCTACAAGCTCCTCAATCACAAGCAAGTTGGAGTCTAGTACAAATCAAGTGGCCAAGGATATTGAAAGAAACTCTCATATAGGTTAAAAAAAGTGTGGCTATCAATCAGTTCAGCTACATTTTTTCACCAAATCAGCAGATCTTTAGTTTCTTATAAATTCACCCTACAAATTCTGCTGTTCCTTTTTCTTTTCTTTGTTCTTTTTTTCCTGTCCTGAGTGAATAAAATTCATTTTAGTCATACCAGATTTGCAAATTTCAGTTGTCACAAGCAGATTCTATCATACATGGTGGACTTCTGAGAAAGCTAAGAAATTTTGGATTCAAATTCATACAATGATGCAAAGGATTTTAAAGATAAATATTGTGAAGAAACAAGAACTTTTTTTTATTGGGGCTTATGGATAATGAATTAGAAGAGACTCATGGCAGATTGAATTTGTATATCGTAACTGCAGCAAGACTATTGTATGCTCAACGATGGAAGAATAATGAAATTCTCACAGTGGAGGAATGGATTCTAAAAATGATTAATGGAATGTGGGAATGACCTTGGGAGACTGGGCAAAGAGACGCTGCCAAAGGAATGATCAGATAAGAGACAGCATAGCCCGCAGCTGGATAGTGGGTGGGGCAAGAGGCTCAAACTGCCCTAGTTTCTTGGGCAGTAAAGGAGATGGGCGGGGGGGGGGGGAGAATTGTACTTTCAAACTTGCAAGATTGATGTCAGCCTTGTGGTGAAAACCAGATAGGAATCACAACCAGATGAGCTAACTCTACTTTATTGTAATGCTGCATAGACAGAATCTTGAAAGTCTGAAAGTACAATTCTCCCCCCACCCTTTACTGCCCGAGAAACTTGCTGAAAGAAGAAAAAAATGATATTATGATTTATGGGTTTGAGGATTAAAAAAGAGGTGGACTAAGTGAGGGACTGAAGGGATATGTTTAACACCTAAGAGGGAGGGAGGACTATAAGATTGTAATCATCTGTTGAATATCGGAAGTCATTATATTTCAGAACTTTAGTTTCTTTTCTTTCTTTTTTTTCTTGCATCATCTTCTTTTCCCTTCCTTCCTTCCTTCCTTCCTTCCTTCCTTCCTTCCTTCCTTCCTTCCTTTCTTTTTCTTTAGACTTGTCTTTTTCTTTATGTAAAATCCTCAATCAGTATAAATAAATAAATAAGAAGTGGCCAGATCTCCTAAATTATCAGTTCACAACTTCAGTGCATCCTACATGTGTTCTCAGAAATCTTTTTTAAAAACAGAAAGGCCTGTATAATCAGTAACAAATATTTCGTTCTCAGATTTGTATCAACAGAATTCTAACCTTCTGCAAAACTAAATGGCATCAGACACGTGACATCTGTAACAAATTGGCAAAATTGCTTCATCCAATGTCATGTACATATCAATGGACCAAGTGCATTGCAGGAATAATTTGGAAAGCAATCTACTGACCTGCATGTAGATATTCTCAACAACGTAATTGATCAAATAAAGATAGGAACTCTCTTACAAATAGGCTAAACATCCCTATTTCGGCATATACAATGAATTTTTTAGAAAATTAATTTTAGGTATTCAAATTGAGGTGACAATTTTCTAACAAAAATGTTATAGTGCCCAATGAAATATAGTAGCTCCGCACTAAGAAAATATGGAAATTATTTTCCCCACTTAATTATTCAGAATACAGTTATCTGAACAGAAACGACGATACCTCAGTACTGGCTCTAACCGAAACGGTTTCCAATGTACATCCAACATTGTTATCTGCAACTTTTGTGGAATATTTAGCTTGTGCAGTACTTCAGTTTCAATTCAGAAGAGGTGGTTCAGAAAATAAGGGAACAAAGCACGTGTCTATGAGCAAATCTACACATGCTTCTTGCTCCAATATGAAGATGCCCCACTAACTGTTTCCAAACGAGTCTACAGGCCATTGCCTGTATGTGCACCCACAGGTGAGGCAGCCTGAGGATAGCTTTAGGTGTTCTGCTCTGGAAGCAGTGTTGTCCCTCTTATCCTACCTCCGGATATGGCATGTGAACAATATTGCTTATGTTGATATGCATGGAGGAGGAGGTCTGAAATGATGTGCAGGCAAACTTGTGGCTCCATCTGATTCTGCCAGTTTCCTGTTGGATCACCTCTTTTCATCCAGTCCCTGACCTATTCTCTTGCCCCCTCAGTCCTCTTTCGGATGTGAGGGAGACCAGATCCTGACTTTCACAGCCACTTTTTTTTAATGGGTTGATCAACCAGCTGATCTAGAGCGCAAAGCCCTGACACTGAGTGGCCACTGATGTAGAGGAGTATGGAGATCCCCTTGAAGAAGAAATTCAGCAGCAGTTACACAAACACCGGCTTAGCTCCCTGAGAGAGGGAGTGAGAAGAAAACCCAAGATTGCCTTGCCTTGATTCACTTTGGTAAAACAGCAGGGAGAGAGGAACTCTGTCAGGCTATCAAGATTCTGTTATTACACTCCGCAACAATAAGGTTCCAGGAGTCAATGTGGAATCTGTTTCCTAACCTGGCTTACCTCAAAAGGGCTGACACTGGCTTAAGATATATAATTGGAAGTAAAACTGAAAGGACGTGTCTTTTGTACATCTGTACTCTGCCTGGCCAAAAAGGGGCGTGGTGGCTCAGCGGGTAAGACGCCAGGCTTGTTGATCCGAAGATTGCAAAGTCGGAGGTTCGAATCCCTAGCCCAGGGGTTTCCAAAGTTTTCCCGTGGCGACACACCAACCGCCGTTGGTGTGTCGCCGCAGGAAAACCCGGAAGTGCCACCGTTGCGGCAGCGTGCAAAAACCCGGAAGCGCTGCTGCCGCTTTTGGGTTTTTGTGCGCCGCCGTTGGTGTGTCGCCGCGGGAAAACCCGGAAGCGCTGATGATGATCAGCGCTTCCGGGTTGTGTGGCGACACACCAGACTGTGTGTGGCGACACACTTTTGTGTCGCGACACACAGTTTGGAAAGCTCTGCCCTAGCCCCACGTGACGGAGTGAGCTCCCGCACTAGCTCCAGCTCTTGCCAACCTAGCAATTCGAAAGCATGCAAATGCAAGTAGATTAATAGGTACCACTTCGGTGGGCAGGAAACAGCGTTCCGCACGTGTCATGCGGCCACATGACCGTGGAAGCGTCTTCGGACGACGCTGGCTCTTCGGCTAACAAACGGAGATGAGCACCGGCCCCTAGAGTCGGACACGACTGCACAAATGTGCGGGGGGAACCTTTACCTTTTTTTTACTCTGCCTTACAGGGAATTTCTTTCCCAGTGGCCATTGCTCGGAGGAACCCTGGCTCCTCACTTCCTCTCCTCACATAACGTTCTTGGGTAGTTTATAGCTCTCTCAGCTAAAACCCTTTCTCAGTCACCACTTACTCAACAGCACTTACCCGGTGACTGCACAAATCCAGACAACCAAGACAGATACTCTTTTTGCTACTTCCTAGTGGTTGGCAGGTTGAACTGGTTGCCCCATCATTTCAAGTAATAAAAAGAACAGTTTAATCTATGAGGAAAACAAAATGAAATGAGTGGAGTAAGCAGAACATTGTGTATGTGGTGAACGATGTTCATGATTGGAATTTCAGTCAAGGGAACCACCCATCACAGCCCTTAGGAAGTTGTGCGTTCAAGCTATATTGACAGCAGCACTGATCCATTCTGGGTGCTTTGTGGGGTCGTCACGATTTAGGACAGATTGATTTCTTGCTGGGACCAGGACAGGAGGGGAGCCTGGCAAAGCAGGCGTGTGGATGTGGCCTCTGACTTATTAAAGCAGCCATGCTGCCTGACAAGATCCCACAGCTACCAAGGGGAGGCTTCTGTCGCAGCCCCGCGATCCTGGACACGGATACTTTAATGAGCCACAGACAAATACTGCAGTACATTCACACACACACACGCACATTTTTCCGAAGAACCTCTTCCAAATTAAGCACTGAACAGTCCTCCTGTATCCACGCCTGCTCATCCTAAGCAAGAATTCTTGGCAGGCAAGCCAGGCCACGGCTCTTATAGCACGCCCCAACCCCAAGGTTTGCAAGGAGGTTTAGAGCTGCGCCGAAGCAACTCGCCGCAAGGGAAGGAAGGCACGGAGGGGAAAAGGACAAGGCAGGCAGGGTCCTCGCTCATTCGACTCTCCCTTTTCCCCGCCGCCGCCAGCGATCTTGGATCCCTCCCGCTGCCCGCGAGCCCCGTCCGAGCCACAGCGCTGCCTCCCAGCGCTTGGCGTCACTATCGCGTCGCTTACTCACCGATGGGAGGCCCCGCGGACCCCCGCGCGCGCTATTCAGCACTGCGCCGCCGGCTTCCGCCACCGTCCTGCGCACGCGCACCAAGAGGCTCGGGCAGCGGCTCGCGCGCCCTCGCGCCGGGAGGGTGAAAAAAGCAGGGCTCGGCGCTTCTTAGCCTGGTAGCTTTTCTGTGCTGCAAAAAAGCCGGCGGTTTCCTGTTGCTTTCGCTTGACTTCCGCCCAGGCGAGAGCGAGGTGGGTGGAAAAGCTTGTGCCTTCCTTAGTCCCCGGCCTAGAGACTAAGGAATACAAGCCGGTCCTTATTTCCTTCGGAGGAAACGCCGCTTCGTGGCAAATACGTGTGAGCTTTGGTCGTAGATCTGTGGCTTGAATCATGTCAACTGGATTTCTATTTTCTTAGTGGAAACGTTTCACTCCTTATCCAAGGAGCTTCTTCAGTCTGAGTAAAGTTAGTAAGGGAATCCTTAAATATGTTTCTAGGCTGGCTGTGTGACCTTGCACCTGGGGCTAGGTCATGGTTATTTTTGAGATGTTTGTTTCTAAGTCCCTTTATCATCTAAAGGAGGATCGTTAAGATTACCCTGCTGCTGTTGAGCTTGTGAAATGGTCTTAATCTTCCTAGGCACAGAAGACAAAGCAGGAAGGAAGATAGGGGAAAGGTTATGCCTGAGGCCCCCACCTCTATTCAAGGAAGGATTTTCCAAGTTGGCATGAATGGATTCCTTGACCCCTCTCTCAAACCACCTATCTTCTCTGTCTAAAATGTGAACATTAATGTCCTCAAATGAGTGTCCTTTTTCCTTTAGATGAAGATAAACTGCTGACTCTGGTCCTGTGGTGTTACTTCTCCTGTGTTGGGCCATCCTCCTGTACAAAGGTTGTTTGGTTTCTCCAATGTAGAGTTCAGAGCACACCTCACTGCACTGGATTGCATACACTACATTGCTTTCCTTGTGTTTTGGAGTTTGGAGTTTGTATGCAATCCAGTGCAGTGAGGAGTGCTCTGAACTCTACATTGGAGAAACCAAACAACCTTTGTACAGGAGGATGGCCCAACACAGGAGAAGTAACACCACAGGACCAGAGTCAGCAGTTTATCTTCATCTAAAGGAAAAAGGACACTCATTTGAGGACATTAATGTTCACATTTTAGACAGAGAAGATAGGTGGTTTGAGAGAGGGGTCAAGGAATCCATTCATGCCAACTTGGAAAATCCTTCCTTGAATAGAGGTGGGGGCCTCAGGCATAACCTTTCCCCTATCTTCCTTCCTGCTTTGTCTTCTGTGCCTAGGAAGATTAAGACCATTTCACAAGCTCAACAGCAGCAGGGTAATCTTAACGATCCTCCTTTAGATGATAAAGGGACTTAGAAACAAACATCTCAAAAATAACCATGACCTAGCCCCAGGTGCAAGGTCACACAGCCAGCCTAGAAACATATTTAAGGATTCCCTTACTAACTTTACTCAGACTGAAGAAGCTCCTTGGATAAGGAGTGAAACGTTTCCACTAAGAAAATAGAAATCCAGTTGACATGATTCAAGCCACAGACTGTTCCACCTGGATGACTGAGAACCTTCATAGACATTTTGGTCGTAGATCCAAAGTCCTATACCCTTAGCGCCGCCGGATAACGTGTTTAAAAACGTTTTCTAGCTAATATAGTGAAATGTAAAATATTGCCAGGAAATAGAGGTTTTACAATATTAAACAAAAAGCATAGCAGAAAGTAAAGAAAAATGGGAAATAAGGTTTTCCACCGGCAGCCATCAAGGTGAACTGGCAGAAGAAACGTGGAATATGAGCTACCGAAGTTGGGTACCAGTTCTTTGAGTAGGGGGTTCAAACAGCGCTAGGTTTAGTAAACTGAAAGTTTATATAATGTTTCGACTAAAGTTCAGTATAGAGCTGCCCCATACACTGTAGGTCCATAATTGGGATTGTAAGGCACCAAAACTTACCACGCGCCTTTAGAGAAAGCCAAATACACGAAGGAGACTTTGTAAAAAGGAACAGCAGCAAGATTTATTTGGCCAAGTAAAGGTTGCCGGGTGGGAGCCAGACAGTTGTCACGTGCAAGTGACCTCTGAATGAAACCACCACACTGAGCATAAGGGTGCACAAACTTTTATACGGGGAATACAGGCAGGAAGTGAGGATGAGGAAGGTATGCCCACATGTGGGCGAGGTGTCTGATGACCATCCCCTAGGATTGGCTGATTCCTAGGGACAGGGTCCCTCCCAGAGCTGAAGCATTCTGGGACTCACCAGGTCAGGGGGTGACGTGGGTCATCAACATATTTACAAAGGATAGAATTGGGGACATTCACACCAAGGAAATACTTGCATCTTACAAGGACAACAGTAACATTCACAGAGACATTGGGTTACACAAGCAGGTTGAATCACAAAGGGTCAGAACCATAGAATCACAGTTTAACATATTTACATTTCAGGAGAGGGGAAGCAAGGCATTTATTGCAAGAAGGTTAGGTAAACATATTGACTTTGTCTCAGGAAGAGGATGCTTGACCAGATAGATGGTCCCAGACTGTTATGCATTCCTGAGAGAGGTAGACTTGGTTTCAGAGCTTTACTTAACATTTCTTATGCAGCATTCTTTGGGGCTTGCTGAGGCCCATCTCAAGGGTCAACCTTGGGCAACAATTCTTTGGTTCAGGCACAATCTTTGGTTTGGTAATGTTGCATCATGGGGAAATGTTACAGCATGGTGTTTTCCAGGCCAAGGTTTTTGAGCCTGGTTTCCCCATATCCCTTCAGGATGTTCTGCTTTTCAAGGTAGGACATAGATAGGCTAGATATATTTTATTAATTTCGCTCAGTGGCCATTGGTACAATTTCAAGGTAGTAAATAATTCTCTAGAATAATTTATTTAATTTAGGCACTGCCGGATCCCAGACTGACTCAGGGCGGCTCACAATACAAGACAATACAAAAATAACAATCTACATAAAACAATAAGCAGATGGAAGATCCGGTCAACACATAAAACAAATATCTGCACCCAGCAGGGATTTCCAGATCCTAGAAGAGACAGATCTTTAAGGCCCTCCGGAATACTATCAGGGCAGAAACCAACCAGATTTTGGGGGGAACCTAATTCCGGAGGGCAGGTGCCACAACAGAGAAGGGACGCTTCATTGGTCCTGAAAGATGACACTGTTTAATTGGAGGGGGCTGGAGCACGTCCACCCTGTTGGTCTTGAACCAGCCAGAAAGACACCAGTGGGGAGAGATGATCTTTCAAATAGCCAGGCCCTATGCCCTGTAGGGCTTTATAGGTGATAACTAGCATCTTATATTGCATCCAAAAGCAAACTGGCAGCCAGTGCAGTTCACAAAGCAGAGGTGTCACATGGGCATGCTAAGGTATGCCTGTCACTGCCCATGCCACTGCATTCTGGACCAGTTAAAGCTTCTGAATGGTCTTCAAGGGCAGCCCCATGTGAAGTGGGAAAACGAATACTTGGTAGGAAAATTTGAAGATATTTCCACGTTGCACCTTTACCTCTGAGTTGTCCTAAGTCATAAACTAGTATCAGAATTAACCTTGTGGTGCAGAAATCCAGTCCTTTATTATTGTCTACCTGTTTTGGTAAGATGATGCCCTCCATATACAGAATGTTTTGGGCCATAGATTATTCTATTAAAGGATATAGAGGTGTCAGTAGGCTATGCCTGGAACTTGCAGTCACATCCTACGTTGCAACTCCAGGAAAAATTCCTGCCAAAGCATTGGTACTTTTATGCTGAATTTTAGCTATAGCATTATATGAAGTTTAGATATCTGTTTCAAAATTGACCTGGGCTGAAAAAATCCAGATGGCCACTAGATGGAATCCTAGCTTCAATCTCAAACAAGATTACCAGGAAATATGCCTCTCTGAAGTCAGTAAGACTTATTTCTGAGTAAACATACTTAAGGTTGAGCTGTGACTGGTTAAGAATCCATTTGAATAATGAAGAAACTGGTAACTTTGATTAAGAGTGCAATAGGATGTCAGAAATAAAGGCAAGGTATGTAGGTCATGTTTGTCCAAAGTGAGTCATAGCACCTAGCCAGCCTTATCTGATCTAGAAAAGGCTAAGCAGAGTTGGGCCAGATCTCCTGCCCAACAGGTAATCCCAGAGTCTAGGTGATGGCAAGCCATATTGTTGCCAAGGAAACTACATGGATTTGTCCTTGAAGTCAGCAGGAGTCAAACGCACCTCTAGAGAATCTACCTGAACAGTCATGGGCATCCAGGAGAGGTGGTGGGAGGGGTGAAATTATGGCAATATGTGACAACATCATCATGTAATGTTGCAATTTGCATACATACATCAGACATTGGAACGCAAGTATGTAATTGAGGCATTGTGTGTCATTGTGATGACACTGTATGTGGTCATTTTGCTATCATTGCAGTTTGCTGCAGATGCTTCTGGGAATTAATAGTCACAATTAATACAACCTACAACTCCTCTTCATTTACATATGCACAGAGATACTGAAAGAATGGGAGAAAATATTAGAAACGCCAAACAAGCAAATTTGCACGTCTTGTCTCACCTTCGCAAACTTCTTGGATTGCTTCTTTTTCTAACAAAAATAGCAAAGTCAAAAATATTGCAAAAAAAAGCAAAAGTCAAAATTAAGTCAAGCATAATTTCTAGCGCATTATCCAAGTCCAATGAATTCTCTTGTATGGTTACTAAAAAGAAATATTTAAAGCAAATTCTGGCCAGAGAAAAATCAATGATGGCTAATTGCCATAGGCAGATCAGGATGGATGGCAGCTTCATCACTCCCAGCTGGGAATTACGCCTTGAGCACCCACAACTGATGCACATACTCAGTCTCTTGAAGACACCCCCCCCCCATCTGTCAGAGTGGCAGGATGCCCATTCCAAGTTTGTCTGATTTCTGCCCTGCAGTAGAATTCTATAAGTTATAGGTGAAATAGGCAGATTAAAGAATATCAGTTTGCATCATATTTGGGAAAGTTGTATAATACTTTAGTATTATATGTATTTTTAAAGAGATAAAGTCTAAACTGATAATACACGTATCCAGTTTTGTGTTTCATGTTCACTGCACACCTATAGAAACCCATGAGATAACATTCATAATAAACTATAGATTGAATTTGTTCAGAAATGGTTATATAGTAATAGATTCTGGCAATATCTGTTTGACTGGTGTCACGCAATATGTGTCCTGATCAATCATACGATTTCTAAATGATTCCTAAATATTTCTATTTGAACCTGCATGATGTATTAATTCAGCCCCTTATAAATGAATTCCTAGGGAGACATGACCATTGGTATGTCTCCTATCTTCAGATGATAAGACTATTAGCCATAATGTAGCCAAATTTTGCCTTGGTGCTACTAGTATGAGGCTACAAATATTGTCCAATAAAAATTGCATTCCCTTGATACCTTTAAAATCTTCTCTCCCCTTCCTTTCCTTTTCTGCTCTCTCTTTTAACTTCTTTTAATTGCTTTATTTAAAGATGCATGTAGAATTTTATCTATATGTACACACGTTGGTCAAAGACCGCAATAAAGTTTACCATACCACAAGGCTTTCAGAAGGTATCTGCTAAACATTATAGCATTTCAGGTATGATATAATAGCATGTTAAGCATGTTAAATTTTTTGTTTGTTTGTTTATTCGTTCAGTCGCTTCCGACTCTTTCTGACTTCATGGACCAGCCCACGCCAGAGCTTCCTGTCGGCCGTCACCATCCCCAGCTCCCCCACGGTCGAGTCCGTCACCTCCAGAATATCATCCATCCATCTTGCCCTTGGTCGGCCCCTCTTCCTTTTGCCTTCCACTTTCCCTATCATCAGCATCTTCTCCAGGGTATCCTGTCTTCTCATTATATGGCCAAAGTACTTCAGTTTTGCTTTTAATATCATTCCCTCAAGTGAGCAGTCTGGCTTTATTTCCTGGAGTATGGACTGGTTTGATCTTCTTGCAGTCCAAGGCACTCTCAGAATCTGTCGTTATACAGATTCCTCAGGAGGCAGACAAGATGACTTGGTATCCCCATACCACCAAGAACTTGCCACAATTTGTTATGATCCACACAGTCAAAGGCTTTAGAATAGTCAATAAAACAGAAATAGATGTTTTTCTGGAACTCCCTGGCTTTCTCCATTATCCAGCGGATATTGGCAATTTGGTCTCTAGTTCCTCTGCCTTTTCTAAACCCAGCTTGTACATCTGGCAATTCTTGTTCCATGAATTGCTGGAGTCTACCTTGCAAGATCTTGAGCATTACCTTACTGGCATGTGAAATAAGTGCCACTGTTCGATAGTTTGAACATTCTTTAGTGTTTCCCTTTTTTGGTATGGGGATATAAGTTGGTTTTTTCCAATCTGATGGCCATTCTTGTGTTTTCCAAATTTGCTGGCATATGGCATGCATCACCTTGACAGCATCATCTTGCAAGTTTTTAAACAGTTCAGCTGGGATACCGTCGTCTCCTGCTGCCTTGTTATTAGCAATGCTTCTTAAGGCCCATTCAACGTCACTCTTCAGGATGTCTGGCTCTAACTCACTGAGCACACCGTCAAATCTATCCCCGATATTATTATCCTTCCTATACAGAACTTCCGTATATTCTTGCCACCTTTTCTTGATCTCTTCTGCTTCTGTTAGGTCCTTGCCATCTTCGTTTTTGATCATACCCATTTTTGCCTGGAATTTACCTATGATGTTTCTAATTTTCTGAAAGAGGTCTCTTGTCCTTCCTATTCTATTATCTTCTTCCACTTCCGCACATTGCTTGTTTAAAAATAATTCCTTATCTCTTCTGGCTAACCTCTGGAATTTTGCATTGAATTGGGCATATCTCCCCCTATCACTGTTGCCTTTTGCTTTCCTTCTTTCTTGGGCTACTTCCAGTGTCTCAGCAGACAGCCATCTTGCCTTCTTGGTTTTCTTTTTCTTTGGGATGTTTTTTCTTGCCGCCTCCTGAACAATGTTGCGAACTTCTGTCCATAGTTCTTCTGGGACCCTAACTACTAAATCTAGTCCCTTAAATCTATTCTTCACCTCCACTGCATATTCATTAGGAATGTTACTGAGCTCATATCTAACTGATCTGTTTGTCTTCCCTATTCTCTTTAGTCTGATTCTAAATTGTGCAATTATATAATTATATTAATAATTCTATTTATTTGTTTGTTTGTTTATTAATTTGCACCGCCTGACTCCCAGCAACTCAGGGTGGTTCTCAGATAAAAGCAC
Organism: Charina bottae; assembly: GCA_023362775.1. Lineage (NCBI taxonomy): Eukaryota > Metazoa > Chordata > Lepidosauria > Squamata > Charinaidae > Charina > Charina bottae. The sequence goes on along the minus strand of JALMGJ010000002.1, from coordinate 196,819,660 downwards.
AGAGAACAATAAAACAACACAATAATAAAACAAGGAACAAAAGATGGAAAAACCAAGCAACAACCCAAAGCAAAGCCACGCTACCTAGGAGGAGGTTTAAATCATACTTGCCATATATATTAAGTATATAATAGCATGTTAATTATTCTAGCAGTGTAAAGAGTATGCAATTTGGTGGGGGGTGGAATTTTCATAGAGTAGAATGTTTGAGTAATAATGTTGTTGTTATAGGTGGGTTTTTTGTTTTGTTTTTTTGCTGGAGAGCTCATTTTTGTTTTTTGTATTCAAATTGAACAGCCTCCAAGATGTCGAGGATTATCGGTGTTTAGCTGTCCTTCCCTCCCAACTGGCTTCTTTATTCCCAGCTTCTTCTATACTCATTTGACTTTAGTTGCCTCTCCCAGCCATAATATGAGCTAGCGCCCTCCAAATGTGTTGAGACTATAGACCACGTTGGCTGGGAATTGTTGGATACAACACATTTGAACTGAAAAACACAGAGCTAGGGACACTTTGGGCTGGTTTGTTCCTGACTCCTATGATCTTCAATCTCACTCACAGCTACCCAAAATCTTGTCTTCTCAGCCCATCCCCATTGCCTATCTCTCTTTCTGCCAAACAGCACACTTTAGCTGCTGATCTATCACTCGGCATTCTTCATAGCAGCAAGGTAGCCCTATTCCTGGTTCTTCAGTCATTTATTTATTTAATTTTTATCCCGGCTTTATTATTTTTATAAATAACTCAAGGCGGTGAATTGAAAATAAGAAAAACAAAAGTTAATTTATAAAATGGCATGAAAGGTGTTAGAAAGGACTTGTGATAGTAATGCTGGACATTACTGATTGGGTTTCTGGTTGTAGTTTATACTACATATCACTATAGCAGAGCTTTCCAAACTGTGTGTTGGGACACGTTAGTGTGTCGGCTGCAGTCTCTGGGTGTGTCGCGGCTGCTGCTGCCTCCGAGCCCTGCCAGGATTCCACGCAGGTCCTAGTGCCTGCCTTGTGCCTTGCTGCCTCCAAACCTGCCCTGCCAGGATTCCGCGCAGGTCCTAGTGCCTGCCTTGTGCCTTGCTGTAAGAGTGTGTCGCGAAATGATGCATGTCTAAAAAGTGTGTCACCAACATGAAAAGTTTGGAAAGCTCTGCACTATAGCAATATAATATTGCTGAGAAAGGTGGTTTTTCAAGCTACTGTACATCAGCTATACAAAACCTATCAAGAGCTTGCAGACAATCCTTAAAGCTTACTCAACCAAACTCGCCATGTTCATCAACTGCTTACTGTATCGGGATGAATCCTAGAAAAGTCTTTATTTTTCAATATTTTTTGTGTTTTTATTTACAGTTGTTTATATAGTTTGCAAGCCATCAGGAATATCATTATCCTGAAAATGTGAGACTATGAATAACTGGAATTTATTTCTACAACCTTAATTTGAATTGTACCAAACAGCTGTCTTTCAGCAGTGGATTCTGTAGGTACTGTTTCCTCAAAATCTTACCAGCAAATAAATACATACACTTCTCCTGTTTGGGGGAGAAAAACACCTTTGTATCTGAGGTCCCTAAATACTGCACAGCCATGCAGAATCTTTCTTGGGACTCCCTGATGTCTGTGTTATGTTGTTGTTTATAAATTGCCACAGGAATCACCAGCTGTCATAAAATTTTTATTGGCACTCTGTAAATATTAAATCAGCAGGCTAAAATCATGCCATGTGCCCGAGCAGCTGATGCTCTCTTGTGTATGCAGCCAATCGGAGAAGGGGATACACGGTGTTGTCTACAAGCCTGGTTCTTCATGAGAATGTTTGGCAGGCTCATTCCTGTGAGCATCATCTTGAACCAGAAGCTGCACCTTTTCTTCGCATCCATCACAAATGTTTTAAGATGAGCAGCAATGTATCATTTTGGATACATATATGAGCTTCCTACTCCAAAGATAAGAACTGAACCTCATTTTTAATGTTAAATGAATGGAAAAGGCATAGGTGTAGACCCCAATCCTATAAAAGACACACACTGATGGTGCTTCAGCTTACAGGTTGTTCCTCTCAATTTGGAATAAACTGCTTTGAAATAGCACTGCAACAGTACTTTTTAACTATGCCTGTTTGAAAGGCCTAGTTTGTACTCAGAACAGTAAGATGGTGACTTAATTATACCATTGCAATTTGTAGGTAGGGCTCATTGATACAAATGGAATATTCCATATACTGTAGCTAAAAAGCCACATAAAAGGGAGAATAAAGGTAAAGGTTCCCCCCGCACATTTGTGCAGTCGTGTCCGACTCTAGGGGCCGGTGCTCATCTCCGTTTGTTAGCCAAAGAGCCGGCGTTGTCCAAAGACGCTTCCAATGGTCATGTGGCCACATGACACGCACGGAACACTGTTACCTACCCACCAAAGTGGTACCTATTCATCTACTTGCATTTGCATGCTTTCGAATTGCTAGGGTGGCAAGAGCTGGAGCTAGTGTGGGAGCTCACTCCGCACGCAGGGCTAGGGATTCGAACCTCCGAACTTGCAATCTTCTGATCGACAAGCCTGGTGTCTTAAAGGGAGAATAGTTCCATCTTAAATTTCTCCCTGCTGCTTTTCATTGTTCATGACCTTTTTTAATGGAAAAAAGCATTCTACTACATAACTTTCATGATCTCACAATCTGTGACAATATAGGCTTGATACAGGTTTACCAATTTAGAGAGAACAAGACTGGGATATCAAATGAGATATACAGTATGTGAACATACAGATCTTCCCGAAGGATAATGTACCTATACATTCATTCATTGAAAACTACTAGCTCTGAATTAGCTAGGCTCTCATACAGGCAGTTTGATAATGAGTATTTTAGTATTTTTATTTCATTTATATCCTGCCTTTAGTTTGTGCAACTCAAAGCAGTGTACATAATGCTCCCATCTCCTGTTTTCCCCACAATTCCTCTGTGAGGTGAGTTGAGCCGTGAGCAAATAACTGGGTCAAAGTCACCCAGCTGGCTTTCTCACCTAAAGGAGGACTGCAATTCATGGTTTCTAGTCCAACACCTTAACTCAGAGCTTTCCAAACTTTTCATGTTGGTGACACACTCTTTAGACATGCATCATTTCGCGACACACTCTTACAGCAGGGCATCATTTCGCGACACACTCTTACAGCAGGGCACAAAGCAGGCACTAGGACCTACGTGGAATCACAGCAGGTTTGGAGGCAGCAAGGCACAAGGCAGGCACTAGGACCTGCGCAGAATCCTGGCAGGGCTCGGAAGCAGCAGCCGCGACACACCCAGACACTGCAGCCGGCACACTAGCGTGTCCCGACACAAAGTTTGGAAAGCTATGCCTTAACTACTAAACTAAACTGGCTGTTGTGTTGCAGTTGTATGCCAATACATAGCTATTCAGAAGTGAGCCCTGCTTCATTAGAAAGGAAGTGCTTTGAAGAAAGTGTCTATAGGACTGTGGCTTGAAGTTGCAATCCAGTTCCCACCTTCCTGGAAAATACTGTTGAGCTAGTAGGAGTTACTTCTGAGTACACATGTATATGGTTGTACTATGAATAACTTAACAAATAATCAAAAGGACTAAATAAACATAAAATTAATAGTTTATGAGAAAAAAAGCATGTTCATACATGAAAACCTTACCAATTAACCCAATTCAATTTGTACTTTAAATATTAGGCAAATGTCCAACTTTTGTTCGTTTCTTTGCACAGACAGCCCACATAATTGTCCCTAATGCTAGAAACTGATCTTCCACTGTCCATTTGTGTATCTTAAACATATAGGTAAAGGTTCCCCCCGCACATTTGTGCAGTCGTCTCCGACTCTAGGGGCCGGTGCTCATCTCCGTTTGTTAGCCGAAGAGCCAGCGTTGTCCGAAGACGCTTCCACGGTCATGTGGCCGCATGACACGCGTGGAACACTGTTACCTACCCACCGAAGTGGTACCTATTAATCTACTTGCATTTGCATGCTTTCGAATTGCTAGGTTGGCAAGAGCTGGAGCTAGTGCGGGAGCTCACTCCACACGCAGGGCTAGGGATTCGAACCTCCAAACTTGCGATCTACAAGCCTGGCGTCTTACCTGCTGAGCCACCACGCCCCTTCTTAAACATATATTATGGTATATTTTATAGCTATGGTAGCCCATTCCTATTTTCTTACAAGAATATATTTTAGCATTTAATAACAATTCAGATATATACTAAATATTGCTCACAATATTAGTTGCCCCCCTCCCTCCCTGTCCCTAGAAACTGTGTTAACAGTAAACATGCAATACTTTGTTAATTGTTAGAGGCATTACTGGGACATTTGTGATGCTGAACAGCTAGTTATGTTAATTAACCTAATTTTTGAAACAGAAAAAATGTACTCTAGAGACTGACAATTACTTAAAATTTAAGTAAGATACAGCATAGCAGTAACTGGGAACTGTTAATTATTTCTCCTCTAGCTGGAAATGCCTTTGAAAACCCAGAATATTTAAATAATTTAAAAAATCAAAATACCTAGGGTACTTTTCAGAACAGCCCTTATTCCATGGACAGTGAAATGTGATTGTACTGAAGCCCTTGACCACTCTCCTCTGGCTCCAATCTTTCCTTTTTTTTCTTTTTTTTTTGAGCAATATTCTGTTACCACCTGGGCTCAACTTGCTCTGAATATGGAAGTTGACTCTTAAAATCAGATCCAATTAACACATCCTTGATATAACAGAATACAGTGTTAATTACATGCAGCTGATCATTGCTGGGTTAATTAAACACTCACCCCCCCCCCAAAGCTAAGGCATTAATCTAATTAACAATTATTACAGCTGCTGTTTTCTCTTTACACTTGCTTTCTAAATGGTGCATATTCACACTTCAGTCCCCTTGAGGTAGATGGCATTTCTTCATAAGAAGGGGTTAGAAATTTTGGTTGTGGTCACTTTAACTCAGAGAACTGAATACTTAATAATTTTATATTTTTGATTACGCATGGTGAAAAATATGAGTGTTTAGATAAGTTTTTTTTCTCCTTATTTAATATAACCCTCCTTTAATTGTTGCTGATAGTTTGAAAATTATAATAATTTCACTCATTAAGAGGCAGCAGCAGCAACCCTAAACTCACACTTCTCCTTAGAGCTGGGATTAATGTAATACTGTACAGTTTTGTGCCCAGAGTCCTACTGAACTAAATAGTGGCACAGATATACTGTACCTACATAGAAATATGTGGAAAATTTTTAAAGTGCAATTGTACGCATCAACTATTAGAAAGGAATTGGTGGAAGTTAAATTCAATAGGTCTTGAGTTCCAGTATATTTAATACTATTCATTATCAAACAGTTTAATACATTATTATATCATACTTTCTTCTGGTGATAGTATAACCCTATACTATAGTATTGTCATTGTTGGGAAAAAAAAAGTTAAGTGCAAACAGTTCTGATCTCTAATCAACCTGACATCACATTCACGGCCATCAGAGCTGGACTACAAAATCTGGAGATCTGCAGCCCCAAACAGGTAGCCTGATTTTCCTTCAGTTCTGATTTGGAATTTTTTTGCCCTTTGAAATTCAAATATGAGGCAGCATACACAGAGGTGGAGAGGTAACAGCAATTTAAGCTTTATTGGACATTCTATACTGCTTGTAGCACCCTCATTTCCATTTTATAGCCAAATGCAGGCAAGGAGGATACATCCAAAAAGCTTCAAAAATGAGAAATACAAAAGACCAAGTACTAATCAAAGAGAAAGTATTTAGTGAAAACTAATGTGACTTTTAAAGTATGTGTTAAAGGCCTTAAAGCTAACTTGTTTTACATACTTTGTAAGTGATCACTCACTAATTTCATTCCATAAATTAGAAAACATTGCTTTATTCAAACTGTATACGTAGTCAGTATTCTATAGTTTTATTGTGGATGATAAACAGATTACTCACATTATGCATTTGATACTATGGTGCAGAAGGAGCTGGAGAAAGCTTTGCTTTACCACTAAATGTTTACTCCAACAGGATTTGCAGCCAGTCCTTACTTTGATAAATTTGGAACACATAGATTAAGATAGTCATACTTTTCTTCTAAGATGTACATAAAATACATACCTGAAGTATAGACCTAAAAAAAGAATGTATGAAGCCTATTAGAGTTATTGTTGCTAATAAACATACCAAGCTGTGATTGTTTGGAGTGTCTTCTGTGCTATTCCACATAGGCTACAACAGAGTTTTTATCAAGATAGATGCAAACTATTGTGATAGGATTTAGCAGCATTCTTGGCTCTCAGCAGCTACAGATTCTGTTGAAAGTAAAGTCATTTTGGAAAGTTCAGTTGTAATAATGATCATTTGAAGACAGAGTTGTATGTAGAAACCCTATTTCTGGTTGTTTACTATTCTGAATTTCACACCTGCATTCTTCAATAATCATAACCACCTTGATTACTGGATTAACCGTGGTGCAATTCATCTTCAGATGCTTCATGGAGAATTTGGTGGGCAAGCAGTGGGAACAAAATCTATAAACGCGACCAGCACCAGGAACGTGGAAAGAACTGCATTTCCCAAAGCACAGGTTGTTTCGTACCACCAGCTTTTCACAATTTTCATGTATAATGCTCTAAAAAGAAATAATGTTGTTAAAACACTTGCTATGGTGTTAAGTTAGAATAGCTTTGAAGGTATATAACTACTCGTTATGGCTCTGAAACCATGCTGAATTATTTTTTTAAAGCCTCCCTGCAATCTTTAGAGCTCCCCTAAATGGGTAAGCCAGTAATAGTAAATAGAGAGGTGAGAAATAATTGCTTGTTTTGGATACCAGTAAATCACAACTCTACTATCTTAGTATAAGCCATCATTAGAAATGCAAAAACATTTAAAGGGGAAACCTATTTGCTATATCTTTAAGATATACAGATGCTCCTACAATCAAGTTTCTCAAAGTTATTGCCAAAGAATTCCCTGAAAGTTTTCTCTGGTAGAATGGGAGTCACACACCTGTTCTCAAGTTTTGGAGATTTCAGTAGAACAAACATGAAGTCTACTGTGACAAACTTCCATGCCCAAAGCTATCAGCATTCTGGTTCTTACACTTGTAATATTTCTAATCTCAGAATGAATTTCTGAGAAGAACACCAGCAAACCACTTTCATTGCGATTAAGCTACAAGATTTTGGCAGCAAAAATCCAGATACCATCAGACGACAGCAATATATATATTGCTGTCGTCTGATATATATATATATATATAAGGAAAACCAAAATAAGGGCTATAAAAATTTGCACAGCCCCTAAATGAGAGCCAAAGAGGTGTGTGTGTGTGTGTGTGTGTGTATACATACATACACACACACACAATCTTTGGCTCTCATTTAGGGGCTGTGCAAATTTTTATAGCCCCTATTTTGGCTTTCCTTCTATAAATTGGGGAAAATAACTTATCTTGCAGGGCTGTTCTAAGCTTGAACTATTATGTAAATTGAAGCAGTATGACAGTGCCTATTCCTAATTAAAATAAAACCTAGGAAAGTACTGCATTTGTGACATTTACTTTACCTGAGAGAAAGGAAGCATGTTGCAAATCTCCTGGTAAATTTCATTTGTCTTGATTGGAAGGACCACCTCTTCAGATCTTGACTTGGTTTTCAACATAAAAAGGTCCCAGAATTTTTTGGCATCTTTTCTGAAGGGTGACTCTGCTTCCTTCTTGGTCTGTGGATGTTTTAGATCTGTAGAGGATGTGGATATACTTGCAGAAGCCCAGCTTTCCAAATCATCAGCCACATGCTGAACAGTATTTGGGAAAATAAAATGAGGACTTTGTGGCAAGTCTTGTTGTTTTATTTCCACTTCTGCGGATGATACCATTGACCCCTCAGGCTCCCTCAGAGTTCCTTTGGATTCCTTTAAATACTTTGTGAGCACATCATGGGGCAGGATGTTTGGAATTCTCTTCTTTTTTGGCTGCATTTCCCTTCTTTGCTCTGCTGTTCCAAGCCATGAAATCAGCAGCATCTGAAGCAATAGTAAAAACATTATTCTTGACTTGCTATTGTCTTTCTCCTTCAATTCCCTTCTGTTAAAAAAAGCAGAAGGCAGATTGTTGTATTTATAAAGGGAGCCTAAAGTAATATTTTCCAGCTGTTGAGCATGGGAGGGGGAAGAGACAAAAGAAGACTAATCAGTGGCACTCATTAACACTAAGTAACTAAGCCTCTAATAATGATAAGGTTAACTTATCTTGCTTTATGTGTATTTCATGTTTGTATTTCTAGTTACATCTGTTTTCTCTAGGAGGAATCATTCTGAATATTTGGATAAGCTGTTTAGCTGTTGTCTAGGTATTGGGGAAAGTTCTTAGATGCATATTAACTTACCTGATGCATGCTGTCATCTCAAATGCCCCAAGTCACCATAAGGAGTTAAGGATTCAATACAACAACAGGGAGAATGCTATGATTGCAGGTACAAATTACAGCAAAGTTGAATTTCCTGTCTTAGTAAGATGAAAGTGTGTTATTTTTAAAACAACAGGTTGCATCTAAATAGTCAAGTTATATGCCATTTAGAATTAATCCAATTGGATTTTTTAAAAAAATTACACAGTGTAAAGACTAATAGAGGATGCACCTTTTTAAAAAGTTGAAATAATAGAATAATGAGCCAGTTTCTGAGTACTCAGATTATTAAAACACTTAGGACGCTGGAAATCATCTAGTTCAACCTGTACTCATTGGAAGACTCTTTAAAGACTATATGGACCTTATTAGGTCTTACAATAGGTAACAAAACATTGGGAAAATATTAGTTTATGCAGGTCCCTGGAGTGCAGACTTTAAGTATTGTCTTCCTTCTGATAAATGGGCTTAATTCTCAACCTTGTTTGCATGTGAGCTGTTTGTAAATCATGGATGATTCCAAAGAATGTGCCCATTGGTTTGGGTCATCCAGTTGACACTCTATGTAAAAGGGAAAGATCCATGTCTACTCTTATACCATAGTAGTTGTAGAAGTTCATTTTATCTATTTCTGTAGAAATTGATTTGCCATGAATGTTCAGTAAAATAAAAACAGCATTCATATTCCATCTTTTCTAAAAAGCCACAATTAACAACTGGACAAATATAATAGGAAAGTTAACTATCTGGCAGGAGTCCCTTTCAAATTTCCATTAAAGTTTATAAGCAAAAAAACCAGCACTAATAAAAGTAGCTTACTCATGCTGCACCAACGGCATCCAGAATGTTTATAAACCTCTATGGTGTCTTCATACATGAACTATAGAAGATTGGTGGGCTATAAGTTATTGCTGTTCAAGTTGGAATCACAATAACCTCATCAAATGGGATTGAATCCTATGTCTTTCCATATTATGGTATAATTCTTCATCATTTCATAGCTGTTCTTGGTTTATAATGCCATTGAAAACAGTATTGGCCATCAGCTTCCTAGCTGCTTGACCCGTAACTTAATTCTTTAAAAAAAATGCATGCACCATGATCTATAATGGCAAGTAAAAAAACATAACTTTGCTTTTTCTAAAAGTGGAAAGGTAAGTTTCCATCAGAGATGCCATGTGGATCTAACGAACTAAAAAAAATACCATGTCACCTTAAAAGCTTCATTTTATTATCATTTAAACTTCTCATACAGCAGGATGCTGGAAGTGATCACCTCCGTTCTCATGGACACCTAAAACATACAGGGATGGAAACAGAGATAACAATCTTGATGAGCAGCGAGACCAAAGACTCCTCAGTAAGAAAGCTGTTGCATTGTTTAAGCAGCTGTCTCAGTTCTCTCTACAGATTGCAATCTGGGTATGGTAAGTTGTTGCAACTGACTCTGCTGGATGTGGACTGGAATGAATAAACATCTTCGGGAGACATGTGCCAACATAATATATACTTGCATGATTGGTTTTTTTTTCTTTGTTGAATAGCCATCCTGAGAGGAAGGAGACTGACCCTCACTGAAACAAAGGAAGAAGAGTTTTAAAATTTTTGCTACTCTCTCTTCCCTACAAATAAACACCTGGTGTTCATCGTACAAGGCTTACTGCTTTGGCACTCATGAGAACCTCTGTCCCACTGCAAGTAGGTGGTGTAATGGCTGAAGAGGGTGTTTTTCTTGTCTTCAGAATTAAAGATTTAAATAAGTTCCCAAGAGTCCTTTTCATCCTCATAGCCCAAAACAATCAAACAGCAAAAGAAAAAGAAGCTAACACTGCCCCAAAGAGGAGGCATTTTCAGGGTTCTGGTTTGGTTTGGCTGGAAGAAAAAGCATTGTTGCAAACTTAAGGCAGAGAACCTCCACTGTTGTTTCTCTACTGCAAATATGTTGGGACTCATTTACAGTGGTGATGACTTGAAGTGTCCTCAGTCTCCCTTCCTCTCTGTCCCCCCTCCCCCTCCCCCTCCCCCTCCCCCCTTCCTCTTTCTTTTTTAAAAACCAGAACAACTCTATGCAATTCTTTGGTTCACTGAATATGGCAATCATGCACCTGGAAAATCCATGGTGTGTGTGTATTTGTGTGTGGGAGGAGGGCAGGCAGAGATAGGAGCAAACACTGTGTTGTAAATTGCCTCCCCCCCACTTTCTGTGGGAAGCTTGAGGTTTTAACTCTGTAGCTGTTGATGCTATATACTTTCATCAGCTATCACGGCACCATTTTTTCTGGGAAATTGATTATACAATCACAGTAATTTCTAATGATATTTTTATTAATACATTCTATTTAGATATTACAGTAGAAAACAGCACATAAAGCATGCCATTTAAGGTACAAAAGTAGATTAGCACCTTTTAAGTTCAAATAAAACCAAACCTACAGCAGTAAGGTACAATTTTCTCTAGACTCATTCTATTCCCCCAAATACACATTTCAAGGGGGAAAAAAATCAATTTTCAATGTCACTAAGAAAGGGGAAAAAAACATGTGCCCATAATGGATTAGTATGTTTATAACTATTTTTCACTTACAGTATTTATCAATATGGATTTTTTTTAATCCGTGTCTGATTCTCAGAGACTGTCTGGACAAGTCCCTGCAGTTTTCTTGGAAAGGTTTTTAGAAGTGGTTTGCCATTGCCTCCTTCCTAGGGCTGAGAGAGTGTGACTGGCCCAAGGTCATCCGGCTGGCTTTGTGCCTAAGGCGGGACTAGAACTCACAGTCTCCCGGTTTCTAGCCCAGTGCCTTAATCACTGCACCAAACTGGCTGTAAAATATGGAATAATGGAGAGTAAAATTTGACTTCCAAGAAATTACATTATTTTTCCAATGGGCAATCTTTCAGATTTAAATGCAAGGGAGTATTAGGGGATTATTGACATGTCAAAATGAATTGTAGTGGGTTTTTAAAATCGCTTTTGTTAGTACATCTCCTTTTCCCCTTTCAGAAATTGTCAGAACATTTATTCAATTCCAGGCTTTTATAATAACCCAAATAGATTACCAAGTGTACATTGCACATTGTACAACACATTCCTGTCTATATGGACTTCACATATACTATATTTTATATGTGCAAGTGGATTTTATCTTCAAATTCTACCTTCCATGTGGCAATACAATTCTTCCCTGCAATCATCCACATGGGAGGATGGGGAAATGTGTATAAATTCTGAGAATCGGGTTTTTCTGGCCCAGTCTAGCACCTTCAAAAAGTGTTGGGACTGCAGCACCCAGAATACCTATCCAGGTTGGTTAAGAATTCTGAGAGTTGCAGTCTCAACACATCTGAAAATTGCAGAAAGTTGAATGGACATTCAGAATTTTCCCAATGTTAATGAAGGAAAGGAAGGAAAGGAAAACTATGAAAGAGATACCAAAGAAATTTACATGCAAACAAAGTTTAAAGCTTATCTGTGATGGTAGCACAAGTTAATATGCTTCTGTAAGGAAATCAACTAACATTGATGGCCAGGGAAATCCTATAATGCTTCAGGGTGTATATTCATAATTCATAGTCTATTTGAAAGTGAACACATTTGAATTTGTTATCAGGTGAACTTTCCAATTCTTATGCTATTAGCCCCAAATATTGAAATTTATCACAGAATAATGTGATGCAATTGTTTTACGTTTGGCATTTGTTGGAAGTTTTCATCTGGGTATATTGTAAAATGGGCATGAAGGGGGCTGGCGTAATGTTCACTTTTTTGCTTGAAGTATCTGCAATCAGCCTCATTTGACCACGTGAATAGCAGGATATCGTTCCCTTTCTAAATTACCATGACAGTTGTAGTGGATGAAATACCCTACCCAAGAAAGATGGTGAGTAGCATTTGGCATAATGTCTGTACAGGTAGTCCTCACTTAATGACCATTTGTTTAGTGATGGTTCAGACTTACGATGGTGCTGAAAAAATGACTTACAACTGGTGCTCACACTTATGACTGTCATAGTGTCGCCACAGTCACATGATCACGATTTGGGCGCTTGGCAACCGGTTTGCATTTATGACCATTGCAGCATCCCGTGGTCACGTGATCGCTATTTTCGACCTTCCCAGCTGGCTTCTGGCAAGCAAAATCGATGGGGAACTGCATGATTCGCTTAATGACCACTTGGTTCGCTTAATGACCATGGTGATTCACTTAATGACTGCTACAAAAAAAGGTGGTAAAATTGGGTTGGATTCGCTTAATGACCACTTCGCTTAGCAACCGAAATTCTGGTCTCAGTTGTGATCATTAAGCGAGGATTACCTATACTCAGAGCTCTTCCCAGTTACCCTTCTAGCACCTTCATATGTAGCAGAGCTTTCCAAACTTTTCATGTTGGTGACACACTTTTTAGACATTCATCATTTCGCAACACACTCTTACAGCTGGGCACAAGGCAGGCACAAGGACCTGCACGGAATCACAGCAGGTTTGGAGGCAGCAAGGCACAAGGCAGGCACTAGGACCTGCACGGAATCACAGCAGGTTTGGAGGCAGCAAGGCACTAGGACCTGTGTGGAATCCTGGCAGGGCAGGTTTGGAGGCAGCAAGGCACAAGGCAGGCACTAGGACCTGCGTGGAATCACAGCAGGTGTGGAGGCAGCAGGGCACAAGGCAGGCACTAGGACCTGCGTGGAATCACAGCAGGTGTGGAGGCAGCAGGGCACAAGGCAGGCACTAGGACCTGCGTGGAATCCTGGCAGGGCTCGGAGGCAGCAGCAGCAGCTGAGACACACCCAGACACTGCAGCCGACACTCTAACGTGTCCCGACACACAGTTTGGAAAGCTCTGATATATAGGATCTCTTGAAAGAGACAGAAATGAACTCTGGAACCAATAAATTTGATTCTTGACACATAGCCATTATATCAAAAACACAGGAGAGCAAGAGAAGAGAGAGAGGGTGGCAAAAATCCTGCATCATATTTGAACCCTTCCCTCATGTAAGAATTTTTGCAAATGGGTCAGGTGACTCCCCATTTATAAGTTCTACCAACACTTCTAAGTGCCTGAAAAATAAATATGTTTTACCATACAGAAAGCCAAGCAGGTGTCTAAATATCAGTTCTGTTTACAGTTTTGTGGAACATATGTAACGGTATGCTTTGCCCTTCCTGCAGTCCTTTCTTCGCCATTTCCCTTGCTGCTGTACTAAAATGCAGTTCCTTCTTTGCTTTGAAAGACGAGGCGGACCTCTTCTCCAGTTTGTGAAAAGAACACGTTCCCTGTTGTTCCATTCTAACTGACCTGGGTTTCGTTGATCATTCAAACCTATAACGCATTAAAATGTATAAGCAGACAGACAGTCAGAGGACAACCGGTTCAAGCATTTTCACCAAGTTTGTTTGGCTCTATCTGCTCTTCCATGTCACAGATTTTCTAAATAATTTCCAGATTCTTTCTCTTCCCCAATAAATTTGTTCCATGCACAAGGAAGATTAAATTTTGTTGTGAAAATAGATTCTGCTGGTATTTAGACAGAAAAATGCCTGAAGATTTAGTTGCTGTAAGCAGGGAAGTGCTGCAGCTGATCATACCTATTGACTTCTGGCCAGTGCCTTTCTACCATCTGACTGAAAGCCATCCTTCCATTAGCTTTTAGGACAGAAGGGGAAAACTCCAGAAAAATGGAAATGGTTGGGAGATTGGTCAAACTAACAAAGTGTCCCAAGGACAGAATTGTAGGCCAGAAAACTGAGCAGCCAGGAATTTACATTCCCTGGTCTCTCAAGAAGACTTAGATGGGCTAAAAGGTGTTGCTTATGAAAATGTTTTATCATAATTGTACTTGCATATATCACAAGGTTGATCTTTATAACTGCATTTGAAAAGAACCTAAACATAGAAGTCTAAAATAATACGGAATAATACTTAATCCTTGTTGCTATATCAATAGAATTATAGTCAAGATCAAGGGACATCACTGTTTTTCTTTATGGTCCATTGGTCAGACCACACTTACAATGTGGTCAGTTTTGGGAAACTGTTCAAAACATGTTCAAAGCAGAGCAACCAAGATGATAAGAGTCCTAAAAGGAAAAACCTACAAATAATGGTTAGCATATTGGGTATATTTAGCTTGGAAAGAAAGAAGGCTGCAGGGAGACATCATAACTGTTTTCAAGGGCTGTCATTTAGAAGATGGGCAAAATTGTTCAGAACTGATCCAGAAGACAGCACAAGAAACAATGGATTTAAATGACTAGGAAGCTGATTTTCCTTGAACATCAGGAAAAAAATCCTAATGGTAAGAGCTGTTCCACAATGGAACAGACTCCCCGCGGAGGTAGTGCAATCTCCTTTGCGAGAGGCTAGAAGGCCATCTGTTAGGGATGCTGTAGTGGATTCCTCATACTGAAGAATTCTATGTCTTTCGAGACAGTTGTAAGAATGACATTCTGCCGTATACATACCTATCCAAAAAGGCCTTTTTCCACTGAATTTCCAAAGCCACTGCATGTGTGATTTGGAAGCCACACTTACTAAATGGCCATGGTACCTAGATATAAGACATTTTTTTAGAGTCAGAGGAAATACCTGCTACTCATCAAGATACAATATATGTACTTCTTACTTGCGGTTTAACAATAGACGCCAACACTGGGAGTCATTAATACATTTAGGGATTCTTTTTTAAAGGGTATTTTGAAAAAGTTTTCTGCATGCCTCTCTCTATACATACACATTTATACAGTATAAGCAACATCATTTTATTTTATCTGAGCATACTGAAATTATAACGTGTTCTATGGTGTCTTAATCATATCCAAAGATGTTCCAACTATTTCAAATTTCATTTTCATAAGTTCAGTGCAACTTGGCTGAATGTTTTCAAGGGATTAGACTACATGTTTTTCTTGCTTGGTTATGGCTTCTCTACTCTTCAGCAAGCATTTAGTTAAAAAGAAAAATATTTTTATTTGTGTTTGTGTGTATATAGTATATATCTAAATGATATATCTAAATGTATGTGTGTGTACATGTGTGTATAATAAAGAATGAGATATGTATATAAATGGCTGTTTTTTAAGAAAACGTTTTAGACCAAATTAAAGTTGATTACATTAAAACATCTCCCAATAAACCCATTTACTTTGAATTGGAGTGATTCTTCCTATATGTGTAATACATTAATAAAAAGCCCTGAGTTTATTGAGCTATCCTTCCAAGAACATTTCTACAGTACAGGCAAGATAGCTAGAAGATTTAGATTTGACATACTTTTAAAACTCCTTCCTGCCAAATGCCCCATTGTTTTATCCTGTCTTCCAATGCAGGATAAGCCCAACCATTGTTAGTTTAAACAGTTGGCTGCCTCAGGCAACTGCTTTTGAGCATCATGAAAAGGCAGCAGAGTATTAGTTATTAGTCTATTATTAGTTTACTGCCAGGTATTTGGGGTGATGCTTATGGTATTATCCCCAGGAAAGTGCCAAAATATTATTCCTTGCATTGGTTTAACACACAAACAGATATTTGTAAAATCCCACCATATACAAATAGCTGCAATGTTGGGGTTATTTTGTCACAAAAGTCTAATTTCTAAAGTAAGACATGGGGTGGATGAAACAGTAACTTGCTTGAACAAGTAACTCCTATGTACAATAAGGACATTCCTACCGTTTCCTGCAAGTCTGGGCAGCAACTGCCCATGTAGCTTTTGGGTCAGTGATTAGGATATAGCATCTTCCATCATGATAGGTCCATCCTGAATGACACATTTTCATTTTAATATCCTGGAATAAAGCATTTTTAGTTCAGAATGACTTGCTAAATTGTCCACTTCTTGAATTAAGTGATTGACTCAGTTCAGAACTGGGCTTGGGAAAGATAAGAATATTGGTTAGTTGGGTCTTTTCCTGTTCTAAATTTTTAATTTGGGTACTGTTGCATTCCTGATGGCATAAGGATATAGATGAAACACACTGGGCGTTCAACACTCAGTTCCCAATTTCTCATCCCATGAGGCCCGATGTCCTATTGCCTGGCAGTAATAAGACTTACTGAATATAGTACCACTCAGAAGCTCAATTTTTCTTTCCCTCCTTCTACCTTGTGGGAGGGATTTTTTACTATTATATATGCCTTCTACATGCTCATAACTAGGTCACTGAAGATCCCTGACTATGTCTGTCTTTGCTTGTCTGCATAATGTAAATTCAGTGCATCTAACAACAACCTTAATCGCTAAACCATCTTCCTTATATACATGCTACAACTACTCCCTCATGATATATATCTTCCTGGAGGTATAACTTTTGTTATATCAATGAATGGCCTTTGATTCACAAACTCTTATGTCTCCATAAATAGCAGTATTCTCAAGGATGCTTCTCCCTTCAAAGTTGGATGCAGGGTCAAATTGTTACAATAACAATTGGCTCAGTTGGTATTTACACTTCTCAAAAACTAAGCAACCTACAATACAAAGTGTTCTCTTTCCAGACATACAGTAGGGACACCCAGATTCCAATCCGCCCTTATCTGTACTCCTTATCAGTTGTAAAACAATTATTTGCCAATGGTCAAATTTTAAAAAAGAACACAGGAAAAAGAGATTCCTACCTTGTTTGAGTAATTCCATAATGTCCAGGAAGTACCATTGCACAGAAACATCTTCTGCATGTTTTCTTCAAAATACAAGAGACCCTTCAGATTTGGTGTGCATCTATTTGAAAATGAAAGGCTCTCAGCCTGAAAAAGAGTAAGTAATTTATGAAAGGCTCTGTTGGCAACATTTATAAACCAGTGTTCTGAAACAGTCTTGAAATATTAACATTCTATATTGTTTGTTTTTAATCACGCGTATATATATTTTTGTTGATATATGCTAAATCAGTGATATTATTGAAGAAATCCACGAAGATTTATTTTAAAACCTCTTTCAGAACTAACTGTACAATATCTCCCATAGCTTTACTTTTTTATTGTTATCATAAATCTAACTCTGAGTATGTCTGAAATGGTCAAATTTCTGGTTTTAAAATTTTTTTTAATTTAAAAATGTTTCAAAATACACCTGAAATTAAAATTTAAACTAGAGATGGAAACTTACCTTCCTCTAAATCCCTTACCATCCCTCACCATTGGACATCCTACCTAAAGCCACTAGGAACTTTAATTCTGGAAGGTGACATCTTCCCCATTGGGGGTGTAATTCAACAGTAACGTACCAGAATGCTGGAGTCTGCTTGCAGAACTTCCATTTTCTTGGAGGAAGCTACATTTTTTCTTGGCTCTTTTTGGCTCCTTACAGGTATGGCTGCCATCTTGTTTTTTCTAGGAAAGTTATTATCCTCATCTACTTTTAGCCCCATCATCCCATGGTACTTTATAAAAGACAGAAAAGAGAATCTCACACCAGTTAATTCCAAATCATGTGTTTAAATCATGGAACTAAAAAGAAGAGGTGGTTTTGATATGCAAACTATCTTTAAGGCTCAAAATACATGTGGCATTTATTTAAAACGGAGCTGCTCCAATCCCACATAAAGTACGCAGTAATTTTTGAGAACAAACAAGACATGCAAGGTGAGTTGATAAATCCTCCTATCCTCACATTCTCTCTTTCTCTCTCTATTTTCACATGATTTGTTTCCAATACTATACTCTGGTTAGAGAAATGTAACAGGGAGTTAATAAACAAACAAACAAACAAACAAACAAACTTTACATCATCTGAATGGTTGGGGAGAAGGGAGAGATCTTTTGAACTCCAAATACAAAATCCACCCAGAATAGTTAGGGCCTTTTATTATAAGCAAATTGACATAAGTCAACACCACCTAACCTTCTTTCCCAAATTCTAATTTGTTTTGTACTTTTGTGTTTCCATTCTACAGTTCTTTGAGCAATTTATTTATTTATTTTCTGTCCCACCTTTATTATTTTTATAAATAACTCAAGGCAGCGAACATACCTAATACTCCTTCCTCCTCCTATTTTCCCCACAACAACAACCCTGTGAGGTGAGTTGGGCTGAGAGAGAGTGACTGGCCCAAGGTCACCCAGCTGGCTTTCATGCCTCAGGCGGGACTAGAACTCACAGTCTCCTGGTTTCTAGCCTAGCACCTTAACCACTAGACCAAACTGGCTCTATTGGAATTTAATCTATTGGAATTTCCCATTCCAAAGGAAGCAATCAAAAAGTAAACAAATCACCTTCATAACCTATATTTGAAGAATTTTTTTCTGGCCATAATACACCCACATGCAAAAGGGAAAATATCTTGCAACCCCAACAGAATGGAACATTAAAAAAAAAACTATCCTCAGTGTATCTGAGCATTTTCATCCTCTAAATTTTTGGTCCCTGGAGAGAATGTTTCTCTCTTGACTCTTAAGAAAAAGAAACTTAATTATCTTTGAAGGTGGAGAATTTAAGGTGGCATTGCAGGGGATTCCTTCTCTAATATGTGCATTGCCGCTTCTGATTAAATTTGTTCAGGTTTTGTCATGCTTTAGAAAACAGTGAAACCTGTTTGACTAATAGAATGTTTTAAAGAAGTACATACTAGCGGCTAAGGCCGAGTAGGCACCAGCCTAAGGGCACCAAATTTTAGGGCGTGCCAAAATTGAAAAGACTTCAATTGAAAAACACAATGAAAAAGTGAAAAGCAGTGACAGCACACTCCATGAGCTAGCATGCCCACTCAAGGGTTAAGTATAATTTTGCAGAATGGTTGCCATGTGACAACAATGGGTGCTGATGTAATTAAAATTACTGTGTAAATAGGGTGAAGATGTCTGAGAAACAAATTGTCTGGGGCTGAAAATCGTAAGTGTAAAGCTCAAAACTCAAAGAAAAAAAGAAACAGAGGGCACCTTTTTGGAATTCCTAACAAAATTGGGAGATAAGCTAAACTGGAGGTGCCAGAAGATGACTTGCCTAGGGTGCCAGGATGTCTAGAGCCGGCTCTACACACTAGTAACAATACCCTCACACAATATCTCAAATGCTCTTTTCCAGCCTGATCAGCAGCAGTCTCAATATCGATGCACTTTTATTAAGTCAGGTGAGAGTTTCATGCAAACATACAGATAACTTTGAATCAATGTTTGTTTTCCCCCTGTTCATGAGGCAACCCTTACTATTTTGCCATTTCCAATGACCCGTAGCCTCTTCCTTCCAATATTAACTGGGCTGAATTTGGGTAGCCGGTCCCTTCTCTGTGCTGTCATCTCTTTGGAAGGGGGCAGCAGGATTCCTTCCAAATTAACAGTGCCATGCCTGGAAGATGAAGGGGAACCTGGAAGCAATGTTTCTTTCATCCATAAGTTCTGAATATTTTGGCTTGTGGAACGGAATGAGCTGCACTGACCTAAAAAGCAAACAAGATGGCAGATGGTCAGTCCTTTTTTTTTTTTTTTTTTGATAAAAGCCGATAGTTGCTCACATTGATATGGATGATGAAACAGCCTGTCATTAAAAATGGGATGATATTTCATCTGATGTTAATGTGTTTTTTTAATAGTCCTTGTTTCTCTGCTTAATTTGAAAACTGAAAAACAATTTTAGAAGTTTGATGTGACAGATGAAGAAAATATAATCTCCCAAACTTAAAAAAGAATGCTGAGCCAGTTTGGTGTAGTGGTTAAGGCACCAGGCTAGAAACCAGGAGCCTGTGAGTTCTCGTCCCGCCTTAGGCATGAAAGCCGGCTGGGTGACCTTGGGCCAGTCACTCTCTCTCAGCCCAACTCACCTCACAGGGTTGTTGTTGTGGGGAAAATAGGAGGAGGAAGGAGTATTAGGTATGTTCGCTGCCTTGAGTTATTTATAAAAATAATAAAGGCGGGATAGAAAATTAATTAATTAATTAATTAACACATACAAAAAAGTTGCTTTGAATATGGTTCATGGTTCAGAATTGTTCTTTCATGGTGCTAAGGCATTGTTTGTGCCCAAACCTTGTGGACCTAAACTCCACATTAAAAGCTATCCTACTTTAGGAGCAGTATTATCACACAAATAACTCTTTTTAAAAACTTTTTTTTAAAAAAACTTTCCTTTCCTTTCCTCCTGGAGTCTCAATCCTACCCTTCCCATCTCTTTGATTCATAGAACTTCACAGCTTTGAAGGTTTGATCCCTGTTCAACCCACAAGTCACTACAATCACATCAGCTTGCCAAATCAATGTTGGCCTATGTCTTGATTTTATTTATTTAAAAATTTTAGATTACCTTTAAGCCATAAACACCCGAGGCAGTATACAAAACAGAAATTAAAACTAGTTAAACTATATTGAGAAGTGAAGATAAAAGGAATGAAAAGAATGGGGAAAGCAGGGACCAACATCAGGACAGCAAACTAAATAACGTTACAGGCTTCCCCACTGTGCTGAGATGAACTCTTTGCCATTTCTAAACCTGCATCCATACAGACAATTTTGCATATACTTATTTGAATTGGTAGCACCTTTTGGTATTGATTTTAAATGCTGCATTTTCTCTCTTTGATGGAAGGGCAGGCATGCCTGTCTAGCCATACAGTGTGATGCAAAAGTTAATCCCAGTGGATGTATGATAATCGAGATATACATTGTGATGCAGAGGTGCATTTAAACCCAACATTGTTTAAAACATGGTTGCCAACCACTTTACAGAGATAGGTTTTTATACATGAACGTCCCTTGCTGCTTCTGGGTTCAAGTACTGAGCCCTTTTGTAAATCCTAATTCCATGACTCATGATTTCTCCAGTATCCTGGAGAGATTTAATGGTATTTAGCCATTTCCCTCCCAAACTACTACCTCAGAATTACCCCACAACTGCCCTACGATTAACCAGGGAAAAGAGTGGAAGGGATATTGCAACTCCCACAAAAGGGGCTATAAGCGAAAACTTCATCTGTTCATCAGTCAGATTCCAGATCTTTTGGTAGAAGATGGTGGTGTCTGTTCTTCTGGTTGTTTGTTGATTCCTCCATGCTGTGCTCCCTCAGCAGAAGAGAAGGGGTCTGCAACTGTCAAGGTTATTGTCTTTCTTTTAAGAAAGAAATAAAGCATTTTGATCCAAAGGTGCTAGCAGCAACATTTGTGTGTTGAAAAATAAGCTGCTACTCAGCCAAGATTGCTCCAGATTTTATTAGGAAGATCAAAAGAAAATACCTCCTTCTGAGTCCAAAATTTTCACTACAGCTTTTGTCCGAGTGCCAAGAACAGCATTCACAGGGGAGATCAGAGCCACTTCAAAGACCTCATCCTCTTCCTCTAATCCATCATAGGTAATTGCTATATTCCACATCTTGGTTGACATTCCTACCAGAAGTAAACATTTTAATTACACTTTAATTGCTTTTTCAATCAACCTAGGTGTCGAAGAAATATATTAATTAACATGTCTACAGCTATAACAGACTGGCTTGTATAATGCTATTGTGCTTCTGCCCATTGATTGGACTCCTGTGGTTTCCCCAAATAACACTAACTAGAGATCAAATTTGTTCCTAAGCACTGATGATTCCATTCAAACAGTAACAAAGATTGGTTTCCTACCGGGTGAATGGAGGGGAGAATAATAGCATGCAGTTCAGGAGGGGAGGATTGGCTCTTCATGTAAATTTTAAAAAGAAATTAAGAGAACTCTTCATTTTGAAATCTTAATTGCAAGGAACCTACTCGTGTTTTGAAATATTGTCATTTTCAATCACCCTTCACAAGGAGCTCTGTTCCAAGTTCCAGGTGTGTCTGTCAAACACCTCCAGCAAAGCCAGTGTCTTGATTGCAAAGTCCAAGTATATGATCAGCTGCAAGTAGCAGCAAGTATCAAACCACCCATACCTCAAAAGACCTTCTGAGAAAAACCAAGACAGATAAAGAGTTGCCACTAATACCAAAGCAAAGTTGGAGGTTTGGCCAGAAAATCCAAGAAATCTTGAGGGGAGGAAATACTTATTGCAAGGTGTACTCCCTTAACTGCCCCTGAGCTTCACTTAATGCAAACGCTCAAACTATATTTGCAGATTCTCACCTAGGAAAAGAGCCGTCAAATTGCAAACAGAAGAAAAAAGGTTGGGTAAGAATATGGAAGGCAATTGTTTTTTTTAAACTTGCTAAGAGTAAGAGCAGTTCTCACTAACTGGACTTGCTTAAACATCTGTCAAGGGCGTTGGAGTTCCTGCACTGCTTAAGTGGTTGGATTGGATAGCCTAAGTGACCCCTTTCCACATCTATGATTCTTAGGGCTAATGATGGTGGCTACAGTTTTGGCCAGAAGAGCAAGAACCGTGCTTCTCTTCAGAGACCTCTAAGACCTCCTTCTCCTGTTAGAATGTAAGTACTGGAGCTGCAGCTGAACCTACTGGGTTTCCCAAGGCTGCCATCATTTAATTAAAATGCCCTTATTGCATGGAAAGCCCCCATGCCGGTATCAGCCTTCCAGAAAGGAGTGTCCTAGAGTGACAATTTCCCTGTCACAGAGTTGACTGATGTAGTGCATCACTTATCGCTAATACAGCAATCACAAGAGAGAAGTGAAGTGACTCCCGGTGCGTAACTTGGGAGTCCTCCTGGACTCACGACTCCTGCTTGAAGAGCAGGTGGCAGTTGTGGCCAGGAGAGCTTTTGCACAGCTTCGGGTTGTGCGTCACTTATGCCCTTTCCTGGAACAAGGGGCCCTTCGAACAGTCACTCACACCCTGGTTATCTCCCACATAGACTACTGTAATGCGCTCTACATGGGGCTACCCTTGAAGAATATTCGGAAGCTACAACTGATCCAGAATGCAGCCGCGCGGACAGTTTTGGGTGTCCCAAGGAGGACTCACGTAACACCTTTGCTGCGCGAGCTGCACTGGGTTCCAGTTTGCTTCCGGGTACAATTCAAGGTGTTGGTTATCACCTTTAAAGCCCTACATGGCATGGGACCAGGATACCTAAGGGATCGTCTCATCCCCATCACTTCATCCCGTCCCACCCGGGCATGCAGAGAGGGCATGCTATGGACCCCATCGGTTAAGGAGCTCCACCTAGCGGGGTCTCGGAAGCGTGCTTTCTCTGCTGTTGCCCCTGCCCTTTGGAACACTCTGCCCCCGGAGATCAGACAGTCCCCCTCACTCCTGGACTTCCGGAAAAGACTTAAAACCTGTTTGTGTCATTATGCTTGGGGTCAGAAGGAGATTGGAGATACTTGGAAGTGGCTTGCACCTTAGATTTGCTCTGAGGGGCTCTTCTTATAAACTTAAGAATACTCTGCCTTTGGATCCCATTTTACTCATTATATTTTAAATTATTATTTACTATGTATTTTGTTTTATTTATAAATGTATATTAATGTTTCAATTTTGTTGTAAACCGCCCAGAGTCCCCCTCGGGGGAGTTGGGCGGTGATAAATCCAATCAATCAATCAATAAAAAAATACAGCAATCACAAGAGAGAAGTGACTTGCAGCCACTCTGTCACCATTTTTGCACACAGGCAGAAGAAAGCAAAGAGGTTTGCCCGTATCTCTTTTCACATCCCTTCTTTTTTTATTTGGGGTTTCCATCCTATTGTCAGGTTGAGATATTTTTAAATGGACCTGAATAAAAATGACATGCTTATTTATTTATAGTTATAAATAATACTTAATTCTTAAAAATTAAATAATTGCAACAGTCATTAAAAAATCTGGTAATATTAAAGTGATGAAAGAGACGCACTAATATATCAGTAAAGTGATCAGAGTTGCTTGGGCAGCTGCACGGCCATAGCTATCGATTAAATAATTTAAAAAAGCAAATAAACATACAGGTACCAACAAGGCAGGACAAATAGAAAGGTTTTACCTAGCACTGAAGAGATAGCAATCAGCTTCTCAGAGATGGGCAACTGCCAATAAAAAAAACCCTATTTGGGGTCACCACCTGCCTCACTCGGTCATTAGTGAGCTCCAAATAAGGCTTTAAAGAAGATCCAAAGCTCTAGGTAAGTTCATATGGGAGCAAATGTTCCTTAAAAGATGTTGGTCCCATTGCTGTACGGCTCTTCGAAAGGCTATGCCCTGATCTTTGAATTATTAAACAGAAGCCCAGTTGTTTCACAATCATAGTCCAAATATCTGGATCTTATCTGATAATCTAGCTACAGCTTTTTGTACCTGCTGGACCTCTGAGCAGTTTTCAGTCCATTATAATTATCCACATGGAATGTTATCAGAACATGGATCACCATGGGCAGACTATCTTTGTCCAGACAAACATCACAGATGACCTATCAGTCTAAGCTCTGAGTCACAGAGCAACAGCCTGGGGGCTCAATTATTAAAGTAGGGTGCCATCACCATCATCTGCAGTAGGGGCAAGGAGAGAGGAAAGGACATGATATCATAAAACGATGCTCTTGCATCAGACATCATGCCTCAAGAACATAACTATGCAATTTGCACAATGATGCCATGATGCACATGTTATCATTTTGACCTCATTGTGGCTTGGAAACCTACTTCCCAGCTCAGACAAAGACACCAACCACTCATGGACTCTCTTCTGTCAGCCTTGGCTTTGATTTATGTCTCTCAATCCATTGCTGTCTTTTGATCAAAGCTCACCTGGATCAAACTGAATAAGTTTGGAAGGAGGCAGGATAAAATCCTTTCCTGTTAAAGCAGTCATTTCATTAACCTAAGAGACAAAAACACAGCTATAAAATATAGTTAATATATGCCTAAAGGAAACTTAAATTCTGAATTACCTTTTGTTTCACTTTATTTTCCAGTAATACAGATTAGGGACAGGGCAGTATCCCAGCCATAGGAAAATAATGTCTTTATTATTTATTTTTTATTATTATTATTATTATTATTATTATTATTATTATTTTATTATTATTATTATTAGCCATAGGAAAATAATGTTTTTATTGGCCAAAAAAAAGAAAAAAAGAAAATACAAAGGTAGCTAGCAAGAAAATGTGGGGGGGGGGGGGACCCACTCGTTTAAAAGGCGTATTGTACGTATGTTGAACTATTAAGATCTACTGGCAAGATGGCAACTTAAGGTAGGACTAGAAAAGGTAATAGAATGTCAGAAAATCTAAACAAAGGATAAGGATAAAGTAGGAGCTGGAAACAATACAAGTGAACAATAGATACCTGCTCTTACATGAAGAAATGAAAGTGATCTTGATTAGGCCTCGGAAATCAGTGGCTTGGCCTAAGTGTGTGGGAAAACCTAAAATAGAAGCTCCCAGTATTTTACTACAGATAGCCAGTCCAAAGTGTCTGCCATTAGGGTTTAACTAATTATTAGTTTCTGGGCCTGAACATGTAGCTAGCCCTCAGCAACCAACCAATCTGGCACCAAGGTCTGCACATGATATTTCCAGTTTAAACCCTTGAATAAGGACACAAATGAAAGAAAATAGGACAGTTATCTTTCACTACAGAGGGAGACAAACTGCAGTCAAATGAAAGGAGGGAATAGAGCAAAGCCAAAACAAAGACAACAAGGGAATTTAAAGTACCAGGAATTCTATTTGTAAAGGATTATCCCTAGTGTATTTAACTCCCTTCAGGGAGAAAAAATGTATTTTACTTAACGAAGCATTTGCTTTAAGGGCATGATTTCAAAAAATACAGCTTTGGTAAATATCTTCCTCAATTCCCATAGCATTTGTGCTGCTACTGCTCTCTGCAACAAGAGAATATGCACAGGATGGAGGATTCATACGGAATTATTAAGAAAGCGTCAGACAGCAAAATACTGTTATACTGTCTATAAAAATGAGGAGGTTATTAAGTTTAACAGCATGAACTAGACCTTTTGGCGTAAAGGTTTGTATCAAAAAGCCTACCACCTAATTTCTGCCCTTGAAAATATTTACTCTAGACTGAAATCTGCATAGGGCAATATTTACTGCAAGTTAAAGGTTAAGTTAACACACCAGGGATTCCGCTGTATAAATATAAGCACTGAGAACAGCAGCATGTGAGATGGGGTTCAAAAACAGTCAAAAGGGCAGTTGTGACCATGCAATCAACGCCCTGCTCCTTTATACATGCATGTGATGTTGATGCACATACAAAAGGGGCAGGCTTTGAATAGCAATTTGGTTAATAGACACTTCCCCCCCAAGAGGTGACCACCTTGATGTGGTGGGAGCAGTGAGTAGCTCCAGTGACCCAGAAAGAAATGCCAGTGGGAGCACACAATTCTGGTAGGGTCACTCTTTCCAAGAAGTTAAAAAAGGAGGGATGAAGCCAAGAGTAATACACAAGGGGGTGAAGGCAGATGTGGGCACCAAACCTCCTAGGAGAGAGAACATCAAATTTAAATGCAGATGAAGGCAATGGCCAAGCACTTCTGTATTATGCAAAAATAGAGATGGATATGAACTATATGGATATGGCTGAAGTTGTGCCAGGTGAGAGCCTCAGGTTAAAGGAGGAGATGAAATGAATACACAAAAGCCACAAGGAAATCTGGTCACTGATGGTAGCAGTATTGAAGTTATCAAAGTGCAACTGAAATGTACTATGTTGGATGTTTTAGGAATAAGTGAACAGGTCTAGAATGAGCCACTTTAAATCAGATATTACATAGTATATGATATGAAGGAATAAAGTGATATTGATACTCCAAAAGGATATTGCTAAGTAAGTGCTTGGCTATAACTCAATCAGGATAAGGTATATTAGAATTAGTGGATTTCCAAGAACATCTATATTATACAAATATATGCAGCTACTCCAATGCAATAGAGAAAGGCATTGAGGAATTCTGTGGCAAATTCAAGAGGTGGTAGATGCAAAATCAAAAAAAGATATAATACTGTACTAATAACTGAGGGCTGGAATGTAAAACTTGGTGAAGTGAAGAACCTGGAATCACAAGAAGGTTATGATTGGGTAAAAACGCTTTAGGGATATAAGTTAATATAATTTTGCAAAGAGAATTCTTTCATTATTGCAAACACCTGCTTCATCCAAGATAAATGCAGAATCTACACCTGTGTGTCACCAGATGTACATCATCAGAATCAAATCAACTATATAATAGGAAACCAAAAATGGAGAAGTGAAACCTAGCTGGCGAGGACCTTTTCAGGTGCATCAGATGATGAATTACTGGTATTAAACATACAGGTAAAATTAAGAAAATAAAAGAGGTAGGCGTGACCTGAAAAATTTACAGTCAGAATACAAAATCCATGTAAGGAACAAAGTCAATATGTTTAACCTATGTGAAAGGGAACCAAAGAGCTAAGGGAAGAGATAGGAATATAATCAAAACTGAAGTAGAAAAAAAAATTCCAAAGAGGAAAATATTCAAGTAGCTTTCAGAGCCAAAGAAAGAATGAAAGCAACAAGAAAGACATGATGACTGAATGAAGACTTCCAACACTGAGCAACGAAGGATGATGAAATATTAAGAATGTCAACAAATAGAGGAAAATAACAAGGAAAGGAAAATGAGAGACACTTTTAAGAGGATCAGAGAAATCATAAGAAAACGAATGGCTACATAAGAATACGCAAGAATACAGTAAAACATAATGGCAAATTTTTTCTTCTTAAGAAAGAAGAAAAAGTTTACTAAAACTTTTTTCAAATATGATAACAGAATGACAAAGTTTGAAGAGAGAGAATTATATTCACTTATTCTCCATGAAATCAACTCCACTACAATAGGCAATAGATCAGCTATCAAATAGAAAAGCACCAGATGCAGATGAAATACCCATGGGACTGTTGAAAGCTGCAAGTGCAATAGTAGTCAAAGTGCTTGCAGTTTCATACCAATAAATATGGAACACAAGTTTGTGTGATCTAGAAACTGGAAAAGAACAGTATATATACCTATGCTGAAGAAGGGAGATGCAAGAAAATGTGCAAATCAATGATATTGCACTGATTCCTACTGAAAGCCAAGTTTTCCTTTAGGTCTTACCAAGAGGATGAAGTAGCCTGCAGTCTAGACTGAGTACCATGCAAACACTTGCCCTGGTCTCAGTCTGGACAAGATGTCCTTAAACTGGCTTAGAGTCCGACTGGCATGAGCTCTGGACAAGAGCAGCTGAAAAGGGACAGCCTTAGCCTGTCCCTTAGACTGGACAGCCCTTCACATGTAGGAAGTCTTCAAATACTGGCCTTTGTCCTGGGTAAGGTAAGACGCAAGACAGAAATGGGCAATTTGTGAAGGGGGAGAAAGTGACACAGTCTATTTCGTAATATTTTTTAAATAATAGTGGGACACCAAAGGCATGGTGGTGATGTCGCTGGGGGAGATGGGGGTTGAACTTTTCAGTCTTTTTTTTAATGTGATTTTGTTGAGCCTGGGGATAGGCTGAGGCAAAAGGGATATGTTAGGCTTCCAGCCCTTCTTTCTGGGAAAAATATCACACCTCTGAAAATATTTTGGCAGTAAACTCTGTGGGTTTTATCTTTCAATGGCTATGTACAAGTCGGTATGCTAATACAATGATGCAGAAAGTTTGTGATCCAATAGCACAGAGATTTCCAAACTTTTCACGTTGGTGACACACACCAACGGTGGCGGCGGTGTGGCCTGCGGTTTCCTGGTCTGTCGCGCAAAAAACCCAGAAGCGCTGATGGGGGAACCGAAAGAAGCGTCACTCCCACCAATCGCTGCCGTCGCACCACCAGCGGCGGCAGCACTGATTGGCTGGGGTGCCACTTCTTTCGTTTCCCCCATCAGCGCTTCCGGGTTTTTGCACGACACACCAGGACACCGCAGGTGACACAGTATTGTGTCGCGACACACACTTTGGAAAGCTATGCAATAGCATATGCAAGTCTGAATTCCTGTAAAACAGTAATACAGACCTGTCCTTAATTTGCATGTCCTTTTCAACCTAAATGTGATTACCCTTTGTGATAAATTTTATTACCTTCACCACCACAAAAACAGAATCTCCCTTGTACCCTGATCGGATGATTTTTAAAGACAGCATTTCCACATTTTCGCACACTTCATACACATCCTGCTGCAGTTCAATTTTAGACCATTTCAGTTCTAGCCTATTGGAAAAAAGAGAAAGAAAACACAAGAAGGAAATCTCATAAAAATCCCTGCTGTTTGTCTCTTTGTTGTTAATGCAAATTTATTTTTTTCTACCCGTGAGTCATTGTTTTAAAGAGAAGAGCTGTCTGAAGAGAGATGTTAGCAGCTAATTTGATCAAAATTAAGCCTTGCTTGTATTTTTATGTGTAGTTTTAATCCTGGATTGAACTATCAATATAGGAAGTAAAAGAGCCTTTGCATAGACTAGTGACAGCCTGTTTCCACGATTTTAGCATTACTGGTTTAATGCATATGCATGTGGAAGTGGAAATGATTTGATCTCTGTGCTTGCAAGTTTGTATGGAAGGGCACAGGAACAAGTTAGAACAGCATTCCTTAATCTGGTGTTGAACCCAAACTCCCGTTAGCCCATTCAGCATGGCCGTACCGGCTGGGGATAACAGGAGTTGTAGTTTGACAGATATGGAAAATGACGAACAGGCAAAGGCCCAATGAGAGTAACAGAGAACAAAATGGATACAAAAGGGCAGAGGAATAGGGTATGCTCAGTGAGTTTCTTTTTTCTTTTTTAAAGTTACACAAGAATTCCCCTCCCTCTCTTCCCATCTATAATTTAATAACGTCTACAATTCTGCAAGAAAAAAAGGGAACTTTAGGACTGTCTGTTAGACATTTTGAGCACAGTGCAGTAACTACTTTTTGCAGAGCTTAAGTGTTCCATAGTCCGATGTCCTGCCGATGTTTGGGGTCTACAATTCCTGCTCAGTATGGCCAAATCCTTGTGAGCCACGAAGTGCACTGGACAACTGTTACTGTGGTTTAAGTCTAATCTATCTCACAATGTGATCATAAGAAAACAGCAAAAAAATAAATCAATGTCTCATTTGTATTGGATTTTACTTTTTTGACTAAGGATGGAATACTGATGATGGAGATAAGAAAACTGGTCGACATTTTCTAGTGACACACCTTTAAGCTGGATTGATGGCGCTGCAGAGGGATTGGTTCGAACTTGCTGGTAAAGCACTTTGGTTTTTTTAATGTTAATCGAGAGGCCGAGCTTTTCATATGCTTCTGCAAAGATGTTTAGGATAGTTTGAAGATCTTCCTCGGAGTGTGCACAGACTACATTATCCATCTATCGTGTGTATATATATATATATATATACGATATATATATCATATATATACGATATATATATCGTATATATATACGATAGCCATCTATCTACAAAAGCCGACATCGACGCTGAAATTCAGCATCGCCTGAGCTCTGCGAGTGTAGCTTTCTCCCGAATGAAGCGTAGAGTGTTTGAGGATCGGGACATTCGCAGGGAGACCAAAATGCTTGTTTACAAAGCCGTTGTTCTACCAACCCTTCTGTACGCCTGTGAAACATGGACCCTCTACAAACGCCACCTCCAACTTCTTGAAAGATTCCATCAGCTGCCTCCAAAAAATTCTGCAAATTACTTGGGAAGATAGGCGGACTAATGTTAGAGTATTAGAAGAAGCGAAAACCACCAGCATTGAAACAATGATCATCCGACATCAACTTCACTGGACCGGTCATGTTGTTCGAATGCCTGACCATCGTCTTCCAAAGCAGCTACTTTACTCCCAACTTAAGAATGGAAAACAGAATATTGGTGGACAGCAAAAGAGATTCAAAGATATGTATTGTCGAAGGCTTTCACGGCCGGAGTTCAATGGCTGTTGTGGGTCTTCCGGGCTGTGTGGCCGTGTTCTGGAAGTTGTGGTTCCTAACATTTCGCCAGCATCTGTGGCCAGCATCTTCAGAGGGCAGGAGCACAGATAGAGACAGAGATTTTGTTTCTATCTGTGCTCCTGCCCTCTGAAGATGCTGGCCACAGATGCTGGCGAAATGTTAGGAACCACAACTTCCAGAACACGGCCACACAGCCCGGAAGACCCACAACAGCCAGATTCAAAGATACTCTCAAAGCTAATTTTAAAAAATGTAATATCAGCATTGAGAACTGGGAAGCCCTAACTCATGAGCGTTTCAATTGGAGGTCAGCCTTTATTAAAGGTGCTACGGACTTTGAAGAAGCACAAGTACAGGGCGAAAGGGAGAAACGAGCTAAGAGGAAGGCACGTCAGGCAAACCCTCATCATGACCGTCTCCCACCCGGAAACCTATGCCCTCATTGTGGGAGGTTGTGCGGATCCAGAATTGGCCTTTATAGCCACTTACGGATCCACTGTTAAAATTTTACCTTTGGAAGACAATCTTACTTGGCTACAAGTGATCACCAGTGACTGATGATGGAGATACATGTCATACTTAAGTAGCCTCATTAAATATAATTAAAGAGAAATCCACATGCTGTAGACTTTTATAGCAGCAACAATCAGCCCCTTGGGCAAAGGCCCAGTGTCAACAGCCTCCCTTCTCAGAGTGACATTGCCTTCTTCTCTCTAATGAAGTACACTGCAGAACAGCCAAGGAAAAGCCAACAGGCCTTCATGCCCTAATACAAGAATGCTACACACACAAACACACACAAAATTCTAGGTCATATTTACTGTCATATTAAGGCTGCATCTTGAACTACTTCTCCATCCTGCATCTAGTATATCAGAGGATTTCCAAAATTCAGTGAGAAAGTACCACAATACCTAATATTTAAAAATAACTATAGGTAATGCTGAAAACAGAGGCATCTTGTGGCCAGTGAGGGCACTGAAGCAACTGTGTTCCTTTTTATGCTCAAAACCAAAATAGCAAAGAAATAGATAGATAGCAAAGAGACTTCAAAGAGGTTTTCTCCCTCCATTCAATTATGTTAAAATTAATACCCTACAGATGTCTTCCCATACTATTTTAAACTTTAACAAGCCAAAAAAGAATAATGAAAGAAAAAACTAACCTAGCTAGTCACACTAGGCAGAATTTTAAAAGGAATCTGGTACTCTTTATTGAAAAGTATACGCTTTTGTGAACTGCTGTTTATTTCATCAGAAGCATGGAGTGGCTAAAACTGACCTACATCCGTTTAGCCACTCCATGCATCTGTGAAGTGAGCTGTAGATTCTAACAACATCTAGAGGGCTACCTATTGTCGATCACTGCTGCGGTAAATAGAAGAATGTAAATGAGGGACCTTTAAACAACACTGATATGTTTCCAATAAATACTGTTTCTACCTTCACAGACATCACTTTGTGGTGTATTTTGGTGCTAGATAAAAGACAGAGCACTTGCTGACAGCTGTTAGTGAAACACTATTGGAGAAAAAGGTCAGGTTTGGGGGAAGCTTTCAAAATATAATTACACTCTTGTCATCTTGAAAAATCTCACTAAGGATTATTGGATAATTTGTGACTTGTTACCAACCCAGAACTAGAGTGACCTCTAGCTGTCAAAAAGTACATCAAAATGTTATTTTCCCATTTCCAACTGGAAATTTACTTTGATGATTAATATACAGCAAAATTTCCCCTCACATGTAGAAACACTGTTTATCAGTGTCACCATTAATGTTGTGCTGATCCGTGTCCCAATGAGCAAAATGCTTGTCAACCCTTTGCTAAGAAAGCCGACTTAAAAGGAAAAAAAGAAGAGAGTTATTTGAATGGATGTATTATACTGAAAAAATGTTTTTTTCCAATTCAATGCATATTTATGAGAAAGAGAGAAAGTGTGTGTGTAATGGTTGCCTTGAGTTCAGGAGCTGGATTGCCCTGAGAGCCCCTAAGAGCAGGAAGAAAGAGACCCCCATAAGCTTTCAATCCTCCATGTTGAAGAAGCCCTATGCCACTTAGAACGACCTGCAACAGAAGCTGCAGCAGATTTTCAATGGGAAAATCTGGGAAAATGAGGTACAAGGGCATTCCTGTCTCTATGCAGTAGCCAATCAAAATGCAGGGGTTTGTCTATAACAAAATAAAGTGCAGCAGACAAACTAGAGAACAACACTTGAGTGGCATAAGCTGAAAAACTCTACTTTCAAGTCAGACCATGAAAATACAGGTAGAGGTCTCATTCACAGTAGGCAGGAGGTGAATAGAAGACAATATTTATTCCTGCCCTCCAGAAATTACTGGTGGCTCATATGCATGATGGGGGCAACCTGGCAGGGCAGATATACCTTAGCTGTGCAACAGGAACTTCTCAGCCTGAATTTCACCCCTACCATTAATTCTCCAGGAGATCTTGAACCAGGCAATTTCTTAGCTTTGCCTAACTTTATGGCTAAGGATAAAACATTCACTTTCCTAGGTTTGCTGATTGATCAAAACAGTGAATGCCGTCCAGAAATAAAGCATTGAATCGCACTGGGTCGCACAGCAATGATGAGCATGATTCGAGTATGGAAAAGCAAGGACATCAGCCTAGCTGATGACTAAATGCATATTAGTCCACACTATCGTGTTTCCTATAGCTACCTAAGGTTGCGAAAGTTGGACCATGAAAAAACTAGACAGGAGGAAAATCGACTCATTCAAGCTGTGGTGCTGGAGAAGGCTCCTGCACATTCCTTGGTCAGCAAAGGTGACAAACAAGTACTGGAGCAATTAAAACCAGGCATATTGCTGGTGGGCAAAATCACAAAACTCCGCCTTACTTATTTTGGCCATGTCATGCGATCAAACTCGCTGGAAAAGGCAGTTATGCTTGGAATGGTCAGCGGTAAAAGGAAACGAGGCCGTCAAAAAACACGGTGGCTAGACACCATCAAAGCTGACACCAGCCAGAGCGTGAAACAACTAAAAGAAGCTGTACAAGATCGGAAAATGTGGAGAAAGTTGGTCCATAGAATTGCCAAGAATCAGACATGATTGAATGGGTAGCATCATCATCATCATGCCTAAGGATAATGACTAAGTTCATATATCCCATTAAGCCATAAACTCAACAGCTGGGTTCATATTGTTGTTGTTGTTGTTCTTCAGTCGTTTAGTCGTGTCCGACTCTTCGTGACCTCATGGACCATAGCACGCCAGGCCTTCCTGTCCTCCACTGTCTCCCGGAGTTTACTCTAACCATCTCATCCTCTGCCGTCCCCTTCTCCTTTTGCATATTGCACTAAGCCAAATCAAGTTAACAACATTATGCCTTAATGCAGTGAGTAAACACAGGCAAAGCATATGGATGCACTCTGAATTCTAAATGAGTTTGAGATATTACTATCTGTTAAGAGTCAACAAAGCAGCAACTTCCTGGACAAAAAGCTTTCTTACTTTTGATAGAAACAACAACAGAATTTAAAAAAAAAACACTGCTTTGGCTGTGGATTTTGCAGTAGAAACCTGTGAGGCCCAGCAATTCCATTAGTTTGGTTTCAAAGCTGTTCATACAGGATCTGACTTAAGGAAGCAAGCAGCAGTTACTGGGAATTATGTGTTTAGAGGAAAAATTAACTTACATTTGGGGGGCAGCAGAATGTCCTTCAGGATCTGTAACCTGAAACTCCAGATCATCTGAATTCTCCTCCCAGTAAGGATCAATGACATAAAATATGATTCTGCTATTTAAATCTTTCTGGCTGAATTGTTCCTGAATAATTCCTCCTGATAAAATAAAGGAGATATAGAAAAACAAAATGTCCTTCAAAAATAGTTGTGTCCATGGTTGTCTAGCCCAGGGGTTTTCAAACTTTTTCAAGCCATGAACCTGCTAGTTAAAAAACAAAACAAACAAACCAAATACCAGAACCCAAGATCAAAAGACAAAGTGTAATGATAGAAAATTGGCTTTTTTCCCCCCTGCTCTTAGTCTCTCACGGAACTCCACCAAGTCCTCATGGAACCCTAGGGTTCCACAGAACACAGTTTGAACAATCCTGGTGCAGTCTATTTATAGAGATAACAATTGTTACTTGGTTAGGTAATCAAAAAATCACTGAACAATGTGGTGTGGTTACCAAATATCAAGAAAGAAATACAATTCACTAGGATGGGATGATGTTGGTGTTAATTAAATGTCAGTAAGAGAAAAGAATGGCTTAAAAGGTTGGAGCAATTCTCCAGTTACCTTCCTTCAAACTGGGTTTAGCCTAGATATTTTGTCTTAAAGCACCAAAAACCTCCTGATATACTATACATACACAGTTGCACAAATATCTCCAGCCCGCTTCACCCTTTGCTTTCTCCATCACAGAGAGCACAGTTTTGAAGTGCTACCACGCTTTTGCAATGGTAGCACGTTGAATCTTGTATAGCCATAATAAAGTTTGTGGTAAGTAGTTCAAACCTATGAGTGATCCATTCCAGCAGATTCATATAGATGTTCAATAACATGGGAAATACAGGTAGTCCTAGGTTAACGACGGTAATTGGGACTGGAATTTCCATCACTTAGTATGCAGTCATAAAGTGTGATGTCATGTGATCACATCACTTAGCGACAGCAGTCCCGGCAGTCCCCACTGCCGTCATTATGCGAGGATTGCGGGTCGTTAAGCAAAGACCTCCTCGCGACTTCCTGCTGCCTTCCAACAAGCAAAGTCAATGGGGAAGCCAGGAGGAAGCTGTGAGTTCCAGGTGGCTTGCAAGCAGGCTGGCGGGCAGGTAAGTGGCTGCTGCGGTGTGGCATGAGTGTGGCCAGGCGCAGGGTGGGTGCTCCGGAGGGTGAGAGGTCATGCAAGTGGCTGCTGCAGCCTAGCACAAGCACAGCCAGGCCAGGGGTGGCTGCTGCTGGGGGTGGGAGGGCATGCAAGCAGCGGGAGTGGGAGCAACTTACAGGAGCGACTTGTGACCTTCCCTGCTGGCTTCCCCATTGACTTTACTTGTGGGAAGCCGGCAGGGAAGGTTGCAAATGGCAATCACATGACTGCGGGACACCGCAACTGTCATAAGTGCAAGCCAGTTGCCAAGTGCCCAGATCACGATCATGTGACTGTGGGGGTGCTGGGACAGTCGGAAGTTTGAGGACCAGTCGTAAGTGCCACCCGTTCAGTGCTGTCATAACTTAATTAACTGAGGATGACCTGTAAATGGACCTCCCAGGATAGTTTCCAAGGAGTTGACCAAATTCCCCCAAAGCCATTTTTGTATAGAGTCCAGAGAGGCAAGAGCCCCAAATCCCAGCTCCCTCAAATGTTCCAAAGTGGTACCAATGTCATGAAAAGCCCCTGAAAGATCCAGATTAGTACTTTCCCTATCTCTCTCCTACTCCAAATCATCCATCAGTGTAACCAAAGCTATCTCTGTGCCAAAGCTGAGTATAAATCCAGACTCAGTAGGATCTAGATCATTTGTTTCCTCTATAAGTTCCTGGAACTGAATTGCCACCACTTTTTCCACCACCTTGGCTAAATATGATTTTTGGGAACCTATCCAACAGTTGTCCAATAGTACTAGGTGCAAATATTTTGTGTGCAACAGTCTTGTTTCCTCCTCCATTTTCCCCCAAGGGGTGGGGGGAAACATGAGAAAGAGACTCAGAGTAACTCCATCTTAATTATGCTAGGTATAAATTAATCCAGATAATTGTTTTAACAGGCTTTCAAGATTCTGTACTCTATTCTACTAGCAATAAAGATATTTCCAGAATTCCAAGTGGTTCTTGTTTCCTCAGTTTGCCTGTCTCACAGGGCTTTACCAATGGACACTTTGCCATGCATGTTAATGGCTTTGAAACTGAGTGATCTTTTTATTGTTTATATAACCAACATCTCTATTCCAGGAACCACTGGCTAGGCTGACCATACGTCCTGTTTTGAACAGGACAGTCCCATTTTTTAAGCAGTTTTCAACCGTCCCGTCGCTTTCATAAAAATCTCAATTTTGTCCTGTTTTTCAAACCTGGTGGGAATGGCACGGAAGGAGGATCCGAGCTGGAGTGCGGACCGGGGGGGTGGGGTTTGCAGGTGGGAGCCAATCGCGTGGACCAGGGGGTGGCGTTTGCAGGCAGGAGCCAATTGCACAGACCAGGGGGCGGGGTTTGCAGGTGGGAGCCAATCATGTGGACCGGGGGCAGGGTTTGCAGGCGGGAGCCAATCGTGTGGACCGGGGGCTGGGGTTTGCAGGCGGGAGCCAATCGCACGGACCGGGGGGCGGGGTTTGCAGGCGGGAGCCAATCGCATGGACCGGGAGGCGGGGTTTGCAGGTGGGAGCCAATCACGCAGACCGGGGGCAGAGTTTGCAGGCGGGAGCCAATCACGCAGACCGGGGGCGGGGTTTGCAGGTGGGAGCCAATCGCGTGGACCGGGGGGCGGGGCTTGCAGGCAGGAGCCAATTGTGCGGACTGGGGGCGGGGACCCCTGTCTTTTTCATGAATATGGTATATTACATAAGACCCCGTCCCGTTTTGCCATCCTGAAATATGGTCAGCCTACCACTGGCTCTCATTTTAACTCTATCCTGCCAATTCTCCATGATACACCCTAGGTTTGCCCTTTGATCTACTGCTAATTAATATCAATCTGTGGCTGCTCAGCCTGGCAGAGGTAGGAACTATTATGATCAAACCTATCCTGCCTCTCCAGATCTGCCTCTTTGCTTCTACCATATCTCCACGTATCCCATTGCTAGTGCTACCACCACTGCTGTTGAAGGAGATCCTTTCCAGTAAACACGAATAACTATGATAAGGAGTATGGAACAGACAAGGAGACCAAGAGAATCAATGGGGAAAAGCAAGCACACAGGGGGAAATGTCTCTAATTTATAAGACATACTCTCAATTTACAAATAGCACAGAACTATAGGGAGAAACACACAATTAAATTATCAAAAAAACAACAACAACAACCAAATAGATACACAACTTGGAGCTTGGAGAATTCTAACCATATTTCGTGTTCTTCATTTACTGACAAAGTTGTCTAACTAACTTTTTCATATTCCATAACAAATCTATTTTGAGCGCTCCTAGACTTGGCTTTTGTGATGATATTACTACTCATTCAAAGAATGTTATTGGCATCCAGAAGCAATCCTCAAATTCTAACTTTTCCCAGTGCTTCTTCTGACTTTCTTCTTCTCATAATACATCAATTATGTAAAAGGAACTGGAAGAATGGTAAAATGATTTTTAATTAGTCATAGTAAGACTACCCTTCTGGGAACACCCTTAATTAGAAGCGTAAGCTGTAATACCCACACAAAATAGCTTGAACTTAAGTTGTTAGGACACAATACCTGTTGTTATATTTTGCAAGTAACCATACCGAGGTCCTCGTAAAATTTTAAAAATAATTTGATCATCTTCGGTATCACAGTCTGATGCTTTCAATGACCGCATTGTAATGTAGATCCCATAGTTGCCATTGTTCAAAAGTTCCACATCTGAAACTCTATGAAGATGAATAATTTCTGGTGCTGTGTTTGCTGGGCTATCCACCTGGGGGGGGGGGGAATAATTTCTATTACTGGTCAAAGATTCGATTTTAATAAAACAAAGGCATAGGTTCTACTTTGTGAAACTGAACATTGTATAGTCAAAATAAACATCCATACTGTGAAGCCAGACATATATAGGAAATCAAGCACATATAATCCAAATTATATTTGAATGTTCTGAAAAGTGTGTGTGCATTGGAGAGAAGACATACTGAAATGAATTTTGCTCTATTTTAAGCAGAACCATACTCAATCTTGGTGTCCTTTGACTGCTTCATTGTAGCATTATTAAATAAATAATGCAAAAATCTTGTGCACATGAATGCAGACATTTATGTAGAACTTGCCTGAATAATGAATGGCAAGGGGTCTCCTTGCAGCTTGTTATTTACAAGAAAGCCTTGATTCACTCCATCTGTTGCTGTAAATGTAAATCTGTCCAACCGAGAACCACCTCCTCCATGTCTATATGCTACATTCAGATTGTCCACATCTTGCTGGCTGAAGTTTTGCTGCCATAATCCAGTTTCCCTGTTATAGAGTTGACCGTATTGTGGGAGCTGTGTTAGGAGAAAGGAAAGATTTTGTGGTGGTGTATCTGGGTCTGAAAGTTGGAGAATATCTGGAGAAAGGAATGCCATGCTGCCTTCAAACAGCCTCAGGCCCTTGTTCTTGACCACGGTGGGTAAAGCTCGGTCCACTGTCTCCAAGATGATCTCAAATTCTCCATGTTTAGTTCTTAGTCCATTGCTGATGATGAATCTGGCAAAAAGAGGCAAGGCATCCTTCAGCATGTGTTCTTGTTTCACCATCTACTGAAATGAAACAGACACCTTTACTGAAGAGCTTGTCTCTTACTATCTATGAGATACATTATTAAGTCCCAGTTTCTGATTGAATGGCTCCTGTGGCACATTTAAAGTCTCTGAACAGGCACAACATTCAAAAACCAACTCTGTAAGCAGACTACAAATTGTTGAAATGGGTTATAATGGTACGTACTGTATGTTTTATTGTAATAATTGCTTAATATTATTAGGTTTCCTTCTGATTGCTCAAAATAAAATGTCATGGAAATCTATGTTATAAACACTTAATTCGCAGTGTTCAGTTATACAATGTATTTAACCAATTTAACATCCCAAAAACTCTGTTGAAAAAACAAAATGTCTTCCCTGAGCATTGGTAAGATAACAGAAACAGTTTTTTAGTTGTCTGGGAAGCTAGTTCCAAGTAAGAATGGCAGAGAAAATGTTTTCAAACCAATTGAGTGAGATTGTAAACCGCCCAGAGTCCCTGTGAGGGAGTTGGGCGGTGATAAATCAAATAAATAAATTTAAATTTAAATTGCAACCTACTTATTCAAAATCTATACTTTTTCAAATTTTTCAACATAGTTTGCCATTTTTTTAAAAAAAGGAAAAAGTATGTTTAGGAAAATAATGAATACACATGTATTCATTAAAGTAATGTACAACAATGTATTAAAACAGAAAAATATTTTTTGTAAAGTTTGCAAATATTGTACATTAGGTACATATACAATATGTACAATGCATAGGTTTGGAGAAATATACACTCAAATACATATAACACTTAGTGCAGGCTTAAAAAGAATACTAATGTTTGATGAACCAACAGATTCATAAAAAGGAGACACTAAGAAATCAGAATTGACGTACTCACCTATTCCTAGCTCCAGAGTGGGGCACAACTAGATAAAAGGTCCTAAGCTATAGGCTACCTTGCCACAGATTGTACAGGAATTCCTACTCCAGCCTCGATTGAGAATGATAAAATGTAGAAAGATTGGTGTAGGTACAGAAGCCTTTTTCTTGAGACAATCTGGTCATAAGTTAGAAACACTAGACTGTGAGCCAGTGAAGTGGTTTTGCGATTGACAAAATGTGTTCCATATTGTTTTCACATATTTGTTGAGACCATTTAATTGTCAGTGACATTTCTCATGTTTCTGTGTGCCAATATTACTATCATCGTCAATAACGAGCATTATGGCATGTATTTCACTTTTACAACAACAAAAATAAGAAAACCGATTAGATGTGTTCATTCAAAACCTACTCTAGATATGCTGATGATTCTAAATTCAATCACTGGCCTATCTAGCTCAGTACTGCAGAATCTGAGGGGCAGCAGGTCATCTTATCACAACCTTTGGCCATGCATAAAGTGGTAAATATTTTAATAATTTAATTGACATTGCTTAGTTAATTGACAAGGCTAGTTCTCAAACACCTGTGTCAGGAATATGTCGGTACCATTAGCTTTACATGTCTGCAGTTTAGTGCCCTCCATTAGTAAAGTTTGGGATCTACAGTCGAGAGCAATACTGATATCAAAGCTACTATCACTTATACTGCTACTTAGGAGTTGAACAACATGTGTGTAGGCTCTATGCCATCAAACAGCAGCTGCCTACACTGACCTAGTATTTGTGCCAATAGTAAAACCGATTCTCTCTAATCAGTTTAGTTACACCAGATCTTCATCTGGAATAACAAAGATTGTAAACACATTTTGCGCTTTTCAGACCTAAGACAGCAAGTAGACAAAATGTTCTGCTTCACAGGCAATCGTCTTCTAATTGAAGGTGTCCAAAAAAAGTGTTCAAAAGTCTCAGAAGGCAACAGGAACTGGCTAACACTTTGGCTTAGAAAACTAAACAGGACGAGGCCTAGTTAGTAACTTCATGAGAACTCCAGGGACTCGGAAGTAAAAAAAAAACAAAACATAAAACAGAAGGTGACAGTGGCAAACTACTCTCACATTGCTGCCAAGAAAATTTAAAGGATATATCAATGGTGTCATGAGAAATCAAGTTTCAAGTCCTGCTTAAAGATAAAGAACTGTAAGAAGGCAGAGCAGAAGTGGCTCTATAATAGCTCCAGGAATGTAGATTAAGTAGGAAGACCATCCCATCTGGTTTCATCGCATTTCTGTTGACATGAGTTTTCTATACAAACGCTGGCATTTCTGCTACCTTAATGTCTAATGGATTAAACCAGCTTTGGACCAGTAGCACAAAAATATTAATATTAAAGTATTATTGTTACTGTGAAAAGGCCAACAAAAGCACCAGTTCCAAACCTAAGGAAGTGAAAGAGATTTGGTGAACAATTTAGACATGAGACTAGATTAATGGCTTTGCTACTTTCATAGATTAATAATTACCATGCAAACAACATGCATTGCTAGGTTCTTCGAGACAACAAGGTTGTTTGTTTTGAAGGAAATGCTGGATTCCTATCCTCCACATGCTGTTTATTTCATGCTGAGTCTTTTCCATGTTTCCCCTAGGAATAGGGAACAGCCAACCTTCTCATAATTCTGATGAAATTTAGGGAAATAACTCTCCAGCTTAGCTGGGAAGGCAAGTCGTATGGTCTGA
Organism: Charina bottae; assembly: GCA_023362775.1. Classification (NCBI taxonomy): domain Eukaryota; kingdom Metazoa; phylum Chordata; class Lepidosauria; order Squamata; family Charinaidae; genus Charina; species Charina bottae. The sequence continues at coordinate 196,777,518 of JALMGJ010000002.1, read as the reverse complement.
TTTCACCATTATCATGCTTTTGGAGTTCATGGCAATTGAGCTGGCTACAGAACTTACCATCTGCCATGGCATTTACAACATAAAAATGGAATCAGTGATAGTGCCAGCTCATTACAAAACTGATCCACCGTGTCAAAATGGAGGACATTAGCATGTTCTTTTAGCATCCTGCTGCCAGCATCTGATGTCAGATTGCTAATCACTTGAAGTCATCTGTCCCCAGAAAGCACTGCCAAATCCTTCTTCCAGGCCAGCAGCAACAGACAATGCTGCAGGTTTATGATGGAATAAAGTGCCTTAACGGACGGTAAAAATCTGATCATTTAATCCCCCCATTTAATTAAATGTCACCAGCTCTTGGTGTTTTATTTTTTAATAATCCACCACAGTATTTATATTTCAATATATAACCAAATACCTTGCCAAATTCTAGGAGCCAGGAACATCATTTACAGTGATTAAAATGGAGTGTATATCTTCTTTTCCTTAAAATTATCTTGTCAAAATTAAACTGGCCTGATTTTAATACACCAGGGATGTAATCTACATGATGTGTCACTATAATTTAACTACATGCATATATCTATCCATATCTGTGGTCAGTATGGAATCCATTTCAGTATTTGAGCGAACAAGTATAATATGTACCATCTCAATTAGATGGAAAGGTATTTAATTGGCATTTTGAATCTGGATTGTAGCAGGTTTACCAATTAATTAAAAAGAGGAAAATCACAGATGAGGAGAGCAAACTCATACCAAACTGTCAATAGATACAGATTTGTTTTATTAATTAGCTGCCATGCTTTTTGATCAGCTAGGCAATGAGATACACTACTGCAAATGTATTAGATTATCTTAGAATATGTTAATGAAAATATATCTCAGAACAATGTAAAAACCATTTTAGTACCTGGGAAATGTCATCCTAAATTTATCGTCTGAATTAAGATGCAACAGCCTTTAACAAGGGTCAGTTCTGCTTTAACAGCAAAACTTACACCTGACTGATAATCAATTAATATTTCAATCTCAGACTTTGAAAACTACTGAAGAATGTTAATAAAGTACCTTTTGATAAAGCCCTGAGCGTTTAACTTAGATTTTCAATCTGCAAGTAATATTATGTTGCCTTCCTTTCCCATTCAAAACAGGCCATGCTATGATATACCCCTGAAACACAGGACGTTATTTCCTTGTAAAATTTCACTGTTCAAAATATTTTGTGTTTTACACTTTTTTATTCTGATTTTTCTCCTGGGTGTAAGCACTGATCTGACACTTGTACTGTATCTGAAAGGTAAAATTATGCCTTGAATACATTTGCCTACTTTTGTGCCTATATCCTTGTTCCAGTAACCTGATATTCAGCAAGAGAACCAATCTGGTTAGTGGTTATGGTGTAGGATTGGAATTGGGGAATGCAGGTTCAAGTCCATCTGCAGCCATGGAACCCCACTGGGTAGCTGTGGGCCGGTCACTCACTTTCAGCAGAACTAATCTTACAGACTTGTTCTGGTGATAAAGTGAAGGGTGATCCCTATATAAGCTAGCTTGAACTCTTGGAGAAAGCACAGGATACATCATCATCATCATCATCATCATCGCTACCACCACCACATTGCAAATACTGACAAATGAAGCAGTGAATTAAACTGAAGTTAAACAAAGGCTTCTTTTGTTTGAGCAATTTTATTTATTCCTTTTCTATGTTTATATCACTTTCCTTTCCTAATGGCCCTTACAAGAAGCTAGCATAGTCTTACCCTCTTTACATGCCATCAGAGTAACGAAGAGAGTAGAAGCTGTTCTTAAAGCGCACAGGAAGAGAACTATAGGAAACATGCAGTACAGTGTCTAGGCTCAGGGAGGTACAAAACCCCACTTAAGGTACATACAGTAGATATGGCCAAGAATGCTGATGAATTCTGGGGCAGCCTATTAGAAGAATGCAAATAATAAGAAACAAGAATAGAGAATAAAGCATGACTGTTCCCAAGAAATACTTCCCAAGTATTAAACATTCAAAGTATATATTTAAAAGTAATTTATACTCATGCTTGATTTACATTTGAACATTTGTGCATTTAACTTGCCCTCAACAGGTCAGGGACCCATTTCATGGATTATTTAACACCTGGAGCTCATATTTATTCATTTAAATATACTCACAGTATAGACTGGCTTCAAGGATCACAACCTGCTCCATGTAGCTTATACCAGTGACAATAATGGAACATCAAAATAAAACTAACATCAGAATTAATAACTAATAAAAGGCAGCAGTAAAATTATACCAACTTTAAACGTTTAGCTCAGTCACAAGCTAAAACAAATTCGATTTAATGGATCAATAAAACCTTTAAGAGAAAGCCATCAAGAATAAATGTGATTTCAGGGCTTTTGTAAAAGACTGAAAGGATGGGGCCAGCCACAGGGGGTTTCAAACAGTCAGTCTGATTGTGCCATTGCAGTGCAACCCCACCCCTTTTGTGTATGCCCTGGCATCAGACACCAGTCCCAACATGACTTTCATCGTTTTGATGAAACCAAATGTGCAGACACCAATGATGGGGTGATAAACAGTCCTGTGGGTATCGGATTATAGCCTTTATCCTATGGCTTCCAATTCACAGAAATGGAGATATAAATAGGACTTTGGATTATGAATTTAAAGTGATATGGATGAAAGTAACTTGGTGCCAAGTCATTTAAACCTTTGAAGATTAAGGCTGTGAAGAATTTTTTTTTTAATACAAAGTCTCCTTCAAGCTAAACTTAACTCCTGGTGATTTAATGGGTATACCCATGTATTTTCCTTGGCAGCAACATGGAAGTGGTTTCCCATTACCTTCTTCCAGGATGTTTGTAATTTCCCAGTTTAGCCTACAACACCAGTATTTCCTGGAACTCTCCTATCCATGCTAAGAAGACCCAATCCTGCTTAACTTCCAAATCCAGACTGGTTCTACTACCTGCTAAGAAAGCAACATTTTAAACTTAGCTCATAAATACATCAGCAATAAGAGCAACTGGTATAGAATAGAAGTCAGACTTTAATAGCTGAATTCTATATTTGTGGAACTGCCTATAACGTATAGGACAATGAACATTCAGCAGCTCATATGCTTCTCAAGCATCCCTTTATTCCAATATTGGACTTCCAACTCCTATCAACCTCAGCTGTCAGAGCTTATGGCAAGGAATTGTGGGAGTTTTAATCTAAAACATTTGGAAGGCACTATATTGCTACTCCAGGGGCGTGGTGGCTCAGCGGGTAAGACGCCAGGCTTGTCGATCGGAAGATCGCAAGTTCAGAGGTTCGAATGCCTAGCCCCACGTGACGGAGTGAGCTCCCACACTAGCCCCAGCACTTTCCAACCTAGCAATTCGAAAGCATGCAAATGCAAGTAGATTAATAGGTACCACTTCAGTGGGATGATAACAGCGTTCCGCATGCATCATGCCGGCCACATGACCGTGGAAGCATCTTCAGACAACGCTGGCTCTTTGGCTAACAAACGGAGATGAGCACCGGCCCCTAGAGTCGGACAAAACTGCACAAATGTGTGGGGGGAACCTTTACCTTTTAACCTTTATATTGCTACACCAACATATTGTATTGACTATGGCTATATAAATATTAACTATTCCTAATTTGGAGTTACCAGATTTTGACTGCAAAAATTTGGATGACTACTAGATGATAGCAAAGAGATATAGAAATCTCATACTCTTTGCTGCTATCTAATGGTTGTTGGGATTTTTGCAACCCAGATCTGAAAGCCCTCTGTTGCGCAACCATTTATACTGCCTAATTAAATACACCTTATATAAAAATAGACTCTTCTCTGCTTACCTGAATGTATCTCTGGAGGAAGCTGCTTTATTACTGTGGGCATAGCAGACTTTCTGCCCTGCTATATCCATTTGGCTGAAACTTGTAATGGGAATTCCAGGATAGCTGACATATTCTATCTGTCCATACTGTGGTGGGGAAGTAATCACATAGAGTAGCTCCTCTGGCTTCTTGGTACCATCAACTGCAAGGAGGACATCAGTCATCAGGATGCCTTTGTCACCCATCAACACAGTGAGGGGCCTCATAAACACTGCAATGTTTCCTATAAGACATTTGAAATATGAACCATTATCATATAGTTTATGTCAGCCTTCCTCTATACAATGAGTCAGATTACAATTTTTATCACCCCCTCCAACAGAGTGTAGGATTTGCTATATTCTGCCACACATTCATATGCACAATTTGATGCTTTCTAGATATGTTGGACTACAGCTTCTCTCCTCCTCAACCAGGGCTGTGTATACTGTGCTAAATTTGATCACACAGACATATGTATTAGCTTTCCCCAGCTGGGGATCTTCCAGATGTGCTATACTTCAACTCCCATCATCCATAGCCAGGATGGTCGTTCTCTTGGCGGGTACTGTATATACTATGTGAAGATCTAAAATAAAATTACCCTTTTCCACATCCTTAATAGCAACAGGGAAAACCACCTCTGGAGATCTGTGGCTTCCATCCCAAAGATGAAAGGTGAAACTGTCTTCATCGTTTGATCCAAGAGCTCCAGTGTGTATATACCTCACAGTGTTCAGGTCTATATTCTCCTGGGTGCATTTCATCCCTTTGTACAATGTCACCCAATCATGACCTACCTAGGAAGGAAAACTGTATCATGACTATTCAGATATTATGTTGTGTATTATTATCATCATTATTACAGTATTATTATTATTGACATTTATATGCTAACTCCCAGTAACTTTGGCATTATATTGCTGGTGCAATTGTTAAATGGATTTTACTACTGAAGGCAAGCTCTAAAACACAGTCCAGTATTCTTCAACCTGGCACTTATCCCATCAACATGTCAGCCACCACACAAAACACACACTCATCCCCTGGCTACTACATTTTCTCCAAAATCCACTTTTTCCCTGACTGCTTGATTCAGGTCTGGTTTTTATACACTGGTGACTACCATGTGTATCAAAGTGGAAGCACTAAGAACTTTATTTGTGGGACATTGCTAAACAGACATGCCTCCGTCTTCGGACAACGCTGGCTCTTCGGCTAACAAACGGAGATGAGCACCGGCCCCTAGAGTCGGACACGACTGCACAAATGTGTGGGGGGAACCTTTACCTTTTTACACTAGGTTATGTAAAATCAGGCTGTGAAATTGAGTCAAGAATCAGACAAGTGCCAAGGGAGGCAGGGTAAACTATAGTCTCTACTTCTGTCAAGGTCCTGGAAGGCAGAAAAAAGCTACTTTCTTCTTTAAAAAGAACAAAATTTGCTTCAAAGGTGTACAAAGGAATGATTATTCAGTCCTGTGCACATCTGCAGGCAGATACCTGGAATAATATAAAAAAAGAAATAAGGTTCAACTGGAGTCTGAAACTGTAATATCATTGGCTGCCAAACACATGTGGCTTTTCTAAGACTTCCCACTTCTCCCTAGTTAAAAGGGGGTGCCTTATATTTCCCTTCTAAATACAGCAGCTATAATGCTGGCCCTGGTCTCTACAACTGCTGTGCCTCCCAGACAGAAGTGGCTCTGGGTCAGAGCCTCCTCTGAATGTTTAAACTGAAACTCTTAGAAGAATTATGGTTGAGAAAACCTGCCATATCACTTGGCACTGTATAACGTTATTCAGATTCAACCATAGAAGCATCTTAATCATAATTAAGATGCTTCTATCATATCAAAATTACGATAAAACTATGATGGACTTTCAAAACTATCTCATACTCACCCATAATCATGTTTGCCTGATATAAACAGGGCACCCATCAATGGATTATCCCAAGAATCAACTGGAAATTACATTCGTCACTGCAGTGTGTTTCAGTCCCATGAGGGATGTTTAAGAAACATAAGGATTGCACTCTCTCCCATTCTTAGCCAAGACTTGGGCCTCTTTTTCCAATACTTTGTTTGGTTTTGTTGAAATAGAAAAACTAACCTTGAGCTGAAGATGTCCATTTTCTGGAACTCTCTCAAATAGATAATAAATTTGTTCCCGAGGAGTATCTTTATCTTCAGCTGACAAAACAGCACTAGAAATTATTTGAGCTTCCCCTATATTCACCTCTATCTTACCCTTTCTGCAACAGAGAAACAAATATTCCTTATATAGCCTCTTTGTTTAAAATGAAAATAATCACCACAATATTGGAAGAAAGATTCAAAAGAACACATGTCCATGTGCACAGAATTTCAGTGCAAACAGAGAAGCTATTGTGGTTGAATAATGATATATATTGAGATTTTAAATTAGAAACCGATTCAGAGTTTTATGAAGACTAATAGAGGCATACTAAATGCCTCCTTCTCTTCCCTTTGCAAGTTCTTTATAAATTATCATTTCAGACTATTTAAAGTAAAACACAGTTCTTATGATTTAAGAATGAAATTAATTAATCAGAAAATATTATATCATATCTATTGGACTCCTCCAATAATATTTAAAACGGATTGGATGTGAGATTTTTTTTTTGTCCTGGCATTATAAGAAATTATAGGATTCTTTAACTCATATACTTTGGTCTTGTCCAGCTATAGCTTGTTTTGGTTTGAAATCATAGCATATGTTAATATAATTTTGAAGAGAAATATAATAACTAAAGATATAAATGTGATGTTCAACTATATTCCTAAAACATGGAATTTGTCATTTCATGAAGAGCTCTAGCTCTAGTGAGGCTGGGGCATGGCAAGGAGGATAATCTTATGTAAATGGAAAGAAAGATGAGAACTCTTCATGTTCTAAAAATGAGAAGATGAAGCAATGTGTTTCTATAAGGTCTAGATTTAATGGTAAGCTTAAGGGTTAAATTATTTTTGTATTAATAATAAATGGACATTGTATGGATCTTTTTTCTTTTTTAATGCTATAACTTTCTTCACACTTTGTATACTCACTATATTTGAATGTGTGTGTGTACACAAATACTTATATATACACATACAGTATATATACAGTTCAAATTATCCTACTTTGGACAAATTATGTGAAGACCTAGCTCTCCGGAGAAGGCTCTAATGCTGGGAAAGGTGGAAGGAAAGAGAAGAAGGGGATGACCAGCAGCAAGGTGGATGGACTCAGTTGCAGTGGAGATGGGTGCACCATTAAAAGATCTGAAAGACCAGGTTAGGGATAGATTGTCATGAAGAAAATCTATCTATGTTGTCACAAGGAGTTAAAAAATTACTTGATGGCACATAATCACTCAATCTATCTATATAGCATTTAAATCTGAAGCAGGAATTTGGCAGGAGTACACCCACTGTACCAGTGATTCCTTAAAGAAGCCATACCTTTTCTTAGGCTCACATGACAACAGTGTATTCCCAAGAATTCTATCATCATCATCATCATCATCATCATCATCATCATCATCATCATCATCATCATCCCATACATATTTTGACAGCATGGCTATCATGAGAACCTAGGAGAAGGCCCAGTTTCTTTAAAGAGCTTCCAATAAGTGCAGCACATATGCTTCAAAGGTTCTCAAGCATCTTTCTTCCTTCAGACCTAAATATAGCATGCCAAACAGCTAATATAACAAGGCAAACAAAAGTCTCCTTCAAGTTAACCGGCATGTTAAAGTCACCAAGTTTTTGTTGTTTACTCATTCAGTCGCTTCTGACTCTGTGTGACTTCATGGACCAGCCCACGCCAGAGCTTCCTGTCGGCTGTCGCCACCCCCAGCTCCCCAACGGTCGAGTCCGTCACCTCCAGAATATCATCCATCCATCTTGCCCTTGGTCGGCCCCTCTTCCTTTTGCCTTCCACTTTCCCTAGCATCAGCATCTTCTCCAGGGTATCCTGTCTTCTCATTATGTGGCCAAATTACTACGGGGAATACCATTGCTTTAACTGTGCGGATCTTTGTTGTCAGTGTGATGCCTCTGCTCTTAACTATTTTATCGATATTTGTCATTGCTCTCCTCCCAAGAAGTAAACGTCTTCTGATTTCCTGGCTGCAGTCGGCGTCTGCAGTAATCTTTGCGCCTAGAAATACAAAGTCTGTCACTGCCTCCACTTTTTCTCCCTCTATTTGCCAGTTATCAATCAAGCTGGTTGCCATAATCTTGCTTTTTTTGAGGTTTAACTGCACTTAACCCAGCTTTTGCACTTCTTTCTTTCAGCTTCGTCATAAAGCTCCTCAGCTCCTCCTCGCTTTCAGCCATCAAAGTGGTATCATCTGCATATCTGAGATTCTTAATGTTTCTTCCAGCGATTTTAACTCCAGCCTTGGATTCATCAAGCCCAACACGTTGCATGATGTGTTCTACGTACAGGTTGAATAGGTAGGGTGAGAGTATACAGCCCTGCCGTACTCCTTTCCCAATCTTAAACCAGTCCGTTGTTCCGTGGTCTGTACTTACCGTTGCTACTTGGTCGTTATACAGATTCCTCAGGAGGCAGACAAGATGACTTGGTATCCCCATACCACCAAGAACTTGCCACAATTTGTTATGATCCACACAGTCAAAGGCTTTAGAATTGTCAATAAAACAGAAATAGATGTTTTTCTGGAACTCCCTGGCTTTCTCCATTATCCAGCAGATATATCCAGCAATTTGGTCTCTAGTTCCTCTGCCTTTTCTAAACCCAGCTTGTACATCTGGCAATTCTTGCTCCATGAATTGCTGGAGTCTACCTTGGAAGATCTTGAGCATTACCTTACTGGCATGTCAAATAAATGCCACTGTTGGATAGTTTGAACATTCTTTAGTGTTTCCCTTTTTTGGTATGGGGATATAAGTTGATTTTTTCCAATCTGATGGCCATTCTTGTGTTTTCCAAATTTGCTGGCATATGGCATACATCACCAAGACAGCATCATCTTGCAAGATTTTAAACAGTTCAGCTGGGATACCGTCGTCTCCTGCTGCCTTGTTATTAGCAATGCTTCTTAAGGCCCATTCAACCTCACTCTTCAGGATGTCTGGCTCTAACTCACTGACCACACCATCAAATCTATCCCCGATATTATCATCCTTCCTATACAGGTCTTCCATATATTCTTGCCACCTTTTCTTGATTTCTTCTGCTTCTGTTAGGTCGTTGCCATCTTTGTTTTTGATCATACCCATTTTTGCCTGGAATTTACCTCCGATGTTTCTAATTTTCTGGAAGAGGTCTCTTGTCCTTCCTATTCTATTGTCTTCTTCCACTTCCACGCATTGCTTCCAGTGTCTCAGCAGACAGCCATCTTGCCTTCTTGGTTTTCTTTTTCTTTGGGACGTTTTTTGTTGCCGCCTCCTGAACAATGTTGTGAACTTCTCTCCATAGTTCTTCCGGGACCCTATCTACTAAATCTAGTCCCTTAAATCTATTCTTCACCTCCACTGCATATTCCTTAGGAATATTAGTGAGCTCATATCTAACTATACCCACCTTAGCATTCCAGTCTCCTGTAATGAAAATAACATCTCTTTTTGGTGTATTATCCAGTAGGTGCTGCAGATCCTCATAGAACTGATCTACTTCTGCTTCTTCAGCATCTGTGGTTGGGGCGTATATTTGGATCACTGTGATGTTAAATGGCTTACCCTGAATTCGAATTGAGACCATTCTATCGTTTTTTGGATTGTATCCAAGCACTGCTTTAGCCACTTTATTATTAATTATGAAGGCTACTCCATTTCTTCTGTGGTCCTCTTGTCCACAGTAGTAGATCTGGTGGTCATCTGATGTGAAGTGGCCCATTCCAGTCCATTTCAGTTCACTGACACCCAAAATGTCTATATTTAATCTTGACATCTCACCAATAACCACATCCAATTTGCCCTGGCTCATAGATCTTACATTCCAGGTTCCTATGGTGTGTTGATCTTTAGAACATCGGATTCGTCGTTCACCACCAGCACCGTCAGTCGCTAGCCATCGTTTCAGCTTTGAGCTAGCTGCGTCATCACATCTGGGGCTAGTTGAACTTATCCTCTGTTCCTCCCCAGTAGCATTTTGACCATCTTCCGACCTGGGAGTCCCATCTTCCGATGGTATATCAACATAAGTTTGGTCACCAAGGTCACCAAGGTCAATGCTGATTGCTTCTTGTTTAAGGATAAAGATTTCCTTGAGTTGAGTTCAACTCCTGATGATGTTTCATTGGCAGCAGAAGTGTTTTGTTATTGCTCTTTTCCAGGATATTTTTTTAACTTTCCCATTTAGCTTACTGCCCAAGCCTATCAGGGATTTCCTGGTAATCTATCATCCAAGTACTTTGATGAAGTGCTGCATCGTGGCTAGAATTGGTATAAAAAATAGACATCTTATATTCATGGGTCATAAGTACTTCTGTGAATTTGGAAAGGCTTACTTCTGAGAACAAATGTGTATGTTCTGGCTGTTAGGAGCACTGATTGTTTTCTAGCTCTGCCTTGAAAAAGCTTCAGAAAAGATCAATGGTGGCAAACCTGTGCACAGAGTGTTTCCATCCCCTTCACGTCAACCTAATCATTGCAACCATGTTAGCAAGTGAGCTAGCATGTCATAAGGATGGCCACATTGGCGCTGTTTTTCTATGTACCCAAGATATAAACAAAGCTGATGAAATTGCTCAGAGATGGAGATAAATACTGGGAAGATCTTTACTGTTTTCTGTGCTTTAGGGTGCTATTAAAAGACTAGGAGAGAGGCCAGTATGAGGATGGCAGTCCCATACATATTACAGACTATTTATTTTACTGCTCATGAACTTGTATCGCTAACAGCTTCCTGCATCTGTTGCCTAAGAAAGCATATGTATCCTACACTAATTAGTCTTCAAGGAGCCACATTTCCCCACGTCGTTCCAGGGTTACAAAGCCCACATGTTGCTAGAGCTCTGCACCTTCAACACTCTTACATTAAGACAGGAGTGCATTAGCTACAGCTTTTCCAATGGGGTTTTCTCAAGGCTGAAGCTTGCTTGGCACAGTGTTGCTTTTTGTGTGTAATCATAAAGAGGTAGATCATCAGATAAAATCGGATTATGTCATTAGGACTGGAGCACAGCTAGAAGATCCTCTCTGTGCCCAAGTGGAGGGTGTGTGTTCCTGCTGGTGTTTATAGCTGCTGAGAGGGTATGTGTCTTCTGTGGGTCATTTATAAGAGATTAGGAGAGGGTTTATTGTGGTGGTTAGGGGGTGTGGTGCTGTCGTGTGTGGGATTAGCACATCTATTGGGTGAGTTGTTTGTATATTTTTTTCTTTGTCTGCCCCATAAATTCTGAGTTACTTTTTATGATCTTGCAAACAAATCAAAAGTGAAAGAAAGTTGGGAGGCTGAAGACACCTACAGTGTACAGTAAAGAAAGTGAATAGCAACTGCCAGCAGGGCTACATTCTGAATTATTGCCCTTTTTATCCAAAGAAAGCCTGTGAAAATGTGGAAATAAATATAACACGCTCATCAAAAGAAAACCCTTTATACCTCCCCCCCTCCCTGATATTTCATCTCAATCTAAAGGTAAAGGTTCCCCCGCACAGTCATGTCCTAATGAGGCAAATGGATGATGGAGAGGGGAAGCCCCCCATTTCTGCTTCTGTCACTTGTTTGCGGGCAGGAAAAGACTAATTTTTTTTAAGCTACATCAAATGTATTGGAATGATAGGTCAAAGCTGTGCACATAGGCAGATGCAAAACTAGACTAGCAGTTCCACACAAAAAACCACACCAGCAACTGAAGCCTGCAGCACCAGTGTTATTGAATGCCAAATAAGAGTCCATCACCTCATACTTCTCTATCAATGATGAGATTGATACCTCATGCTCAACGTCACAAATATTGCACTGTAGTGTTTGTCATGCACCTTCTGAGCAACATTTGAGAAATCTAATATCACGAAAAAATTATGTTCTTGCTATCCCAACGTGAGATGCTTTCCACATGGAGCACCCTCAAAATTCTATCAGGTACTATCTCTAGTAGCAACCACCTTTCCAGTCAGGCCATTTTTCTAACTTATCTGGGGACCAGTATCATTCTGCCTGTTGGGCTCGGTCTAGAAAATGTTCTTTTCTTTTTTCTGTGGATGGTATTCCTCTGCTGCTTGAAGAATGTGACCCAGGGAATTGGCAAGAAAGGGGCAGTAGGAAGAGCTCATTCATAATGAACACCTAAGGGTACAGATTTAATGCTGGAAACTCTCCTAAGGCTTTTTAGGTGTTCTGTTGGAACAGTCAATATTAGTGTTACACAGGATTTTTGCTGCACTTTGAGTTCATCCCAATTCAACATGAGTAAACTCAAAGCACAGAGAACAGTTGGTGAATAGAACCTGAATTCCCTTTGGAATTCAGCAGAGAGTCATCCTGGCTTTCTAGTGGTTTTTTTTTAAATGCAACATAGTTTGTGTGCATCTGCGTTAGCTGTGGAAGGACACCTGTTCTCCCTTCTCTCTTCTGTTTGCAATGGCATGCAACATTATAAAGAGAAGAAGGCAACTAGAGCAAGAGTACAACAGGATCCTTTGTGCCACTAGCAAGCACACAAGGTGGTGGTTTTGAAGTAAAAAAAAACCCATCTCAAACTTCAAAGCAACCCCTTAGTGAACTTCCTAGCAATGCCAAGGGTCCAGTTGCTATCCTTTCTTTCTTTCCTGTATTATGAAGGACACCTTTCTCTTGTCAGGAGAATAATTATGATTAGAGGTGATGTATTGAGCACAACCGCACCCTCCCCCTCAAATTCCAAGCAAAAGGTTTTCAATGCCTTTGAAAGAAAGAGGGGAAAAAGCCAACTCTTTGGAAGAAGATCTCTCATGAATGCTCTGGCTCTCTGATTCAGCCTGGCATTATTCAAAATGCCCAATAAATTCACTTGCCAGGGAGAATTTGCACTATCCTACTTTCTTTCCATTCTGTTCTTTTGTCAGTGATTTTGGGAACTTCTGAATTTACTTCTGAAGAGATACAAGATTTCAGATTTCTGTTGTGGAGGAGTTTGATTTGCATTTCCCTCCACAACTAATAGCATTTTTTTGCAAAGAAGTTGAAGAATGGCTGGTCTAGATAGCAATATAAATAGGTTTTGTCTCCTTGGGTGAACAAACAGAAAAAAAGCAAGAGAACAAAAGTCTGGTCCAAGAGTTGACTGGCCAATAGAGAGTGTGCTAATATTGTTATTGTTTTTATATCATCTTCCAAAACCCTCCAAACAACAATTTCATTGGACCTGTATGTAACGTTTGCCTGCATGTATATCATTAGAATATACATATACAAGATGATGATAGATAGATAGATAGATAGATAGATAGATAGATAGATAGATAGATAGATAGATAGATAGATATGTTTACAACTGTCTCCTATTCAGAACTGGTTAACTTTTCTCTCACTGATCATTACAGAATGTTCTTCAATGAGGAGGAATACTACATGAAAACATTGCTGGCATTAGTGTGCATAGTTACCAAAGATGAGCTCTTTTAATCACGAATATGGTCAGTGCTGAATCATTTGGTCAGAACGCACGCACCAGTTCGGAAGAGGTACTTGTGGCTTACCTGCTCAGCATTGGCGTCTCATCATTAACTGGGATAACCTCAACTGAAATGGTTTTTGACACTTTATGTTTCCCATCTGACAGCTGGATTGAAAAGTCATCAGCTAGGCTGTCGGAGTCATCATGTAGATACACAAGCTTCAATCCTGAAAGGTGGAGAATATAGGTGGTAACAAGAAAAAGGAGGTGAGAAAGGAAAGGAGAAATGTTTCTGTCCTATTTCCCCCCTCCCCATCTTTTCCACCTCATTTCCTTCTATTTCTATAAGGCCGAGCTCCTATGTGTTTTGGACACAGCAACTTGCTTCAATTGGCATGGGAAAAGCCTTGAATGCAACAGCTGTTTATTCATCCAGCTGCACATCATTGATTCAGAAACATTGTCAGGCCTTAGTCATGAGCCAGTTTGGTCTAGTGGTTAAAGTGCTGGGCTAGAAACCAGGAGTCTGTGAGTTCTAGTCCCGCCTTAGGCATGAAAGCCGGCTGGGTGACCTTGCGCCAGTCACTCTCTCTCAGCCCAACTCACCTCACAGGGTTGTTGTTGTGGGGAAAATAGGAGGAGGAAGGAGCATTAGGTATGTTTGCCACCTTGAGTTATTTATAAAATTAATAAAGGCGGGATAGAAAATAAATAAATGAAGAAATGAAGAAATCTCCTTTCCAAGCAATCCACTTTATGTCCCAAAGAAGAATACATTTCTTTTCCACTCGAGTCCCAATAAAGGATGCAACAGTTTTCTCTCATCCCAGCAAAATGTAAACATTTGGCTTTCACTTGCATAAAGCCTGCAAAGCATCTTCCTCAACTGAACCAAAGTTCTATTTAGTACAGCATCCTGCCTCACATTGCCACACTTTCTGTTGCTGTACAGCAGGGGTGGGCAACGTCAGGCCTGCGGGCCACATAAAGCCCACGGGGCTCTTGCCTAAGGCCCGCAGAGCTCCCGCCTGCAAACCCCGCCCCTTCCACACGATTAGCTCCCGCCCGCAAACCCCGCCCCCCAGTGCTTGTGATTGGCTCCCGCCCGCAAACTCCGGCCCCCAGTCTGCGGAGATCCCAGAAACCCCGCCCCCCACCCCCCCGGTCCCCGGTTATAAATATCCAAATGGCCCTTGGCAGGAAAAAGGTTCCCCACCCCTGCTGTACAGCAACTCATATCAGAAGTCTTACTACCATCATGACAGCCACATGCATCTTCTGCAAATTTGTCTAATTTGTTTATTGAAGGCCTCAAACTTTTTAAGCATTGCAATTTCTTTCAGCAATACAATAAATTAATTATGGCCTAGAGATTTTCACTATAGCTCATGCTAGGAGTGATTTTGGTTTATTTTTCTTCAACAGATGCACAACAAGGATAAAAGTTTGCAGAAACACAGTTCACCTAATATTCATCTAAGGAGGAAAAAAATCAGTTAAAGTAAACATTGTTCCTAAAATTCCATTATTTGTCCTAATATGTCCAATCTGATAAGTTACTATTTGCTTTTGTATATGGCAAAGAAGGCTCTTTTAATGTACGCATCATTATATTTTGAAAACTAGGATTAGCCAAATTGTACAAAGGCATGATGGAAGTTTAAGACACTTCCTAAATCTACAACATTATTTTGGTTCTTTTCAACAAGAAAATTCATTTATATTATCAGGAATTCAAATAATATTCAGTGATTATTGAATTGTGACCTAGCATGGGATCCTCTGTTAGGGCAGCACAAGTTCTTCCTAATGCTAAGAAATTAATACCTATTATTAAAAATTGATATTACCTCAGATATTTGGAAAAAGCGGAAACAACTTCTGATTTATTTATTTATTTATTTTTATCCTGCCTTATTATTTTTATAAATAACTCAAGGCGGCGAACATACCTAATACTCCTTCCTCCTCCTATTTTCCCCACAGCAGCAACCCTGTGAGGTGAGTTGGGCGGAGAGAGAGTGACTGGCCCAAGGTCACCCAGCCGGCTTTCATGCCTAAGGCGGGACTAGAACTCACAGTCTCCTGGTTTCTAACCCAGCACCTTAACCACTAGACCAAACTGGCTTCTGGTCTCCTTTACTCTCATTCCTTGATATCAAGTTTTAAGCACAGTTAAGTATGACCAGTCCAAGGAATGGAAAGACACAGGACTTTACAGGATCAAAGATCTGATTATTGATAGTAAATCTATCTCTGCTAAATACATATACAGAAAAATATCCAACCAGGTTCCACGTGAGACAAAATTATTCATCTTCTTGCATGAATTATGACAATTAAAACCATTTTATGAATAATGTATAGATTCATTTAAAACCAAAGTAACCTCTTTAATATTACAATTAATTATCATATCAAATACAACAACCTCAAAAATATAGGGGAAGATTTGCTATCTGAACTCAATGAAAACTTTATTTTGGTAGATCGTCACAAAATGGCCAGGAAAATAATTCACTGAAGGTACTACATTCGTCATTGTGAAAATGATCTAACTAGTTCGCTTTTTGTATTTAATGGCCATTCAGGAGTAACAGACATCCCTCCCTTCCAACAGTCAGCTAAAATGAGGTTTCATTGTAAAGGGTGTGTAGCATTGCAATCTATATATCTACAACCATCAGATACAGACCAACAAACAGATGTATCAGTGGCAACCTCAAAACTGGGCAGAGAAATGAACACACATGTATTTTTTATTGCTCATTATCTGGTAGAAATTGTTTCAGAGAACAAACACGGCCAGAAGGAACACAACACTTACCATTTTTTAAAATCTCCATGGAGAATCCATCCACATGAAGTTCATGGTGCTGGTGACTAATAATTGCTTGCCTGTAATGGAAAATATCATTGCCATATACTCCCTTAACAAGGAACCCATGCTGGGGCTGTTGAAGGACAGTAAACATGAGGATATCTTCTGGTACATCCAGATCAACAGCATTGATTACAGATGGATCCAATTCCTTCATCTGTCCCTCTTGCACCTAAATAGTCAAAAGAAGATAAAAGTCAAGTCTTTCGCAAAATGAATGATAACAATCTCTTTGACTGAATGATAAGAATTAGGATTCTCAGGTCTATAGACCAATCTAAGAACACTCAGTAAATCACCATTAGACTGTTCAGTGTAACAAAGGCTTTCTTCTTTTTAATTAATATGAGTATGTCTCCAAGATTTAGAAAAAGAACAAAACTCACTTTTCACAAGGAGTTGCCCCCCCCCCAAGCTTTTTTGTGCTTCACTTTACATGCGGAAAGAAAGAAAAAGAAATGCACTAACAAAACAGACTTGAAACAGGTGAAAGGCAGGAAAAAGTGGAGATTGGCACAAGAATTAGAAAGGCAGAGAAAGAGTGAAGAAGTAAATTTTCATTCACAGCTCATCTGCAGTGTCTACACTGATCTGGGATTGGTGTCACACTACTGTGTTCCCGTGGCAGAACTGAACTTCTGCAGCTCAGCCAATTAGATAGGTTGTAGAGATGCAATATTTAGCCTGCTTTTTCCATTGATCCTTCATACGCCTCCCAAAAGCTAAAGCAAGACAAATAAGGCTTCATAGAAGTCTGGGTACAGAATGGGGGTTGCAGGTGAATGATGTAACTCAAAGTAAGAAGGCCAGAGGCCTAAATAAAATATTTTGAAGATAAACATAGCACAATTGTTTTGCTTGACTTGGTTGAATATACATGCACATAAGATCAGAGATGGAGTAACTTTGACAGGAGACAGTAAAAGCAAAGATTACTATATTGCCTTGTTAAAAGAGGTCCTTGGGACACCATTTCCTTCCTTACTGTAATATTCCTTGCCATGAATTCTGGTACTTCATCATTGCTTGGGTTAATTAAGACATAAAATGGTGTTTCCACTGAATGATGTTTTCCATCAGTGACGTACAGCATAAATTGGTCTGTGGTTGGTTCAATTCTCTTGTGCCTGGTCTGAACGTAGTTAATATGCATCTTCCTCACATTTTCCATTTGAAATGAGGCTAGACGTGTGGGGAGGGGGTGTGTGAAAAAAATGATGAAAATGCTTATTTCTCCCCCTAGCGGAAATAACAGTAGAGAAAACTAACAGAACACATGCAACTGTTTTGAATGAAGACAAAAAGAAAGGGTTACACAGAAATAAGAGAACGTTCATTATATTTACTAGAGGTGGAGCCAGCTGCCTATACCTGGAGCCAATTTTAATGTCAGATAAATGTGGGAAGCCACCTTTAACTAATCTCTCCACAGAATACAGTGAAATCCACAATCAAGAACAGGGCAGATAAGAACCCCAACAGACAGCCATCAGCATATACAGTAATGCCACAAGGTACCCCAAGGAAGGTACCAACTTTTCTGTATTTAAAGGCAGGTGGCCCTTCCCTGCAGCACAGACCTACCTATACTTATTCCTGCATTGCTTTTCTCAAAACCAGGTGAAGGTAATATATTTTCTATGTACCCAAACTGGGGAGGTGATGTTAAAACAAACTGTAAGTCATCTGCATTGGTGTCAAGATCCGTGGCATACAAGTGTTTACTTGTGATAACTGCTGAAGCACCCTCCAGCACAGCAAACACAAGTCCTGAGAGAGAGAGAGAGAGAGAGAGAGAGAGAGAGAGAGAGAGAGAGAGAGGGAGGGAGGGAGGGAGGGAGGGAGGGAGGGAGAGGGAGAGAGGGAGAGAGGGAGAGAGAGAGATGATTACTGTTATTTAAACTTATTAAATCCCCATGGTATTTCAGGCTAAAGAAATGCAACTAATAATTAATGAGGAAAATTCTCCTTCAACCACTTGATACCATTGTTTTCCAGTCAGACCAATGACTCTTCTTTCTCAGCAAGAGAAGAAGAAAGGAAAAAAAAAACACTTGCAAAACAATTTTGTTGATAAGCTATTCAGAATGGTTTATGGGCTGCTCAAGATGGGTTGTTACCTCTGTTTGTCACAGCATTAATTGCCTGAAAGCTATTATGAATTGCTCATAATGAACCATTTTTCATGCATCAGTGCTTAATTTCTCTGCTGGGACAATCCTTCAATTTCAGAACCTTGTCTGGGTGATAGACAGCAAATCAAGAATTTGCTCATACGTGAGCTGTTGAAAAGTGGTGTACTTGCATACAATACTGGCAAACTAGCTTTATTTTGTAAAATGTGGAAGAGCAATAAAGAGATCTGAATTGGAACTATTGCATAACACTAGAGCTCACTCGGGCAAACTTAGTTGTAGTATTTAGGACTCAAATATAATTTCATCCACAAGAGATCTTGTGTTTTTAAATGCAATTTTTCTTCTAACTCCAGTTACTGTAATATGCCCAGTATGAAAGCTTTTAAAGATAAACCTGTGTGGAGGGATTGTCTTGAATTTCTAATTTCTGATTAATGCCTAGTAAAGGTTAGGTATGGCTGTTGTGGGTCTTCCGGGCTGTGTGGCCGTGTTCTGGAAGTTGTGGTTCCTAACGTTTCGCCAGCATCTGTGGCCAGCATCTTCAGAGGGCAGGAGCACAGATAGAAGCAAAATCTCTGTGCCCAGGTAGAGTGGCAATGTTCTATTTATAGAGCTGAATTATAGGAGATTAGGTGGGGTTTTTTGTTGTGTTGAAATGTTAACGAGTGGCTGATGAGCGTGAACTTCCAGAACACGGCCACACAGCCCGGAAGACCCACAACAGCCATTGAACTCCGGCCGTGAAAGCCTTCGACAATACAAAGGTTAGGTACTTTATAAACAATTAATAAAAATAAAGCAATATGTATAATTCAGCTTTGTCCTTATAGATAATCCTAAATATGATCAGTCTTCATCTACTGATCTTTAAAAGTTTGCTTTTAACATTAAACTAACACTTAATATTTCTACATTTAATTACTATATTAAATGTATATACAGCAATAGACTATTTAATTTCAGAGAGCAGAAATTAAGTCATGTACTTTTAGTGCTCTTCCCAGATTATTTATTTTTATTGTAAATGTTTGTGTGTGTGTGTGTGTGTGTGTGTGTGTATTTGAAAATCTTCTTGAAATTAAAAAAAACACCTTCCTGGAATATGTTCCCCCTTCATCTTTGCAACTTAATTGTAGGGAAGTTTCATTACACAGAAAGCATTCCTAAATGTAACCTCATCTGCAACCTGAAATAGTAAAGTTCTTTCTGTTATTTGGGCTTCCCTCAGGCACAGCTGGAAATCTCAGCTCTCCAGACACTGAACCCATTTTTAGGAACTGGTTTCTGAGTTGTTACTCAGTAGACTAGAACGAAGTCATATGCGACAGAAGACCTGCCATGTGAAGTTCACAGCAATCAAAGTCTATGCAGGATTTAAATCCTAGGCTTCTTCCTCCCACTTTTCCAAGACAATGGAAAGCCATTCTTCAAGGCTATGGGAGGCAACTGGAATGTGTGAACATAAAAGTTCTCTTGTGCCTGGAAACCTCCTGGTTCCTGTCTTGCCAACTTCATTCCTAACATCATCTCAGACCTTTTATATGTTACCCTTCCAACTGCAGGCATACATCATACCTTGCATTTCAAAACTGATTTCAACACAGACTTCAAATAACAAAAATAGCAATTTAGATTAATTCATACAACTCTGGCCTGCTGTTTGTTCTTCTTTGTAGTTAGTTTTCTCCATGCCAAAAAGACCAAGGCTTGTTTTCATGTAATTTCATGCAATTCCACTAACATCTGAATAAAAGAATGCTGAAAGTGGAACAGAATATGCACTGTAAAAGTCCTGCAACATTTGCATGAGAAGGCCTATGTCAATCACTTTAATCTAGGACAGAGCTTTCCAAACTGTGTGTCGCGACACAAAAGTGTGTCGCCACACACAGTCTGGTGTGTCGCCACACAACCCGGAAGCGCTGATCATCATCAGCGCTTCCGGGTTTTCCCGCGGCGACACACGAACGGCGGCACGCAAAAACTGAAAGCGGCAGCAGCGCTTCCGGGTTTTTACGCGCTGCCGCAACAGCGGCACTTCCGGGTTTTCCCGCAGCAACACACCAACGGCGGTTGGTGTGTCGCCACGGGAAAACTTTGGAAAGCCCTGATCTAGGAATTGCATTTGCCATAACAGTATTGCACAGTGCCTAAATTGAAGTGCTGATCTATAGCAGAAGATCACCCCTGCAGCATCTGCTGGAGCTGCAAGTCCATCTTGGACAAACTCAATAAAACGTGATTGTGAAAAACTGGGTTTCAAACTACTGCATTCATTCATCCAATCACATTGGAATTTAATGACAGTGTGTTAAGCAAACCCCCAAAGATTTCAGCAAATCTTAGAGTGGATTCATGATTACTCCTCTTTGTAACTTGTAACACAACCCACATTTATTGTGCGGTAATTCTGGTAATTAGTCAGCCTTGCAGTGGCATAAGAAATATGGATTCTGTTATGAATTGAATGCAGACATAGTATTGGTGTCCTTCCAGGTCCTGCAGCACAGTTGAATTGGTACTGGCCTATTTGGCTTACCACTAATGATCTCATTATCCATGATGGACAATGCTTTTTATTGATGGTACTCTACATAGCCTTCATAGCTCCACTGGTACAGGTAAGAATAAAGATGTCCTCCATCGTCTACCATTCTCCCTAAGTTTTAAATGACAGAATGTGGCAATCTGAATGAGTAAAGAAGAAAACATTTAACTATTTTGCTATATGCTAAATTTTGCATGTCTTTACACAATCACCTTTCCCAGCTTACCAACTAGACAGACATAAAAACAATAATATTTTTACCAGTGGCAATTGATGGTGGCTGGTTGTTGACTGGAATTATTGTGATATTAATATCATATACTGGAAAGGATTTATGATGTGGCACAGGAAAAAATGGAGATTTATCATCACAACAGGCCTTTACATCAAGACCAATTTCATCATCCAACACAATAAAGGTAAGAATATCAAATGTAGGAGCTAAGCCAATCTCACCACCTGGAAAAAAAGAACTACAGATAAAGTATGATATTTTTGCAGCATTGACCTATCATTCCAACAAGAAGTATGAAAATTATTTTCAGCAATAATTATGAAACCATGAATAATGAAAAGAAGTTTAAGAGAAATGTCTAAAATAGTTATGCAGCTATAGTGCATTATTCTATATTTTTGTGGTTAATTAATAATCACAAAGCTATCAAAAGATTCTACACATATATTTTCTTTGTAATGCAAAGAAAATAGGATAAATATTCTGGGGATGGGGCACTGGGAAGTAACCAATTACTTTCTCATTCAGGATATGCAGCATGAAGACATTATTAATATTACTGTAAAGTAATTCCATATTTCAGTATTTTCCTAATGAGTATTTTGACAACAGGCAGCCAAAAGTAAGAACTTGGAAGTCCCATTGCATCACATGGTACTGTTAGAGACATGTTCCAATCAATCCCTCTGGAAACAAATAGATTTGAGAAGTGCTTCAATTCCACTGAGCCAGTATTCTTTCTTAACAAATCTGTTATATATTTAAGAAAGTTTGTATCTTAATTAATTAGCAAATTTCACTGGAGTTCCTAGACCTGATTCAGTCATGTAGTTTCTGACCTGAAACACTCTTCTTATTGGACTACACCACTTCAGACTGTAAATCAGAATAGCTGTACAGAGCAGTTGTAGAGAGAACTAAATCAGGTCTGTCAGCTTTACATGTGGTGGGAGATTTTGAGATTTTCACGCCAACAATTCTTCAACAGACTCATGAGGGAAGAATGTCAGATGAGAAACTCATCAACTGAATTGAACTGACGCTTTCACAACTGATTTTAAGTTTTTCTCTTTATGCATTTTCCCAAGATGAACTGGGATTCTAAAATGTGGGAGAAAAACTGCAGTCACAGGAGTTGTTTGGTGGCAGATATGGATGTTTTGTCCAAATACCAGGATCACCTTCTCTGTCAAATTAAAACCTGTATCTCCCACCAGCATTTGTCATCAGTAAAAGTATGGGTTTGATTATTTAGTATCATCTGCTTTTATGTCATGGAGACTGGCCTCATAAACACTCTGTGCTTTATAATATTGGCTGCTCGAAGAGGTGATACACAGGCAAAATGGAAGATTTATTTATGTAAATCAAAAGTTTATCAATTTTGCACATGACTATTTTTGTTTGATATATTTTATTTCATTTCATTTCTCTTGTATTTTCACTAACAGAAATGTCTGGTATTACTCATATGTAAAGGTAAAGGTTTTCCCCTGCACAGTCGTGTCCGACTCTAGGGGCCGGTGCTCATCTCCGTTTCTTAGCCACAGAGCCAGCGCTGTCCGAAGACGTTTCCGCGGTCATGTGGCCGGCATGCACGGAACTCTGTTACTCATATGAACATTATATAATTGCCATTTCTGCTGCAGTTCTATGTGGCCTGTCGTGATTTGGAGGCTACTCAGGAGTCGGATGGCATATAAATTTAATAAATTATTATTATTATTATTATTATAGTTAATAAAATTAATGAGAGTTCAGCATCAGTTACAACATCTGTCACCTGAAGTCTAGCCATATTAATGCTAAGATGCTGTCTGCATCTTGAACAATATTTTAAAATATTATGGATTACATGCGACTTTCATCTGGAAGAATAAGCAAGAATAATTCTGAAGAAGTGCCAAAGAGATAGTTACTATCCAATTTACTTCTGCCTAATGCATTATGGAATGAAATTCCTTCTTCAGGGGCAATGTATTCTTCTAATCATTATGAAGGACAGACTTTTTTAAAACTCCTTTACTAAACAACCCTCTGGTAAAGGAGAGTACAGTTTAAGGAAAAAGTATTAAGAGTTTATCTTTTGATATGAGGAGCAAACTTTATTGAAGAAGTAAATTAGTGGTAAAATGTGTTGATGGGAAATAAATTGGGCAGTAAATAAATCTATTAAATATTTCTTGAGCACAGTTCACTCTTGCTTATTACAGCATTCAATGTCTTTCTTCTTTTTTTCCAGAATTTTCTTTTCTTGGAAAACATAATATATTAATTTTCAGATGTGGTGTAGCAATGCTACGTAAAAACAAAAAGAAATCACCAGAAAGGCCCTTTCCAGACATAGCAGAGCCATTTTTATGCAGTTCAAAAGGAACTGCAAGGGGGATCATTTTTCAGGATACCAGTAAAGACTCAGGCCTCTATATAATTAGTGTCAGCCCTATTGGGTAGACCAGACTAAGAAACCAATGCCATATAGGTCTAAAACTACTCTTATTAGAACAACTATAGTAACAGAATCTTGCAAGGCTGAATATGCTTCCCTCCTCCCTCGCTTTATCTTTATGTGAATTAGGGAGGGTCCTGCTTGAGGCGTTTTCTCAAGTTTGTTTCTTGGAATGGGCTCAAGCCGTGCTTGTCTGATCATTGCCTTGGTAACAGATCTTCCCACTGTCCTTCAAGGCCATTCTCTGTGCCTTCTACAATTAGTCCCATGCTTACTTGTATGTTCATATGTCACTATTCCAGAAACAATATCAGCTTGGAGAAAGCGATCTATCACAAGTCCACCTTTCTTCACAACCCCATGCTTAGAAGGTCGTGCAACCATGAACATCAGCTGCATGTCTTCACTATCTTCATCAGTTGCAGAGAGGTTCTCTGAAGTGATGGGCACTGCCTGTCCTTCTGGGCACTGCATGAAGGGAATGAGGTCAGCACTCATCACCGGGGCCTCGTCATTTACAGGAATTACCTAGAAAAGAATATGCATAGACAGAGGATTGCTTCCAGTTATATCATGTGCCATGGAATAGATATTGCTGGTAAGTTAGGTTATTGTTCCTCCCTGTCTCCCTGTGCATTCTCGAGATCTGCTCCAGAACATTGGGAGAAACCTCAGAACAGATCTGAGACATAAATGGGAGCTTCAAGGGAAGAAAAGAAAAGAAAAGAAAAAGCAATGTCCAATGCATAAGCAGAAGTCAGCTTGTAGTGACTCTCTGTGTAAGCCATAGTGAGCAAGCATGCCTCAGCTAAGGCAAAGAGTAAATTACAGTAGACTTACATTCAATTAACATCTGAAAAACTCCTACTAATGTCAACAAATAAAATATGGAGAGAAATGGACAAAACAGATGAGGAAGAAATTTTCAGATTATACAGCCAGCACAAACTGTTGTGCCTATAAACAGTGAACTACAGCTCCACAGGTGGACACTCCTAGGATCAAAACCACAGGGCAGAAAGCACCGTCAGCTTCTCAGGTGAGAGTATCTGAACATTTCCAAACAACTTTGGCCATTCCATTCCATGAGATACTAACTATATGTCATCTACGCATGTTGGCCTTCTAAAAAAACACTGTTGTCTGGAAAGAAAGAAACAGCTTCAGGAGTGGGAGATGGGAAGCAAATCAATAAAAAGACAAGTGGGTTCTTACTCTTTTCCCAGCTCACTGTTCCTCTACTTACTGCTCCCTCTACTGTGGTACATATGAGGGTTATCCAGTGATCTGGACTTGAAGGGGAAAAAAATGATGTGGAGCAAGGGTGGGTATGCCAACAGGACCTGTCAAGAGCACCTCAAATGAAACACATCTTCTCCTGATTTCATGGAGGGCACTTCACCTTTCGAATTCAGATCTCTGCACAGTGCAGTGTGTGTATTACAGAGATGCAAATCCCCAGGAGCAAAAGTACCTTCCTCCCACTTGAAAACTGATCTACTCCTGAACTGTTTTTATTTAAGAACTGAAGAAAAGAAGAGAACCTAGATTCCACTGCATGTGGTTGCACCGTAGTATGCAGAATTAGCTTTTTATGTGTACACTTAAAAAGCATAATCTACATAGCTGGACTGATATTTTCCCAATTTTACAAAAGAAGGTCTCTAATCACTTTGAAAAATTTGATTTGCAATAATCTAGGAAACGTAAAAGTGAACCCAGATAAAATGCAACATAGGCTTGGTTTGCTTAAGTGGCTTTTGCTGCCTAAACATACCTGGGGAAAAAATCATTCTCTTACTGACACATTGCATTTTCTTCATCATTTAATTCTAAATGAAATTCATTCCTGACAATAGGGGATAAGCTGGAACAGGTGCAGGTGTCTATCAACCCCTACATATCAAGTTTGTTGTCTAACGAGTACTGTCACATAAACCTCCAAAGTGAAGAACAAACCTCCTCCTGTCTATGAACTCCCAGTTGCTGAAACAAATTGCAAATCCCTCTGAAAATTTCACTTTTCCACTGGATGTCTGTTTTGAGGAATCTTACACTGACCTTCACGTGGAGGATGAATTCAAAGGAATTGATGCCATCTGTAGCTGCAAAAAGTATATGATCTTGTGGAAGCTCTGAACCATTATGATGGTACCTATGGGAATCAAATTATAAACTTATGTTTACAAGGCTGTTACTGCTACTATTGGCACTTCAACTGCTTCAATAATGCACTAAATTCCGTACATGTCACTAAATTCAGTCTTCTCTCAAAAGAGCTAATATACCCCATTCTTCACTAAGGGGCATTCATGGGGAAGGATGTCAAAAAAGTAAAGATGTCAGGTACAGCTGTGAAATCAAAGCCCCCCCCCAATTTTTACATGTATACACTGTATGTTAAAAAGGAATGGGACTTTGATCACATGGTCACACCCACCATCTTGATATTTTTTACTCCCCCCCCCCCACTTCTATTTTGAGCCCTTTAGGTGTGGTCAATTACAACTGATGTTATCTCATTGGACACTGATCATGCTGCCTGAGGATCATGGAGGTTGTATGACAATACATCTCAATATCACTACGTAGGAAGGTTGGGTTTCCGGTTGTAAATACAGAATCTACTGTTTGAAATAAAATTGATAGGGAGAATTTTGGATCAGCTTTCTCTGGCATGCTAATTTTATATTTGCAAAGAGTTAATATGGAGAGGAAGGGAAAGAACTGAAACATATTTGCTCCCCAATTAACATATGATGGCTACATTTCATCAAAATTAGATCATTTTGAAATCAGGCTTATGACTTCACAGCAAAAGCAATTTGCTCTCTAACCTGACTTTGGATGTCTGCAAGTCTTCACAGGTCAGCCAATCTCTTTGATTCATAGGAACTTCATCTAACTCAACAGTCCCATGAAGAGGAAGCCCAAGGAGATGGATATGTATGTTTTCCAGTTTGGTGTCCACATCTGAAATCAAAATATGGTCTTTGGTAATGGTGCCCAGGCCTCCTTCTTCTACTTTCAAACTGTGTGTAAGCACCTAAGCAAAAGAAAGATACAACAGTTGCCATTTCCTCTCAGAATAATATTTTACTGATCCTTTTGTACTGAGGCAATTCTTTTCATAAAACACAGTTCTGCAGGCCCTGAAAAATCTCATCTACAAAAAGAAGCTTCATATCCTGGATAGGCCCTCCACAAAAATTTACTCAACTGGTATGAAGTCAGGCTTGAAGAATGTCAGCCTCTGTGCCCAAAATGAAAAACGATTTTTAAAATATTTTCTGAAATTATATTTTCTTATTGTAGAAAGTAAGGTAGATGGTCTTGATGGAAATATGCAAGTTCCATTGACAAGGTGACAAAGGATAAAACATCTTCTAAGTCCAGAACATCCAGATAGCATTTGGAAGCGGATCAGACAGATGCCTCCCTAATAAGTAAGGGAAGGAGGTAAATAAGTAAGGGAAGGAGGTAAATAAGTAAGGGAAGGAGGTACAGCACAATCAGACTGTAAAAGTTCCTATTACTATAGGTAAAGGTAAAGGTTTTCCCCTGCACAGTCCTGTCCAACTCTAGGGGGCGGTGCTCATCTCTGTTTCTTAGCCGAAGAGCCAGCGCGGTCCGAAGATGCTTCCGCAGTCATGTGGCCGGCATGACGCACGCAGAACGCTGTTAACATCCCACCGAAGTGGTACCTATTAATCTACTTGCATTTGCATGCTTTCGAATTGCTAGGTTGGCAAGAGCTTGGGCGAGTGCAGGAGCTCACTCCGTCACACGGTGCTCAGGTCTCGAACCGCCGACCTTCCAATCGACAAGCCTGGCGACTTAACCACTGAGCCATCGCTCCCCCTTCCTATTACTATAGCCAATCTCAATAAAAGTTGTTTTAGCTTTCCTGTGGAGTTGATCTCTTGGTCTGGTCTACCTCATGGAGCTGCCAGTTTTGCTATGAGGAGTACTGTATGTATATATTTGGCTACATTTACTGAGATTTCAAAGTCATGTGTCACTTCCGTTTCTGCTGGTTCCACTCACAAGTCCTCACAAAGTCTGAAACTCACCCATGATCTTCTTCACTTCTGCCAACCTCAACATGCAAAAACCATACAAAGAACACCATGAGCCAGTCAGCACTCACCTTGTTTATCTCCAGTTGATGGTTATCCACTTTATCTCCAGTTTCTGCACAAAAGTGCAAAGAAACAGTGTCCCACCCCTTGAGTTACTGCTCCTTATGGAGCAACAAACATCCTCTCACTTCAATTCCACACAAAAAGGATGTACAATAAATTTCTATCTCCCTCCCCCCTCCCATTTTTCAGTTCATGTTGCACGAACTAATTTGTGAAATTAATCTTCCTACCCCCACAAACCATCATTTTTCTATTGCATTTAAATCATCCTACAGCAATAACTGTTATACAGCATATGTTAGCAGTTTTACAACCAGTGTATTTTCCCAATGATGCTGAGTACAGGTGGGCAAAAAGTTTCAAATCTGAAATTTTTTGAGCTGGAATCAGGGCTGTTTTTAGCTCAGAACACTTCTGGCAATGCAAAAGCAGCATCAGAACATTTCCAGTGAAGTAAGAACAGCTCATTGAAGTCAAAACAGATGTTCTGAGTTTGAAAGAAGGCTGTTTTG
Source organism: Charina bottae (assembly GCA_023362775.1). Lineage (NCBI taxonomy): Eukaryota > Metazoa > Chordata > Lepidosauria > Squamata > Charinaidae > Charina > Charina bottae. The sequence continues at coordinate 196,749,151 of JALMGJ010000002.1, read as the reverse complement.
TGCTCAAAAAATTCAAATTTGAAATGTTTTGCAATACTCTAACTTTCTCCAGCAGCTGGAGGATGCTGAACATCTATATCTGAACATTTACAAAGGAAAGAGGAAGAATAATGGTTGGCTTTAGCAAGGACACTGGAGGAAGGTTAAAGCAAGAGTTCCCAGCAGTGGGCAAACGACCACTTCCAAACTCTACTGCAGAGCTTTCTAAACTGTGTGTCGGGACACGTTAGTGTGTCAGCTGCAGTGTCTGGGTGTGTCCCGGCAGCTGCTGCCTCTGAGCCCTGCCAGGATTCCGCGCAGGTCCTAGTGCCTGCCTTGTGCCCTGCTGTAAGAGTGTGTCGCGAAATGATGCATGTCTAAAAAGTGTGTCACCAACATGAAAAGTTTGGAAAGCTCTGCTCTACTGAGTTGTGATTCAGATGAAAGGCCAGCTTTCCTTTGCTGTGATTCCAGATACACAGAATAATTTCTCAGTTTCCAAATATAGACATCATAAGATCAGATAGAGACAGAGCTGATTCTGAAGTTGTAAAGAAATAGACAAATCATCATTTCGGCTTTAACACCCTGCTTATTTCTCATATTAAGTCCTGTTCAACCCAAGAAAACATTATTTCCATCCTGTAGGAGTAAATAAGAGTCTAATTCTCCCATTTATCCCTAAATCGCCCCTAGTTTTAACAGATTGTGAAAGTTCATAGGGGGAAAAAACCTCAGACCACATGAAAGAGGAAAAAAATAATACAATTCCAATAGCCTACAACATAGGCAGATTTACATTTTACAAAAGCTTCTAAATACTATGAGAGCTGGAGAGAAACTTGTAAAGCAGAATATAGAAAGAGGAAATTGTAATCTTTTATAATCCTGCTGACTCCTCTCTGAGTTTTTTTTTAATTTATTTTCCCATTCTCCTGGCTCAGAAATTGGAAAACTGACAATTCCAAAGAAGTATTGACAGCCCAAGAAAGTATAAGGCTTCCTATTTCTACTCATTAATTCCCTTCCTGAACATGCTTTGCCCATCCCTGCCTTCTCTGGGGAAAGCCATGTTTTGTCAAAACATGTGATTCCATTCTGAGATATCATCACTATTATTGTTGTTTTAAAATCCTATTTAAATTATACCAAAAATACAATCTAGCAAATGACTTTGAAAAACACCCACATCTGAAAATAGATGAACAAGCCTGGTTTCTACACTTACTGAAGCTCTATTTTCTTCTACTGTTAGCATCAGAGTCATACCTCTGGAGACTGATTGTCCACTGGAAGAACAGTAATGTTAAAACAGTTCCCATACAAAGTTCCACCGTGTTGATTGCTGACAGAAAATGTGAACTGGATATATTGAGGTTCAGGACCAATGTCTTCCAGGGGTGGCATATAGGCAACTTTCATGTGGTTTACAGCATGCTATGGAGGCAAAATAATTAAACAAATATCTGTTATATATCATTACAATCTTCCATTCTGTATCTGCATCACTAATAGTTTTTTAAACATGGAAATACTTTCAACCATACTATGCTTTAATCTATTTGTCCAGACATTTTTACAATAACCCACCATTACGTTTTACATTTCAGCCATTTTACAGCTGTGAAAGCTGGTCATTGAGAAAGAGTGAGAGAAAGGAGGTAAAAGACCTTCAAATTATGGATCTGAAAATGTTTATTAAAAAATACTGTAGACTGCAAGAAGAACCACTCAATCCATCCTGGATCAAATTAAGACTGACTACTCCCTCGAACTGATTATGAGCAAGCAGAGTTCATGAATTGATGCAAGTGGAAAAACCTACTATGCTTGGCAGGATTGAGCAAAGTAGAAGGGAGACTATGGATGAGGCAAATGGGCAGGATCAGAGATTGGTTAATGTCCTTGGAAGAACTAAGGATTGTTACTGGGGTCAGATTAAGATGATCAGGATCAGAGGGATTGGGTTTGACTCAATAGCACCTAACTAATAATATTTTACATGGCCAACTAGACCAGAAGAATCTGTTTTGGAGTTTAACCCCACATGGGAATTCCTTAAAGCTAGCATTTATCCTGTTATCTCCCACTAATTTTGGGCTATATGGTGTTTTTTTTTCATGGTTTCAATGCAGTGCAAACTGCTTCTAACCATGCGCAGAGCATCTTGTTTCAAATTGACTCTCTTTAAATAAGGTGGGTGTAATGTGTGATGGGACATTTTGTTTTCAGGTAAACTTTAAATTTAATGACAAACCTGAGTGAATGATGTCAGTGATGGAGTAGAAGGATCCTTGATGATCTTAGGAATACTATCTGCCATGAACAATTTTCCAGCATCTGTTTGGCTGCAGAAAAAAGTACTGTCATATGTGAGTACAAAATCATGGGATGTGTTGAAAAGCAAGAGAAGAAATACAGTCATTCTGAAATGGGACAGAGAGTTCATTATAACTGCCTCTCTACTCGTTATAACAGGCAGTGAAATAAAGATGTAACTGACAAAATGTCTGCGTAAGTACTGTATGTAGATAATGATTTTTTTTAAAAATAAAGCAAGTCTTTCATTTTCATCTATCAATAAATAGCATACACAGGCATATAATCAAAATTTGGCTGGTGAACAATCAAAGCTATAAAATGAATCCAAAGGAAAGCATCACAAAGCATGCTGTTCTGGAAGGATTGGTACTGTAAAGTCTTTACTAGCTTCTCTGTATAAGGTAAAGTAAAGGTAAAGGTCCCCCCCCCCGCACATTTGTGCAGTCGTGTCCAACTCTAGGGGCCGGTGCTCATCTCCGTTTGTTAGCCAAAGAGCCAGCGTTGTCCGAAGACGCTTCCGCGGTCATGTGGCCGGCATGACGCGCGCGGAACACTGTTACCTACCCACCGAAGTGGTACCTTTTCATCTACTTGCATTTGCATGCTTTCGAATTGCTAGGTTGGCAAGAGGTAGCGGGGCTAGGGATTTGAACCTCCGAACTTGCGATCTTCCGATCGACAAGCCTGGCGCCTTACCCGCTGAACCACCATGCCCCAGCTTCTCTTTATGGGCATCTGCAAACACAGACAAAATTTCCACTGAGACTAATAGAAAAGTGAAGCAGTCACAGAGTCAATTCATTGGCCCTAGCCCTGCTGGTATTTCATAAATCCTTGGAGACCTGGATGCTCCCCAGGTATGGGGTCCATCAATGTGATTCTGTGTTTCAATGGCTTGAGTTAAATTGTCCTCAGGCGCCATTATATTATTATCATCTTAGTACGCTATTAATATGTTTGCTGCCCAGCCTTGCAGTTGTGAGATGATGATGATGATGATGATGATGATGATGATGATGATGATTGCACCTTTGAGTTAGTGTTGACTCCTGGCGACTGCCTGGACTAGTCCCTGCAATTTCCTTGGCAAGGTTTTTCAGAAGTGGTTTGCCCTTGCCTCCTTCTTCCTAGGGCTGAGAGAGAGAGACTGGTCCAAGGTCACCCAGTTGGCTCCGTGCCTAAGGCGGGACTATTGCTCAGGGTCCCCTGGTTTCTAGCCTGGTGCCTTAGCCATTACTGTACACCAAACTGGCTCTCTAGTTGTGAGATAGGCAGCTATATAAATTCCAGGAAGGGAGTCTATGAAGCAGTTCACTCAAGATTTCCAGGGCACATGGCTTCAAGGTGATGTGTTTTGTCTGCCACAATGTAACTGCAACTGCATTTCAGTGCTTTGCATTGCCCTACTGTCTATAATCCTGAGATGTTATGGCAAGGTATCTATTGTACTTAGATAGTTCTTAAAGCCACGAGCACAATATGAAGCCTCCCAATTCAAATAATCAGATCTGTGCTTTCAAATGCCCTCCTGAGGCCATTTTAGGTCTGCCTACTTATCCCTGTTGGATCTGTATCCTTAGAGTGTCCATTTCCATTGCATTAGCTTGTCATATTTTTGTCTATATGTGCTGAGAACTTTCATATACGTGTATGCAAAGATATTAAGACAGGAAGTATCTTTAAGTTTCTGCTTACATGTAGGTTAGAGGCTACATAAATCTGCCCCTAATGTTGTACATATAATGCAGCCCTATCTCCACACATCCATGCAGGTAGAATAAGTGGCTGCAGGGAGGTGCCTGAATAACTGTAGAAAAATTGGAAAACTAATCACCAGTAAGGCCACAGTCAAAGTATGCAAAATATAAAACAGAGAAGCAGGAGTCCTTCCAATCTCCCCTTGATAACACCCCCAACTGCCCATCAAAGGCTAGCTGATCCTGAAAACACACACGTATCTTTTCTTCGGAGAAGTGTGCCTCCCCTGAGACTTACTAATGTGCAGAAGAGAAGAATGGAGGAGATGTTATGGTATATATTAGCTCCCCTTCCTGGGTTTCCATGTCTATGTAATTAAGATGTTTCTTTGTTAAATGAGCAATCTCTGTTTCCTTGACAGTCAGATGATGATTTGTTCCTGAAGATTCTTTTGGCAGCTGATCATTCACAGGAATTATGCGTATTCTTATTATCTAGTATAACAATATTAAGAAAAATTACTATATCCTGAATTTTTTTTTAATACAGAGAGACTATCCAAAATGCTACAGTTAAATAGCTATGGCACTTAGTTGCAACCTATGCAACTTGTTGGATCACACACCACAAGTACAAGGGCTGTCAAGCTTTTCAAGCACAATCAGATCCTGCAAACATTTACCTAGATACTCTCCCCATTTTTTAAAAAAAGAATGCCAAAAATGTAATGAGATTTCAGCATTCTTGCATGTGCTCTCACAAAATATCACATGGGCATGTTGAAATCTTGCAAGAGCTGGCAATCTTGTGAAATGTTGCTCCTTGCATTTTGTTTAAATTAATCTGTATTTTACTTTAGAAGTCCATGGACACTCTGAAATGTTGCAGTCCTTTGTTCTGGCATCTGCTAAAAGAAACAACCTCAAGGACAGCTAATAATGTTCCACTAGTATTGCATTTAATTTAAATCAGGCTCGCTGCATTTTCTATTGGTTTGCAATGCCATTTCTCTACTTGGGTGCAAATACAGAGTTTTCCCCAGCCTGATATCCTCCTGAAGCCTGAGTTACAGCTTTTACCAACAACAAATATGGCTGTGGGAAACATGTTGGGAGCTAATCTTTCCCAGGGTAGGATTTCTGATTAGGTAAACAGCCAACTGGCATCTAGCAAAAGTGTGAGACTTGCAAAGCAAACTGTGGATTAAACCATGCAAAAGGTGGGGAGAAGAAATTACTTCATTCTAGCATGCAATAAAGGTTCTTATCTATCCATGCCATGTCACATATTTAGATAGCTTCAGCTATCAAGACAGCTAAGGAGGAAACCTGACAACATTCATCCATAACATGTAATCATGAATTTGATGAATTTGATCTATCTGGGTAAGAAAAAGGTCATTCTCATTCATTTGCATACAGTAGCAGTGAATTCTACTGTGTTCAGTGGGACATGCTCACTTGTAAGTGACTTTAACACTATACCTTTTGATTATAGAGAAATGCCACTGCATTCTCTCTCATTCCTTATAATACATTCTAAATCTTACCTGAATTTCTGAAAGATTGGGAGGATCATGGCTATCACACAGAACCAACTCAACTGAATCTTCAAATATCTCTCCTCCTAAGTGATGGTAATAAATTATCCCATTAAATAGATCTCTCTGAAGGAATTTAGTGACTGGATAACCTGTTAAATTACAGAAAGAATTCTGTAGCCTAGATTAGCAGAGATCAATTATATTTATTTATATTTATTTTTATTATATATATATATATATATATATACACACACACACACACACACACATGGAATCTTAGACATAGGAATTCTGTATTAATTCTGAAATTAGTAATTTATTTAATGCTGTTGAGGTACACCTGTAAAGACTTTGTGTTTCTTTGACGTTTTCCTTTAACACCCCCTCTAAACGAACATTTTACTACTGCTCCCACTTATATAGGAAGGATATAACATATATTCACGGTAAGTAAACATAATGCTCAAATTCTATGAGGAACTTCTTGTGTTTAACTTTACGCAACAATTATTTTGTTTCTCAGGCAGGGGCATTCATATTGGGAGGAGTTAAAACAGTCAAGATGGTGACCCAATTGTGCAATCAATTGTGTGCATGTAAAAAGGGGCAGGGCTTTGATAACACAATCACAGCCACTACCTTGACTTTTTTGTCCCCTCCCTGCAGATATCTGGGTATAGAACTTGTGGGTAGTGGTGAGGGATTCATTTTACTTTTCAATGAAGTGGCAGAGGCAATATGCCAAAAAACAGATGGGACTAGGACAAACAAATGGGTGGGGTCAGATAAAAATTAAATTTGATTGAATGTATAATTATGGGTATATTTAAATATAAATTCAATTCAATCAAATATTGATACAGTTGATAAGATTGCACCACTTGCCTTTCATACATTCCCATTCACCTTGTCTCAGTGAGTTATAATTTTGCAGCAATTTAGGCCCATAGCCAAGTCTTTTAGAAGCATGTGGTCCTGGAGTTTCAGGTTGTTTACTTTTGGTGCTTTTGATAATAGAAGCTGTGATTCAGAGTCCATTTGTACAGTTCTAAGAAAAAGGAGCTAATTCAAGCACCAAAGCTAATAAGGTGGACAAGAGTGAAGTCTCATGTGTAGCTGGAAATAAGAACTGAAAAGAACCTCCAGGCATATGTGAAAACAGAACTCAAACATTCTATAAAGAAAAAGAAAAAGAATACAGAGACATTTCCCCACCAGTAGATGTTGAGCAAATTACCAAGAAGATCTGTTTTAGGTTTCTTCATTATTTCTCCTGCTTGCGGTGATCTGGTGATATTGAAGAGTACGTAGTCATCGCTAGAGTCCACATCAGATGCTTGAAGCATTGAGCTTTGGATCAGGATTGTTTCTCCTTCATGGACCTCTATTTCAACATTACTAATGAGAAAGGGGGGGCTGTCGTCTTTGGGCAGAATATTGATTGGAAACCTGTGGCGGCTACTGTGGTAGCTGTCAAAGATCCTGAAGACAATAGAGTCCTTGGTGGAATCACTGTCATCATGATGGTAACGAACAACTCCAGTCTTAAGATCCAAGACACTGAACATGAATCCTTTTCCTCCTGTCAGACAATACAAGGTGTCCGATTCATATCAGGATCTGGTTTGGGAAATGCACCCCTTTTTTTAAGATTGTGCAATAGCTGAGATGAAATGAGAATCAGAGGATAAACAGCAATAAATCTGTTAACATCAGTGTTCCAAAAATGTGCTCATGAGATCTTACTGAATTGCTTAGAACTCAGGGAATATGGAAGGACCCGTCTCTTACTTCCTCATGGATTTATGAATGAGTGGAACTAAGGAAGCTTTCACATTTTGCTGATGAGCAGTTTAAAATGTTTTAAGTAATACAAAAGCAAAGGTACCAGGGGACTGAACATAGAAGCTTTAGAATGCAAAAGATGAGTCCTACCACTAATGTAAGGCCCTTATATTAAAGCAGAGGTGCAGTATTGCTCATTTTAAGGGTAGCATTTGGGTTTGCTGTCAAATGCTTTTCAAATAAGTAAATATTGTTAGTATTATTTTTGAATAATTAATCTGAACCAGCATACTTCAAATTTAGACACTTAATCCACATTGCATTTTTTCTCTGCAATCCACGTTACGTACATCGCCCTCTGTTACTCCTTCTACATATATACAGAGAACTCTGCTTCTGCCCTCCCAACACACACCAACACCTATGTCTCTTAGGCAAAATCTCCCCCCTCACATTAGTTAAAACCCCTCTCCCACCTGCGAAGACTAACAACTTCCATTTCAGCTCATTCTTAGTCTAACCTCCACTAGCAGAAGTTCAACAGGAAGTAGGAAATTGAGGCAAAGAGAGGGAAGGTGCTCAGATGAAATCTTACAGTGTGCAGCAAGTAACTTCAACAAAAACAAAAGTATAAATGTGGAAAATCAAGTGTCAAGGAGGGACAGAGAGAAATATTGCAAGCCTTTTCTGATCTCTGCTCCTTATCCAGGATATCTAGTCACAATGCAAAACCAGGGGGCAGAGGGAAAGTCTGTTTCCAAAACTTCACATTTAGGGGGCTGTACTGAATGTTGCAAAATTATTATTGGCAATTTCCAGTTTTGTTTCACCCAGCATACAGGTAGTCCTTGCTTAACTACCACAATTGGGACCAGAATTTCGGTTGCTAATCAAAGCGGTCATTAAGTGAATCAGACCCAATTTTACGACCTTGTTTGCAGTGGTCGTTAAATCACGCAGTTCCCCATTGATTTTACTTGCCAGAAACCAGCCAAGAAGGTCAAAAATGGCGATCATGTGACCATGGGACGCTGCGACAGTCATAAATGTGAGAACCAGTCATAAGTCATTTTTTCAACACAGTTGTAAGTCCGAATCGTCACTAAACGAATGGTTGTTAAGTGAGGACTACCTGTTCTCCCATTCAATCCCTACATGCAATCAGAGTGAGCACACACACCACTCACTTCAGCTAGCAGAATATATAGCTGGATGTATATTTAGGAAACATCAGCAAATATCAAAAAACAGTTAACTGGCAAAAACAGAACAAAAAGCAGGAAAAGGAATGAACAACAGGCAAGAGATAAAAAGGGCAGGGAGCTTAGTAAGAATAACCTGCATCATCTCAATCTTTATATCAAAAGTACAGAACTTTCCAGAGTTGCTGGAACCAAACTTGTGGATAATTAGCATGGACAGCCCCAAAGGGAGGGGCCTTTGGTTATTACAGCTTTAACCCTTTTGCGTCCATAATGACAGCAGAATAGAGATGGAAAGTAGGACACCAGGTGATCCCTCCTTTGTTCTGCACCATGAAAGAAACAATTTGATGAACAAGAAGGATCCGAGGGAAAAACTATTTCCAAAGTCTTCATGTTGGGAGGAGTACTGAGAACCAAACAGCAACTACTGCAGACAGACTTCAGCAAGAAGATGGTACCTCTTACGGTAAGTTGCCCATGTTGTAACCCATCTACAGGGACTATGCGAACACCACTGATATCATCGTTGTCTACAATCTGAAGCTGCTCCCATGTTATAGGGCGAGACTGACCTTCCAGGAGATCAAGACCTAAAAAAGACAAGAGAACTGTTTCAAGACGGTTGGGGGGAATCCCAGAAACAGTGATGCAACCAGAGTTATTACACTAATTTGCCTCCAACTTGAGAAATATTTAAAATGAGAAATTAATGCGGCATAGTTTGGTCCGTGTGTATGGATACATTTTTTATGCATGAAAATTATTTCTATTTATAGGAACTTATGAAAATATTTATAAACTACTATTTAAAGAAACATTTCACTGTTTTACATTCCACAGCACTTGATTTCTCTATGCTTCGTTGTAGAACATCTCATGAGGTGTAACCAAGTTCTGCCTGTGATGTTATATTCATGTTGACCTGTTTATGCAAGTAGATCTCCCTCACGATCGGGGGAGAATAAGGCTGCCTCTATTAGCCCCATATTCACTATCAAGTTCTTGCTAGCTCTGCTCCACCTTCTGTGTCAGGGTTTCTCAACCTTGGCAATTTTAAGATGTGAGGACTTCGACTCCTGGAACTGTGTGGTCAAGTTTTTATATCACAAAGGAACCCTAAACACATTAAGCAGCCCTTATAGCTACAAAATGGATTCCCTGATCACATGAGGGAGAATATCTGAACACTGCCTTGATCAAAAAGTACACAAACTTCTCATTTAACAGGACAAAAGTGCTTTGTGCAGATGGTGCAAAACTGGGTGGGAAAGCGACTCCCCTAGAAGACAGAAATACAATTTAAAACAATTTGAGATTGGCTGAAAAAAACAAGAGTGAAATGTAACATAGATAAAGGCAAAGTTGTTCATTTAGGAAACCGAAATGAAATGCCTCGGTAATACTTGTGCAAAAGAACTTGGAACGGCGGTTGATGGCAAACTGACTATGAGTCGGCAGTGTGATGTGGCTACCAAAAAGGCAAATATAGTTTTAGGCTGCATCAACAGAGGTACTGTATAGGTTTTCAAGAACAGCTTCCACATCACAGGAAGCCATAGTTTCTCCCTCACAACTGGTTCCTTCTCCTTCCTGCAGCATTTCTCCCTCATAACTACTTCCCTTCCACCTGCTGTTCCTCTAGCAAGGAAGAGCTACGTCTCCATCCACCTTGGGATTGCCCCAATGGGAGGTCTTATGCTGACAGTGGAAAACACTACTTTCATGCCAGAACATCTTGGACCAGCTTCAACTCACCTCAGTAGCAGATTGCCTACAAGATGGAGGCTGCATGGTGAGGATATGTCCTCAGCAAATGGTCAGCGGGATACATTTGCACCATGGTAAGCACAGGCAGCCATCTGTTATGGATGCTTTCCTTTGCTGAGTAGGGAGCTACCTTGAATAATCTTCCAACTTTGTGACTGTATGATTTCTTAGGAATACATATGAATATAGAACAACACTCAGAATTGTCCCATAGGTATTTTAACTCCATTGACTCCATTGTATTCAGTGTTAACTGTTTGCTTAAAACCACTTTTTTCTCTGCATATTTTACTACTTTCCTCCAAAGCCAAGAGAGATTAGATCTACTAAAAACCTCACTGGTTTATTGCATTTGATCTTGCAGGTGTTCTTTGTATTTTTATCAAAGATATTGTAACATAAATATGATTATTGTACACCACCCAGAGTCACTTCCCGTGAGATGAGCGGCTATATAAATTTGACAAATAAACAAATAAATAAATAAAATTCTCACCCATGTTCCATGAAACCCTTGGTGCATTTGTATCTGCTGTTCTCACGGAGATATAAAGAGTAATTGGCACACTTCTTTCAAAGTACAAATCATGAACCTCAAATTCCACCTGTGAGATAAAACAGACACAACTGTTTACTAAACATTATTTTCCACTGTGCAAAGTGTATTTCAGAATTTTGTCCCAACAGCAGCTAATGGGATGCTATGGGAATTGTGCAGTCCGGTCAGGAGCAAAATAATGTCATCCCATCCACCTTCCTGAAGAAAAGACAGCTGAGGCAAACTGACTTTGATAATGGAGGCAATCTATAGCAATCATGTCTAGTAGCAAGAAAGAACTCTGTCCTCCATGAATTTGTCTAATCCTTTTTAAAACTCCCAAAGTTGGTCATGGCTCATTATTGCTGAGCAGGTCTGATTAATGATTATGTGCCATCAAATTGTGGCAACTCTTAGTGACCATATACATAGATCTGCTCCAAGGTGAGGGCAGATCTAACAACCAATAAATAATGGGATAACGTTTCCACTGAGAAAATAGAAATCCAGTTGACATGATTCAAGCTACAGACAATTCCACCTGGATGACTGAGAACCTTCATAGACAATAAATAATATACTAGAGAGACATGGCAATTTACAACCAAGAACATTTACAGCACCAATAATTTGGGACCAAATTCTTTATGACAACAGCTTTCAGCATCCCATTTTGAGGTGGAAGGGAAGAATACTTTTATTTTCTTTCTATTAAATCAGCACAGTGATTTAAGGTTTCACATGTAAGTCATTAATTTTAACTTCCACAAGAGGGAGCAGTGATTTTGCAACAGACCCAGACACTACTGAAGAAAGGTAAATAATGCTTCTAGTTTATTGGTTAAAATCAGAAAGAATCCTTACGCTGACATTGAAATACAGAATTGGTTCCACAGACATGCATGATGTTCACCTGATTTTTCATAATATGATCATTTAACGTTTGTCAGCCTGCAACTCTTTTAAAAATCATTGTGAGCAAAAGATCATATGAGATGCTTTCTTCGCCTCCTAGCTACCCCAGAACAACAGTACTACACAGTGAAATCCTCAAATGATCCTTTTACTGCACATGATGTACCATTTGCTCAGGAACTGGGAAGATTTCAGATACAAAGAAAGATGCAATACTGGAGCATCAGCTCCCTTTCAATTACCTCATAATTTCTCCTCTCTGTATGGCTGCTGTTTGGAGGCTGATATGCAATAAGCATATTATCAAGGCTGGTCCACGTGAAGGATGACACAGATTTAGTGTGGTCTTGCAGGTGCGTAATGAAGCCTTCCTGGGGTGGCTGGGTGATGTTAAAGACCAGCAGAGATTTGGGTGTTTCACTATCTTCAGCATCCAATATGGCTGTCGATAGGGGACTCAAAATGAATTGGTCTGCTTCTAAGATGAGCATGGCCATGAAGGCAGGTTGGGGGGCCTGGTTAGAAACTGCACTTTTGATCTGAACAGGAAGCCAAGCATACTCAGCCTGTGGAATAAGAAAGAAGCAACAAATTAGATCCATCACATTAGGGGAAGAAGCTGTATTAGGGTCTATAGAGCCAGCAAAGGTTCAAAGGGTATAAATATGAACTACCAATTCATCACCTTCACTTTGACCTTCTGCTGCTTCACTGATTGAAACTGAGTTTTTTCTCTCCTCCCAAGTAGACCCATTATTCAAACCAGATGTTTCATGACAAAGCTTTATAATAGTCACCCAAGTAATCTTATGTTCTCTCATTTGGTCTCTTTCTGCCTGTGCTCTACAGAACTATATGACAAGGAAAGAGAATTGGAGATTGTGCCAAGGCTCAAAAGAAATCAGAGAGGCTGCTGGGTTGGGCAGTTATCTTTTCCTTAGTAAAACTTCTAAGATTGTTGTCTGTCTACTGGACCTTGTTCCTCAAGATCTTCCAAGTTTATGGGGTTTTCTGCAGAACCCAGGTTGGGTTGGGTTCTGATATTGGAAAACAATTACTGTTATCTAACCCATAATGTCTGCTAAGATCATAACACATACTGTGATCATCACTGAAGATTTTTTTTAAGTAGCCAAGATCCAGGCCATTTGTGGAAGAACATCTGAGACTGCTTTAAAATGTGAGAGTCAGAACAAGTAGGCAGTCCATTGCCATTGGATTTGATGTTAGAGTCAGGTAATCCAGAACTGATTTTGGTCCTTCATCTAAGACAGAGCTTTCCAAACTGTGTGTCGGGACACATTAGTGTGTCGGCTGCAGTGTCTGGGTGTGTCGCGGCTGCTGCTGCCTCCGAGCCCTGCCAGGATTCCGCGCAGGTCCTAGTGCTTGCCTTGTGCCTTGCTGCCTCCAAACCTGCTGTGATTCCGCGCAGGTCCTAGTGCCTGCCTTGTGCCCTGCTGTAAGAGTGTGTCGCGAAATGATGCATGTCTAAAAAGTGTGTCACCAACATGAAAAGTTTGGAAAGCTCTGATCTAAGACATTTACCTTATATAAAGTCTTGCTTCTGGTATCAGTGAGATCCAGCCTGATGGGAATGTAATCAATATTAGGTGAAGGAGGGTCCAAATGTTGGTATCTAAGTCCCATCAGAAGAAACTCATCACAGCTCACTCTAATATTCTGAACGCTCTTCAGGCCTGAAACACAACTCTTGATCAGACAGTTTCAGCCATCCTATGGTCCAATTTTGGTGTAGATCGGTCTGAGGAACAAAATCCCTGAGCTCGGGGATACAGTTCTAAATCAGAATGCCACTCTTTTTCATTCACCCATGAGATATATCTCTCAACTGTCATCAGGCACACTTCCAGGGCACTTTTTCATGGAACTCTTTCAATTGCTACAAACTTTGGCAAATCAAAGTTAGTCAGCACAAGGTGGAAACGGCATTTTCTATTCACATTTCATGTAGATTGAGCATTTGTAGTTTCCATAATTATTAAATATCCGAATCATATGTTATGTTATATGATATTCAGGTAAACTCTCCCTTTATATTTACTTTAGAGTAAACTAGTAAAGTCCTGATCTGGGTAGTACACAGATCGGGAGCATTGTACCTTTCTTAGTCACTTTGCTTTTCAAATTCCTATTCCATGTACTAGAAATTTTACTTTTTTGTGTGTCGTAAGTCAGGATATATCTAAAGGATGCAGCTAGGAGAGTAATATTAGCCCTTCCTAATTCCCCTTGGTTCTCACAAACTTGATGCAAAGAAGTAGGCTTAGTCTAGAGAATTTTGCTTTTAAAAAGAGGATGAACTGCATGCTATCTAATTAGCATAATGGCTGGATCAAAGAAATGGTATTAGAATAGCCTACTCATTTGTAAGATCCATAATTATGGAACTCTCTGCCAAAGAAAAATGGTCTACTGCTCACACATTAACTTTTAGGCAACAGGACTTTTTAACCTACTGTATCTGGCATTTTAATATTTGATATTTTAATTTTAAAAAAACCCCTTGCGTACCTTCTCAATCTATTATCCAAATGCATGTTATCCACGAGCAAACTACTTTTTCCTCTTACAGTTCTTTGATTCTGAATGGACTTGAACTAAATAATCCTTTTAATGGAGGACACCTTTGAATAAAGGACTATCCTCTAACAGCCTTTCAGCTAGAACCAAAGGGGGTACCCACAGCTCATACACAGCCCTGAAAATCCAGTAGTGTGACCCACTGCAGCTCCTCTGATGGTACCAGACTTCATTGGGTGCTGAAATGCTGGGTGCATAGAAAGAGAAAGCCTTTCTCCCTTCTAAAAGCAAAAAAAGCTGTTGGTAGCTGTGCATGTGTGAAGAGCTCTGTGTTTGAAAGACAAAGATGGTCTGACTGGACAGGGGGAGGGGATAAAGTGTGTGTGCATGTATGAGAGATAGGTATGTATTTGAGTGTATGCGTGTGTATGTAAACATATGTAGCACATGCATGCTGGCAGATGCAGACTCCAAAGACCCAGTCTGGCACTTAATGTGGCTTCCAGGGGAACACTAAACTAGAGGCACATGACCACCCTATAATATGCAGATAGTATTGAGATAATAAATATATATTTTTAAAGCATGACATACTGGGTGTATGGAAGGAACTCTGTGGCTGATCTCCTCTAGGTTCTTCTTCTTTGGTTTCCCCAATAACAAGTTGCCCGTGGGCTGGCAGAAAGGTCTCTAAAGAGTTCAAGCTTATAGTGCATTCCAAGTTTATCTTCCTGTTGTAGTCCAAAGTGATTATGTTCTTGTTAATTATGTTAGACAGGCCATGAAACTCAGGGACCTCCAAAGCACTGGAGCTCATCTTGATAATATTACAATCTGGTTCAAGTATCTTTACAAGAAGGGTGACTATTTCTGTGAAAGTTTCAGTTTCTGTAAATCTGCCAAGGATAAGGAAACCATACAGTCAAAGTTCAGGAAGCAATAGTGAAAAATCTATATGAAGGCTGAAATCCACAACAATTAATGATTGATCAATGGTGACAAAAACCATCTAAAATGCTGAACAAATTATGAAAATAAAATAAATGAGAACCCTAGATTTTGTCTTTTCTGGGACATAGGGGGAAATAGTAGCAGAATTATTATGAACAATATTAACTTTTCTTGTTAACTTTACAGAAGGATGGAAACATATTTGATGTAGCCTTTGACCCATGTGCTACTCAGGTGTTGCTTACCTGTATAACCTCAGCATGACAAAGTCTTCATCAAGAATTGGGCACCCATTGTGAGTATACTTGACTTCATTGGGAAGAAAATGGCAGTCAAATACCTGTTACATAAAGACTATGTTTAAAGATGGGACATACAGTAGTATTATAGACATTTCTCTTTTACCATCATCCCTTCATATCTTGAGAAAGATGTATTACAGTGT
The DNA here is from genome assembly GCA_023362775.1 of Charina bottae. Taxonomy (NCBI): domain Eukaryota; kingdom Metazoa; phylum Chordata; class Lepidosauria; order Squamata; family Charinaidae; genus Charina; species Charina bottae. The sequence continues at coordinate 196,733,462 of JALMGJ010000002.1, read as the reverse complement.
AGACAGGGTTTTCACAATTAAATCATGCATGATAAAGATGAGAACCTAACAGTGTAATTGAGGTAAAAGGATGAATATTGTTTTTATTATATCCTTTAGAAAGTTGTAAAATCAGAACTTGAGTAACCAATAATTGTGGAAGAATTCTGTAGATTACTGTTTTTGCCTTGTCACAAAAGAAAACTTCTCATGAAGTCAGTTATTTCTCTTTCATGGTCAGATTATCCCAATCTAATTTGGAATCAGATACTTTAAGAAATAGTTCTTCATGTTTTAGGAAAATCCATCCATCCTCTAGTAAGTTCCATGTTATATGAGAAATAGGAGTGTTTTAAAATGTGTACATTTCGTGAGGGAGAAAACTGTGTGGCTCCCCAGTGGATGTCCAAGTCTTTCTTATATGAATGTGTACATCTTCCAAGCAACTGTTGGCCCCCTTTATAATTTATAAACAATGTCTTGAAGGAGGTAGATTATCATTCCATATGTCATAGTAGAGAGCCAGTCTGGTGTAGTGGTTAAGGCACTAGACTAGAAACTGGGAGACCGTGAATTCTAGTCCTGCCTTAGGCACGAAGCCAGCTGGGTGACCTTGGGCCAGTCACTCTCTCTCAGCCTTAGGAATCAGGCAATGGCAAACCCCTTCTGAAATCTTGCCAAGAAAACTGCAGTGACGAGTCCAGGCAGTCACCAGGAGTCAACACTGACTCAAAGGCACCCCCCTAAAAAGTCATACTATTCTTAAAGGAGTGGATTTTGAGTCTTACTTGGATACCCAAGAAAAAATATGACTACAGAACCCAACATTTTACATATACGGTAGAGTTCACTTGCTACTGCATGGTCTTATGCTAGGGGCATTTTTATACTTTGAGCATTTGTCCTCTTTTTTCCTTCATGGGGGCACTGTAGTAGCAGCAGCTCTACCTCCTCTTCCATGCTTTTATTCTAACATTTAATTTATTTTGATTCATTACAAACATTTTAGGTGACTTGCTTTTTATGCCATCATCTCTGTCAAGACGTATGTATCAAAAATGCTCTAAATGTCTCTGCCAATTATGTGGGTAGTGATGGGGAAAAAGAAGCTTGCTCACTCAGATTCAGGACTCCCAAGTGCCAGCAAAGTCACAAAACAACTGAAGATTGACAAACTAATTCCTCTCTTACACTATCAAAAGCAAAGTAGCCATCTTGACTATGATGAGGGGGAAAGAAACAAGATTCATATTAAAGTGAAAGAGCTTTATTGAAGGTTGAGAAAATCTAGAGTAAGCCTTTGAGCCCCCAAAATCTTTTCTCTAGGCTTTTATAAATTATATATTGTAATGGTTACCCTAAAAATGATATTGCCTTAAATTGGAATGTTTGAAGTTTGTTATTATGTGTTCGACACTCAAAAGATGGCTCTCAAAGTTTTTGCCCCTAAGACAAAAAAAATGAAATCCCTCATCAAGATGAGAAAACTATAATAAACCGAACTCTTATTTACTACCATTTAATGCTGCTCCAAAATTTCTCATTCAAGGCACCAAACTTTATCCTACTTAATGGTAGAACCAGCCATGCCTACATTAACAATGCCTTTTCCCCTACGCATGACATTCTGAAACACATCTGTGTCCTGAAGCTAATGCAGGAAATAATTGAAAGAAACCAGATGTGCACTTCAATCAGTGTAGGCTTACATTGGTTTTAGTTTTTTAAAAAAGCCATGTTAAGCCTGGTGTGTGAAAATGACTTCAGATAGATGGGAAAAGCTCAAAGGCAATTAAAGCCTCCTGTTTCAAAATACTCCTAGCTTTGAGAATACAGCCTCTTCTAATGCAAAAAGATATATGTATATAGATTTGCTTATCCATCAGAGAATAATTGCCATGATATTCATAAATTGTATTTTTTTCCATAAGACATCATTACTTCTTCCTCTTAATTGATAACAAGGGAGATAAATAATGAAAGCTTTCTTCTCAACAGGACTGTTACCAAAACAGACAGCGATTATAAAGTAGACACAATCTGCTTTGTTAAAAAGAAACATCTGTTTTATGCTACCTAATATGTTTTCCTTTTATACAAACAGGCATCCATAATTGTCTATAAATTTAACAAGTAAAACAAAGGAGAGCTAAATCTTTTCTTAATTAATGTCTGCCTATGCTTTTATTTCCACTTCAACTACTTTTCAATTACAATATGTAATTAAATTGTCACACATCTCTAGCACATTACTCACTTTAATGACAGAAATGAGATCATAGGAAAGGCTCTTCCACAATACAGCATTTGCTAGTTAAAAGAACAATCTCTAGCATTGCCTTCCCTAACCTGAGGCCCTCCAGATGCGTTGAGTTTCAATTCTCATTGTATAGCATGCATTCAATGTTATTTTGAGGTCATCAAAGATAGTGAGTGGCTAGTACGGACAAGAACCAAGCGCTAACTTGGCTTTATCCAGGATTGGATACAGGAGCAGGTGAATGGATGTAATCCCACTGTATGCAATTATTTATTTAACATGCATTTGAGAATAAGGGCATATACCTCTGCATTAATTTAAACCAAATTCCTCAAAGCAATTCATTGTAAGTTGTTAACAAATAGCACTGGATCTACACTAGAGTTTGAATGGCTGCTCAGGGGTCACATCACAATGAATACAACACAATACTCACTATGCTTGCATCTTGAGCACATATCAGAGTGTGTGTGTGGTAAGTACAGAAGAAATAGATGTTGAAAGATCACAAAAGATCGCAGGTGTTTTACCATGTATAGCACCATGGCTCAGTACGTTTGCTTTCCTGTACATATCGTGTACAGTTTGTTTTGGTTTTTTAACTCCATTAACTGCATGTGGTCCCCTGGAAATCCTTTTCCTTTCCACCATAACAGTTCTGAAAAGAGCATTTGGATAAACAGAGGATTCTTTCTCAATTTTGCAAAACAGCGTAATTTGGGACTGATTTTCATTTACTTTGAGTGGAATAGATAGCTCTGAATTTAGTCTTTTCCAGTTCTGACCTCCATGGAGCCTTGGTCCTGATCTGTTTCTCCAGAGCTCTTGCATGCAATCAAGGAGATGTTGTGATCCCTGCAACCTCCCTCCCCAAATCCCTTCTTTCACTATAACATTCTTTCTTTCACCCTTCTTTCACTATAAAGTGCCATGGTGGAAGGGAGGGAGAGTATTGGATTCAATGATCAATATGTCTGCCCAGAAAACTTAATGACTGCAAATATCACCAGATTGTCTCCCAAAAACCCTCCACTGATTTCTATGAAAGTGACATACTTGAACTCCTCATAACATTCTCCCATTCCTGAAAATTTCATCCCATATTTATATGAGTAAACTTAACATGTATATGTATTTTTCCCATGTAAGGCTACGGGAGAATGGATTTGTTTTTCTGAATCTTGTGCTGGATCCAGACGTTAAGCTGGATTGTACTATGTCTGGAATGCCCAGATCAGATTGGACATCTCTAGAGCTTGAAACTTGACCCCATAAGAGATTTAGTGCCCTCTGCCTACCTCTCCTTCCTAGCAGTGTTTTATTAAAAATCAACTATTTTCTGGCTAAGAACATTCTTTGCTTTTTATTTTATTTCCTTCACATTTTATTTTCCCCCCGAGATTCAACAAACATTTATCTCAATTTCCTTTCTGAAATCTATAGAAACAGAACTTTTCACAAAACTTTTGAGAGCTAATTATCCCTATGATCAAGACTGAGTTGGGGCTGATTATTGTTAATTGGTTGTTTTTACTGTTTTTAGAATTTTGTTATATGCTTTTATGATCTTATTCTCTACTGTAAACTGCTGATCTTTTGATTATGATGGTATAAAAATATAATCAATCAATCTCAGCACTATAATAAACCCTCCCATCATTAAAAGTTATTAAGCACTTAAAAGCTGCCATTGCCCAAATTGGGGGGAGCATGGAATGGAATATTCAAGAAAATAGTGCTGGGACGATAAGTGACAATGTGTTATATGCCTCATGAGTGAGCCAAAAGATGCACAGTGCCAATCCAAGAGAAAGGATGCACAGTGCTTTATACTGTCAAACACATGTAAATTGGCTCCAGATGAAATACCATCTTATGGCTAGAAGTACATAAGAAGTATCCTGTTGGATCAGACTGAAGATATTTCAAGCTCAACATCCACTTTCATAGAGTAGCCATTCATGGCTTTTCACAAAGTCCCCACCTCAACATTGAGACAACCACATTTTTTGGTTTATTTACTTTGCTTACTGATATTTCAGAATACAGTCATGAGGCCTGTGGGGAGGGGGGGGTGATGGAAATTGGCAAGAGGGTGGCAGAGCATTGTGATGCAAACTCCTTTTTTGAACATGTGTGTGACAACCGTGCACACACAAAAGGGGCAGGGCTTGCATTGCAATGCTATCTTGCTTATTTTGACACCGCCCCCTCTGACATCACTGCTTCATGGCCAAGATTGGTAGGCTTTGCTTTCTTGTAATGGATTCCCCCAAGTAAACTCAGATGGGGGAGTTTATTAGACTAATCAGTAGATGGAAAGTGATATGTGAAATCTTGTGTATTACTATAGGGTGGAATAAAAAGCATTCCTGTTTAGTATTTAGTAGCAGTTCTTGTTCTTAAACAGATCTTATGGTAGGCTCCATACTTGCATTTCTAATCATACCATTATCATATAAGATGTAATTAAAAGGATGTTTCTATCCAATAAAGGACACCATGCTGCTGTACATGAATAGGAAGCTTGTCATAGCAGCTCTTAAAAACAAAACCACTCTACAGGTAGAAGAGCTTGGGAGCAAAGTTTTATTTAGCAATAGTGGGAGGAAAACCCCCTGCAACTCTCTAGTCCAGTCTACCTTCAATATGTAAGTAGAACTGTCTTTTTTGATTATTAGTAGTTTTTATTGGATGGTTATAATTCTGAAGCTTTCATACATTTTTCATTAGCCATAAAACTTCATTCCCAGACAGAAGCTTAGCACAGCTCAACACTCCACCTTGTCAAATAGCAGCAGCTTCAAATAGACTCCATCTCATCAGATAATCACCATGCAATTATAGCTGAATTCCACATACCTGGGGGGTCAGCTTCCCAACCCTCTGGCTGATTGGCTCATTCATCACCACTTCTATTTTACATACATCCTTCTCTCTGGGGATGGAAAACTCCAAGTCCTTTTGTGACAGGAAGACAGACTGACCCTGCATCACTTTTAGCCCATGGTTGATGCTGACAAAGGTGGAGCAGGTGGTTTTCAGATTCAGGGCAAAGAGCAACAGCACCCAGATGTTCTCCATAGTGTTTCCAAAGAAAAAGCACCTTATTACAATGAGGTGTTTTCTTAATCCTTTCCAAAAACTAAACAGAACAAAAGCTTCAACACCTCATTAAGAGTACCAGGCTACAGGGTCCTGTATGTGTTTTATTAAGGATACGTCCTGCATAACGAAACAAGGAGATCTTTGAAAGTATCCGCAGGTTAATGAATGCATGGATCAATTCCAACCTTTAGAATGGTGAACACATTTTCCCAAAATCTAGGTGGAAAGAGAGAGAGAGAGAAAGGACACACACAAACAGAAAGATGAGTATTTTCTGAAACGGTTTCTTTCACATTAGCATCGTTATATTTCACGTCCATGAGCAAATTTACTAAGCTAGTAGAAGAATTAGCAAGCTAAGAGTTGGAGGCCTTATCCAGAGTGCTGAACATTATCTCTCAGTGTTCTCAGTGCCATCAACCCATGGCCCTAGAAGCGTTTTAAGGAAGCAGAGGGTATCAGACCATTGAGAGAGGTTACCCCTTTATGCCTAATAACTGTCCTAAAAGGATGTGATGAGAAATGTTATACATCCACTTTTAAACCTTTAGCCTCAGCTTGGAAATCTCAGGCATTTTCAAGGTTGTCCTAGAAAAGGCAAGTTCCTCAAGAAAAATATTGGAAGCTCAAATAAATCCAGTGGGCTTTAAACTGCTTACTTCTAAATGAAAGAACCCTCAAGATAATGGAATAATTTGAAGAAGGCTATTGCTTTTAAAGTTCTTGATGTTCTTCCATTATGCTAACTCAACATTTTTTGGTAGTGCTATCAATGCTGTACTATAGCAGCCAGACATTATATTTATACCAATCGAAGAGAACGTTATATTTATATTATATATTATATATTTCAAATTTAGACACCTCCCATCTCACTCAGAGAGTGACTCTGGGCAGTTTACAATAAAACAAGAATAAAATACTAGTTAAAATACAATAAAACAATAAAACGATGCAATAAAAACAATCATCTTAAATTAATAATATATTCCAAGGGAATAGATGGTAAAAAATTCTTAAATTAATGTACAGGAGCATCATCAGGGTGCTAACCACCCCCAGGGTTGGTTACCCCTCCTCACTCCCCACATGAGATGACAGAGCCAGGTCTTCACCCCTTTCTGGAAGGCCGGGAGAGTGGGGGCCCGCCTCACCTCTGGGGGAAGAGTATTCCATAGGATGGGGGCAAACAGTTCCAGCATGCCCAGGTTTCTTTTATATCTAGATGACTGGCTGGAGCAATGTTTTAATGAATTTAGGGTTTGCCACCAAAAATAGAAGGCTAGCTCTGTAGTAAGTGCCAATGTCCTACTAGAGCTTGACATAACTTTTGTATCTCATGTCCTGCTGGCCATATAAATTGGATAAAAAAAATAAATAAATTGCAGTGAACATTTCCTAAGCCCAGCCAATGTCAGCCCATCAAACAAGAGTGTTCTCAAGTATGGTAAAAAATGTCAAGATGTGTGATGGAAACTCCACTTGTTTTTTTAAGTATACCACACAGCCAATGCATATAAAAAACAGACAGAGCTTTGATCACACCAGTGTGGCTGCCATCTTGACTTTTTTTAACCATACCCTACATACACCCCCACCCTGCTATCAAATGTATGAAAGAGGATGGGATTCCCCATTTAATGATGTCTGTCATTTGCTCAGTTGTTCCCCATTACAGAGGGGAACAGAGATTTCAACAGGCAGTCATCACTTGAGGGATGGCTTTTATAGCTTTTATTATGCATCACTCTTTATAGCTGGATGGAGCAATTGTCTGACCATAATAACCACAGGGGTAAGACCATCCCAAATTATCAAAAATATATAAAACTAATGCAGAAAATGAAGCATGAGGCTCAGCTTATGCAGGCAAGTACATCATTTCACAATTTGCAGCTTAGTTTATGAGCTTTCTGTATATTATCATTCTCATGACACTGGTTGATTATATTTATCTGTGGCAGTTGACTCATATATTTAGATCTTTCCTGTACAGAACTGGTGAACATGGATGTGTAAATCAATTCTGAATTATTTTTTTCAAGAATCATCATGTTTTATATCTTAAACCAAGGATGCAAAATGGATTTAGCCCTCATTGTACTCTAACCATCTTTGAGGTTTAAGTCTGTAGTAACAATAGGTAGTATACTTTCCATGAATCTGATCATTATATAATTAAAAGACATCTCAAGGCTTCTAAAGAAGAATCTGATAATTGAGGCAGATCCTTTTCAGAAGCCTTGGGGTATCTTTTAATTACATAATGATGAGGGAGCCAAAATACTTTGATGGCACACAGATGTTTTATATTCAATTAAAACAAAGTCCTTTTTTCATTTTAAGAAAAAAACAAACTCTACATAGCATCTTATTTAATCATAAATTGGCAACTGGGCATTACTTAAATTTTGTTTAGTTTCCTGAGCTCCTATTTATAATTACCTGTTATAATTCCACATGATCAGTTCTGCACAGAAAATGTGATTTTAGGGAAATAATCTTTCTCATGCTTTGGGGGGTGGGGGGAAGCCAAAGAAATAAAATGTTTTTGTTGGCAACCATAAGAAAATAAATAACAATTCTAACTTTTTAGACCTAATGAAGCTGAAAGGTGCAGTATTATTTCCCCACAAAAATGCATATTTCAGTTTTCTTTAAGGAAACAAACCACTATCTTCTCAGCTGTTACTTAGTGCAGTGTGTTCTGCCTGTTAAAACAATTTTATTGTAGGGTGAGTGCCATAGAGAGAAAAAATCACATTTGCAGCTGGTCTTCCAGAGGGCTGTGTGTATCCTAAAATCCCAGCAGAATAAAAATGATTTTGAAACTTTTGTCCTCTATCTAATGACAAATTAGATATATCTAGACAGGAAGAGTATTGACACTTTTGAACTTTGGTGTAAGAGAACACTCCTGAGAATACTGTGGACAGCCAAGAAAACAAACAAATGGATCATCGAACAGATCAATCCAGAGTTCTCTTGAGGCACAAATGACCAGGGTCAATTTATCCTTCTTCAGAAACATTATGCAAAGACCCAGCACTCTAGAGAAGGCTCTAATGCTGGGAAAGGTAGAAGGAAAGAGAAGAAGAGGATCACCAGCAGCAGGGTAGATGGACTCAGTGTTACAGTGACAATGAGTGTACCATTGGAAGGCCTGAAAAACCAGGTTAAGGATAGATCGTCATGGAGAAAATTTCAATCAATCAATCAAATATCCAATGACTAACTGTTGCCTGAATATATAATTGTTAGTTGTGTAGGTACTTCCAGGCAAGATTGTTATTGTGCAATCTTGAAATTTTAAAGTGATACCCTCCCATTTTGTCCTATTGCTGCTTCTTCAGAAATTTTATTTTTAAACAAAGTTGAAAAGAAAAATGGAAGAATTACACAGTGTCTTTTGACTGGTAATATTGATTGCTGCCCCATCCCTAACAGTTTTCACTCAACTGATTTTTACAGTATAAGCTTAGCAGATCAGAGATCTATGCATTTTACACTTAAAAGTGCCACATAAAGTGATGACATAAAAATAATAAAGCAATAATGTCAATTATTAATTAATTAATTAATTAATTATTAAGGTGCTGGGCTAGAAACCAGGAGACTGTGAGTTCTAGTCCCGCCTTAGGCATGAAAGCCAGTTGGGTGACTTTGGGCCAGTCACCCTCTCTCAGCCCTAGGAAGGAGCCAATGAAAAACCAGGAGACTGAGAGTTCTAGTCCTGCCTTAGGCATGACAGCCGGCTGGGTGACCTTGGGCCAGTCACTCTCTCTCAGCCCAACTCACCTCACAGGGTTGTTGTGGGGGAAAATAGGAGGAGGAAGGAGTATTAGGTATGTTTGCCGCCTTGAGTTATTTATAAAAAAATAATAAAGGCGGGATAAAAATAAAATGAATAAATAAATAAAAAATATACTCAGTGATATGTGTAGTCCGATACACAAATACAGTTTGAATTTTATTCGATGCAGTTCATGAAATACTTTTCACTTAGTTAAAGGGCACAAGGGATTACTTAAAAAATTACTAGTGATAAAATACTGCTATTTGTGAAAAATGCTCCTTCTATTCTACTGAGAGCTATAGAATTTAAAAGGCTGTAATCCAATTCGTAATCCAGTCCTTGAGTTAGCAGAAACGTACACTACCATCAGTTGTGCAGATGTGACTCCCAAACTGTATTATGCCTCAGGAACAAGAACAGCAAGTGGTGATGTCCTTTCAGATTTGATGCAGGACAAGTTAAGGAAGGCGCTTGGAGGATTTCCCTGGCTTTGTTTCTCCAGCCACTGAGCATCATCTACCAACCACTAATCATTCTCCTTAATGTGTGGTAGAACATGCTGTCTCCTTAACATACAGCAGGGCAAATGTAGTCAGGTGCTTTGAACAAGAGGTTAGCCACCTGTTGAGTTGCCCAACTACCAGGTTACAGGTATGGAGGTGTATTGGAAGCACTGCCTCTCATTCCACGTCATCCCACACCCCAATGCTTTTCACATTGCCATACGTTGAGCATTCAGCATGCAGGAAAAGGAGTTCTGTATACTTGTCCCAGTACTCACTTGGAGCTCTGGCATACAAGGGAAGCTCTTGGGCCTTCTTAAGATTTTAATTTATTGAGGAGTTGAAAGTGGGTCAAGCAGGAGATAGATTGCTCTTGGGACCAAGGACTGAGGAATGGTTCAGACACACATACGTCCTCCACCCTACAGGTATTCTGAACTGCCTAGTTGGGCTCCCAGTTTGCACAGAGAGTTGGATTTGTGTTCAAGGAAATCCAAGCACAATTTCTCCTCAGATCTCTCAGCTGAAGATGTGGATGATGAATAGGTAGGGATGAGCCTGCACGGATGAATTTTGCCTGCAAGTATTTTTCTTTGGGGATAAGTAATTGATGCAGACCACTTAAAAAAATAAAACTTTGCTTCAGAGATGTAACATGAATTTAAAAAGAACAAAGGGAGTGACAAGGTGACTTCCAAACCTTTGTGCAAAGGTTGTTTTGCCTTCTTTGAGACACAAGGGTCTCTTGAAAAAAGCACTGATCCCCTTATCTTACCTGTATTTAGCAGTGAATGTTTATATAAAAATCAGAATAAACACAGTTGACAGTTCACCTTCTCAGCCAATTTTTCTGAAGCCTCTGAAAGCCTGTCACAGATGTGACTGTAACTGTTGCAATCTAACCAAAACATTTCATTAGGAAGGTTTTTAAAAATCATTGGAAGTCTCTCTCACGGTCAAACAGGCCACTGAATCCTTTGCAAACATGCCTACTGTCATGAATAGACTTAAAAATGGGTTTAATAGAAAGTGAAGAGAAAACGACTAACAGCCAGCTAGGAAGGACAAAGATTTTTTGCCATGTCCCTTTACCCTAGTATCAACCTTTTGAGGTAGTCCAGACAGGAAACCAAAACCATGAGTACTAACTAACTACCTTTATTGTAGGGTTAGAGTAAAGGTAAAGGTTTTCCCCTACACAGTCGTGTCTGACTCTAGGGGCGGTGCTCATCTCTGTTTGTTAGCTGAAGAGCCAGTGTTGTCCGAAGACGCTTCCATGGTCATGTGGCCGGCATGACGCGCGTGGAACGCTGTTACCATCCCACCTAAGTGGTACCTATTGATCTACTTGCATTTGCATGCTTTCGAATTGCTAGGTTGGCAAGAGCTGGGGCGAGTGCGGGAGCTCACTCCATCACGCGGCGCTCAGGTCTCGAACCACCGACCTTCCGATCGACAAGCCTGGTGTCTTAACCACTGAGCCATTGCGCCCCCTATATTGTAGGGTTACAGTAACAGAATCTTGCAAGTCTGAAAGTACTTCTCTCCTCCCCTGCCTTTACTTTCCAGAGAACTAGGGAGGGTCCCTTCTGAGACACCTTCTCCACCCCCATTCCTTCTGTGGGCTGAGGTATCTCTTGTCTGACCAAGGCCTGGCTGCAGCGCTTCCTCCTGTCTCCCAAGTTCATTCTCACATCCCATTACATCTAGAGAAAATGAAACATGCCTGTTCAATGCTTTGACCTGAACTTAGTTCTGGTTGACAGATAACCAGAACTATTCAAGAACAATGGTATTATTAAACACTCCCTTCGTTTGAGTTTAATGAAAATAGGAAATAGTAATGGTACTAGGATTTGGCCTCTGGGTTAAAAATCAAAGCCTTGAAGCTCAGAGAACCCCAAACCCACCCACCTGAGGCATCCATTCCTAACTAGGAGTGTGCCTGTGAGAAACGAGGCCCACAGTTTGCTGAGTTTGTAAGAAACAGCTTTATTAAATTCTTTTGCAAAAGGGTACACCCACCACAGTAAGTGAGGGAACACACCATCATCGATCCAGCATAGCATATTTAAACACATTCCCGATCACACCATTCCTTCCCCTTGACTCCCATTGGATAGGAGTTTTGGGTGTACAACTTTCCGGCCGCATAGGTATTACAAGCCCCACCCTTCTATTGTCTACTTATTGTAACTGTTGCAAAGTGGTACAGGCCTAACTGCCTCTTGCAAAGTTGGTGCAGGCCTAACTGCCTCTTGCAAAGGGGTTACCCCATTATGTTATACACATACAACTTATGTTAAAAATTAACTGCTTGGTTTTACTTCTCACAATCCCCCCTTTTCTTTTTCTTACCCTTTAATTTTTAACATCCTAGTTCAAACTCCCATATTGTTGTTCGAATTTTTGTAATAGCCTTTCGCTCCTCTCCTCAGTATTTTCTTCAGTTAAATGCATTATTTCTTCAGGATCTTTATATGGGGGAGGCTCTCCCAAGGACATTTTCTTAGTTATAGCTGTCTCAATGAGTTTTTGTGTTAATCCCCGAACACATGGTATAATACAGCATCCAAGGGCTGTCAACACGCCAATTACTGCAGCTAGGGAGATAATTAGGGATAATACTACCCCTTTCCATTTTCCAAACCAGGATTCCAAGAATCCTGTTAAGGACGTGTCAACTCCTGAGTTTTCTGCCAATTCTTCCGAAAGCGTTGTCAGCCCCTGTAACACTTTGGTGATGGTACCATCAGGAGCAGTATTGTTGGGGATAAATGTACAACATTTTCCTTTTAACATTACACACACTCCCCCTTTTTCTGCAAGTATCATATCTAAGACCATTCTATTTTCCCATGTCATCCTGCTGGTAGCATCTAACTGCTGAGCTATTCCCTTGATGGCATCTCGGGTATAATTTATAAACCTTTGTTGGTTATAATAGATATAATTAATCCAATCTACATTTTTATTTACAGTTACCCACCAGAAAAACAAAGATTAAAAAACCCCTGCTATCTGATTTCTAGCTTTGTACTCATCTGGTACTCCTCGAGGTACTCCAATCGCATCGATGTAAATCCTGTCATCAAATGAGGTGTCTATAGCCCTTTTTCTTTTACTCAACATGGCAGATGCTTCCTGTGTTAAGGAAGCGATTACTATAGGTGTCCCGAACATGACCAACGAGCATGTCCCTTCCCAAAGTTCTGGTAATACAGGGTACAGCTTGTCGCTGCCACAATACCACCAAAGATCTGCTCGTGGAAAATATAATTGGGACATGTTGAGACATTTATCAGAGACATTTTGACAGACCATGGCATTTTCACACTGCCAGAGGTCCCCTACATATTCAGATTGAGTGACCCCTGTCCTATTTATACACCACGGGAGGGTGAAGTTTTCTAATACCTTGAAAGCTGGGGCCTCTTGAAAGGCATCCCGTCTCACTATAGGGAACCTATCTACAGCTTCCTTACACTCTGGCTTACCCCAAGCCGTAGGATGCTGAAATAATGCCTGGTAACACTCAATAGGTATCTTATCAGGGAGATTCGCCAGATCCGCTACCGGTCTTCCCTCTGAACATACATAGCAGTCACTTCTGTTTAGACTTTTTACTGTATATTTTATCCATTCTAACCAAGAGTTAGTATATTTTGCCCCTGTGGGGGGGGTACACTTTTCTCACCTTTGATCTTTGGATCGGGGGTAGTATATAACGGGAAGCTGTTATTTCTTTTAATTTTTGGTCAACCTTCTTATTAATCTCTTCTCGGAGCTTTAACCCGTCCTTAGTTAACAATGGCCTTTTTTCCAGACATATTTTGGTACCTACTGGTTTGTTGTCATATCTTTTAGTCAAGGTGACTTCATACACTGTTTTGTCTGCACATTGTCCTAAAGTCATGGTTTTACCATAATATTCAGATGGGACCCCACTGTATGTGGTAGCTTCAATATCTATCCATTTGTTTACTATTTTTATTCTTTCTCTTTTACAGCAAGACAGTTGATTACTACTATATCCAAGGAGCATGACTTTTCCCCATATCCAGATCCAAATTAAAGTCAACCATTGTGTTCCCATACCTGGATTGGTTTATATTCACCACTTCAGGCTTCTTGTCACTACACTGATAAATTCCACAGTCTGGGCACCAATGAATTGGTCCACAATCACAGCAATGATAACAACAACAGTTAAACCGACAACATCCACAATCATAAAACCAACACATTAGCTGCCTCTCCGCTTTAAAGTCACCTTTAAAGGATTTTTATTTGGTTTCACTCTCCACTCTCCTGGTTCATCCACTGGTCCCTTGACATGGGTGTAGTGAGTCCAACCCTTTTCCTTTGTACAGACCGCTGTCTCTGTGGTTAATAGTACCAGATACCGGCCCTCCCAAATGGGTTGGAGTTTCTCTTCTTTCCAGCCTTTGATCAGTACCCAATCTCCTGCCTTGTACTTATGTACTGCAAAGTCCAGCAGAGGTGTCTGGGCTAGTAATCCTCTTTGCCTGAGAAGAGACAAAGAAGATGAAATACCCAGTATATAGTTCTTTAACATTAGGTCTTTGGTCTCAACTTGTAATGCATTCTCCGGCCTTCCCCTGTAAGGTAACCCAAAAAACATTTCATAGGGGGATAAACCAGTATCCCTCCTTGGCTTGGTTCTGATTCTTAGCAAGGCCAGAGGTAAACACTTAGTCCAAGGAAGGTGGGTTTCTAGCATTAATTTAGATAGGTTCTGCTTTAAAGTAGCGTTAGCCCTCTCCACTTTTCCCGAGCTGGGTGGGTGCCAAGGGGCATGATAATCCCATGTTATATCTAAAGCTATCATAATTCCCTTTAGAACCTTGGATGTGAAGTGTGTTCCGGAATCACTGTCAATGTGATATGTAATTCCATATCGTGGGATGATTTGTTCTAATATTTTACTCACAACATTGGCGGTGGCTTTAACCACCGGAAATGCTTCAATCCATCCTGTCAAGTGGTCCACTATTACTAATAGGTACTTGGTTCTTCCTACTAATGGCAATTCTGTATAGTCTATTTGAATGGATTCAAAGGGTCAGAGGGCCAGTGGACAGCCTCCCATTTCTCTCTTTCTGAGTACCTGCTTATTTACCTTTTTACATATTAAACATCGATCACAGATCTGTTTTACAACTGTATAAGTTCCAGGGCATCCGTACGTTTGTAAAAACATATCAACTATTGCCTGGGTACCCCAGTGACTGCTTTGGTGGAGAATAGTACAAACTTCCTGAGCTATGGGCTTATTAAGCATCTGCCTCCCATCACTTAATAGCCATTTGCCAGTCTCAGTTTTAACTGCCCCTAAAGCCTCTAATTCCTCCTCTTCCTCCTTGGTAAATATCGGCGTCTGGGGCTCTTCCATGGTTGGGGTGTAAAACATTATTGTCTCTATTTCACCCTTTTCTCCAGCTTCTTTGGCCTCACAATCTGCCATAGCATTGCCTATCGCCTCAAAGTTTCCCCCTTTTTGGTGGGCTTCCACATGTACAATTGCTATCCTTTCTGGCAACTGCAAGGCTTCTAATACCTCTTGCACTAATTTTCCATGTGCCAAATCCTTCCCTTTACTGTTAATTAGTCCCCTTTCTACCCATATTTTTCCAAAAGTGTGTGGAATCCCAAAGACATATTTTGAGTCTGTATCATCATCATTGGCGATCACTCGTAGCCAAGTAAGATTGTCTTCCAAAGGTAAAATTTTAACGGTGGATCCGTAAGGCCAATTCTGGATCCGCACAACCTCCCACAATGAGGGCATAGGTTTCCGGGTGGGAGACGGTCATGATGAGGGTTTGCCTGATGTGCCTTCCTTTTAGCTCTTTTCTCCCTTTCGCCCTGTACTCGTGCTTCTTCAAAGTCCATAGCGCCATTAATAAAGGATGACCTCCAATTGAAACGCTCATGAGTTAGGGCTTCCCAGTTCTCAATGCTGATATTACATTTTTTTAAATTAGCTTTGAGAGTATCTTTGAATCTCTTTTGCTGTCCACCAATATTCCGTTTTCCATTCTTAAGTTGGGAGTAAAGTAGCTGCTTTGGAAGACGATGGTCAGGCATTTGAACAACATGGCTGGTCCAGCGAAGTTGATGTTGGATGATCATTGTTTCAATGCTGGTGGTTTTCGCTTCTTCTAATATGCTAACATTAGTCCGCCTATCTTCCCAAGTAATTTGCAGAATTTTTCAGAGGCAGCGTTGATGGAATCTTTCAAGAAGTTGGAGGTGGCGTTTGTAGAGGGTCCATGTTTCACAGGCGTACAGAAGGGTTGGTAGTACAATGGCTTTGTAAACAAGCATTTTGGTCTCCCTGCGAATGTCCCGATCCTCAAACACTCTACGCTTCATTCGGGAGAAAGCTACACTCACAGAGCTCAGGCGATGCTGAATTTCAGCGCCGATGTCGGCTTTTGTAGATAGATGGCTGCCGAGATAAGAAAAGTGGTCGACATTTTCTAGTGACACACCTTTAAGCTGGATTGATGGCGCTGCGGAGGGATTGGTTCGAACTTGCTGGTAAAGCACTTTGGTTTTTTTAATGTTAATCGAGAGGCCGAGCTTTTCATATGCTTCTGCAAAGATGTTTAGGATAGTTTGAAGATCTTCCTTGGAGTGTGCACAGACTACGTTAACATCAGCATATTGAAGTTCTATAACAGAAGTTGCAATTACCTTATTTTTTGCTTTCAGCCTACTAAGATTAAAAAGCTTTCCATCTGTTCGATATATAATTTCTACACCAGTAGGAAGTTTCTCTTCAACAAATGTATAAATGGTCCCCTTTTCTCCCTTTAAGAGTCTTAATGCCTGCCTCATTGCGTAGAGTTCACAGGTTTGCGCTGACCATGCTGCAGGTAACCTGCCAGCTTCTACAAGGGTTCTCCCTTCCCCATCTACTACTGCATACCCATTATGTCTTCTTCCTTCTATCACTCTGGATGATCCATCTATGAACAATTGATATCCCTCTTCCAGGGGTTCTTCAACCAGATCGGGTCTAATCTTGGTTTGTAGTTCAATCACCTCCATACAATCATGCACCGGACCCTCCTCTCATCCCCTTTCACTATTCAAAAACTGGGCTGGATTCACATTTCCATCAGTGGTTAACACGAGGTCTGATTGACTCATCAGAATTGCTTCATACTTGATTATACGAGAGTTGGTCAACCACCTTCCAGCTTTCTGATGTAAAATTGTACGGACTTGATGAGGAGTGCTGACTATTAGGGCTCCTCCAAAGGTCAGTTTCCTACTTTCTTGTACCAAAAGAGCAGTGGCTGCAATGGCCTGGATACAATTTGGCCAGCCCTTTATTACTGGGTCCATTATTTTCGAAAGGTAGGCCACTGGCTTCTTAACTCCCGCCCAAACTTGGGCCAATACTGCCAGTGCTATGCCATTTTCAGTATTTACATACAAATGGAAGGGTTTATTTAAGTTTGGTAGGCTGAGGACCGGTGCCGATATTAACTGGTTCTTTAAATCCTCAAATTGCTTTTCCTCAGTGCCTTTCCAAATCAAATTCCATGGTTCAGAATCAATTAATTTGGCATACAAATCCTTTGTTTTATTAGCGTAATGGTCTATCCATAATCTGCAATATCCAATCAGTCCCAAAATTTTTCTCAATTGTCTCTTAGTTTTAGGTAGTGGCTGAGTTGTTATCCCCTCTATCCTAGCGGGTGAAATTCTCCTCTTTCCTTCACTTATCAAGTGTCCCAGGTATTTTACCTCTTTCTCCACATATTGTAACTTATTCTTAGAAACTCTCAGCCCTTGATTCCCTAGGTAGTTTAACAAGGCATTAGTTGCTCCTCTCACCTCCTGCTGCTTTTTACCCGTTACCAATAGATCATCCACATATTGTAGGATGGTAATTTGTCCATCCGGGTAAAAACCTTCCATGACCTGTTCTTGTTAAAGTTATTTGGTAAAGTTATTCTATGCAGAATCAAACGCATGGAATTTCTACACTATGAATCTGGCCTGGAAAGTGGAAATTTACAAGTTCCTCTGCTGTAAGCGGTTCCCACAATAGAAACCGTAAACAACAGGTGCTTGTCTCTCTAGCCAAAACAATTGAACTTTATCAGTCCTTTTCCCATGAGAATAGAGTCTCGGGGGAAAGCCAATATGCAACACCGCCACCCCATGGCGGTTTATAGTAAGTACAACTGTTACCAAAATGTTAGGCTAAAAAAGTTGCCTAAGCCCATGTTAGCCAATCAGAATTCTGAACCATGGGTATAATTCAGCTATGAACCATGGGTACTCATCTCACTTATGTTCTTCCTATGCTTCTTCTATGTAGACTGCTATCTACATGTACTTTTGTATCTGAACTGTAACTATGCCTGGTCTTTGCACAGACCATGATGTTTTCTTTCCATTCTGGTGATGGGAACTCTGCGTATGCTTTGTTTTTTCCTTTTTGCAATAATGCACCATACATCCATTATTGCCTTATGCTATCAATAAAGATATTGTTAGCCTTAAAACACGTTGTTTGGATTACTTCAAGCCTGGAACCCCAATAGCCACCATCACCCCACAGTTCTAACACTTGACCAAAGAGGTTAGGGGACTCGGTGAACCCCTGAGGTAACACCGTCCATTGGTATTGCTGTTTTCTGCCAGTGAACGGGTTTTCCCATTCAAAAGCAAAAACACTTCTTGACTCCTTGTCAAGGGGGCACGACCAAAATGCATCCTTTAAATCTACCACACTAAACCACATGTGGTCATGTGGGATCCTGCTTAATAGAGTATACGGATTAGGGACTACTGGGTGCCGGTACTACTGCTACTACTGGGTGAACGATAGAATTTAATAGTCTTAGGTCTTGCACTAGTCTATAGGTTCCATCTGGTTTTCTTACTGGCAACACAGGAGTGTTATATGGTGACATGGAGGGCTCTATTAGACCATCTTTTAACAAGCTGTCAATTACAGGTTGTAATCTCCTACATCCCTCCAATGAAATATCATATTGCCTTTGCCTTACCACTTCTCCTTTCTGTTTTAGTTTTATTTTTAATGGAGGGATTTGGAGTCCTCCTCTATTTCCATCTCTCACCCAGACTATTGGATCTATGTCTTTTTCATCTTCTTCCCGCAACACCTGCATCTGAATTCCCTTCTTGACCTCATCGGGTTTTTCAAACTTTATTTGAATACCTAACCTAGTTAGGGCATCACGGCCCAACAAATTGGTTCCTGCTTCAGGAACATACAACATTTCTAGAGTCTCTCCTCCTTCCTCAATTAGTGAAATGTTTGTTTCTTGAAAAACTTGTACCTTAAAACTCTCTCCCTTTACCCCAGAGACTTGAATGGTTTTATCTCCCAATTTTAATCCTTTAGGTAGATATGCCAGAGAAGTCCTAGAGGTTCCAGTATCAATCAAAAATACCACTTCTTCCCTCTCGGGTCCCACTATCATATTTATCAAGGGCTCTTGGTGGGACCCTAATATCAATTGCCCCTGACTTCCCTAGTCTTCTTCTTGCACCAGCTGGTACACCTGTTTTTCCCTTTTCCAATTGGGACAGTCCTTTTTAAAATGTCCCAGTTGTCCACAACCAAAGCATTTTGCTCCTGGTCTCATTCCCATATTTCTCCTTAATGCTTGTTGTGGTCCGGCAGGTCCATTTCTTCCTCTCTGTTGTCCAAAGCCCCTCTGGAACCCTCCTCTCTGATTATAATCCCTTTTGTAGGATTCGGGTTTCGTTGGTTGACTTTTTACTACTTCCTTTACAGTTGCTACCATTATTTTACTCTTCTGTTTCTGTTTTTCCTCATCTCTCCTTACATACACTTTCTGGGCTTCTTTTAATAATTAACTTAGGGGTTTATCAGCCCAGTCTTCCAACTTCTGTAGTTTCTTTTGGATATCTGGCCATGAATGTGTTACAAAGGTTACTTTCATCATGGTCTGGGTGGCCTCATTTTCAGGATCCATACCCGAATATTTTCGTACACTGTCCTTCAAATGTTGGAGGAATGCGCTGGGGGCTTCATCTTTTTCCTGCCTTATTTCAAAAGCTTTTCCCAAATTTTGATTTTTAGGGACACTTTCCCTTATTCCATCTATAATCATCTCTCTCAAATCAACCATGTTTTGTCTATGTGCGGGGTCATTATTCAGCCAATTTGGTCTCTGGAGGGGGAATTTCTGATTTCCAGCAACATTTCCTCCAACATTAGGGGGGTGTTGCCTTTCCCATGCCTTGATTGTTCCTGCTCTGATCAAATTTCTTTCTTTTCCACTAAATAATATTGTTAATATGGCCATGAGTTCGTCCCAAGTGAAAACACTGGGACCTAGGAACATATCTAATTGTTCGGCCACTCCTAAAGGATCTTCTACTAAATTCTTCAGTTCCTTTTTGAAAGCACGGACCTCTGAACTTTTTAAAGGGTCCTGCACATAACTAATTATGGGCAGTCCTTGTTGATCGTTCCCATTAGGTACTTTCCTTAGGGGGAACATTGCATCTGTTAAATCTTTTTCATGATGACTATATTTACGATCTTTGTGTTTGCCTTGTTCCTGGAATGGCAAGCTCCTAATATCTTCCTTTAATTGCTCTAGTTCCTTCCTCAAGTTTCTATGTTGACCGCCTTCACCTCCCCCTGCTGCCTGTTGTTGTGGCTGTTGGATTTGTGGATTATACGGGGGAGGCAAATGGTTCAGAGGATCCCAATCCGGACCTGGGGCATCAATCCTCTGATCCCTTTCCTCCTCCTTTTCAGTTTCCATTTTCATCTTGCTTAACATCATATTAACATTGGGTGTCCAAATGGTGGCATAAGAAAGTTCTGTTTTATCACCCCTCTTTACTACAAATTCTCTTAAAGTCTGACAAACCCAGTATTCATTTGTTCCCAATTGTGGCCAATAAACCGTATCCCCTTGGATCGGTTTCTTGGGCCATTCAAAATAACAGTACTGGATCATTTTCTTCTTACTCTTCCCGCGGGTCAGTGGCTCCAGGGGCATGACGTCCCAAACACTCAACATTCTCCATAGTGGGCTATCTGGGGGAATGTTAGGAGACTCCTCTTGCCTCCTCTCAGAGCTCTTCTTACTTGATCTGTTTCCCATGGTATGAGACCTCCTTTCACACCAAGTTAACCAAACCACCTGCTTCGTCCGTCTCCGACCGCGCCCCTCGCGGGACAACAGAACTGCGAATCGGGACTCCGCACTTGCTTCGTACCTTCCCGGATCCTAATGACCCCAGGTACGTTTCACACTTTCCATCATCCAGGTCTCACACACACACAGATCCTACCCAACCAGCCAGGCAATACTTAGCAATAACCCTATGCGTTTCTTACCCGGGCCCGTGCACAAACTTGCGTGGTCACCGTGGTTTCTACTTCCCACTGTGTCTTACAAAGTCCTTTTTGGTTCGTTTGACAGGCTCCGGATTCCCTCCCAGTCAAACCCCTCGGGCTGCTGAAATCAGCAGGGCATGCCACCCCGATGCCAGGATGACTGCAAGAGAACTCTCAGTAGCCGTCTCGTGCCCCACTTTGGGCACCAATTGTGAGAAACGAGGCCCACAGTTTGCTGAGTTTGTAAGAAACAGCTTTATTAAATTCTTTTGCAAAAGGGTGCACCCACCACAGTAAGTGAGGGAACACACCATCATCGATCCAGCATAGCATATTTAAACACATTCCCGATCACACCATTCCTTCCCCTTGACTCCCATTGGATAGGAGTTTTGGGTGTACAACTTTCCGGCCGCATAAGTATTGCAAGCCCCACCCTTCTATTGTCTACCGTATTTTCCGGCGTATAAGACGACTGGGCGTATAAGACGACCCCCAACTTTTCCAGTTAAAATATAGAGTTTGGGATATACTCGCCGTATAAGACTACCCCTCTTCAAAACCTGCAGCTTGCTCCGCCCCGGGTGGAAAATATCCACGCCAATCAGCTGTGTGGTGGGGAAGCAGAGTAGAAAGTAAAAAACTGCAGGGAGAAAACAGGGAAGCGGAGTAGAAAGCGAATACCGTAGTAATGTGAAGCGCAGCAGCGCGGGGTGTGTGTGTGAAGGAGAATATTGGGGGGAGGGGGGAGAAAGCTTTAACGATTTAAAGAAAGCTTTAATTACCTGGGCAAGGCAGAGGGGTGAAGAATACATTTCCAAGCTTTAGCGGAACAAACCATGAAGGAGGAGGAGGAGGAGGAGGAGGAGGAGGAGGAGGAGGAGGAGGAGGAGGAGGGTGGTGGGGGGAAGTTTGAAAAAGCAGATCCAAGCGTAAAAGTTACTGAGTGAGTACTGAGCAACTCCACTTCCCCGCCGCACAGCTGATCAGTGCCGAGATTTTCCACCCCGGCCCTCCCCCCCCAATACATCTCCAAGCTTTAGCAGAACAAACCATGAAGGAGGAGGAGGAAGAGGGTGGTGGTGATGATGGGGGGAGGTTTGAAAAAGCAGATCCAAGTGCAAAAGTTACTGAGTCATTTCAGCCTCCCTCCCTCTCACTCTCTTTCCCTGGTGATGGATCAGTGCAGGGGGGGTGTCCCACCCTCCGCTCCCTCCCTCCGCTCCCTCCCTCCCTTGCCATTTCCTCCTTTCCCTCCAGACCCCCCCCCCCCCGCACTGATCCATCACCAGGGAAAGAGAGCGAGAGGGAGGGAGGCTGAAATGACTCACTAACTTTTGTGCTTGGATCTGCTTTTTCAAACCTCCTCCCATCATCACCACCACCACCCTCTTCCTCCTCCTCCTTCATGGTTTGTTCTGCTAAAGCTTGGAGATATATTGGGGGGGAGGGCCCGGGTGGAAAATCTCGGCGCCGATCAGCTGTGCACCGGGGATCAGCTGTGCGGCGGGGAAGTGGAGTTGCACCCGCCCTATAAGATGACACCCGGTGTATAAGACGACCCCCGACTTTTGAGAAGATTTTCCTGGGTTCAAAAGTCGTCTTATACGCCGGAAAATACGGTACTTGTTGTAACTGTTGCAAAGTGGTGCAGGCCTAACTGCCTCTTGCAAAGTTGGTGCAGGCCTAACTGCCTCTTGCAAAGTGGTTACCCCATTATGTTATACACATACAACTTCTGTTAAAAATTAACTGCTTGGTTTTACTTCTCACAGTGCCAAAATGATGAAATGTGCATCATGACATTGTGACACAAGCTCCTCCTTTTTGCAATTGCTTGGTGATGTTGCCTGCAAGTATGTAAGAACAGAGTTTGTATCATAACATCACAATGCAGACTTCATCACTTCCCTCTATAGCCCCCTTGCCCCCTCTCCCCACAGATTCCTAGTACCCAGGGATGTAATTGGGGGATAGCACAAATAGACCCGGCATTAGAATTTTGGCTGACGCTCCTTGTCTTTGTGCTCTTTCTTTTTTCTTCATATCTTTTTAAAACATATTTGATAGTCACTGGGGCAGTTAGCTGTATACATGCTCACTTTGTTACCCTTCTTGTAAAATGGTTTATTTGTTTAAACCAGCCTTTCTCAACTTTTTGACCCTGGAGGTACCCTTGAAATATTTTTCAGGCCTCGGGGAGCATTCAGGTTCAAATATAGACCAGAAGTTACAAAATTATTATATTCGTTTCATGTGTAGGCCAGTATATATGCATTAACAGTGTTCTTAAACTAAAAATAAAGAATGAAACTTACGTCTTTAACGCGAAGTTGCCCGAATTTGAAATAATTTAAAATAAATTGTGAACTCCCAGGGAAGCCCTAGTGACCTCTTGCGAAACCCTAGGGTTCCATGGAACCCTGGTTGAGAAACCCTGGTTTAAACAATAACGTGGTGCTTGTTTCCAATGAAAGTTTTTCACTTCAGGGCAGCAAGTTACAAACTCTTTTTTATCCCTGTAACTATGATGGTGCAAAGGCAAAACTATGCATATTTCACTTTTTTTTTCTGTTGGAGGTAGAATGTTTTCTTTTAACATTTGAAGATGTGTGTAAAAGAAACTCTACCTCATCATCCCCCAGAAAAAGACAGTTAAGCTGAGGATTTAAAATTACCTCCATGTATCACTGCTGGAAAAACAGGTAAATTTGCAGGGATGGAACTAATTTAATGTTTCTGAAAAGACACTCAGAAGGAATGCTAATCACACTCTTAAAAAGCTTTATCACTGTTTTCCTTCTGTAAGAATTTTGAACACTGAATATTATTTCCAAATGATTATGTCTTCCCCAAAGATAAAAGTAGCTTTGTCTTACAACTTCTTCTTTAACAGTATCTAGTGTGTTCTTTCTGAGTATAGGAGGACTTTAAAACAGAACCACAAATCTAAAAGCTAGTTAAAACTTTACAGAGAAATAATGGATTAAGCAGAAGGCTCCAGACAGATGGATTCTACAAGGTATATCTCACTGCTGATTAAATACACCAAGGAAACATTACAATTTTCTAGGTTTTTAAGAATACTTTCAGAACAGAAGAAAATATTTGTGGGAAATGAAGAATGAAAAGTTAACAGCATGATAGATGAAAACAGTCTTCAGATGATAGACAAAGGAGTTTTACAATCTGGAGTGAAAATCCTTTGTACGGTCAGGATATTGGGCAATTCAGTTCTAAGCATGTTTAGAAGTAGATCCTGCTGAGTTTGATGAGATTTATTCTTTAATCAGTGAATTTAAGATTGCAACCTAAATCTCATTAAAATCATTAATATATTAAGTAGCATGTGTGCTGGATTGTAGACCATGTTGTTTCAATAATGAGCAAGAAGCTATTTCCTAAAGCATTTGATTTTGCTGGCATCTTAAAAATATCACATGTTATTTATTTATCCAATTTATAACCTACATTTATTTTTCTTTTATAATCTTATGGTAATTGTATAAGCCAATCAATTTAATGAGATGCATTCTATTTCTTTGCCTGTTGTTGATGAATCTTTCCTTCATTATTATATTTAAAAAGTTGCAAAAATATTTTTGACTGGGATTTAAAATTTGTCTTTTCCATTGCAGCATGCTAAATTGCTTAGGAAGTTAAACTATTCCTAGTAAATATACTGCAATGCCCTAAAAGATTGCTAAGCCTTTAGGACAATCTTTGCAATTTGGTTTAATAAAAAAACCATGAGATACTGTGCTGCTCAGCATGTTAGATATATTGTATAAAGTATGTTTCTCAGCTTCTCCCACATGCTGAGGTCTTACTGGAAAAAGTCAGAATCTTCCTTTTTCCAAGGTTCCTAAAGAAAGGAAGAATTTGTGACAGAGTCAGGAGAAGATGTAGGTTGCTTATGACATGTTGTGAACAGAATTTCACTTTACAACACAAGCTACTAAACGAAGAGAATCGATGCAACAACTTTCCTTAATGACCTTTTGTCAGAACATTGTTTCCCCCAGTCGCCATTAGATTTTTACCTCCATCACCAACAACTGTTCCCATGCATGTGGTTTAGGAAAACTTCCTGCTTTCTATGAAACTTGAGCACTTACAAGACATTATGTTATTCTGCAAATATGAAATCTGTACCACTCTATTTATTCGACAAAGCTATTGAATCAGAAAGGGAAAGAACAGAAAACAGTACTTACAGGTAACTGTGTTCTTTTTGCAGCTCCAGCCAAAGAAGACACTGGCTTGGGAGGGATAAAGCAAGGCACTGACCCAATAATGTCTTGTTGCAGCAGGAGGGGGGGGGGAGGAAATCCAAGGAAGTGGGGAGGGGAAAGCTGAAATTCCAGTCTTTCTGGTCAGCGTGTATTTTTCTTTGTACGAAACATCCACATTAAAAGTCTCGCTGCTAAAGCTGCCTGCTAGACAGCTGCTGGCTTGAAAATGTCCAGAATACAAAAGCTTCAGTGCTCTCTGTGATAAGGACGTTCTAAAGATGCCTTCAAATGTTCATATTGAACAATTATTTTTTGGCAAGAAGCCCTGGGCCCTTCCTTTCCCTTCCTGCTGTTTCCCTCCCTTATCCCCAGCCATACACCCTGCAAATGGGTAGGCTTCCCCCACCCCATCTTCACCACCTCACTCCAAATGTTCAACCAGTTCAGTCAATTGCTCCCCTGTAGTTCTCCCTGATATTTCATTTCTTGATTTAGCAGCAAATTTCAAAGGACAGAGGAAGCTCTCTCTCTCATAGCGTATGCATGGTCTCTACCTTAGTTGAGAAATGATGGTTTACTCCAAAACCATAATTTGGAAACTGCTGCCCTTAGATCTCAGTAGTCTAGATTTTGTTATTAGCTCCAGATCTGAAATCCTGAGGAGTATTTCAGTGCACAAATTAAAGAATGAAAGGACGTGAAGGCTAAAAAAAACCATAATTCTACTTCTAAAGCTGAAAAACTCCTTGGACATCTCCTTATAATCTTTCTGGGACTAAATAGAGGACTTTCATCCGGATAGTCTGAAGTCAGGCTTTGCATCTGGAGAGAAAGTGTAGCACTTCTATGGAAAACAGGTGTTCTTATTTTGATATTTGGTATTTTCACATAACATCATATAATGGCATCATATGTAAAGAAATTAAATATAAGTTAGTCTATTATTTCTTATTTTTATTAAATTTATTTTCCAACTTTCTAGGTGAAGGGTAACATTCATGCAGAATAAGAAAATTACAGCAAATAGACTGTAAAGCAGGGGTCCCCAACCTGTGGGCAGTGGCCCACTAGTGGGCCGCAGCCTGTTAGGAAGTGGGCCGCACAGCAGGAGGTGAGCGGTGATGTCAGGAACGAGCCTGTCCCTGCCGCCATGAGTCGGAGGAAGAGCAGCCGGTAGCAGGAAGAAGCTGGGAAGGCGCAAAGACAGAGCCTAAGCCAGAGCAGCTGATTGGTGGGGACCCTGAAGGGGAAACACCTCCACCTATCAACGTGCGGCAAAGAAGGGCGGAGAGGCGGGCCAAGGAGCGCGAGGCCCGATTGGCCCCTGTTCGCAAACCGGTCCGCATGAATGTCTCCCGCCTGCAAACCCCGCCCCCACGTTACGCAATTGGCTCCCACCTGCAAACCCCGCCCCCCCATCTGCACGATTGGGTCCCGCCTGCAAACCCTGCCCCCTGTCCGTGCGATTGGCTCCCGCCTGCAAACCCCGCCCCCCAGTCCGTAGAAAAATTGTCTTCCACGGAACCGGTCCCTGGTGCCAAAAAGGTTGGGGACCCCTGCAAAGAATACAAAACTAGGGAGGAAAAGTGTGTACTATTTGTTCCTAATCCAACTAGAATTGAAGGATGCCTTCTAAATCTGTTGGGTTACAACTCCCATTTTAAGAACGCTGCTTTAGATCTATATCTCACATGCACAAATTAAGCCACCATGACTTCCTTCTTGTGTACCATAAATGTTGATGAACTTTAGTGGCTTTAAGTATTATTTTCACAATACCAAATTTCTTGGAAATGCTGGGCAATAAAGAACTACCTCTATTTTCCATGTACCGCTTAATAGCATAAGAATGAGCCAAAACAATACAGGCTGACTGCATTCAAAATACTTACGCTTGCACAAAACTCAAAAAGTTTGTTTCCTCATAGTATGTGCACTTCACAAATGTTTATTAAATTAAAAGGTGAAAACTCTTGCTAACGTTCCCTAAAATGCACTGCATCTTCCTCTGATATTGTTTTTCTAGTAAGAATAGTCAAGTCCTTGAAGCTACAACTCCAGTGCAGTAAATTAAAAAAAATATTGAATGGTGTTCCAGATTCCTAGTTTAAATTAAAGACTATCATTTGAGTAATATATTAGATATGAAGCATCTGCCCGGTTCCACATGTTTTATTTCAAGTTTCAAAAGCCATCTTTGCCCAAGTCAGGACAAGAATATCCTTGTATCCAACTTATGCCAAGTGTCATTATATCCCTTTAAAGTTGTCCTCTATCATGGTCCACAAAGTGGGTGAGGGGTCTCCTAAATTTTGCTCCAAGCATTCAGAAAGTATTAGCTAAGTAACAACTGAATTTCAAAACCCATAGAGCATATCCCACCTTCCTGCTCTTTGGCTACAAATACAGCAAGTTGTATCTAATAATGATTTTATCATTTCAAATCTCTGTGGGGGAAAAAGTACCTAGTGCTTTAAATAATTCTTATTTTACAACTATTTCATATCATAATCACTTAAATCTCTATGGCTTGGGGAATAATTTGGTAGGATTTCTGGAAGTTTCACCCTAATTATTCTGATAGAAATTCTTTTATCTTCTTTTGCTGAGCTGATAAGGATCATGGAGATAGTTGTCCTAGCTATTCACAAGGACAAAAAAGTTTCTGAAATAAATCAACCTGTAATCATTCTTTCTTGGAAAGTATTTAGAGCATCCCTTTCACAGCACTAATGTTACAGAGAACTCAGAAACATTTTAAAGGCTGTGTTTCAAATACAGGTAGTCCTTGTTTAGTGACCGTTCACAGTTACGATGGTGATGAAAAAGTAAGTTTGCAACCAATCCTCACATTTACGACCTTCACAGGTCTGTAAAGCAAAGGAAAGCTGAAATAAGATCGAAAGCACAGTTATGTTTCATTTAGTGACCATTTCACTTAACGACTGAATTTCTGGTCCCATTTGTGGTTGCTAAAAGAGGACTACCTGTACGTTGCTTTGGGGAAGTTATTTCCAACTTCAGTGACAAAACAACTGACCTCTTAATTAATTTATGGTGCATGAGGGGGGGAAAAAAAGAACGTGTAAACTCTGACCTAAAGTGGGTTTTCAACAAGCAGCTACTTCCATTAGGAAGACAGAAATATTTATTTCTATTCTGTAAGAAAGGAAGAGGAGGGAGGGTTTTTCTGAGTAGCAACTAATGGCATCCAGCTGATCTGTCATTATTTCTCCAGAACAAAATTCAAAGTAATAGCATTGTGGAACAATAGCTTTGAACATAAAAGCATGGCCATGTTTTTTGTAATTATGTAATACTTTTCATCTACATATAACTGTACAGAACATTTTCCTAATATGTTATATAGACTGTATACTGTATATCATAGGCCACATCCAGATAGCCAGTTTAATGTGCTTTTCTCCAGTCCTGTGAGGCAGCACAAAAGTAGGCCATCATAACTGGCTCTGTCTGGACAGCTGATTTCTATTCTGCCTCTGAATGAGACCAACAAGTGGTAGTGCCCTAACCGTGAATCTGGCATAAGTTAAGGAAAGTGTTTGGTGGGTGTTTTTCCTGCTGACAGGAAAGTAGTGTGGGGCTAGTGGTGGAGAAGGAAGTGAGTTTTGATTTGTGGGTTTAGCCATCAGTCAGAACTGGTGGGAGCTTTTCCCCACTCAGGAACCCCACTAGCCCCATGGTTAGGCATAGATTAGTCTTCTTCCTCCTTTGCTCTGCCCCACCCATCATCATGTACACTTGGTATTTCTTGCAAACATAAGCTTCTCTCACATGTTCTCCCTCATCCTCTCTCCTAGCACCCTCTCCACCACACTCTTTTGCTGTGTCACCAACTCTGCCTACTCTGCCATTTTATTGAACCTTGATGCATTTTTTGTTGGTTTTTGTTGTTGTTGTTGTTGTTCTGATCAGGACAAGGAGGAAGTAGAGCCAGGGGCTTCTAGGGATAATAGTCCTGGAGGGGGTGATTCAAGCAGTGTTGAGGACAGTGGCTCCACTCCAGCTGAGGCACATCCAGCAACCCTTCAGGACTCCCTGCCTGCACTTACCGACAGCCGCTCAGACTCTGAAGTCCAGCCACCCAGGCCCAAGCAGAGGTGTGCTTTAAAGATACAATAGCAGAGGGCTGAGCTCCACAGGTCAGATAGACTGGCCAAGAAGCAGGCCAGCAGTAGAGTAGACTCTAATGAGTAATGTATCTCAGCTGTGCATCTGGGTGGTGGCTCAACATGGCTTCTTTATTGGCCAGCCTCCCTCCCTGAGAGAAAATGCTGAGAACAACTTTTCAAGGCTGAGCTCTGTCGTGTTTACTTTGTTGTGCTGTGCTTTGAACTCTGGATTCCACCTCACCATATCTTTCATCTTTTCCCTTGGATTTGCCATTTGTTTATTGGATTCCTGGTCTCAACCTGTGCCAAGCCTTGACTACATTACAGTTGCTGTCTTTAGCTATAAGTAAAGAGGTCTCTTTGCTTCGAAAAATTGCTTCTAAAAAATCCGGATTTAACGCCAGAAGAACAATCAAGCAGTATACAATACCCTAATCAAGGAACTATCAACTCAGTCACTCAATCAAGCAGTAAACAACAGCCTAATCAAGGAACTACCAAGGAGAGAACAACAACCCCACCAACACAGGCAGGCCAAGCTACTGTATATAAACAGGGAGCAAACCCCACTCCCTTCTAGCACTGAAGATGTTGCATAGTCGGGCAATGAAACGTCTGCAAGAAAACAACCAAGCTCAGAGAGCACCAAGGACTCCACAGTTCAACCCTGAGCTACAGATATTCTCTTTGATTAGTCTTTTTCTTCCAAAATTTCTATCTAAAGTAAATAAAAGAAACAATGAATTTGTACAAGTTATTGTCTGTATATAGAGGAAGAGGTGTGCAGCGCTTATACAGGATATATACCCTTGAACACCCCTGATGTTAAATTATGATGATCCAGGCTTTTACAATCAATATACAACTAACCAAATGAAAATTTGGAAAGACAAGGGATGATACAAAATAAGAGATTTTTATAGGAAATCCTTTCCTCAGAATAAAGAAGAGGAGCAGCATTTAGAATATAAAATACTGTGGCTCTTGAGGATTCAAATACTTTTTATTTACTACAAAGGTAACAGAATTTACAAATCGCTGATTAACAAATTTTGAGAAATTAATATTAAATTATCCTTCTGACCTCCAAAATTTTGGCATGATTTCCAAAATGTATACAATGTTATTGGAAATAGATATACTGTAGGAAATCCTTCCCTAAATTTGAAAGAAATTTGGGGGATTGATCTGCAAATCTCCAGGTGTGTTAGGCATTGGCAATTTGGGTGATTTCGGTTGGCTTCCATGCAAGAATTATATCTGAAGATTTTGTATCAATGGCATCTAACCCCCACAAGAATTACACAAATATCCCATAATTATCCAGCAAAATGTTGGAGGGGTTGTAAACAGAAGGGAACATTCTTCTAGCT
Source organism: Charina bottae (assembly GCA_023362775.1). Lineage (NCBI taxonomy): Eukaryota > Metazoa > Chordata > Lepidosauria > Squamata > Charinaidae > Charina > Charina bottae. Next base: position 196,702,677 of record JALMGJ010000002.1, on the reverse strand, counting down.
TTGGTAGACATGCGAAAAAGTATCAGATTTTTGGAAAAAAAGTTTTGATAAACTGAGTGTTATAGCTAAACAAAGAATTAAGTTTACATATATTTGATGGAGAGAATACAGGGATAAATAGTAAGAAACTTATTACATTTTTAGTTTTTGCTAGCAAAATTGTTAATCACCCAACATTGGAAATACCTGGATAATTTAGCAATTGAAAAATGACATAGTAGAATTTGATCAATAGCTGTCCTCGAAAAAGTATCAGATAAAATTCATAAGTTGAAGAAACAGGATGTCAAACCATAATTTGACAGGATATGGACAATATTGGCTTTATAAATGATATATATAAAATATATATAAAATATTGGTCTTTAACAGCTCATGGATGATTAACAAGGCTTCTAAGCACCATATATTTACAATAGCATAGAAGTAAAATTCCATTGCCTGAAGGCATTGCCAACCCAGGAATAACAAGAAGAATTATTGCTTTATAAAATTACAAAATGTTAAGAGTAGGATCACTTGTGGAACAAGGAAATTTATTCCCCGGCTTAAAATTTCGATTTCTGTTCCCACACACAGGGGAAATAATGAGTTACGGGATGCTAAAAGTGCATTCTTTTTAAGCAGAAAAACAGGGCTGTATATAGAGGAAGGAACAGGGCTGTATATAGAGGAACTCAGACAGCAGAGTTTCAATATTAACAGTTTGACCACAGGGGACAAAAAAGTGAGAATGTAGCATGGACTAAAGTCTTCGATCTCCTCATTGCCCACTTTCCATATTGACATTTCTACAAGTAGAAATTAGATTCTGGATCAGACTTTTCAGAAGAGGCGAAAGGCAAGCAAACTACACCTTTGCTCCCTCCACCTCAATTAGAACTAGTGTTCATAACACCATATATATTATTACGGAATGCATATTATTTCTATGAAGTACAACAATAACCACCACTATATGCAGTCAAACTGTAACTGATTTATTTGGATGTTTAAGTCTGTTTCTCCCTGAAGACTTGGGATGGATAAAAGACACTTAATAAATCCTCCTCTTAACACCCTTATTTTGTGGCTAAGAAAAAAAGTGCCACTGCTTTTAGAAATCCACTTATTAACTGCAACTCTTAAAGTAGCAGCGCCTTTTTCTTCTGGCTTTGTGGAAGCCTGAAAAAGATGCAGCTATTTTAATGATTAGCAGAGAGGAGCTGTGTTTGGATGGCACTCAAAGTACTTCTTCCAAACTGTTTTTGAAAAGGATACAACTTTTTCAACTACTTACCTTCTCAAAAATACCATTGATTTCAATGTGGCTTACCTCTCAGGTCAGAATGTATATGATTCTATGCATATTTAATTAGAAAAGTTTTTTTCCCCCAATAAATTTGAATCTCTGGGAAATATGAACATAATGGGAGGCTTTCTCAGCCGGTCCTCCTTCAGCACCCAGAATTCCACAGACATCAAAGTCTTTACTAAGAGTTGAAATCTACATGTCTGGAGGACCTCCAGGTTGGGAAAGGTTAGGTAAAGGTTTTCCCCTGCACAGTCGTGTCCAACTCTAGGGGCCGGTGCTCATATCCGTTTCTTAGCCGAAGAGCCAGCGTTGTCCGAAGATGCTTCCGCGGTCATGTGGCCGGCATGACGCACACGGAACGCTGTTACCTACCCACTGAAGTGGTACCTATTCATCTACTTGCATTTGCATGCTTTCGAATTGCTAGGTTGGCAAGAGCTGGGGCGAGTGTGGGAGCTCACTCCGTCATGCGGCGCTCGGGTCTTGAACCACTGACCTTCCGATCAACAAGCCTGGCGTCTTAACCACTGAGCCATCGCGCCCCAGGTTGGGAAAGGCTGCCCTAAATGAACCAGCAAAGTTTTCTTTTGATACAAAGACTGCTCTAAGTGGACCAGCACCCTGGCCTGCATGCAACCTTTTTCCAGTATTGCGCTGGTAATGGGAACTCAGAAATATGAGGTGAGACCTTCTGCTGCATCCGAAACACTAACGTCTCAATCAGTGCAGTCAGAAATCATTCTAGCTCCTAAAGTTCTGTACATGCTATCATACAAGATATCCACATGAATGCCAGGTATATTTACTCAGGAGTAAACATATCTTTCTTTGGTACCTGGGCTACAAACATTCAGGAATCCATTAGATGGCAGCAAAAAGACACAGAAACTCTAATCTGCTGTGGCCACCTAAAGGTTGTCCAGATTTTCACAGCTCAGATCTGCATTATATCTGCGGAATTAACATGTGCTGTTAACATATAAAACGTCTGCCAAAAATCTTATACTCCCGAAACCTAGCCATTGTTCAGCACTCAAGCCAGTAACATTAATTCAGTGTAATCTAGACAACAACAGAACTTCTGTTAAGAGTCTAGCCAAAGACTGTAGTTTGATCCTTTGAAACCATAGGCTTAAGTCAGGTATGTAATTATCCTGAAGAGAATTACACAGGCAGAATCAAAGGCTTCTTACGTGTGGAAATGAATATGATCTTGACACACAACCTTTGTTACTGTGTACTGAGCTTCAATGAATCTAGATTCTTGCTTTGCACTACTTATTTTCTGAGCCTGATGAAAGGAAGGAGCACATGTTTCTCATGCAATGACAGTAAATGAGATTCACAATCTGATGATGAGTGCTCCTATTTCCGGGACGTTCTCCATGATGAGCAGCTACAATACTCAGTCCTGCTAGTTTGGTACTTGGGGAAAGCTGTTATGGCTTCTCTTTGGCCACTAAGGATTCGTTCTGTTTTATATGGCTTGTCAAATTCCATACTTGTGGTCATGGCCACAGGATAAACATAGATGGAGTCAGAAAATAAACAAGTTATACCTAATTAATTATACACATATTATTCATTGTAACCATGATTCCTTCCAAGAAATGAAAGCTATAGAAGCTGTAACTTATAGAAACTTTTGTTTCTATTGCCCAATATTTTTTTAACTTGAATTATTCAGAAACATCTGTCTCTCTTTCTCTGTACGTCTGTATAAACATTTGTGTGTATGCATAGTAACACACACACAAACTCATTCTACCATTATGCCATCAAATCATGTATTAGTAAAAAGAAAAAGATATAATTTAAAAGGTAGATAGCTGAATTCCAAAATTATTCTTAAATCTAAGTAATGTTTATACATACAATAAGTCTTAACAATCTGGGCCTGTGCAGTGCTTTGGATGTGATTCTAAAAAACTGCTCCAGAGCACATGGGAGTATGAATGTAGCATGGATTCACAACTGTTTTAAAGATCTGCATCTTTTCCCAGGATCGCACAGCAGCTTTAAAGAAAAAAGCAAGGGTGTTTTAAAGAGTTGCAGACAAGTGCTATATTTACGTGTTCCAAAGCATTTTTTTGGAATTGCACCCAAAATGTCATGTATTTTAACATGTTTCATTTTTCTACTTTCTTTCTGAAATCTTAACCCTGTTAAATAAATAGAACTTTGGTGCCAAGTAATTTGCTTTCCAAATTTCATAATTCATTTTGCTGCCATACTGTAAATAGCAAATGAATGTTGCGCAAATCTCCCCAAAACCTTGTGGGGCGGGGGGGACGGACACATTCTGCCTCTGGATTGTTGGTCCATATTTTATGGAAAGTAAGATGCCATGCTGAGATGTTTGTAGGGTTTGGTCATATGAATGATGTCTTCACTTAGTGATGCTACAATATCCATACTGCAGATTACATGTGAGTATTTATTTAATTATGATCCAAGAGCAGTCATAACAAAGAAAAACAACAGGTATAGTAAATAAAAAGGATAAAATTAAATGAACCCCCCCCCCACAAATTAATAGAGAGGTATCACATGATAATTAAAGGCTATATTTCTACAACCTTCTTAAATGTTTCAGGCAATTGATCACCTAAAAGAAAAGCAGTAACCTCATAATCACAGGAGTAATTAAAATTACCAACAAGGGGAGATATAAATTTCTATCGGCATTATATAATATAATGGCATATAATATTATATAATGGATATTTCAATTTTTTTGTTCTTAGTCTCTCACAGAACCGCATCAAGTTTCTCATGGAACCTAAGATTCCATAGAAGACTGGTAGAAAAACCCTCATCTATGATAAGATTAAAATAGCTGTAAGTGCTGTAATGTTCTATAAGATTAAGGTCGATCTGTAAATTCAGTGTATTTATTTCTTCTGCAATGTACGCTATTTATAAGCTGAACATTATTCCCCTTGTGCATTCCTTCCCCACAAGATCTTTGGCCCCAAGATCTTTGCCTGGAATTAACAGCTGGAATGTTTTGTTGGTATATATTTTAAAGCAATGCCATTTCTTGCATTTCCCTGGTTTAGCAGGGCTTCCACCAAATCTATGATCGTCCCACTGTAGGACTGAAGTGTTAATATTCCTGCATCCAGCAGTTCTCTTTCTGTCTTATGGAAAATCTTGTTTTGCCCACCAGAAATTATAGTGAGCGTATACTGTATAGTATACTGTATATGCCAGTCCAAAATCCCACCCTTTTTTACAACTTTGCAAGTAATCCCTTTGATAAAGTTTCAAGACTCTTACTTGAGCCATTTAATAAAGTCATTTTATTCTCCACTTTATCTCAATTCCTTCAAAAACAGTCCAATGGCCTCTGTAAATAAAGATACCCAAATGCCCTTAGATTTGGAGCAGTCAGGGCCTTGTTGCAAAAATCAGCTTGTTTTTTTAATCTCATTTGGTGTGACAGATGGTTTCCATCAGCTTCACTTTGATAAGCCTGGGCAGAAACTGAAGTTTACATCCTTCACAACCTCTGGATAGAGTTTCATGGAAACTTTAGCAAACTAAATCTGCAACATTTGTTTTTAAAGGGGTTTATGATCATCTCAATTCCTCCAATGCATTGTTGAATGCAACTGTCTATATTTCAAAAGGAGATTCTTGACTTAATCTTATTGACTTCAGCACTCATTTGACAGTGCTAATCATTTCATGGGTAGTCCCATGATTTAGAGCTGGCAGAAGAGTGACTGACAGATCTCTGAGTGACACAGTTGATCACTGAAGTTAAGACCATCATCCCAGTTTATAAAAAACAATTTTAACCAACAGAGTCACCTAACCTTCTGACCCAAACATCTGTTCTCGCCTTATACTTCCCTTCCCTTCTCTTCTCAATGTGGCCCTCCTTTTCCCTCCTCCCTCTTGTATATTTGTGCATAGGCAGACTTGCAAGATTTGGTTCCTATAGCCTATCTCAGTGAACGATAGTTCTGGTCATCCTGTGATCTGCTCTACTTTGAAGTGCTGGCACTATATGAATATCAGGGATTGATTTTACAAGTAAAGTGCTTTATTTTAAATGTAATTAATTTGTACTGGTGGTTATAATTGTTATTGTTATTTTATCTAGGCTCTGCCCTTTCTTGGTGAATGGTCTTGAGCCAGTATGTATCTACATCATACACACAGGGGAATCTCCAGGATTGTTTCATCTGGAGTGGTCAACTCTATGTTTAGGAGGCTGGGAAACTGGGCATTGTAGGTGTGTGTATATGTTGGTGTGTGTGCGTGCACATGTAATTGCTAACATCTGCTAATAAAAGTAAACTAAACTTTGGAATTGCTCAATCCAGAACTAGGAAGGTAAAGAATCCAATCACACAATACCACCGCCAACAATGTGTATCCCAAAGCTCATATCAGCAATAGAGTCACAAAAATATTCTTAAAATTCTCTTTTGTTTTAGATTTCTCATGATTTGCTAAATGCACAAGCTATCAAGTAGCTTCAAGTTTTTGTTGATCAAACATGACAAGCCTCTTGTTTTCCTTGTGCTGGATCCACTCAGGACCATCCAATCAGGCCAATAAGGTAGATCTTATGCTCTTGGCTACTCTTTTGTCTTTTCTAGGTCTTGATCTCTTGGAAGATCCGTCTCGCCCTATAACATGGTGTAGTGGCAACCTGCGGAAGACCTTTGTATTTCGAGGAGTTAGGTGGCATGTTTTGATTTTCCTTCCCCACACCTAGGAGATTAGAGTTTATTTTGAGTTATACTGATGTTTAATTGGCTTGTTTTTATTTCTGCTTGGCATGGGAGGGGGAAGAGAAGAAGAATATACCCACTTCTCCAACAGCCATCCAGAACATATCTTTGTTGGAAGTGGGGGGAGAGAAAACCCCCAGCTTGTTAAGTTTAAGCATAGGTTCACTTCTCCAGCCGCCCCTCTAGCGGCTTGGAATGGGGGGGATGATAAAAAATTGTTTATGCTTAGGCACTGGCTTATCTGGTGGCTTCCCAGGCTCTGGGAATGATGTCATGGACAGGTGCCAGGCCCCAGGAGGAATCCCAGTCAAGGTCAGTCTGGGCTTGGTCACGGGGTTTGGGAGCCAGACTTTGATAAAAACCTTAGCACTGTCTTTGGAGTTTGGGAACTTTGATACAGGCTCAGGACGCTGGGTGCTGTGGGACTCAACAGCCATTCCTTTTGGGGTTATTCTCTGCTATCTTAGCCAAGTTCCTGGTAGCAACAAGAGAATAAAGGTATCACCTTGTTTGGTATGTATGTATTTCTTTCTGTATGCTATGCTTATTATGCTTTGCGTAATCTGTTTAAACTGTGTTTCTGTTTGACTTTGTTTGCTTAAGTTTATAATAAAGCTTTAAGTTTCTTTATCCACTGGCATGCTCATTATCTCTGGATCAGAACCAATTGTTCGGGCCCCTGATCAAGGCTTGGACTCTTGGCAACACACATGGGAGCAGCTTCAGATTGTAGACAACAATGATATCAGTGGTGTTCGCTTAGTCCCTGTAGATGGGTTACAACATGGACAACACATGGACTGTGTTTTGTCAACCCAGATTTAACATGTTGTGTAAACCCAGCCATTAAGGGATTTCTGTGATGGAGAAGAGGTGGGGTCCACAGCTTCCTTTTGTGGTAAGGCTCCTGACATGCTGGTCCAGCCCTCAGTCTGGCACAATCAGCACATACTTGAAATCAGTGGATTTATAGAAGTAGAAATTGCTTCCTAAAGAATGCAAAGTCCACTGGAAAATTTGGTGAATTTGAGCTATGTGAGTCTTACTAAAATGGACTGAAACACACAGCCATATTGCTTGGTGGATCGGTCCCATGGATTCTTGTACTGTTATTGCATGTCATGCGTATTATATGATATTCGGAATCCTATCCTATAAAGAATGCAGGCAGGAATAATGAAATTCAATTGTTACGTTTAAGGTAAGTTGTAATGTAAATATAATAAAAGGAAAATAATTCATTTTCTTCCCAGTAGTATAAATCCCCAGAATATTATAAACTAGAATAATAATCCATGCTGAACAGAGAGCCTGATGAACTGTTAATAATTTCCAGAGCTCTGCATTTTAATTAAAAGAGTTATGTTTGAGAAGTGATGTATTTAGAAGAACACAGTGCATCTCATTTAAAATATCTATTAATATTTATGTTGTATATCACAGAAACAAAGGTCCAATAATTTCTGAAATGAAGCACAGACTGAACTACTAGTGGGATGTTGAGCATTTGGCACTGGGTGGATGTTTAATCTGACTTTAATGAAATTGGCAAAAGGAATAGCAAAAGCCAGTACTTAAAAAATGAAATCTGGGTAAATATTTGACCAGCCTGCAGAATATAATATGAATGACAGGATTATATGCTTAAATAAGCTGCTTTCTTACAGTAAGGCAACAAACTGAAGACTCTATGTGGGCCTGTGCCATTTTGACACAAGAATAAGCATACATTCATAGACTCTGAAATGTTAATTTAAAATGTTCCTTTTGCCTATTGGCAGCCATTCCACTAGTAGTAAATGGGAAATTCAGTTCCCTTAAGCATTAGAAACTATTCCATCAGGCTGCAGCAAAAAGACATCATTATTCAGGGCTCGAGCATCCCTGAATTTGGGAGGGTCCAGTAGAAATAGGACAAATACAGCCCTCTTCTCAAGGATTGTGATTTCATTCAGATGCCACTATAACTCTCTCCCTAACTTCTATTTCCACAATAGAATCTTGGAGAAAAAAGAACTAAAGTCAGCTCCTGTATCCCTATATCTCCTCCAGGCATGCAGTTTTAATTACAGAAGGTCTAAATGTGGCTAATTTGGTCTTTGCCTGTTGTAAATAATAATGTTGTAACTGTAACAACTTAACTTCTTTGGCCCTGGGGCATCTGCAGCAAGCTGAAATTTTGTCAAAATTATGAAGTGTACATTGTGATGTCATGATGCAAGCTCCACCCCTTACATACTTGTGATGCAAGTACAAAAGGGGAGGAGTTTGCATCATGATGCACGTTTCATCATCTGTGTCCCTTCCCATCCTGCAGAAACCCACGTTTTTGCCCCTAGAAAGCCTACTCAGAGCAAAGGTTTCAAATGCATTTCTAGAAAGATGTCATTCTCTTGACCAATGTATCTACCCAAGCTATTTGAACCATAAATGATACAAAAGTGTGTGAGATTTACATCATCACAGTTTATCTTACGAAGGCAATTTGACACTAACAGCCATACTTATCATCATACCGGTAAAGTAGTTCCAGGATCTTGAATTTTGCCCTGAAAAGTGAAACATAAAATGTCAGCTTGATCTTCTCCCTTCCTTGGAGTTATTTGTAAACAATAAAACCAATTCCCAAATAAGGAGGGAGGTTGGTGGAAAGTAAAGAACCAGCCAAGTAAATGAATCTACTAAATTTTCCTCCAGATTTCTAGCAACAGTTTCGTTTTAGCAATCTGTTTTAGTCATCAGTGAAAACGTGTAACTTTAGTTACAGGTGCATTAATAATTCTGAGAAAGAGAAAGGTCAATCCTGTAAGTTCCATATCACAAAAAGTTTAAAAGAAGAATGGAAGTGTCCTGTTTTAAACATTTAGTGTAACACTGGAGGAAAGCTGTACTGGAGCAAATCCAAGAAGATAGTCTAAAAAACAGCTTTAAAAACTTTGCATCAGACTGCTGTTGTTCTGGAGCCATTTTTCCATTTGATAAATGCACATGGTAAAGTCATCCTTTGGAGAAAATGTCTCCTTTTTGAGTCTTTTACAAGAAAGGAACTTTGAACCAGTCAGTCTTATACTGGAGTCCAGATTCACGTCACAAAGCAGAATTGCCCTGCATGGTTAAGCAAGTTAAGGCACAGCTGCAAAAATTGGGGTTGGGGACAGCTTTAAGAACAAGCCTTTTGTAGGTTGCTTGGGTTTCTTTCAAGTTTTAAAAAACGAATAGAAGTATGCTTTTAGCTCTGAGCCGTAAGCATTTTTTGGTACGTGTCAAATGACTGTTCTGGGAACATGTGAAAGTAATTAAAAGTACCCAGAATGTACAGCTGGCCATCTTTCATCACAAAGTTTCATTGGTTTTTAATGTGTAGTGCTCATCTTTAATTCCCAGAAAGCAATAATGGGGGAGGCTCATGATGTATGTTTTGAAGAAGGCCAAAAAGCAGTGTTTTTAAATTAGTAATGATATCTTCATTTCACAACTACAAAAGAGCTATACACCTAGGAGTTAGATGTACAGTATATACAATACTCAATGCTGAGTCAGCCATAACATGTTATTTAACCTAAACAAAATTTCAACACAGATAAATTGTGATCTCATATGATGAAACTGTACTAAATTTTTACAATATTTAACAAATCATCTGGCTGATGATGAATCATCTGGCTGATATTACTGAGGGAATCATTCAGGGGTAACAATGTTGTGCCAATATGCCCCCCCAAAACCTCATTGGGGCTCACCAGACTCTATGCCTCATTTTTTAAAATTAAAAAAATTAAATAGATGGCATATTGCAAAGGAACACTCTGCAGCAATGCCTTTGGTTGCATATAAAGATCCCACTGGCACGTCGCCCGTAGCATCTGCCCAGCCAATTCAGTCCTGCAGTTGGCACACTCCAGGTTCCTTCAATTAAATGTCATTTATCAGGAGCCTGGAAATGCACCTTCTCTGTAGCAGCACCAGCCCTCTGGGGAGAGGGTCCCCCCAAGATCCAAATGGCCCCCACTCTGCCATTATTTAGAAGAGCCGTGAAGACCTGGTAAATGAGTATTTTGTGACAAGCCATGACTACCATGATAGTCATTCAGTGAATAGGCAAGACTCTCATGGCTGCCATTTTATGAGTGTGACCATGTTTCCAACATTCCAAACGGGCCTTCACTCAGAAAGGTTGCCTATCCTGTTGTTCAAAAAGTGTGAATATATTTGTTCATTTCTGCAGTTTCAAGACCTCCGTTGCCAGTTTCCTTTTCAGCAGCATTGGGCTCTGCAGTGGACACAGCTGGGCTTACAGGCATTTTAACTGACTGGAAACCTTTTCAAGTTTTACAATAATGAGAAGTGGTATAGAAATAGTGTATTCAAATGTAATCACTGGAATAAAGCAATACATTAAAAACTCAGCAAAAGGGCATGCATTGCTAAATCCCCTACCTCCAAAACACTGCTTTATGTATTTGCACTTTTAAAGCTTTAAACAGGCAATGGATGTTTGATATGTAATTGGAAATCATGCTCAGTAACCAAAGATATGGAGGCTTCTCCTTGCTGTTATTTAAGTTATTCTCCATCCCTAGGTAGCGCAAACTATGCTGGGACGAACCAGCTAAGTCACAGTAGACATTGGCCATCATTTAATTAGCAGAGACCACAAATTAGGGATTCTGGCTCTAATGAGTAAGGGACATGGGGATTCTGGAACTGAGATGGTGTTGCATGCTGTAGACCAGATTTGTCATGCAATCAAGCCCCTGTGGGACCATCTCTTAACAAACTTATTTTAGAGTCTTGGCAAGAAAAGTCCTAATCGGATGAGGTTTGAATAGGTGTTTAATGCACCAAGCAAATGGGGCAGGAAGAGCAATCCTCAACCATCCCTTTGCCCAGTTCTAGAGAAGAGCTGCACCAGCAGGAATAGGGAGGCTGTTGTTCCCATCACCAGCTCTGCTGGCAGAAGACAAGCTGGTCTAGTCGTCCTGCTAGCGGGATGGTGGCGGTGGGGGTGGTGGAATCCCAACAAACCTTGTTACCAGTGGAAGGTTCTGAGATGGAACCATCTGGAGGCAGAGCCAGATTCAGATTGACTTCATCCAAAGAGGCTCCAACAAACACTTTTTCCCTATCCCAGCATAGAGCTCTTGTAGTTTTGCTTCCCACTGTACGTCACACACATAAACTGTAGGTTGTGGCCTGCGCAGCTTAGATGAGATGGTAGAAGGCAGCTTCACTTTCCCTTATACTGTAAGAATGCAATCCTATACCATTTATGTTGGCGGGAGACTAACAAAAAAAATGGTGACAGTACTGAGCAAAGTAAAAAAAAATGTGTGGAATTGAATTGCTAAGGGCTCAAGTTTGATTGGATTGTTATGCTTTTCATTTTTTATTTTATTTTTTCATATTTTCATTACAATAACAATATACACTAGTGATAATACAATGTAAAATATGTCATTAAAATAAACTACATATAAAAGAAAAAAATGTTGGATTATTGTGCTGATATTTTTGGATGCTGAGTGCCCTTTGTTGTCAGAATCACTCTATTGTTTTATCTATAGTTGTGAACGAAATTAATCTCTCCTTTAAACAAAGGTTAGAAAAAACATTCTCTAGTCTAGACATTGTCCTGCACACTAGGTTTAAATATATGGTTGGAGGAAAATACTCGGGACAGCCTACATGTCACAGAACATTAGGATGGCCAAAATGACAAGATGAAGGTTTCACTCCACCACAATATCAACATGCTCTAATGAAAGGAAAAGAAAACATTCCTGTGATTTCTCAGATGCTGTGGTGGGAGAGAAGAGTAGGAAAATATCGGTATGTTTTCCTACATTCTATCTGGTCGCTGGGAGAGAGAAGGAAAGAGGAATTCTCAGACAGCTATAGGCCCCAGCCCAGCTCTCCGAAGGGCTTGCAGACTGAGCATATTGCACTCTATGCAATGGTTCATGGGCTCCATAACTTTCATGCAATTAAAAAAAAGTATTTTCCCATATATTTTTGGTGTCAGCATCAGCCAACATAAAACAGATTGGGCTCCATAAGAATCTTCACACATGACTGAACGCAGGGTTTTCTACCTTCGTTTGACAATCCTGTTGTGATTTACAAATTTAGATTATATGGATCTCTTAAAACATAACAAAGTCCTCGTGCTGCTTGGTGGGCAAGAGAAAGGGAAATGGGAAGAAAAAGCTCTCAGGTCTGTTGATCATTCCTACTGCAATAAATCCATATTCAGAAGGGCTATGTAGCTGCTGAATTGGAACAATGTCTAAAATCATTGAATGATTCCAGAATGAAATTTGGTACCATTGCTTTGTGTACAATTCTACAATTTAAGTTTGAACACCAGAACACTTCCTGAAAGCTGTTTTATGAGGAAACAAACAGAAAGATTAAACATCCTTTTAAACATAATATCTGGGGTAAGGCTTCACCCCAGACACTTTACTGATTGATAAATTCAAAATATCAAGCTTAAAAATGGGAACAGATTAATTAAACATTGAAAAGGAAGTCATTGTTACTTGTGGTTTCTATGATTGGAAATTGAGGAAAAATATAACAATATATTTACGTTGTCAAAAATGACACACAACTCCATCTGTTACAGAGGGATGGCCAGGCTGCTAGGCTGCTTTGTAGTGACAGTAACAGCTGGAGATGTGTACTGCAGAAAACACATGTAATAAAAAAATCATGGAGAATAAGATAAAATAGTTGGAATATTTATCAATAAAGGAGAAGTGGAACCATAAAATCCATGAAAGAGATGTGAATATCCTTAAGTTTCAAATTCTCCATATTATTTTACAAGGGTGAATAAATGGCCTAAAGGGTACATAGCTCCCAAAATAATTTATATCTTAAGAGGTTTGCTTGTTACAATTGTAGAAAAATACTTTTGTAGCACAGTCTTTTTACATCATTATGATAAATGACAACAACTAGAAAGTTACTCTCTTGGGAGGGACGGGTTTTTTTTAGCCAAAATTCAATTGTATTTCCAGCAGTAAGAGTAGTCAGACATACATGGAATATGTTGCAACTAAAGTCTAATGGTAATTTTATTAAAGATTACAATTAAAACAATACAAACTAATACAAACTAAAAAAAAGAAAAAAAATAGAAGGTGCAGAAAAGAAAGAAAATGAGAAAAAATAGTAAGAAAAATAGAAAAGAAAGAAAAAATAAGAATATAGTAAAGGAAAGGAATATATAAAGAAGTGACTTCCCCCTTCATCACAAGTATAAACAATTTTAGTAACTTATCACCTTCTCTTAAAATAAAACAAATGATCTCTTCTTCCCATATCCCATCTCTTATCTATAAACAAATCCATAAAGCCTCGTCATTTCAGTCCTGATAAACAAAAGTACATTAACAGTTACCAGATAACAACATATCTATGTTAACCTTGATCAAATAAATCAACTTTATATTACTTCCTTTTACTTCTAACAATCTTGATCTTTAGTCCCTTCAAATAATGTCCTAGAACTTGATTTCTTTTCATTTTTTCTTTGTCCCTTCTCACAAAATTCTTTTAATTATTAAGACATCAGCCAGTTCTTTTGTATGTCCAGTGTAACATCTTTTTCCTTGTCATTCTTGTAGCCTGTCATTTTAAATCCACTTTCGAATCAGTCTCAATCTTGTCAGGTAAACTTGTTCCTCTTCCATAACATCTTTTAAACACAGTCATCTATAGAGGCAGACACTCTTAAAATTAACTTCTGGATCCATTGTTCAAAAATACCCTTGAATATGTCCAATGTTAAAATATTTTTCTTCATTCTATATTTTTCTTCATTCTTGTGAGTCGAGTTTGAGTGTTGTTCTCCTTTAATTATAATCTTTAGTTCCCTCTAGTGTCCAATTTTTAAAGTCTTATCTTATTATGGTTTTTTTTAAAGAATTCAAAACAAAAGCATTTTCCTACAGGGAGGATTCTTTATAATTAATTCCAAAATCTTATTTCAAATTTATCTGGACCCTTAGTCCATTTGTAATTTTCTAAAATCAAAGTTTTAATCACCCTTTTTTAGTTTATTCCCCCCCCCAAAAAAAATTTAAGTCCTGAAACATGTATTTAAAATTTCTTTTGCTAAGGTTTGAAGGAAACTCACCTGCTGTTTTGTGGTCTCCTCACAAGGAGTTTCTGTCTGGAGCACTTCTGGGCAATCTCAAGTCCTCTCCTTGTCCGGAAAGGAATTATGAAGAGCTGGTCTACTCACCAGCTCTTCATTCCACCGCAGTCATCGGCTCCGCTTTTTGTGGATCCGTCTTCAGGCTGCCATTTCTTCCCCAGAAGTCCCCACAATGGAAGTTCAGTGTTGATTCTTATTCTCATGATAAACCTTCAGTTTGGGATAATCCTTGTTCAAAAATCATAGGTAAATCTTGGGAATTTTTTGAGTTCAGATGCTCACAGGATAATACCCATACCTGCTACAACTTTGCTCCCCCATTGTATTCTTTATTGTTTACTTGCATTCCTTTTGCCAGGTTTATACTCCTTTTTATTCTCTCCATTGGGCAAAGTTTTTATTTTCTAAAGGAATTGCTTTTCCCCAATCCCCAATGTAGAAGTTCTACTGCCTTTGAAAATATAATTGCAAAATCATCATCATGTCATCATCATGGGAAGATTTAAATTCCTCCTTGTTCCTAATCCACTTCGAGACATAGCCAAGTCTGCTTTTTCTTAAAAAGTAATGTGACCAGGCTTGACAGTTTTAGGTGTAAAATTAGGTACTAAGCCAAAAGCACTTTTGGAAAAAAAAAAAAAAAAACCTCTCCATCTTGAAACGAGAAAGAATACTATAGATCAGTGTTTTTCAAAGTTGGCAACTTTTAAGATGTGTGGACTTCAACTCCCAGAATTCCCCAGCCAGCATGGAATTGGAGTTGAAGTCCACACATCTTAAAGTTGCCAACTTTGAAAAACACTGATATAGACGAATACATATGGTCAAGTTACTTGCTCTTCTGTACACAAGATAGCAAAGTGGCATAGCTGTAAAACAGAATGTATAAAACTACACATTAGGGACATGAGAATGTTAGCAGAAAACTAAGAAAACCCATTTGGGTTTGTTAAGATTGCCACCTGCTGAGGAAAATTAAGTACAGCACTGCCCAAGTTAAACAATTCATAAAGAAAATAAGAAGGAATGTTTTTAATTTAGCAAAGTTCCTTAGATTATTTCATTATTTATACAATTCTGCTCTTCGGGTCCCATCCATTATCAATAAAATGAAGAGGACAATGGAAATGAAATCTGGCTCAGTTCTATAGTTTCCACTGAGATCAGTGGACCAGACTAGGGCTGAGGCAAGCTTAACACAGTGCGGGACTTACCAAGAGCCAGAGTCTATGACAGAAGGGTTGTAGAAACATAACAAAACCCTAATTAATGTTTGCTTAAGAATGATGAAAGCACCCCCAAATAGGAGCACACAAATTACTCAAAATTCCAGGAATAGGTAATAAATTCAATCAGACCTAATGAAGCATTTGGGGTGCCAATACCATAATCATAAATTCAGCCGCAGCTGTTCATTCTGCTAGTGCAAACCAACAAATGTGTTGCCCTAAACATGTCTGTGTATCAAAAAGTACGTAAAATGTCCACAGAAGAGCAACACACAAGTCTATCAGTCCATTCTGCAAAAATTAATTTATGGATTATGTAGTTTACAACACAAATGTGTTTTTAAGTATATTCTGATACGTGGTCTATTAATGGCTGAATACATTTAAAAGGAGTCTCTAACCTTCCTCATTCAAGGTGCTCAAATTAGCAAACATGGTTTCCCATCTCATCCCAATTTTTCCCCCCACCAACATTTGCTAGAAAGGTTAGATTGATGACAGGAGCTGAGTGGTCCAATTTCAGTTTGGGATTTATTTTCAACTATGAAAAGCAGATTTACGTTCTTGATGAATAATAAGAAGTTTAAATGTATATCTGAGCCCAAGTCAGATCTTTATTGTCAGTGAGCAACACAGGAAGGTTGGAGTCAGCACAGCTGACTCTGGGCTCCGTGTACACTTTGCATTTTCATTTATTTAGGATGAAAGCTTGAAAAGGAAAAACTAAAGGTTGACAGTACCATCAGAAGAGTAGTTGAAGCATATGGTTTAAGGTCCAGGGAAAACTTGTGACCTTGGAAGTTTTCCACGAAGACTAGAAATGCAATTTACACTGTAAAACTCTCAAGAAATACATGCTAAATGTCAGATCAGGAGAGCTTCTGACATTTATGGCACATCATTTTTGTTGTTGTTGTTCAGTCGTTTAGTCGTGTCCGACTCTTCGTGACCTCATGGACAATAGCACGCCAGGCCTTCCTGTCCTCCACTGTCTCCCGGAGTTTACTCAAATTCATGTTCATTACATCGGTGATGCTATCTAACCATCTCATCCTCTGCCGTCCCCTTCTCCTTTTGACTTCAGTCTTTCCCAGCATCAGGGTCTTTTCCAGTGAGTCCTCTCTTCGCATTAGGTGGCCAAAGTATTTGAGCTTCAGCTTCAGTATCTGTCCTTCCAATGAGCAGTCAGGGTTGATTTCCTTTAGGATTGACTGATTTGACCTCCTTGCAGTCCAAGGGACTCTTAAGAGTCTTCTCCAGCACCACAGTTCGAAAACATCAATTCTTCGGCGCTCAGCCTTCCTTATGGTCCAACTCTCACAGCCATACATTACTACTGGGAAAACCATAGCTTTAATTATACGGACCTTTGTCGGCAAGGTGATGTCTCTGCTTCTTAATATGCTGTCTAGGTTTGCCATAGCTTTCCTCCCAAGGAGCAAGCGTCTTTTAATTTCATGGCTGCAGTCACCGTCTGCGGTGATCTTGGAGCCCAAGAAAATAAAATCTGTCACTGCTTCCATTTCTTCCCCTTCTATTTGCCAGGATGCCATGATCTGAGTTTTCTTAATGTTGAGTTTCAAGCCAGCTTTTGCACTCTCCTCTTTCACCCTCATCAAGAGGCTCTTTAGTTCCTCTTCACTTTCTGCCATTAGGGTGGTATCGTCTGCATATCAGGTTGTTGATATTTCTCCCGGCAATCTTAACTCCGGCTTGTGATTCATCCAGCCCGGCATTTCTCATGATGTACTCTGTGTATAAGTTAAATAGGCAGGGTGATAATATACAGCCTTGTCGTACTCCTTTCCCAATTTTGAACCAATCTTTTTTTTTTTAACAGTGGCCACAGGATTGGAAAAGGTCAGTTTGCGTTCCAATTCCAAAGAAGGGCAATGCCAAAGAATGTTCAAACTACCGTACAATTGCGCTCATTTCACATTCTAGCAAGGTTAAGCTCAAAATCCTACAAGCTAGGCTTCAGCAGTATGTGAACCGAGAACTACCAGAAAATGGCACATCATATATATGGTTATTCAGAAATATTTCATTGACCTCCAGATGATTTATACCAAAATGCTCTGAAGCATCTTTTCTTCTGAATCTGAAGTGCTGAATGGCCATATCATACATGAACCTTAGGCAAAGACGTCCCTTGGCAGGACTTTATGCAGACAAGATCCTTTTGTGCAGGCACACTCACAGTGAACTAAGGCTACATACTAATACTACATATTTTAAAAAAGAACAAAAATAGCTATTAGTCTATCCTGTCATTAAGGAGGATAGCCTTAATATGCATCATGGCTGATATTAAGTTTTAGCAATGTCACTGCTTACTGAATATTGTTAAAATGCTAAGCACTGTGAGAAAAAAACAGTTAGAAAAAATGTTCCAGTTCCTGTTTGTTATCAGACGCTGTTCTACAGACTCCATAAAACACCATATGCAGGTATTCAGGAGAGAGAAGCAAAGCAATGTCTGAAAGCTCTTTTGAGAATACTTATTTATTTATTTATATATTCATAGTTTCAATATACCATCACATTCCTAAAAACACTTTTGTAATGATCTTGCAATTGAATGTGCAAGCTATTTAGCCAAGAAAGCACACATCTCTGCAGAATTATTTAAATACACGTTTATTTTGTTGCCTATCACAGAAAGGCAGGATAACAAAACTCTGACAAACTCACACCAAGGATTAGATATAATTTCTGTTCAAATTCTGCTCATTTACACTATTCTAACTCTTGTGCTATACTGCAGTCAACACATTAAATCCTATGTATACTTACTTAAAACTAAGCTCTACCTAACCAAAATAGCTTGATTTCCAAGTAAATGTACATAGTCATAGTGTATTCAGTTTTTAAAACAAGTATCTTCAGACAGCTTTACAAAGTACAGTGCAATCAAGACAAGAAAAATAGCAGTCAATCAGACTACTACTGATTTTTGAGTCAGGCAGTATATGAACATACATCCATAGTAGTCCAATATTAAAATCAGTTCCAGAGCATAAATTGTTATTTTGATAGAAGCTGGACTGTTTTGCTGCAATTAGCAAAATTTCTACATCTATTTACTATATTATTTCCTGGCCTTGGTAAAAGTGCAAGTCAAATGGGAACCACTGCCGTTATAATTTACACCAATGAACTTCTTTTCTAAAAACATGTACTGTATCCCTAATGGTTCTATCAGAAGGTAAAAACAATTAGCTGTTACTAAAGGTGCAATGCAGAATATGAGTGAACATCTAAGCAACATGGGACTAAAAGAATCAGTGTTAATACAGAGATTATAACCATAGAACAGTTGTAGTAATTTTAATGCAAAATTAGAGCTAGGAGTAAAACTGATTTAAGCCTATTTGGTAACTGTATTCCTATGTTGAACATTCAATTATTTAAACCTAGAAATGACTACATTTTTTACAATGTTCTCATCTAACAGAATGTAATTCTATGACATTCATGGAGTTCTGGATAGGAAATTCTGAACACAGAAACACACACAAGAGTGCCAATTTGCAATGATAAATGAAAATACCTTTGGTCTAGGTGTATGAGAAACAAGAAGTCCCTGGGCAAGAAACAATTAAATATCTTTTGAAATCACTTATGTTTGTCTGTAAGCAGTTGAAATAAGATATTAAACATGCAGTGTGTCACACGGATTGAAAGCAAAAAAGCCACATGTTCTCAAATAAATTAGTTTTACAGTTAGTTCTTTTCTTAGCTACAGTATAAACATATAGGAAAATTATACGCAAAGTGTGCTTTTTTTCAAACCGGAAGGTGTCAAAAACTGCGCAGAAATATAGATGGGGAAAAGACATTGCAGAATAAAATACAGCAAGAAGCAAAATGTCAACTTCATTGAGCTAATAGGGAGAAAACCCATTCATATAGAAACCCATGCTAAGAAATCTAGAAAAAATTATCTTGTGTTCCTATAATGACTGCTTATGAACATGGACTGTGTATGTGTCCATCACAGTTGTGATAATTAAAAAAACTCTAAAAGCCCAGCTTTTCCATTCATTTAGCAGCTAATAAAATAATTTAAATATAGAGTGAGAAAGACAAGGAAAAGGCTAATCTCAAATTTACATAGTGTAAATACACAATATGGTATGAAACCAATAACATGGACAGTTACGATCATTAGACAGATATTCTTGATTAGCCACATTTTTATTCTTATGGGAAAACACTAAACCTGGACAGGTAACATTTACAAACCCTCAAATATGGTCATTTTCCTGCATGTTCTGCGACATAAAATACTTCAACATAAAGTATTTGTATATTAATAAGAGACTGAGATGGACAATAAAAATACTTAATTACTTGTTAGTACAAAATGGTTTTAAAAATTTGACCAAGGTAATATGCTAAATAAACATTACGGATACCAATTTCATAAGTAATATTGATGATGAAATTGGAATTTGAGAATTTTGCTACAATATATGGAAGAAAATAGAATCAAACCTGCTGACCTCCAGTGTTAGTGAGGGGCATAAGAATCTTCAGGACATTAGTTGCATATTTTGGTATATTTCATTCCCAGTAAGATTGCCGAATTACATAGATATAATGGAACAAAAAACTGAAACATTTCTGTTATTCAGTTTTTGCTTTACTATAACCCTGATCACTGAGAAGGATTTTCTTCCTGTAATTTAAAACCACTCATAGGTTATCCAAGAAAGCCCAATGTCCTTCCCTGACTTTCTCTAGAGATTGGGTGTGATGGGGTGTGATGGAATGTGCCCCTGAAGAGGGGGGTGATGTGAGCGCATTCCAGGCCGGTAAGCGTTCTCTACTCCCTCAGCTCCCAGCTCCATCACGTCACCCCCCTCTTCAGGGGCACATTCCATCACATTGGGTCAGGATATTGCACTGCATGCAGGCTAACATTCATGAAATGGCCTGAGGCCTTATTTTGGCTACAGTATGGTACTCAGTCTTTGGTATGTAAATCTAAGCTTCAAATCCAGATACAGCATCTAGGGCTACCAGCAGCCAATTTTTGGTTAGTCCTAATACATAATAAAGGCATTGCAGAAATGCAAGCCTTTATGAAATGCCGAAACTATTACCAAATGTATCATACAGTTTCACACGTAAACAATATTAGTATTTCCATAAAAAAATAAATCGTTTGAATTACTCTTTATTGCACCAGCAATTTTTTTAACACTCCCCTATTGTGTCAAGCATTAAATTAATCTTCCTATAAATAAAGTAGGTCTTCCCCTAAAATGTCAAGCTGAGATATGGAAGTGAACCATAGAAAAAAGAAGCATTCACAAGGATGAGGCAAACATTCAAATATCACAAATGATAGAAAATATAAACTACATTTTTGTTACATCATTTACATGATTTTTGTAGGCTTTCAAACATTAACTTGTAGAGACGTGTAGCACATCAACCCCCGAAGGCATCATGGTGTTGGAGCAGGAGTCACTTTCAAACTGCTAAGTGCTGCGTGGATTCTGAAATGCAACCTGGATTCCATGGAATAGTCCTTGTAATTGTTTCTATAAAAGAACATCGAGTTACTTGGTCATCTGCCACACCCTGCACCCCAACTCCTCCAGTAAAAATTGAAGAGAGAAATTTGTGGAGTAGATTTGCCCAATGGAAATATTTTACCTTTTAAACTTAAGGTCCCTGGGGAAAATGTAATCCACACAAACGCCCACAACTTTAGATTGATCTCAAAATCTGCTGGAAATATGGCTGGTGGGCAGTAAAGATAGGGCTGTCCTGTGGCAACTGTCTCCTAGAGGGACCTAACAGGCTCTCGTCAGGTGGGGCGTGAAAACTTCATTTGAAAACGTGAAATCAGGGTATAATCTTCCCCACTGCTTTAAGCGCAGTCATAAAAATTAATGTGATTTATACACAAGGAGGTTTTTGTTCTTATATTGTTTGAAATGTCATGGTTGCATTATCATGGCTGCATTTTCTGAATGATTTTTAGTGTACAACATATGAACAAAAGCAGGTCAAGAAGTTAATGAACCCCTATAAACAAATCCTGGCTATTTAGCATTATGGAAGCCCCGCTGATTGTTCCTTGCAGCTTCTAGACCAGAGCTTTCCAAACTTTTCATGTTGGTGACACACTTTTTAGATATGCATCATTTCGCGACACACTCTTACAGCAAGGCATCATTTCGCGACAGACTCTTACAGCAGGGCACAAGGCAGGCACTAGGACCTGCGTGGAATCACAGCATGTTTGGAGGCAGCAGGGCACTAGGACCTGCGTGGAATCCTGGCAGGGCAGGTTTGGAGGCAGCAAGGCACAAGGCAGGCACTAGGACCTGCATGGAATCCTGGCAGGGCTCGGAGGCAGCAGCAGCCGCGACACACCCAGACACTGCAGCCGACACAATAACGTGTCCCGAGACACAGTTTGGAAAGCTATGTTCTAGACGCCCTGTCCCTCTAATCCAGTCACTCACACTGTCCAACATTCTCTTTTAGTTCCTGCTCAAATACTGATAAACCTCGTCTTAATTTTTACTCTCAAATACCCTAGTTTCGATTTTCCCAGTAATCAGATGGTTGTATTTTAGTTTACAAGATCTAGAAGAAACCTTCCAAATTAGATGTCAAGTCTCCTATTTTTAGTTCAGAAAGTGTTTTCATCAACTGTTTTCCCCAACCTATCTGGCTCCTGTAACAGCTTTTATACTTTTGGCACATGTGTAACAAATTAAGCTTCCTCTCTAGTGTGGAAGTAGCTTAATCATTTGGAAATACAGTTTGATCTCCTGTGTTAAGAAGTAAATATACAAATGTTTCCTGTTTGTGTTTTTCTATCAGCAAGATACCTTGGACACAGGTTTCTAAGCACAACATATGGTTTGGAACCTTGGTAACTTAAGGACTGGCTCCTCATGAACGTCCTTGTCCATGCATGTCCAGTTCAGTAATTAAAGGTGGTGTGCATGGAGTGATGCTCCTTATTTTACCCACAAAACAACAATCCTGTAAGTTAGGCCCTAAACGACTGCCCCTAAGAATCTCAGATGCTTTAACAAGTGTCTCTGTCATAAAAAGTACTATGAATAGGAAGTGGCTTGCAGGCCTTCACATTTCCAGCATCCTATTTCTAAAACACTTTCCTTAGGAGACAGAGTTTATATTAGTTCTAATGTCTTTTTGGCATCAGAGGGTGACAAATATTTTGGTTTTATTTTTAACAGACCTAGTATCTTTTTTCCTGTAATGGTCTGGGAGAATATCCTTGAGGAGGAGGAGGAGTCTAGGCCAGAGCTTTCCAAACTGTGTGTCGCGACACAAAAGTGTGTCGCCACACACAGCGTGGTGTGTCGCCACACCACCCGGAAGCGGCGGCGCGCGCATGCACGGCGGCAGCAGCAGCGGTGCGGGATCAGTGGTTCCGCGTTTTAGCGGAGGCTGCCGCTGCCGCCACACGCCCCCCACACTGCTGCCGTGCACGCGCCACCGCATGCCCCCCAGAGCCGCCACCGGTGTGTCGCCAGCGGCGGCACTTTGGAAAGCTCTGGTCTAGGCAATGGTCAGATAAGAGATAGCTTAACCCGCAGAAGCAATGGGGGCATGGCAAATGTCTCAGAAGGGACCCTCCCTAGTTTCTTGGACCGTAAAGGTGAGGGGGGAGAGATGTACTTTCAGACTTGCAAGATTCTATTAGTATAACCCTACAAAAAAAGTAGTGTTAGTACTCCTGGTTGGAGCTTCTTGTCTGGACTACCTCAAAGGGCTGACACGTCCTGAGAACACAGGATAAATCCCAAAACAGATGGACAGATCTTTGCTTTATGGATAGCTCAAATCATTTTAAGTTATCATTCTGAGAAAAAAGTATGTGTGTCTCTTTTTTTAATTTGTTCTAATAACTGAGATTAATTCAGCAACATCTGCAGGCTCTTACTGCTTAAGTCAGAATCACCAAAGCAATGCTGTGGCTAGTTTTGCCCCTTTCGGGCATGCATATGATGTGAGGCATGGACACCATTGGGTGCACCAGTGTTCAGAACTGCACCTCACCAGGAACCACTCTTCTAATATCTTCTCTACCTGTCAATTATGAGGCTTAAGAATGAGCAGATAATATCAATATACTGTATTATACTCATTTCTCTTTACTCCTTGGGATCTAATTTAAAAACAGTGCAAGAATGGAATGAAGGTAGTATCTAAGTACTGAAACAATTTCCTAAAGAATTTATCTCAAATAAACAACTCTTAGCCACATGGGCAAACACTAAATTTTCCTTTTCATGTAAACAAATGTAACTATTTACAGGTAGTCCTCGACTTACGATTACAATTGGGACATCATAAGCCATTGTGGTCATAAGTCGAGTCACCACGGGACTGGACTCGATTTTACAACCATTTTTACGGTGGTCGTTAAGCGAATCCAGCTTCCCCAATGGGCGTTTTTTGCCAGAAAACGGCAAAAAACATCATAAAATGTGATCATGTGACCGCAGGATGCTGCAACTGGTCATAAATGTGAGCCGGTTGCCAAGCACCCGAAATGCGATCATGTGACTGTGGGGGGAGTGCAACGTTTTGCGACACTCGGAAGTGCTATATAGGCCGTAAAGCACCCATTCCAAGGCCATCATAACTTCAGACCATCATTAAACAAATGGTCATAAGTCGAGGACTACCTTTAAGTTTAAGTACCTTTAAGGGGGGGGGGGATGTTGGTGTTGCTTTTTTTGTTTGTTTTTTGGTCCCTTCTAGTCAGTCTTAACTCCTGGTGACTGCCTGAACAAGTCCAAGCTGTTTCCTTGGCAGCATTTTCAGAAATGGTTTGCCATTACATTCTTCCTAGGGCTGAGAGAGTGACTATCCTAAAGTCCCTGAGTTAGTTTTGTGCCTAAGGCGGGACTAGAACTCATGGTCTCCTGGTTCTAGCCTGATGCCTTTAATTACTACACCAAACTGGCTCTTAAGTTGCAGTAGCAGTATATACATATCTTAACTATGTCAATTTATTAAGTATCCTGAAACCAATAAATTTTATGTTTTCATTGATTACATTTGTTTAAAAATAATCACTACTTACTTTGCAGCTTCTATAAATCTTACAGCTTTTTCTCTTTCATCCTGTTGTTTATATAGAAGACCCAACTCATACATTGAATATGGAGCTAAGTAGGTATCATACTTTAATTGCTTCTCACTAAAATGCAAATGGACATTATATCATTACTAAGGACAACTAAAGAGATATGTTGAAACTTTTTTCTCTCTCTCTAAATATATCTATAAACATTTACCACTTGCAAAAGTTTCATGATCCATTTGGCTGGTGAAGCTTTATCTATCCAGGAAAAACTTTCAACTGCTCAGTTTGACAGGTGTTTTGTCAGAAAAGAAAGTACTCTGCAAGTTTTTTATCTGGGAACTGCCCAGAGTCGCTGGGAGTTGCGTGGTGTAAAAAAAATTCAAATAAATAAATAAATAAACAAACAAACAAACAAACTCTAAGCAATCCATATGTATGCTATCCCATAAACCAAAGGTGAAAACTATTATCCAGGCAGGCTGTGACTGGGTGACTTGACCTGATGGACATGGGATGATCTAATGGTCTCACTGCTAAAGTTTTTTTTTCTGTGTCCAAAACCAGGTTCAGCATCCTGTAGACACCAAGAAGCTTTGCACCTAATGAAAACACCTGGATGCAGGCATGTCTGCCTTATAACTAAAAATATATAAAAGGCAGAAGCGTTAAGCAAGAAGAATTCCATATATGTGTCTGGACAGTTCCCATCCCTTTTTCCCATTTTCCAACACAAGCATAGAAACCTGAGAAAATGTCATCGATCCCTTGACTTTTCTTTCACTGATTCTGTCAGCTAGGAAAAAAAACTTAAAACATGGGAGAATAAAGTCAGACACTAACTTAGGGAAAGACTCAAATATGTCTCTTAAATGTTACATTCTCATATAAAATCCAATGACTCTAACTGAAGTATTCTAATGAAGTTTCCTTATGTTGCAGAATATAATTGTATCTTAAAATTCTGTTTTTCATTTTTACCTTTGGATAACTTGGCTGAAACAGAGTTCTGCTTGCAGGAGTCTTCCTAAATGCTTCAAACACAATCCTTTTAGTAGTTGTAGCAAACATACATCATCCATGTAATATTCATTGCGATCTTAAAATAAAACATAAGCAAGTTTCAAATTACAGCTATTATAATGAAGGTTGTGAATACCACCAATTGTCAAATACCACAAATAGTTTTTTCATATCTAATATTTTCAGGTCTATCTAATCTTTAGATAACTTTAGATAACTCTTAGCCACATGGGCACACACTAAAGCAACAAAATTAGTAAAAATCTTGTTTAGTAATATTCTGTTCCAGTATAAAGCAGAATAAAAGCTAAAGGTTCCCCCCGCACAGTTGTGCAGTCGTGTCCGACTCTAGGGGCCGGTGCTCATCTCCGTTTGTTAGCCGAAGAGCCAGCGTTGTCCGAAGACGCTTCCACGGTCATGTGGCCGCATGACGCGCGCAGAACGCTGTTACCTACCCACCGAAGTGGTACCTATTCATCTACTTGCATTTGCATGCTTTTGAATTGCTAGGTTGGCAAGAGCTGGAGCTAGTGGAGCTAGTAAAGCAGAATACCTATAAAGTATATCTTTATATTAGAAATATCTGTTCCAGTATAAAGCTTACAGTATCTTCTACTATTCTACCCCCTTTCCTATCATTAATTCATATTCAATTATTGGTCAAAAATGACAAAATGATAGCTCCAGAAATAAATGCAGTATTAAATATGTGAGAAATCCTGAAAATGGGTATATTAACTGCTATGTTTAAAAGGATGCATTTAATATTTGAAACACAATTTAGCATTTATTTATATAGCCTTGAAATATGTGATAATTTAGTTGATACGAGGTCTCCCTGAATAATATTTTTATTGCATTTGTTACTTGCAATAGAAGGTAAAGCAAAACACATCAACAGTTTTGGTTTTGAAAACCAAACACCTTTTGTGCTCAGAGGATCTTTATTATTATTTACAACAATAGTTCTCTAACCCTTAAACTCACTGCATGTTCAGAATTTTAAAGTCCCCACCACCCAGTATCAAGCAACATCTATTGTCAGCAACAAAACCTTGCTTTTATTTCACATTTACTGCAAGCCAAATTAAGATTTTATAATCTTTGAAGGAATGAAAAACATTTAGTTAAGAGGTTTTTTTCCCTAGAATATGGAAAACAGCTTATTAATGTTTCCAAATAGAATTTCCTTTATATATGTTAATCACCCTTGCTTAACATTATCAAGCACAAGAAATGTGTAATGCAGGATTTATCAATGTGAGTTTCTGTGGATTCATCAGAACTGGGATTGTATGAAAAGAACAGGTTTCTATTTATTATGGCACCCAATAAAATAAAATACAGGTTCATAGAATTCAGAAGCCTGCAAACCTGACTTTTCTTCATAGAATATTTAAATGCTCCAACTCAATTACAAACATTATTTTGTAACTTTTATCTTATAAAACAAAATAAAACTCACAAGTTTCATTTTTTAAAGCAGTTTCTTCTTTTTCAATAGTTACTAACAAATTCTCAGTGAAGTCAGTTCTCTTCCCAAGAATTGTAAAACCATTCCAGACATACATCATTTCCTGAGAAAAAGAAACCATTGAATGAAAAGTACTTATTTAGGATAGTAAGCTATCCATTTACTTCTGAATAATGCTAGAAGTTATTTAGAGGTTATACAACATTTCTTTCAGTGTAAATTAACTGTAGAACTTTAAAATGTAAAAATGTATTCTTTGAATCTACCTAAAAAGCAATTACTAATATAAAGGAGACAGATATTAACACAATACACGTCATGAAAATTTGCAAATATGAGACTTTAAAAATTAATACTTGTTCAGTAAAAATGCCAGATTTTAATTTTTGCATTTGGCCTCTTGAACCTACTCCTGTTGGAAACTGGACTAAAATGTAAGTATATATACACTCACATAATTTATTTGCGGCATGAATCTATATTTATGAAACATTTAATGATACAATATTTTATAAACATGATCACATTGATTATAATTGTGGCAGCCTGTAAGTTGCAGATGCTTCCTACAGCATTTATTATATAACTTGGCTCATAAAGAAGACTGAAATTGGATAGATCTTTATCTATGTATCTCCAAATTTTTATAGAATGATCTTGGGAGACATGTTAATTAGAATATATATTCTGCTCAATTTGCTAATAATTTAATCCATGTTCAGCATCTAGCCTCAAGAGTTGGAAATATTCGTAACTCATGTGGCAAGCATACATACGATACACTGGTATATAAGTTCCAGTAAGGTGGCATATTCCTAAATTTACCTTAACAGTATTTAGGAAATTTCAATAGATAGGTTTCTTCTGTGTTTTATCTCACAAGTAAACTAGGGCTTCCAGGACAAAGCCAAATGGGAATATGTCTATGAAGGTTCTCAGTCATCCAGGTGGAACAGTCTGTGGCTTGAATCATGTCAACTGGATTTCTATTTTCTTAGTGGAAACGTTTCACTCCTTATCCAAGGAGCTTCTTCAGTCTGAGAAAAGTTAGTAAGGGAATCCTTAAATATGTTTCTAGGCTGGCTGTGTGACCTTGCACCTGGGGCTAGGTCATGGTTATTTTTGAGATGTTTGTTTCTAAGTCCCTTTATCATCTAAAGGAGGATCGTTAAGATTACCCTGCTGCTGTTGAGCTTGTGAAATGGTCTTAATCTTCCTAGGCACAGAAGACAAAGCAGGAAGGAAGATAGGGGAAAGGTTATGCCTGAGGCCCCCACCTCTATTCAAGGAAGGATTTTCCAAGTTGGCATGAATGGATTCCTTGACCCCTCTCTCAAACCACCTATCTTCTCTGTCTAAAATGTGAACATTAATGTCCTCAAATGAGTGTCCTTTTTCCTTTAGATGAAGATAAACTGCTGACTCTGGTCCTGTGGTGTTACTTCTCCTGTGTTGGGCCATCCTCCTGTACAAAGGTTGTTTGGTTTCTCCAATGTAGAGTTCAGAGCACTCCTCACTGCACTGGATTGCATACACTACGTTGCTTTCCTTGTGTTTTGGAGTTTGATCTTTGGGGTGTACAAGCCTCTGTCTCAGTGTGTTGGTGGGTTTGAAATATACAGGTATGTGGTGTTTGCCAAATATCCGTTTGGTCATTCCTTACATGGCTGGCGTGTCTGAAAAGATCAAACGGATATTTGGCAAACACCACATACCTGTATATTTCAAACCCACCAACACACTGAGACAGAGGCTTGTACACCCCAAAGATCAAACTCCAAAACACAAGGAAAGCAACGTAGTGTATGCAATCCAGTGCAGTGAGGAGTGCTCTGAACTCTACATTGGAGAAACCAAACAACCTTTGTACAGGAGGATGGCCCAACACAGGAGAAGTAACACCACAGGACCAGAGTCAGCAGTTTATCTTCATCTAAAGGAAAAAGGACACTCATTTGAGGACATTAATGTTCACATTTTAGACAGAGAAGATAGGTGGTTTGAGAGAGGGGTCAAGGAATCCATTCATGCCAACTTGGAAAATCCTTCCTTGAATAGAGGTGGGGGCCTCAGGCATAACCTTTCCCCTATCTTCCTTCCTGCTTTGTCTTCTGTGCCTAGGAAGATTAAGACCATTTCACAAGCTCAACAGCAGCAGGGTAATCTTAACGATCCTCCTTTAGATGATAAAGGGACTTAGAAACAAACATCTCAAAAATAACCATGACCTAGCCCCAGGTGCAAGGTCACACAGCCAGCCTAGAAACATATTTAAGGATTCCCTTACTAACTTTACTCAGACTGAAGAAGCTCCTTGGATAAGGAGTGAAACGTTTCCACTAAGAAAATAGAAATCCAGTTGACATGATTCAAGCCACAGACCAAATGGGAATGTAATTTTCCTAGGTTCTGTACAAGAATACATACACACAAACACATATTTACTCTGCCACTCAAAAGATGATTGAAGTAAGTCTGCTGTAAATACCAGAGCAGGCACTATTAGTTTCACAGGAGGGGAGCTGCTGTAGCGTCGTGCTTTCCTAACAGCAAACTTTTCAGTTGGGATAGATTTTCCTGCAATTCTCTGCTTTAGGCCTTCTACTTGCCTATGAGAGGGAAAACAGGGCTTTATTTAGCCACAGAGATAAAATTTCACATTGTTGACTTTTAAGATCTTTTGCCTAACCAATAAACAAGTTATATCTGTATAATAAAACCTAGGTGGGTATTTTAGTTATAATGCGTAATGTGTATTACCTGCCATGTATCTTTAGAAATAAAAACACAAAGAACAGAATCATAGAAAATTATAACAAATTAGTATCACAAAAACAAATCCCAAGTACAACAACAATAAACACAAACAACATAGATCAAATGAAAGTTTGGATGAACAGACGAGTCTTCAAACGGTGCAGAAAACTCTAAAGGATCAGTGCCAACCCTAGCCGAATAGAGTGGGAATTCCACAATCATGGTATCACCAGCTAGAAGGCCCTTGCTGTAGAACACTTAGCTATACTGTATATAAGGTAAGATAAGGTAAGGTTTCCCCTTCCAGTCATATCCGGCTCTAAGGGGCAGCGCTCATCTCCGATTCTCGGCTGAGGGAGCCAGCGTTGTCCATAGACGCTTCCGTGGTCATGTGGCCAGCATGACTAAGCTCCAAGGCGCATGGAACGCTGTTACCTTCCCACCGGAGTGGTACCTATTTATCTACTTGCATTTTTACGTGCTTTCGAACTGCTAGGTTGGCAGGAGCTGGGCAAGAACGGGAGCTCACCCCGTTACGCGGTGCTTTTGGGTCTCGACCTGCCGACCTGCCGTCCTTTCGTTCGACAGTCGGTAGTCTTAACCATTATGCCACCGTGCCGCCATACTGTACATACAGATACAGAAAATGAGAATCAGTGCTAAACATTCCCAAGTTTCTTCATGTTGTTGGATTAAGGGATCATCTCAAAAACCTGCAAGAAAGCAATCAAAGAGACAAGAGACCAAGAACAAAAGAGAGTATCAGTGGAAAGGAAAAAGGGCCAAAGAAATGAAACTAATCTGATGCTTACATGAAGACTGTCCAGCAGTGAGTGCAAATCATACATGGAGATCCCAGTAATAAAACAGGTTTGTGAACAGCATTTAGCTTATTCTCTTGTAGAGAGAAAGCTTTCCAAGCATGCTTGAGAAAATGCTTCCACACTAGTAAAAAAGATTTATTTGCAAAGTTGCAATGTAAAAAATGTAAAATCCTTTTTCAGGATCTCTTTCCATATATTTGGAAAGTAAACTGATACCAAAATTGTTATGAAAGCATAAAAGGTAAAGGTTCCCCCCGCACATTTGTGCAGTCGTGTCCGACTCTAGGGACCAGTGCTCATCTCCGTTTGATAGCCGAAGAGCCAGCGTTGTCCGAAGACGCTTCCATGGTCATGTGGCTGGCATGACGCATGCGGAACGCTGTTACCTACCCACCGAAGTGGTACCTATTCATCTACTTGCATTTGCATGCATTTGCATCTACTTGCATTTGCATGCTTTCGAATTGCTAGGTTGGCAATTATGAAAAAATATGAAAGCATACCAACTAATAAACCATATACAAGGGAAGAACAGAGGTCCCCAAGAGACATGTCATGCCTATACTGAAGTATATGCAGCTGTTCCCACAGTACAATTTGTAAGTATCCAGTAAGGGCCAAACTATGGAATGTGATCAACTATATGACAAAAATGTCATGTAGGGAAGCCCAAGCATTTGGCTATGATGAAACTAATCTCCCAAGTCTTAAAAGTTAAGTCAGGAACTGTCTAGCTAGTAGAACTGAGCCACAGGCCAGGAGCAAAAAGTTGGGATTCAGTAACTAGAGATGTGCAGTCTTCAGTTGCAATGTGAGTTGCCAAAAAGTGTAGCCATGTCAGATCAGAAGCAGGTTTCTTACTTTGGATGTGAATACTGTGAACTTCTGTCATATCCCTAGATAATTAAGGCAAACTACTGGTTGGAAGAGGAATGGGGGCAAAAAAGTTTAACCAAGTCAGTATAGTACAGACTTGTACCTAGAATTTATTTTAGATGTCCTCTCTTTAAAAAGGATCCTACTCTAGAGTATACATTCACATGGCAGAAGAAACTCTATAGCAAATCCCAGGGAAGGATTTTTTCCCCACAAACCATAAAGTTATGAATTAAAACAGACAGTCTTTTTCAGATGAGCAGGTGTATGGCAATGATAGTAGGAAAAAAACCTCATTGAAAATGAAAATTTCAAGATATATAGCTTAAAAGATCAAGCTTCAAATAAATTCCTCTCTTTTGAAAAATATTACCGAAACAAAGCTACAATGTCTTCTCCTGTTGTCTTCACATCAGCATCAGGAAGCATGCACAAAATGGCAGCTTTCTGGAACATATATATTGCCTAGGCAAAATAGAATAAAAATATTCAATCTATCAATCTATATAGTTTCTTACAACATATCTGATGTATTACACAGTCTTTTCCTTGTAAACCCAGAGTGCTTACAGAGGTTATGATGATTTGGACAAATCACAAATTAAGCCAAGTTATTGTTCCGTTAAAGTTACCATCAAAGTCTTGCCCTAAACAAGGCACAGGTGTCTGCGGTGGGCAAAAGGGGAGACAACAGATGACACAGATTCATGACACTACTAGTGTCTCTAATTATCTACTCGTGCCAGACATCATGTACATAGTTGTGTCATTTGCATTATGACATCGTGAGTTACGCATTATCATTTTGATATCATTGTGACCTCTTACAAATACCCATGCTTAAGGTGCCCTTTTTTGCAGTCTGAATGCAGACCGGCAGCATAGGGAAAGCGAGAGGCCAACTTATTGAAAAAAGCATTAATGTGGAATTTGTAACACAGTGGTCTAACAAAGCAGACTTACTCTCAATGATTGCTACCTTAATTTCCACTTTGCCAATTTCCCAGTTCCTAAAAATCAGTTACAATTAATTTAGTTTAAATCAATGCCAAGTTGAATGGCATTTGAGCATTTAACACAGGGAGGCTGTATTATTGGCATACTGCGCAAGCATGAAGTGTTCTCACCACTTCACAACAGTACTGTATTACCCATTTACCTTTGACCACCTGCTTTCTTTGCAAAGCAGGTCTGCATACCGATATGCTTGAAGCCAGTTCTGCTGGAAGGAGTAACACCACATCAGTTCCCAGTAGCAGAGGTGATGGACCTGTTTCCACTCTTGCTGAGCTGCAATGCAGTCCTGGAATGTTTCCTGAGCCTAGAATTTAAAGGGATAGAAATGTCAACCATATTCTGCTGGAAGAAAAGTTCTCAAATTATGGCCTTTTATTTTTATTTGATATAAAATGTAGACACACAAAAAACACTTTATAGTTTATGATTTCAGAATATTCAAGCAAACAACTGTAATCTGGTGTTATGTGTGGATAGCTGGAATGGATATAGCCATCTGCTGATTAAATAACAGTCTGGGTAAAAGCTTTAAGATGGGCTTTACAAGAATGGTTTGATAGGTCAGATGTAACAACCAAGGAACTCGCATATTTGATTCTTACCTAGTTTAAACTTTTGTGTGGGGTTTGCCCTCTCATGTGAAAAGCTGAAAACATGACGACTTGCATCTTATGGAATTAAATCTTAATGTAGCTATTGATTCCTATAGAGTTAAAGCCCAGTAGAGGAATACTATTCCCTAGCTTGGCGGAGTAACAGCTGTTTTTTTGGCTCTTTCCACTCTCAAATGTTATTACCAAAATTGATCATTATGAGCATTTTATCAAATAGCAGTTTTCTCCTCCCATTTTTTCCTCTTCTTTGATTTTTAAAGCCTGTGAGCAGGGTCTTCTTATAATTAAAGCAGAATCTCAGGTTTTATTTCCAAAGGGGCAAGCTACTGTTACCTTTTCAAAGTTTCCTTTCAATACGTTGATTCTGGCATCGTAAAACAGAATCATGGCACCCTTGAGAAAAAGATTACAACTTTGTTAGTAAGGTAGAAACTGTTAACTGTAGTAAAAAAATACTTAACAATGTGAAATAACAAAACCTTTGGGAACTTCTGAAGATAAGGCTGAAGGAGAGCCTCTGCTTCTACCAGGTTGGCTTCCCCTGTTCCTGTAGAGATATCAACATCCTCTCTCAGTATTGATAACTGTATGATAGACTGATTTGTACAAACTAATTAATGTACAGCATTGTTGGAAAAATTATCTTTGCTTATATTAGAAGAAAATCTATTTTAATGAAATTTAATAAAAGTTGCCATAGTACAGTAAAATATTACAGTACAGGAAGACATTAGTGTTGAACATTGCTAATGTTCAAGTAGAACACTGACAGATACTATACTGAAATCACACATTAGTTTTATTTTTTTAAATCCAACCTCCACATTTAAGGCTTAAATATGGTTTATCTTATTCCCTTGCTTTTTTAAAGAAATAAAATATCAGGACAAAAAAAGTTAAAAAGAAAAATGAAGCAGGAATAAAGCCAAAAGGGGAAAAAAATGAAAATCTATAAGCACACGTGTTATATTTCTATCCAGAATGACATTTATGGAGATGGATAATCAGTTAGAAAAACCATTGTTAATATAGTTAATCAGTGAGCAGATTTGACTGAATCTAAAATAAGTAAATGTTGGGATGATAAGAATTATATGCCATAAAACGTTTCAAAGAGATTTGAGTTCAGATCTGTAATCATCTGCCCAGAGTATTTTTTAAGACTTTCAAAAGAACCTGTTGTGCTTAATGTAAGAGGTTTTTATATAAGATTGCTTTTAAATAAAGTAGATGTCTACCATTTTTCAAATGTTGTTAATGATCATACCTGATGAGATCTAGATAGTTTATGAAGGAATGATTGAACTCCTTAATTTTAAGTTGGAGCTTGTGACTATTCTTTTGTAAAATATATTCAGCAGTAAGGTAAAGGTAAAGGTTCCCCCCGCAGATTTGTGCAGTCGTGTCCGACTCCAGGGGCCGGTGCTCATCTCCGTTTGTTAGCCGAAGAGCCAGCATTGTCCGAAGACGCTTCCGCGGTCATGTGACTGCATGACGCGCGTGGAA
The DNA here is from genome assembly GCA_023362775.1 of Charina bottae. Lineage (NCBI taxonomy): Eukaryota > Metazoa > Chordata > Lepidosauria > Squamata > Charinaidae > Charina > Charina bottae. The sequence continues at coordinate 196,668,051 of JALMGJ010000002.1, read as the reverse complement.
CGCTGTTACCATCCCACAGAAGTGGTACCTATTTATCTACTTACATTTGCATGCTTTTGAATTGCTAGGTTGGCAAGAGCTGGGGCGAGTGCGGGAGCTCACTCCGTCACGTGGGACTAGGGATTCGAACCTCCGAATTTGCGATCTTCCGATCGACAAGCCTGGCGCCTTACCCGCTGAGCCACCACGCCCCTTACACATTCAGCAGTAATGGGGTTTTAATCATTATTTAGGTATCCAATTCTTTAAAAATCTCTGTCTTCCCATTCTGTGTACTGATGGAACTGCTTTATCCTCAAAAAGTGCATGATTATGGATTGGAAGAAGAAAGACCAGAAACCAAATACTGTTTCTCATTTTTCCAAACATCTGAAGCAATTGTTAAATATGAATTAATTTGATACAGTAGATCTTCATTTCTTAATACTATCCTAACTGACAGGGAGTTAAGGGCTAATTTAATTTGCATTCTCTGAATGTTATTTGAATTCCTAATAATATGAATGCTTTGAATTGAAAGGCATCAAAATGATTCAATTTGGTATGCCTAATTCCAATTCCCATCATGCTTTTGTTTATAAAAATCCTACATTTTAGTTATCAATAAATGAAAAGTTCTTTGCTTTATCATTCTTACTGTATTTCCCTCCAAAGGCCTGGTACAGACAGGCTTCTACCAAATGAAGTTAAAATAGCAAAAATCATACATGGGAGCCTGCACTTCTTATCCTATGTAGAACATTTTTTCCCTTCCTCCTTCTTTCAAAATTACAGTTAAGCAGGTCAGCAGCACCGCCACTAATGTTAACTAATCTATGACCTTAAATTCACTCCATACTGTAAATCTGGCCAGTAGTGCTGCTGAAAATACAGTCAAATAAAACAAGTAAAATGTTCTGTGAAAGCATTATACTAGGAATTGTATTAGAATGTATGATATTCCCAATTATTTTTCACCCAGGAATTCATTTTCAATTCTTACCAAGGATTAATGAAACAAAGGTGTGATATAGCAACAAGGTGAAAGTACACAGTATGGCCCGCAGACTAGCACCAGAAGCCCCTTCCTGTAACTGATGAAGACCAAGTTCCTGTCAACAGCCACAAAATTGTACAATGTAAGGCATAATAGTTGTCATTTTTATTAATACTAATCATTTCAAGTTGTAGAAAAGAGAGAGACAAAAAAGAAACTTGTATGAACACAGCATCAAGGCAGAATACAAACTGTGTCAGCATCATTTGTGAGTGAAGTGGTGTACCTACTATGGTTTATTCAAAGTACTGAATATTATTACTGGCTTCGGCATTAATTTCAATGTTAATGTATACTGATGACATGGCTCTTATTTCCTGTATCGAGATCGGCCTTAGAAGGTTACTGCCCAGACTAGCCACTTACTGTAAAAGGGAAAAACTGAAGGTTAATTATAATAAAACAAAGGTAGTAGTTTTTGGCAAAAGTAATATTAAACACAGATGGACAAATAATGCCCAACAAATAGAGCAATGCCCCTTTTTTAAATACCTGGGCATCACCTTTCGTAAGTCCCTTTTATGGAAACCACACTTATCTACCGTCTTGGCAACAGCCCAACATACAGTGGGTGCCATCCTGACATTTTTCTATTCTAAAGGAGGGTAATTGGTAGCCCCTGCACTTAAAATATTCCAAGGCAAGGTGATGGCCCAGATGCTGTATGGGGCTGAGATTTGGGGGTGGGATGAGAAGGTCATTGCCCAATTGGAAGTAGTCCAAAGCAACTTCACAAGGAAGATCTTGGGCCTCCCCCAGGGGACCCCCACTGCCAATTTAAGAATGGAGGTAGGGCTACCTTCCATTGCCATTAGAATACATCTTGCATTGCTGGGGTACTATAAGAAACTAGAAAGCCTTCAAGAATCCCATCTTGCCAAACTCCAAACTGTTTTCCCCATTATACAGCTGGAAGTCAATGGACTAAACTTTTGTCACTTTTCCTACAAATGTATTCTCTACCACCTTTGGGAGAACTTAGATCTTGGAATAGAGAAAATATTAGAGATTGGCTCTTTGAAAGGGATGCTAATAAAGATGCTGCTGTAGTACAATCATCCAAATTTTCATCTTAATATCATCATTATAAAAAGCATAGAAGCTTCTCCCAATACCTGGTTAACATAATCAGAGCTTCACTGAGAAGGGCTTTGACATCCCTTCGCCTGCAGACCACGCCCTCCACATATCTCGAAGGGAGATTTTGTAAGATCCCTGTCAAAAAACGCCTCTGTCCTTCTGGGGTTGGTCAAGTGGAGGACATTATCCATTATGTCCTCCACTGCCCCACTTACAATGAGATCAGGGCCAAATTATTAATGGCAGATGAACGCAAGGGCTCCAACCTTGAAAAATTGAACTGTCTTCTTGCAGATGTGTTCCCAGCAGTCAGCAACCAAGTTGCTACTTTTGCTCTGCTGTCATTTAAACTTAGAAATAAATACTTAAGTTCTTAGCTGTAGCTTTGGCTTTATTTTGCTGTATAACCTTTTTACATCGAATACTACTTTTATTACTTTATTTTATAATTTCACTATTTTGTTGTTACTTTATTGTATTTTATGGCATTCCATATGTTATGACCAGTGGTTACAACAATAAACTTATTTACTTACTTGAGAGAGAGAGAGGAAATACATAAAGTATTAATTGGAGAAAAGAGGGAAGATCAACAAAGAAAGCATTCAAAGGGCAAGTTGTGTTAATGTAGATAGTAGGTTACAGGAATTATTTTCCATTATTTTGTAAAGTCTGATTTATTAAAAGCCACATTAAGAAATTGAACATTTTTAAAACTGAAGATTAAAAATGTTTTCTACATGCATATGCTTATCCCTATAATCAAAAGCAGACAGTCAATGAGAGTTGAAGATGATCCAGATGCATCAATCACTCATTCCTGTCCTGGCAATCAAAGCTTGTAAGCTGTTTTAAGAATTAATAATAGTAGAAACTAAATTTAATACCCTATTGCCTGAAAACCCAATAAATTCAAGAAGCCGGAGAATTCTTCCTGGTAAAAGGGACAGCATCTGCAAAAAAGGAAGAACAAAGATTTCATGTTTTTAAAGCAGCATGCAAAACAAAAATATTTAAAAGTGAAGACTATATCTTTAAAAATCCGTTAAAAAAATTTCAGCACAACCTTTAGATAACATTAGCAAAGTCCAGATGAGTTGATACTATGTTTTTTTTAACTTTCAGCTGTATTTCTTTTTTGAATTATATGTGGTGAATTGTATGATTTAATGGTTTTATATTGTGATTTTTGTTTAAACCTTGTTCTCTGCCCAGAGTCATGGTGAGAGGAACAGCCATATAAATCTAAATAAATTAAAACAAAAATCCAACAACTCGGGGAATTCTGTATTCAAGTAAAACAATAAAATTACAAATTGTAGGAAGTATGTGTACAGATATTTTTAAATTTTTATAGTGTAAAATGAAAGCACAATAATGTTTTGAAAGATGCAATATTATGTACCTTTTTTTAAATAGCTCACACATCAAAAATTAGATTACACGTTGGAAGGAATGCTCATACCAGATTGAAAGCTCCTATTCCTAGTTGTACGCCCCCTTCAAACTGGTGGAATATTTCATTCTTGGATTTCCTGCCCTGGGTCATCTGCAGAACTTGAAGGCATTCTCTTTTGATTAAAAAACAAATCATGCTAAATTAGATTACAGCAATGATAATATGAACTGCTAATATTTGGGAGATTTAGCTTACCGTGCTTAATTTAGTATGTTTGCTCAGTTGTCCTGGCTAAATTATATAGCACAAGGATTAATTTTAGTGTTTTACAGAACAGATACTTATTCACATCTATTCAAGCAATTTCCATTATTTTCTATTCTAGAATTCCCTAATCTATGATTTCAGAGCAACTTGCCCAATGACAGCCAGTGTTTGCCTAGCTATACTGTAATATCAGTGCTGGTAAGCAATTGTCTTTGTAAAATGTGAACTTGCTATTTTAAATAGATAGCGACTTTTTCTAAAAAGAAAGGAGGCCCTTTAAAATGATTTGATTTTTCTTGGGATAAAACAAAGAACAACAATTTGTTTTTCATCTAGTTACTTGGTAATTATGAAAAGACAGACAAATTTTCTTCCCAAATAATAACTTCAAACAGTCGCTTAACGAGTGGTCATTAACAGAGGACTACCTGTATTTCTTCCTACAAACAGAAGGAAAAAAAACATGTCTGCATGTGTGCCTCTGCACTCTAAAGCACCTTTTTGCCTTTAAATTAAAAATGCTATACAGCCCAAACACTTACTTCATACCTTTCCAAACTGTGTGTCGCGACACACTGCTGTGTCGCATCCAGGTCACAGGTGTGAACCCAGAAGAGGAGGCCATGCACCACGTGGAGTCCCACCCAGCCCTTGCCACGCCGCCAGTCCCTGCTCCATGCCCATCTCTCGCCACAGAACCCAGGTAAGGTGCCAGCCCGGCAGGGCCACAACGGGGGTGTGTGTGCAGGGACGTGATTAGGCTGCCGCGTTTGGGGGTACGGGGTGCAGGGACGCGACTAGGTCGCCGCACTGGGGGTGCAGGGACGCAACTAGGCCGCCGCACTGGGGGGTGCAGGCGGGAGCCAATCGCGTGGGCCAGGGGGTGGGGACCCCTCATTACTGTGTCACGAAATTATGCATGGCTAAAAGGTGTGTCACCAACATGAAAAATTTGGAAAGCCCTGGCTTACTTAGTATCTTTATACATTTACAAATCTGGAAAAGGAGGGACAAGGGGGGAAGGAAGGTGGGGAGACTGTTACTAGATCTCAGAAGTGGTGTTTTGTTTTGTTTGTTAACTATAAACATCTTTTCTGTATAATTCCTCAGAACCTAATTTAAAATCATAATCCAGTTTTTTTTTAACCCAAAGATATATAAATACTGACACAGGACTACAATCATGTCAGACAATCCCTATCTCATTAAAAGGAGTTGATACAATGAGAAATTTTATTTCTTTACAACCAGCAGCTTATAATTTCTTACCCTGCTTTGCAGATTCATTCATGTCCACACCATGCATGAATAATTTATTTTATTTTTATCCCGCCTTTATTATTTTTTTTAATAAATAACTCAAGGTGGGGAGCATACCTAATGCTCCTTCCTCCTCCTATTTTCCCCACAACAACCACCCTGTGAGGTGAGTTGGGCTGAGAGAGAGTGACTGGCGCAAGGTCACCCAGCCGGCTTTCATGCCTAAGGCGGGACTAGAACTCTCAGTCTCCTGGTTTCTAGCCCAGGACCTTAACCGCCCAAAAATGCTACTTCTTACATAGAAGACACAACATTTTGTGTCTTCTATAATAACTTTTGTATCTCGAATGGCAGAATCACACAATTGGAAGTAACCCCAGGTATCTTGTTGCCCTGCTTAGAACATGATGCAGCCATAACCGTGTGCATATCTAGTAGTAAGGATGCCACTGAGCCAAGCTTAATTCCTGGTGTCTGCATCCCTGCAGTTTTCTTGATGGTGTTACGGAAATGGTTTGCCAATGCATATCTACTCACAAGTAATTACCACTGGTATCAGATCAATATAAAACAATCCAAACATACACAGATTTCTCACAATTACTTATGCTTTGTTCTGTGTTACCTTTGTATATTCATAATCATATTCTATTCTTGTCTTCATTCTTCCATCTGGCATGATTTTTAAAGGGGAAGGGAGTGAAAAAGGGCAGGACTGAAATATCACTGCCAAAATGATAAAAAAATGTTTTTTTAATCCAGGAAATGTTTTTTTTTTCACCGTTTGAAGCTATGATGGGGAATTAATTTACTGAAACATAAAACACAAAATACACAACCAAAGTGAAATATTATGGGAGCGTACTTATATATTTGATAACTTGTCCTGATTTTGAGGCCACCTTTGATGAAATTAATCATATTTTCATCCTGGAAGAAAAAAACACTTTAAATTAAATACTGAATAAAATAGTACAATTGTGTACATTATACCCATTTATGGATTTTTAAAATGAATAAATGTGTATGCAAAATGTATACTTTGAGAATAGCTTTAAAAATTAAATGTACACACACACACACACACACACACAAGAGAAAGCTATTCTTAATCAAGGGACAACTCCATTAAATGAATCATTGAAAGGCAAAACATTATAGAACAAGTTGAAATTACATATAATAACACTAGATGGTGCTAAAAGTAAATGAGGAGGAGGAGGAGGAGGAGGAGGAATATTAGTTACAGTAACATAATATATAACAAAGCTTGGCATTTCCAGAATCTTTTGATTACAAAACTGAATTCTTCAGCAGTTTGTATTGTCATCCTTACTCAAAAGCTATACTTTCTGTATGATTCCACTTTTAGTATCTGAATGGTGACTATACAATGCAACACGATTCATAAGTAGCAATAACTATGTAATATTTTATATCAGTTATGCTCATATTGCAATATAAGAACTACATCACAGTTTCAATGAAGTACAATCCTACTTATTTTTAACAGGCTGTACTACTGATTTTTAAAGATATCCCTAAATACGTATTTGTTAAAGAGAAAGATTTAATGAGAAAGGTTCTGACTCCAGACACATACTGCAATTCTATCGGTGCAAGGACTGTACAACAGCTTCAATTGAATATAATCATGGACATTTATTTTTTACTGAGTTCATTGGCAATTTATAAGGATGTTCCTGCATATATATTTACTGAAGATTAAAAGAGAGGGCTTAATTGTAGAGGTTCTGGCTCCCAGACACATTTCCCACTCCTATCAAATCAGTATTATTTTAGTAACTACCAAGTTGCCAGATTCAGCAAGTCCCAGGCATCCTACTTAGCAAGATGGGTTATTTCAGGACATAAAAGGCAAGAGAAGATCTTGTCCTAGACTTTATTGCTTGATTGTATTATCAGTTTTTCATTCCTTATTGCAGTTCTTTACCAGAGCCATATCTAATCTGATAAAGAGTGCCCTCTTGGAAGCTGGCTTTTGGAACCTAAGGAGTAAATCCCACTATCAAGCTTCTATATAATTGTGTATGTAGGAAAGCAGAGTTCCCCAACAAGGAAATAATAATATTGATCAACTGTAGAAATCGGAATTATATTCAAAATCATGATGTTATTTCTTCCCTCAGAGTCACAATTGTGGAGTTGGTTACCAGCCCTCTATGCACAGAACCCAATCCCCAACACCTTTTCCTAAAGTCACATACAAGAAGACGTGGATGAATATGGCAGCTAAGCCAGATTTGGCCAGAACAATTTTACTGAAGTCTAGAAACCATGATTATGGGATGGGTAAAAGCCTTTCCATCTATCATTGTAGGAAACAGAATGGCAAGAGTCATTACTGTATCTATAATGTAGCAGGATGTTTACTTTGCGCAGGAGAAAGGTAAGCAGCTTGGTTCCAGAACAAGAACGAACAAGGGAGAAATTGATGATAATGTTTGTCTATGAAGTATTATAAGTGTATATAAGAACAGAATATCTGAAAAAGAACACAATGACATCTAATGCTCTAGAAACTGGCAAGAGAATAGCGCACAAGCAGAGTGATGATAACTGCATGTAAGATATTTGGGGAGAAATATTTCTGAACATTATGCACACAGTACCTATTGCTTCCAAATTTCTGTAATATCTAATAGAAGAACCTCATGGACAAGAAAAGATGTGCATGCTGAAGATAATTTGCCAGATGACTTCACTGAGATTCATGAGTCCTACTTTACAAAATACCCAGCTCTAAAAAGTAGATGGGCAAACTGCTTCCACTACTGAAATTCTAGTCTTTCTCCATGTGTTAATATTAATAAATCCATATATAAATGTCTTGCCTCAGAAAGGCAGTAACGAGATGCCAAAGAAAAACTTTGGTTATCAGCAAACACTGAATATGCTATATTTTTAGAGTCCTATATTCCAACAGACTGGCAATATATACACAAACTATATTACCTGTACAAATGTCAAGGCTGCTTTCTGCAGTAAACATTCAGCATAACAGAGTTCTGCATGCATTTCCTCTGTTAAAAAAGAAATATATATATATCTTAGTACCCAACATTTTTATTAAAGCAAGAAATGCTAAAAACCAAGAAACATTCCACACAAAATTGCAGTGTTCTTACATTTGAACTGTTTCTTAAACTGACTGTTATTTCTCTTATTTTAGCCTTTAATTTCGTATTATTTTTCTTACCAGTTATCATTTCTCCCTATTATTTAACAAAACACTGAGTATATGTGTCTCTTTACCATTTTTTGCTGATTGTTTTGGTTTGTGCTGATGTTATTTTATTGTTTCTATAATATACATTACTTTTAATCAAACCCTTTTAGATTATCTGGTAGCCAGAAGAATTGAGTATTATTTTAAGTATTTTACATAAATAAAAACAATACTGAGAAAAGTTTAAAATAATTCATAAACTAGGCCAACACTCGTATAGAGGTCAAGGGAATAATGGCGTGTCAAATCACCTTGGAAATTTCTACTTGAAATCTAAACCAGGACCATGGGAAGATTTGTAGGTTGGGCTGGTGGTAAGATGTTTGTTTTGTTTTTAAAACATCATAGAATGAAACTACCAGTATTTACTTGGAGAACTAACACTGAGCCTGCAGAAATAATGATATCATTTTTTTTTCTTTTGGCAGTTCTTAAAAGTTCCTAAAACACAAAGAGGAAATGACATCAAGAGCATGTACTGTATTTGGTTATAAAGAAATATATATATGCCACCCATTACAATTGTTCAGGGAAGCTTGTCTGAATACATATCAAAGGCTTATAAGGATAAATATATAATATAAAACATTTAAGGCAACATTCAGCAACATTGGTTCTTTACTATGGTCACTACTCAGAATACAACAAATCGACAACTGATGGGACACAATAGTTTACAACTAGATCATCAATGAAATCAAAGTGTGTTTGGTTTTACAAACATGTAACAAAATTAGGCCATGTTCATAGAAACTGAATACTGGTCTGATAATAACAGCTTTACACAGAATAGATCAGAATTGCCTGGGTACTTGGTGAATAAGGGGTGATAAAATGGACCCATGGATCCTTATAAAATGATAAAATGCAATGTAGCAACACATGAAGTATGGATTCAATAGACCCTTGTCCACAGGGGCCCAATCATAGCTCACTTGGGATTTTTTTGTATATGCCCTCAAGAACTACCATAGGGAGGACATTAAAGCATGCTAAGGTTAGTGCTGTCCAAAATTTAGAGAGCTATATGGTGTATATATTTTTCTGGCCTGATGAAAGGGGGCTGGGCTGCTCAGGAAAACGTTCCTTGGTAGGACAGTTTGATCCAGATCAGCTTCCAAATCTTGGGCATGTTGCTTAAATGCAATGAGTGTTAGTCATAAATCATCGTTAAAAAGGTATCTCTAGAAAAACTCTGCCTACTCCTTAATACCATGTTCGGAACACGTGGGTCCACTTGAATTTTACCCCCTTAGAAATTTGGATTGGACCTTTCCAGTGGGGCAGAAGAACTGTAAGGTTCCAACTGAGCACCAAGTGATATCTGCATAAGCGATTTAGCTGAATAAACCTTTAGTGCTACTGGGATATGCTCTGCACATCTGGTAAGATAAAAGGACTGTACAGTATAACTGCTGCTGTTTTTTGTGCATTTTGACTGTTGTAATTTTGATGCGCACTGCATTTAGTGGAACTATGAAAGTCCATGCCCAAATATTGAAGATTTTTACTTGCTCTATAATCTGCTTTTTAGCCACCAGGCCTGCATTCTAGGTTACTTTGTGAAAATTAGGGTCTTTGTTTTAGAATAGTTGATCTCAGCCATTGGCTAGGGTACGCAGGATTCATTTAAGTCTGATTGATGTTTGTGATAGAAGCACTACATTGTCTGCATACAGTAGGGTTGCAATATGTCTATCGGCTAATTTTGGAAGGTGGAGCTCTAATTGGTGGACCTCTAATAGCTATTTTGGCCACAAGAGGTTTAATATACAAATTAAACAACAAAATGCACCCTTGTCTCACTCCTATTTGGGTTGGGATCTCTTTCTTGTAACGGCCTTGTATATTGGAACAGATCTTGTTCTGGAAATAAGATCGAATGCAGACCCAAAGTCAATGAATACAGTATATAGTGTAGAGCCTGTCTTGAACAAATATTTTTCAACCAGATGCTGCAGTATGAGGGCATGGTCAAGTATAGAATGTCTGGCTCTAAAACTTGCTTCCTCATCTGCTGGACTACGCTCTAAATTGCTCCAATCAGCCAATTTGTTGTGTTGATGTTTGGCATAGAACTTACTTATTATGCTTAGAAGGCTGCTGGGCCGATAGTTTGCAGGCATTTCCTGACTACCCTTTTTCTAGATGGGCACTATAATGGCTAGACCCCAGTCCTTTGATATTTGCACAGTATGATTGATGTAGGTGAACAAAGAAGCAAGTACAGAGGTCCACCATTCCAAATTACTGCGTACGATTTCAACAGTACTTTCAACAGATTTCAATTATTACGTGGATCATTGCCAGGCTTAAGTTGTTATAAGGCCTGTTATTTCAGAGCTTGTAACAGAGGTCAATTAGGGAGCTAGTTAATATTGAACTCTAGATCAGATTCAGGCAAGTCTTCTTGTGCACATAATGCCCTAAAATGGCCCTCCCACACTGTTGCCAGTATAAGATAAGGAAATGAAAGGGGCCTATAATTGAATGGGAAGTAGCGACATCTAAACCAAAATTAAAACTAAATGTTAACATTTTTAAAACATTAACTCAGGGCTTTCCAAAGTTTTCCCACGGCGACACACCAACCGCCGCTGGTGTGTCACTGTGGGAAAACCCGGAAGTGCCGCCGTTGCGGCAGCGCGCAAAAACCCGGAAGCGCTGCTGCCGCTTTTGGGTTTTTGCGCGCCGCCATTGGTGTGTCGCCGCGGGAAAACCCAGAAGCGCTGATGATGATCAGCGCTTCCGGGCTGTGTGGCGACACACCAGACTGTGTGTGGCGACACACTTTTGTGTCGCGACACACAGTTTGGAAAGCTCTGCATTAACTATTGGTAATCAACTTTCAGCCTCCCATGGCTTTTGGATATTTAAGGATGAAGATTGGAGCAGTTTGCCATCCAGAATCAGTCTGGGTCTGATTCTCACCCTTTGACACCAAAGTTCCAAAAAGCAGATCAAAATGGAACTAAAAAATACTAATAATCTGTCCCATTTTTTCCCTTGTTTACAGGAGTGGGAAAAGGTAAACATACTTTTAAATAAAAATAAAGAAAGCAGACTTCCCATGATATTGAGTCCTAATCTATTTTGCAAAAATTAAGTTGTACATATTTTTCACAGCTTATTTACAGTGGATATATATCAGAAAAAATTCTGAAGTGATTTATCTTGGTCTGATTTTTTTTTCATCTCAAAAACTTGGCATTTTAACAAGGGGTGTGTAGACTTTTTATATCCACTGATATATCATATCAAATCAGCAAGAAGTACATACTTTAAAAAGAAAATATCTCACCCCTTTTTTCTTACCTTCACTCAGCTGATCTAGAGATTGTTTTGAAACTAAACTGGATAATGACTCTACCACTGTGTTTCTTTTTCTAAACCTGCATAAAAATAAACGACAAAAACACACTTAAAGCCTATTATTTAATTAAAGAAACTGTCATAAAAACAAAGAATCCTAAACATGCTGTACTCCCTACAGAATGAGTAATCTACTGAATCTACAGGATACAAATTGTATTATTGCACAAATAATTTCCAAGAACATAATGCTAAGCAAGCAGAGATTTGAGATCTCTTGACCATCTGTCAGGGAGAACAAGGGATTGGAGCCAGTAGATTATGGATACTTCCACACAACTGCTTTGCTGTGTTGCCCTCGGTCCTGGAGCCAGAAATAAGTAATGCTTCCCTAAATCACAGGGCATCCTTAACACACACCCAGAACAGTCTTCCCCCTCTTGCTGTCCATACATCTAACTTGCAACATTTTAAGGGCTGTGACTGGTGATTCCCTCTGCTGAAATTCCACCCCACTCACCATTAGCTGTCACGTGAAAAGCTATCTCCAACTGGCATGCACAATGTTCTAGTTACTCTATGCACTGCATTTTTTCCCTTTCTTATCTTCCTGGAAATCAATTGAACTATTTTTAAAATTTCTACAGTTCAACCAATTTCTCAACACTATGGACCAACCAGTTGATCTTTCAACTAATAGGTGGAATCTCCCTTCTAGTGGTTTCCCAGATTTGTGCAGCTACTTAGTAAGTGTCTGTAGCTTGAATCATGTCAACTGGATTTCTATTTTTTCTCAGTGGATTTTTTCACGCTACAGACAATTCCACCTGGATGACTGAGAACCTTCATAGACATACTTAGTAAGTGCTGTTGATGAGTTGCAATTTGAAAAAGGAGTTTAGCTATGGGGGTAAGAAAATTAGATGCAAACTATCTAATAATATTACATGAGGTTCCAGAAGCTTCTGGGAACAACAGCCACTGGGAAAGGAATTCAACAGGCTACTGAAGTAGAAGAGAGTAGTCTTTCCAATTACACTTCCAATTAAGGACAGACTAGTCAATTTCATGGCTTTGCACTCTCTAGGTCAGAGCTTTCCAAACTGTGTCACGACACATTTCTGTGTTGCGGCCAGGGCCCAGGTGTGTCACAGGAGAGCCCGGAAGAGGAGGCCATGCACCACGTGGAACCTCGCCCAGCCCTTGCCGCACCGCCAGTCCCTGCTCCGTGCCCAACTCTTGCCGCAGAACCCAGGTAAGGTACCAGCCCAGCAGGGCTGCAACTGGGGGGAAGGGTGCAGGGACGCGAGTAGACCGCTGCACTGGGGGGTGGGGGGTGCAGGGAGGCGACTAGGCCGCCATGCTGGGGGGGTGGGGGGTGCAGGGAGGCAACTAGGCCGCCACGCTGGGGGGGTGGGGGTGCAGGGAGGTGACTAGGCCACCGCGCTGGGGGGGTGGGGGGTGCAGGGAGGCGACTAGGCTGCCGCGCTGGGAGGTGGGGGGTGCAGGAACGTAGCACAAGTGATGTGGGGCAAATGTTAGTGGCCACAACAGTGCAAGGAAACAAAACATTTCAAATGCAAAACCTTGTGTTTCAACCTTGCTCTGGTCACGCCAGGCAGTGTTTCGGGGCTGGCAAGCCTGCTTTGAGGGTGAAGCGCCCAGCTCTTGGGTATGGGCCACGTCCAAAATGCCAGCCCACCAACCCCATTTGTTTGCAGGATGACCGATTGGCACTTCAGATGGTGCCTTTTGAAGTGGGCACGGTTAGGAATGGAAACATTCCATTTCCCACCCCCCAGCGCGGCGGCCTACTCGCGTCCCTGCACCCTCCCCCCCAGTTGCGGCCCTGCAGGGCTGGTACCTTACCTGGGTTCTGCGGCGAGAGCTGGGCACGGAGCAGGGACCAGCGGTGCGACAAGGGCTGGGCGGGGCTCCACGTGGTGCATGGCCTCCTCTTCCGGGTTCCCTTGTGACACACCTGGGCCCTGGCCGCAGACAGTTTGGAAAGCTCTGACCTAGGCGACTTCAAGAGTTGTGGACTTCAAATCCCAGAATTCCCCAGCCAGCCTTGCTGGGTAGGGAATTCTGGGAGTTGAAGTCCTCATATCTGAAAGTGGCCAAGATTGAAAAACACTGCTCATGGTCTTGGGTCCATGACCTCCCCATCAAGCACACTTGGAGGGCATTTTTGTATTTTATCTACAATTACGTACAATACAATACATACGGTACAAGACTGGGGGTCGGGGGGCGGGGTTTGGAGCCGGCAGCCAATTGCGTGGGCAATTTATCTTCTTGCAGACGTATTTCCAACTGTTAGCAACCAAGGTGCTATTTTTGCTCTGCTCTCACTTAAACTTAGGAAGAAATATTTAAGTTCTTAGTTGTAGCTCTGGCTCTATTTTGTTGTAACCTTTTTTATATGTAATGCTTCTTTTATTATTTTATTATTTTATAATTTCATCATTTTATTGGTTCAATTTTATTATATTTTATTGTACTTTATTGCATTCTTATGTAATGACCTGTGGTTACAATAAACTTCACTACACACTCTAGATAAATGAAACTGTATAGCGAGTCTACCATGGTAGAGATGGGCGGGGATAAATTCAAATAATAAATAATAAATATAGTATTGTATTTTTTTCATTATATAACAAAATAATCCTTATCTTGATTATGTAAACCCTGCAACAATGTCATAAAATTGTTCCATCTTACTTTTGGCAAGTTTGTAAAGCTTCTTTCATTGTAGAAATCCCCATTTGGATATCCTGTTGTTCAAATGTCATTGCTGCTTGAATAACTAATATAGTGCTATATCCTAGGGCATGGTACATACTATTTTTAGACCTATTTTGAAAATAAAATATAAAATAAATATGGTCAGTTTGATAAGAAACCCAATTACATTTGTCAAAAACAAGACTGAAATTTTACAAATTTTACATAATGTTTATAAAACAGTTTACTTCTAAAATGCTATATTGTGTTCAACACAATATTTTGTTGAATGTGGTCACCATGACCATTTATCCCCATAAAATGCTTGAAATTATGCATTTTCTTTATTTGGGAATTATTTTGGAACCCAATATCCTTTGTGTTATTTGCTTTTCCAAGAATATATGAAATGATACATCAAAATTTGAGCTAAAATAGTCATTAAATTTAAGTGAAAAAACCGCAAACACTTTGGAGCAGGGGTTCCCAAATGTTGCAATATTGTGACAACCCCTCTCCCCATAAAAGTAATTATCTCACTGAGGCTAGGGTTGGCAAGAAATTAATATGCCACTTTTAACAATTAAATTTTAGTCTTATATCAAAAAGAACAACAATAGAACCTTACAACTTTATAAAATAAAACACTGGAAACAAAAAGACATTTTTTTGGGGGGGAAATTAACATTTCTGACAAAACAACAGATCTGAATGTATAAAATTTAAATATTTTGTAAAATAAATACATATGGGAGTATTTTAAAAGTTCATTTTTAAATCACATTCTATAACAAAAATACTAGTTGAAAGGACACAATATCAATTCATGGAACCCTTGTGTGTCTGCTGAGAAACAGAATCAGGTGAAAAACTGTTTTGTATATTCTGAGTTTGACTACCATGCCTGAGGCAAAATCTAAGAACATTTTGTGACCCTTCTCTCACCCACAGTTTGAGCTCCTCTGCTTTAGAGGGTGGGATTAAATAGTTGCAAAAGAACTGTTTTTACGCAGGAACAGAAATTGAATTAATGAAAGCTACTATATTCAGATGGGGTGTGGTGGCTCAGCGGGTAAGACGCCAGGCTTGTCGATCGGAAGATCGCAAGTTTGGAGGTTCGAATCCTTAGCCCCGTGTGACGGAGTGAGCTCCCGCACTCGCCCCAGCTCTTGCCAACCTAGCAATTTGAAAGCATGCAAATACAAGTAGGTGAATAGGTACCACTTCAGTGGGAAGGTAACTGCGTTCCACATGCGTCATGCCAGCCACATGACCATGGAAGCGTCTTCGGACAACGCTGGCTCTTCGGCTAACCAACGGAGATGAGCACCGGCCCCTAGAGTCGGACACAACTGCACAAATGTGCGGGGGGAACCTTTACCTTTACTATATTCAGAGGCCTTAAATTAATTTCTAGCTACCATGGCAATTCCAGAAAACAAAACTCACCATGGTCGAAGTAATTCCAGAGCTTCTGAAAATTTGTTGTTAAGAAATAAATTTATTGCTGCTGAGCACTCTTCCAAAGCACACTTAAGGTCCATTTTTGTAGCCCTAATAAGTGCACAAACAGAAGAGAATTTTCATTACACTTAAATCAATACTAACACGGTTGCAAAACAAACCCCACAATAAAGTTCTGTTGCTTGATATGGTCAGATTTTGAATGTCTGATCTAGAGGCAAGATTAAATTGAAATATTGAAGAATCTCTTGACTAATGATTATGACATAAAACATTTGTTTCGTATATCATTTCATCAAGCGTATAGAGTACTACCCTGTCAAACTTTGGGGTCAGGAAGAGAAATGCACATGCGGTACTATTTCCTTGCCCCATCCCCTCCAACCATGGGTATATATTTGACTGCTCCAGATAATATTCCATATATTACAGCAGGCTGTAGTCTACAAATATGTATACCATGATATAATCTCTGAATGCTACACAATTGTCATTTTTGTTGCAGCAGACTAATGTAGATTCAGAAAAAGGACAATTGGACATTACAGTGTCCAAAAAGGACATTACAGTGTAAGAAATCAGTATCACTGGTGCTGATAAGCTTACCCTCAGAAAAGCTAAGAAGCCATTATGAAAGAATTATAGCAATCTCTGTTCTATTTTTATACTGCGATTGGTGTTCCAATTCTTGCACCTCTTTCTCCTGCTTGTCCTAGATAAAAGGCCAAAAGCAATCCTTTTTGGAGTGGGAGGGAATTTCCATCTGTTCTTGTTTTTGCAATGGCCAAATCTGGTATCCTGTTTACTTTTGAGCGTGCAAAACCTAGTTCCCACACATGCTGATATACACTGCTGTGCAGCTCTTCCTATGAGTCGAAGTAGCTAAAGAAATCATGGCACTTCAATTTGCAGTATCACGTCCAGCCTGGGATTCCTGGCATCTTATTCCTCTAAACTTTGGATTGATTCCAGGTGATTAAGAGAGCTTTAAGACTTCAAAAGATTTCCAATTAGCTGCATAGGAAAGTTTGTGGTGGAGTCTTCCAAAAAGCCAATGTAACCTGCTGTATGTAACCTCGGAAGGCAGAGGTGGTCCTAATGGGTGAGATGGTACAGCAAGGCGAACTACAGAGCAACAGGGTGAACCATGGCTACTGAGGCTACCAAGGTGTGATGAGAATGAAGTTGCTTAAATCTCTGTTGATCTTCATCAGAACTCTGACCAACAGTGGAATGAGTGAAAACATGTAGAATGGGAATCAATTCAAGAAAAAAGGAAGAAGTCACTAACAGACTGGGGGTCTATCCCATCTCACTACAAAAAGTTAGGCATTGCCTGTTATCTTGCAATGCACACAGACTGAGTTTGAGGCTGTCCCAGTGGGATGTTACAGAGTCTGTTACCATTTTTGGTTAGGTTTCTGGTATTGCTGAGCCAATCGGTGAGGATGTTGCTATCTCCAGGTTTATGTTTTGCCGGATAAAAATTGAGAGTACCATTTCTTTACACCACAGCCTATTGTGGAACTGTCTAATCTAATCTGGCCAGCCTGGTTGTGGGCAGCATTGGAAAGGTGACCATGACAGTGCCTTCTATATTGAGAGATGCTCAGATATGTTCATGTGTCTCAATGCTTCATGGCTGGACGATGTATCTCAGATACAAAGGGCCTGGAGGTGAGCTCTTCATCTTTATATAGATGCACATGTGTTGAGAAGTGTGAAAGAAACATTTCCAGTGAAATTGTCTGAAATTGGCTATTAGTGGAGGGAACCCATTATGCAGGGCAAAAACAAGAGGAGAAGCTATTTATTTGATCTCTCTTCCACCACAGTTAAAAGAGAACGGTTCGTATACATCCACAGTAAAAAATAAAAACAAGTAATCAAACAGTATCAAACCATTATTCAATCTCATGGCACCAATTTACCTTCCCAAGACTCTCTAAAGTAACTCTATTTTTAATAGTGTACAGGAAGCAAGTAAGGTGGGGGAAGACTGAATTTCTAGGGAAGACTATTTCAAAATGTAGACACGTACACAGAGAAGGACCCGCTATATGTCTTCACACATACATACTCCTTACATCATGAAAATGGGGAATCACAAGCAAATTCTCTTAACATGTTTGAGTCAGGTGAGTTGAAACTAGGTGGAGAAGTTGCTCCTAAAATACTCTGGTGCCAAGCCATGTAGGGCATTAATGGTCAAAACAAGAATTCTGCCATCTCGTTTGGGGCAGGAAGGGGAGTAGTTATTCTTGGGGGTGGCTGGCACCTTAGAGCTCTCCTCACTGAATTAGATCTTCTAAGGCCACTTGGGTTTTATATTTATATTTATATTTACTTTTATATTTATATCTGGTAATTTCGTATTGATATTTTAGATGTTTTTATGTTTATTGTTTTAATGTGTTTGTTGTTGTAAACCGCCCAGAGTCCCTCTTTTTGAGGGAGATGGGTGGTGGCAAAATTCGAAAAATAAATAAATAAATAAATAAATACATTCTGAATTGCAATCAGAAGCAAATATGGAGCTATCTTATGTTTGTTCTTGCAGAAGTGGAATGGAGGTACCACACTTATAGAGTATATCCATGTGTAATACAGTCAGAAAAAAAACCTCTTGATTTGTGCAGCAGTCAGATGATAACACATTAAGTCAGGGTTTTCCCAACTGTGTGTCGCGACACAGTACTGTGTCACCTGGGGGCCCCAAGTGTGTCACGCAACAACCCGGAAGCGCTGATGGTGCACTGCCGCCACACGCGGAAGCGGCGGGCCATCAGCGCTTCCGGGTTCCAGGATGCCGCCACTGCAGCCCACAAAAACCTGAAAGCATGGCGGCGGCAACCCAGAAGCGCCGCCACCGGCGCTTCCAGGGTTTTGCGTGCCGGCCGTTGGTGTGTCACCAACGGCAAAAATTTGGAAAGCCCTGCATTAAGTAAATAGATCCATTTAAACTAAGGAAGTAATGACAGTAGGGACCACCGATACATACAGCATGCATCTTGTAAATCCCCCTGCAAATCTGTAGAAGTCACTGTGTGTGAGTTGGGCAGCCATATAAATTTGATAGATAGAAGATTGATAGATAGATAGATAGATAGATAGATAGATAGATAGATGTAAGCCACAACCCCTTCTGCAAAAGGATAGAAGCAATTGATATCATCCTGAAACAACCCTGCTTCAAAAGATAATTGAGGTGGCAAAGGTCCAATGCACTTTTTGTGAGATGGGCAGCCATGTAAATTTGATAAATAAATAAATAATGGATGTTTCTTCCCTTGACTTCCAGAGTGCTCAACCTGCTGGAGATCACAATTGAGCAATTTTTATGCAGGTGGCCTCTGTACCGTGGTTCGGAGCCTTCACAGGGACACTAGATTTCACTTTCACTTCCTCTCTTAATTACCATTGGATACTGTCCATTAAAGTTGCCTTGAAAATTAGGAACCTTCCAAAGGGCAAGTTCCAGCATACCGGGAGAATTTCCTTCAATCCTTGATGTAAGAATATTTTTGTAAGTTTAAAGAGTTTAGAATTGGCTTTGAATAGCTGTAGCGCCAAAAGGATTTATAACAAGTTTTATGGACTGTTTAAAGTTTTATAAAAAACATACTTTAAGATTTTGAAATTAACTGTGAAAACTCTCTCCTGGGAAAGTCCTGTCAGTGAAAAATAAACATATAATAAGAGTGGATTTTGAAGCTTAACTAGAGGGAACCAGAGAGCATTTAAAGGGGAAGATATCTTAACAATGGAACAGCATTATCTTCAAGAAAAATTAAGTCTGTTTGGGAACAATACACTCAGGACTTACTTTTAAAAATATCTGCTACTACAAAAATGGATTTAACAGAGGCTAAAGAAGAACAGATGCTACCTGATTAAAAAAAGACTGAGGCAGTTTCGGGTATGGATTTGAAGCAGAATTACAAAAGTGATATGGAAGGAGATGCCGTGGTTTTGAAAACTGATTCAGTATTTGATGTGGAAAAAAAATGGAAAAATGGAGAATCAAAGGAAAGGGATCATACAAATAATAAATCAGAAGAGTGACTTAGAAAGTCTTTTTATCTTGGATTTACAAAAAGAGTGTTAAACCAACGTATTGAGACTGTTCCTGAAAGAAAACAAAAACGTGATAAGAAATTAAGGTGGGGGACATTATTCCACAGGATTAAATATTAAGCAATTAAGCAATAAGTAAACAGAAGCTTTATAAAGTGAATTTATTTGATCAGGGTTAAATTTTATTATGGTATGCTGCCTGGTAGTTATTAATGGGTCTTGTTTTTGCTCAGAACTGTAGGACAAGGCTTTAAGGATTTGTCCATAAGTGAAGAGTTTTCTTCTGTTTTACTTTTTAGAGAAAGAGATAAATTGGATTATAAAATGGATTTTATTAAGGTTAAAATTTGTATGCTAGCTCTGGTAGCTTTTAATAGATTTTTGGATCATTTAATAGGATTAAATGATGATTTCTTATAATTTTAATAGATCTTAGATCATTTAATAGGATTAAATGATTTCTTATAATTTGATTAAGAAGGGATGTGATATGGGAAGAAGAGGTTAACTTTTTTATTTTTTTCTTATTAGAGAAGGTGTTAACTTACTGAAATTGTTTATACTTGTCTGGAGGGAGGGTCATCTTTTATATGTCTTCTCTCTTGTCTTTTTTCTTTTTCTCTATTTCTTTGTATTTTTTTCTTTTCTTTTTCTTTTCTTAGTTTGTATTAGTTTTTTATCTTTGAATATGTAAACTTTAATAAAATTATTATATAAAATAGATAAATAAATAAAATAATAAATCCAATGCAGTCTGAGCCCACAATCCTTCTTAGGAAATATGAAGTACCTAGAGAAGAAGGCAAAAGGACAGTCCCCCAGAATTACACTCTTAATAGCCCCTTTTTGTAAAAAGGGAGAAACCTCCTGACATAACTCTGGAGATACTTTAGAAGTGACAGGCTGATCCCCAAATAATTGACAGAACTCAGAGAGTAGTTATAGAAACCCATATACTTAAAAAAATACCTTAAAAATAAGCCAGGCACTTCCTAAATGGTTGGTATGGAAGTATAGCAAAGTCAAATAGAGTTTTTGGAATGATGGGTTTCTTCCAACTGAAAATGTAATGGCCTCTGCTTGAGATGTGAGCAGGGCCATAGACTGTAGTTGGGGGAGGTACTGTATGAAGTAGGGTTGCTGCAGCCCCCATTTATTCACTGCTATACAATGCTTCTGAAACTGGTTCAAGGTATCATCAGTCTTATCTTTGAATAATCTGTCCTTATAGGAAAGATCTTAGGTTCCCATTCCAGGTTATAGCCCTAGCTAGATTACAGTGCCTAATTTCATTCTAAGGATATAGACAGGTAGTGAATGACTTCAGAGAAAATGAAGGTGCACAGTAGACTGGATAAACTAGAGCTATGGAAAATATTGAAGGAATATCTATATTTAGCCTGGACCAGAGAAAACTGAGCTGCTAATGACAGCATTCTTCTAATACTTTGAAAGACAGTTAAGTAAAAATTTCACTCTGCAGGCCAGAAAGAGGGCTAGATTTCATGATTTTTACAGAATCGATTTCATCTGCACATAAAAAAAAAACTTTCTAAACGAAGGGTTTCAACAACAGAATCAATTCTTTAAAAGTAGGCTTTTTTTACTAGAGATTTTCAAGCAGAGATAGGGTTTTTTTCAAAATCTTTTCTCAAGCTTTAAACTTCCTGCAACAAGCAGGAGGTTCCACTAATGACTTAACAGGCCACTTCAAATTCTAAATTGTACTGCTTTTTCCAAACAATTTTGAACCTTACTATTATTGATTATTGTAGCCCGCCCAGAGTCCCTTCCATGGGAGATGGGCGGGGAATAAATTGAAATAAATAAATAAATAAATAATGCAAGAATATAAAATTTCATTATTCTTTTAGCTCTTAGGAATGTTTTCATTCAACTTAATAGTCAACTTGCCTTCTAACTGTGTTCATTTCCCTTGATTTAAAAGAGAAGGAATGATAAAAGTATAAACATAAGACTAAAATCAGTGGAACCAACATTTTTCTATTTAATTTAATAGTTCAATAAAAGGAGTCCAGATATCTCTTTTAAAACTCTTTTAAAATGAATAGACTCATACATCATGCCAATATATAGTTTAATTATGGCAGTTTGAATAAGCCATGACTGACCAGGTTCACAGAATATACTAAGCCCCAACCAAACGAGCTGTATTATAGTTTTGGTGTATTATGTGGGCCTAACCAACTGACCACCCATCCTATTACTGTCTACATGATTAGCAATGGCATTTCAAAGCTTGAAGTAGGTCATTGCTATCATCTTTAAGAATTTTTAAGTAAGAAGGAAACTTTTAAACATGATTCCTATGAAGAAGGGCTATTACTCATAGGGAAAGTTAAACCAAGGTAATAAAGCCAGAGCAAGTCAACTGGATTTCTATTTTCTTAGTAGAAACGTTTCGCTCCTTATCCAAGGAGCTTCTTCAGTCTGAGCAAAGTTAGTAAGGGAATCCTAAAAAATTTTAGGATTCCCTTACCAACTTTGCTCAGACTGAAGAAGCTCCTTGGATAAGGAGCGAAACGTTTCTACTAAGAAAATAGAAATCCAGTTGACATGATTCAAGCTACAGACAATTCCACCTGGATGACTGAGAACCTTCATAGACAAAGCCAGAGCAAATATTGGAAAGAGCAAGATCTCCACAAAGGCTACAGCTTTGTATAACTTTCCCTTCTTTTCCTTTCTCTCACACACCAAGATTATCTACGAGGCCATACAAGCACTTTCTTCTCTACCAACTAAGCAATGGGTCCAGGATACACATTTAATTTTTCTACATAGCATAGGGCTACGTTTTATTGGCATACAATGGTACTTATGTTCACGATGTAGAAATATAGAAGGCCCCAGCAGTCATCAGAAAGAGTGTATCTGAATCACACCTGCCAAATACAAACATACTTTTTCATTTTTGTATTATAATATTTTTTTCAGTAAAAAGTATGAAGTAAATACAAGTTACTACCAACTGACAGATTTTGAGCCAAAGAATGTAAAGAGAATTTAAAAAATACTTTTTAAAAAGTGAATTCACATGACAGGATCAAGGTACTTCAGAGTATCTATTTTAATGTTTAGAAAAATATACAGTTAATGATTTAGTGCAGAACATTTTCACTGACTTTTATTGTCATGGCCTTACTTTAGAACTATCATCTTTTCTATATTTTTAAATTCACAACATGTAAAATGTAAAAGTCTCTTGAAAAGATTTTTCAGAACAAATGGGAACCAACCAAAAGTAATAACTTCAGACTACAGTACTACCAGAAAGAATTATCAAGTTATCTCCTTGTTATATCCACAGAATTCTATGGGAGGTTCAGATAATCTTCCCCCACTTTCCCACTATTTCTTCTACCTTATTTTTAATCAGTAAAAAAACTCTGAGAGAACAACGAAATAGATTTATAGCATTAGGAACTATTTTTCTGGAACCACATTATTAGCTTTTGCTTTGTGGAGAAAATAATATTTTGAATATTCAAATTATATTTTGATCCTGCTGGGAAAATACCACTAATAATTCACTACCCATCATATACACTGCAATTTTACTGCTGTGGCAATTGTTATTTAGTGCCAGTATACTGTGCCAGTATATATAGTGCCAGGGGTATATTTTGTTACGAGACTGAAGTTACTGGTGACAAAATATACTCCTCGAGCTATTTGAAATAAGTCTTTTAAAAACTAGTATTTTTCTGGTTTATGAAAGAAAATAGTACTCAGGGGAAGTGCTACAATTTATTAAAAACATTTTGTTTTCTCTCTTCTTTTTATCCATTTCAGAGCTATATGCAGCTCTTCTCCATTTATTAGAGAGTCATATTCATTCTTTAAAAAGGAGAAATTAACAAAAAGATAATGCCCTACAGCAAGATTACTTTCGGTCTTATTCATAATACATTAAGTTACAAATGCATAATCTGAGCTATGCTATTCACATTATGTATTAATCTGTGAACTTTAAAAAAAATCTAAAAACACAATATGTGTGTGTGTGTATGTGTGTGTGTGTGTGTGTATGTGTGTGTGTGTATATATATATATATATATATATATATATATAATATTTTATTACAAAATATTCATTTGATTTTAGTATATTAGATTTTTTAACCAACATTTCAAATCAAAGTTACCTTGAACATTCAGGAAGTGTAATGATGACTAAACACTCTGATCTGGGTGGGGCAGATTAGGTCTTCTTTATCAGAATTCCCTTAGGAATAATTGTTTTATTATTTAAAAGCAGCAAAGTACAAAATTATGATTGTGACTGTGATTGTGATTCACCAATCAGAAAACTGAACATGCACACAAATACAGCACACTAACTGGGAACAAAATTAACTAATAATAAAAGGATCTCAAGGGAAGGCTCCCAGAGCTTAACAATGAATTAGCCAGCACAGAAAGCAACAAAATCAAAGCAAATATTTACGGTACTCCCACTGCATCATTCAAATGATGGCTCAGATCCAGTCACATGATTATGGCTGAATGGTCCTTTTTCTATGATTTCATATAAATTATTGTGAACTTGCACAAAGTATTCTGCCTGAATCATATATTACAGTAGTAGAGCAGTTCTAAATTGAATGAGATGGAAGAATATTACAACATGCTTACTAGCTTTTGAGACTGATAGTCTCAAACAAATCTCCTACAAATTAACTGCTCTAGTTAAACCAAATAAAAATTATTAGGTAAGATAAGCAATTGATTCACTGAGATTTTCTCTACCTATCATATTTTACGAACATGTATTCTTACCTCTGTAACAGTTTCAAGAACATATCTCTGTATACACAAATGATCAAGCCAGAGATCATTTATATAATCAGAAGCACAACAATGATACATGGAAATTACCAAGATAAAAGGAAAATCATTCATGAAATTAACTCTTAAATGTAGATTTCCCCATGAATATCAGAATACAGTACATACTGAACTTGCTCTACTTTCATCACTAAGCTTACTACATGTTTTTAAAATGGAACACTAATATAAGTGATTTCCCAGAGAATAATACATACAGACTTTCTGCAATCAATTTTAGCAGCTCCTATGTTGAGAAAAGACACAGTATACTCACAGAATTAAATTAGGCAACTTCTAGATGATTAACTGCAAATTGCTATATGAAGATAAGCCTCTCACAGAGATGATTCATTTCTGTCACACACAGAAAAAGCAGCCAAAAACACCCTGAGAAGGTCCCATTTTCTTATTCCTCATTGCCAGTGAGCTTCGTATTAGTTATGAAACAGAATAGACACAAAAGTTCACACAGCAGCAGGAATCCTCTGCATCGGATTTTACAAAAAATATCAGTTGACAGGACTGCAGCTACAGCAGTACTGGTAGATGATGCCTCTGCAGGAAGAGGATGCTGGGAGATTTTCCCAATCTATGATGCAGCCTAATTCTAATCCATCACTGCCCAACTATAAAGGGGAAAAAACGGATCTCAGAACAACTCAATGATTTCTATGTTTGAAGAACAAAAAAGGGAGTTAGATTAGAGCTCTGTATTCCACTTACTATGAAATGTTATAAATCTAATGAAAATTTGTGTAAACAAAGTTATTACATTGCATCTATTAACAGAACAGAAAGGTCAAACCAACACTATTTAAAAATTCAATATCCCCATTCTTAAGATAACCTTACAATAAACAGAGCAAGCAATATTTAATGGAGATACAAACTGCTATATCTAACACCTGATTTCTTTTCAGATAGCAGAAATTGGGACATTTATAGTAAATTGGATAAATATGAGACTACCAATATCCAGGAATATAAAGCAAAAAGAACATGACAACTTTTAAGAATTAATCTATATGAAATATCATTTCAATAAAAAAGAATAAATTAGTTTCTAACAGTTCCTGTATCACCTCAGTTCTTTAATTTGATTATGATAGTAAGTTAAGAATGTAACATTAATATTCCATAGATTTCTAGGCAAGGAAATTTGTGAGATCCAACCATACTGGGTCTGCCAAGATATCAACAGTAGCACTGAATGAAGATCACTAGCTAGTCCTTTTCTGTAAAAAAAATCCATGCAAAAATAAAGTTTGCGTAAGAACAATGTGTCTGAAAAAGAAAACGTTATATTAAAAACAGAGCTACACTTGAGAGTTGGGGAGCATACAAGTTTAACAAATTATTATTATTACTTTAAAAAGTTCCACTGGGAATACAAAAAAATTAAAATGATATTAATAGGGAAGTTTACAGAAGAAAAATGTCAGAAAGGAATAGATATTAAATACATACAGTAAATAGTAAATACCTATAGATATTAGGGGAAGGTGCATGAAGATTTCTATTGTGGCATCTTATCCTCCAAATGTTGTTTCGTGTCAGAAGCTTTCGCTTCTGTAGTGGAAGGATTTGCCGGTGACATCACCGTTGCCCGGGGGATGCCCAAGGAGGCTCCTTTCATGTCCTTGTGATTTTTCCCACCGAAGTGGTACCTAATTTATCTACTCACATTTTGCATGCTTTTGAACTGCTAGATTGACAGAAGCTGGGACTGATTTTACTAATTGCTGAGAGCTTACTCCGGCACGCGGCTCACGCTTGGGTTTCAAACTGCCAAGTTTTCAGCCTTAATGGCTTCTGACTCAGCATCTTAACCACTGAGCCACCGCGGTCCCTATCCTCCAAATGACAGACCAGTATACTGTCTTGGTAATGCAGGACAGTAAAATAGATAATTTATATTTATTTATATTTATATTTATCACTGCTTGGCCTTCACGGAGGGTTGGGTGGTGTAAGGAGCCTGGCGGATGTACAATGGCAGTGGGCTTTCTCGTGTGGAGGCTCACACTGCTCCCTTTACAGTGTCTTTGGCTGCTGCCAGACATTCATGTACATGAATAGTCTAACATGCCTGTTACATGCGGGCAGAGGAGCAGCCAGCTGAGTGGGTATCCTGGCACCCAGTTCTCTCCTACTCTGCTTGTCCATTGCGCAGACTGGTGAGGAGGCAGGGTACTTTTGCTTTGCAACTGATGCTGTCATTACAGTGGCCTGCAGTCTCTTGGCAGGCATGTGCTGAGAAGCAATGGCTACATTTTTATTCTACTCCGCAATAGTAACAACTGGCAACAATGCCACCAAACCATAAAATCAGCAAAATGGAGGGTTTTAATGCACAGTATAAGGTAGTGGGGAATGCTAGGGAAAGTATAAGAGGCGGCATAGGAGGAACCGACAGTATATGTGTATGTGTATGTTTATACACACACACACACTTATGAAATGACAACAAACTGTAACAGCCCTCACAGAAGACCGATCCTCAGATAAGGAGCCAGGGAAGGCCTTGGAAGCCAATAAATTTATAGATCCAGGGCTTAGTACAGCAAGCAGTGAACATAAGTCCCATATAATCATGGCAATTTTGACCCCAGATTCTTACAGAAATTTCTCAGAACCACCTTTTTATTGTGAGTGGAGTCTTGAAGCCATTTATATAAAACACTCCATCTGGAAGTAGCTTAACAGTGGAAACAACATCCATACCCTATGTCAAGGGTCGGAAATGGCGGCTCGCGAGCCAGATCTGGCTCTTTGGCCCCTTGACTCTGGCTCTCTCTCTCTCTCTGCCGCCCGACATCCGGAAAGCTGGTCTCGGGAAGCAGCAGGCTTCAGCCCGCCTCTCTGCTCTCCTTTGGCACGCGCTGATTGGTGGAGGCTCAGAAGGAAGGACGCCTCCACCAATCAGCGTCTCTGTTTCTTCTCCAGGAGAAGAACCCTGGAGAAGAAACAGAGACGCTGATTGGTGGAAGCTCAGAAGGAAGAACGCCTCCACCAATCAGCGTCTCTGTTTCTTCTCCAGGGTTCTTCTCCTGGAGAAGAAACAGAGACGCTGATTGGTGGAGGCGTTCTTCCTTCTGAGCTTCCACCAATCAGCGTCTCTGTTTCTTCTCCAGGAAACCCCGCAAACCCCGCCCCCTTCCACGCGATTGGCCCCCGCCCGCAAACCCCGCGCGGAATCCTGGCAGGGCTTGGAGGCGGCAGCAGCCGCAACACATCCAGACACCGCAGCCGACACACTAACGTGTCCCGACACACAGTTTGGAAAGCTGTGCTTTATAGACTACATTTTCCGCCCAACTCCCTGGCTGCATGTTGATTGCTGGGAGAGGTTATAGTTCTCTGAAATGTTTGCCTCAACTCTGCTAAGCCCTCTAGTTTAGACACTGCTTAAGCTATGTCCTTACCTCAGAGTTTTTTCTATAGTTCTTACAGCCAATAAAGAAATACAGTATGTTCATGTATTTTACATCTTATATATAGGACCTAATGAGTTATTAAAACATAAACTGGAACATGGTTCAAGCTTTTTTAGGTTCTACAAAGTGCACTTTGTTAAAGATCCTTTTAAAGTTTTTGCTTCAGATATACTACATAAGAAACATAATTCTTATGTATTTCTTTTACAGTTGTGCCGGTGACATTATATATAGCTCTTCCTCTCACGATTTCAGTTGAACAGTCAAAATGCCATAATCTCATAATACCCTGCTCTGCTTTTTCTCTTATACTAAAATAGGCTTATAATCTTGTTAGATGATTTATTGGAGTGTGTTTATTTATTTTATTTATTTATTTATCATATTTGTATCCCACCCATCTCCCTCACAAGGAAGGACCCTGGGCGGTTCACAATAAAATAGTTTAAAATCAATAAAAAACCATAAATAACATCAATAATCAGTAAAAATACAAAAATACATATTCTCTCATATATTGTGTTCATATATTAACTCTCTCACACACAAACACATGTGCACACCCACCCACTCTTACACATAGAGTGAAAGATTTGGGCATCTGAGCATTAATGATACGTGTATAATTGGTGCATATTCCTAGATGCCTAATATCATATCCAGATAATGAAAATTGTACTAATACTTTCTTTACCACCAGGGAGTCCAACCTCCTAGATATCTGTATCTCTTTCTTTCTCTCTCATTTTTCATCTCTCCTGCCTCTTGGATAGCAGTGAGAAAAATGAGAGTGCATCAGGTAAAGTTGTCTCCTTGGATGGCTAAATTGCAGTACCCATGTGCTGCAATCTCAGCAAAATCACTCTCCTCTATGTAGCAATTAAGGTGAGAAAAACAATTCCAATGGGTGCTACAATGTACCAGTGACAGCTTTTTCTTCATCCTAACTGGTATGTTTGTGTGCGCGTGCACGCATGTGTATGGTGTGGAACTAGAGAGAATATACAGTATATGAGTAGGGAAGGCGAAACTGTCTGCTCACCAATAATTTTTCCTTGAAGGAATGAGGCCCACAATACAGAAAAAGATTGTTTATCCATGATTTAAATCAGTAGTTCCCAATTTTCACCTTTATACAGACCACTACATTGAGATCAAAAGGTTCTGAAAACCAACACACAAGCTAGGGGTTGGCAACATGGTGTCTCTGGGAACCATGGCATAAATAATCCCATTAGAAATTATTTTTTTTAAAAAAATGGGCCCAAATCTTAGACATTTTGGCCATTATATAGACAGCCAGTATGGCACCTAGACCAGAAACTACTTGCGGTATCCTTGTGAACCCTGCTGGAATTTGGTTGATAGCAGTTGCATGAGCCTTTCAAAAGACATGCCTGGATCTAACGATCCAAAGAAAGATGCATTGTTCACATGTCTGTGAATTATGAAACAACTTTTTCAAATACTTTGCATAGCCCTCAAATACAGTGGGGCAAAAAAGTATTTAGTCAGCCACCAATTGTGCAAGTTCTCCCACTTAAAAAGATGAGAGAGGCCTGTAATTGACATCATAGGTAGACCTCAACTATGAGAGACAAAATGAGAAAACAAATCCAGACAATCACATTGTCTGATTCGGAAAGAATTTATTTGCAAATTATGGTGGAAAATAAGTATTTGGTCAATATCAAAAGTTCACCTCAATACTTTGTTATATATCCTTTGTTGGCAATGACAGAGGTCAAACGTTTTCTGTAAGTCTTCACAAGGTTGGCACACACTGTTGCTGGTATGTTGGCCCATTCCTCCATGCAGATCTCCTCTAGAGCAGTGATGTTTTGGGGCTGTCGCTGGGCAACACGGACTTTCAACTCCCTCCAAAGGTTTTCTATGGGGTTGAGATCTGGAGACTGGCTAGGCCGCTCCAGGACCTTGAAATGCTTCTTACGAAGCCACTCCTTCGTTGCCCGGGCGGTGTGTTTGGGATCATTGTCATGCTGAAAGACCCAGCCACGTTTCATCTTCAATGCCCTTGCTGATGGAAGGAGGTTTGCACTCAAAATCTCACGATACATGGCCCCATTCATTCTTTCCTGTACACGGATCAGTCGTCCTGGTCCCTTTGCAGAGAAACAGCCCCAAAGCATGATGTTGCCACCCCCATGCTTCACAGTAGGTATGGTGTTCTTTCGATGCAACTCAGCATTCTCTCTCCTCCAAACACGACGAGTTGTGTTTCTACCAAACAGTTCTACTTTGGTTTCATCTGACCATATGACATTCTCCCAATCCTCTTCTGGATCATCCAAATGCTCTCTAGCAAACTTCAGACGGGCCCGGACATGTACTGGCTTAAGCAGGGGGACACGTCTGGCACTGCAGGATCTGAGTCCCTGGCGGCGTAGTGTGTTACTGATGGTAGCCTTTGTTACGTTGGTCCCAGCTCTCTGCAGGTCATTCACTAGGTCCCCCCGTGTGGTTCTGGGATTTTTGCTCACCGTTCTTGTGATCAT
Source organism: Charina bottae (assembly GCA_023362775.1). Lineage (NCBI taxonomy): Eukaryota > Metazoa > Chordata > Lepidosauria > Squamata > Charinaidae > Charina > Charina bottae. Next base: position 196,637,369 of record JALMGJ010000002.1, on the reverse strand, counting down.
TTTGACCCCACGGGGTGAGATCTTGCGTGGAGCCCCAGATCGAGGGAGATTATCAGTGGTCTTGTATGTCTTCCATTTTCTAATTATTGCTCCCACAGTTGCTTTCTTCACACCAAGCTGCTTGCCTATTGCAGATTCAGTCTTCCCAGCCTGGTGCAGGTCTACAATTTTGTTTCTGGTGTCCTTCAACAGCTCTTTGGTCTTCACCATAGTGGAGTTTGGAGTGTGACTGTTTGAGGTTGTGGACAGGTGTCTTTTATACTGATAACAAGTTCAAACAGGTGCCATTACTCCAGGTAATGAGTGGAGGACAGAGGAGCCTCTTAAAGAAGTTGTTACAGGTCTGTGAGAGCCAGAAATCTTGCTTGTTTGTAGGTGACCAAATACTTATTTTCCACCATAATTTGCAAATAAATTCTTTCCGAATCAGACAATGTGATTGTCTGGATTTGTTTTCTCATTTTGTCTCTCATAGTTGAGGTCTACCTATGATGTCAATTACAGGCCTCTCTCATCTTTTTAAGTGGGAGAACTTGCACAATTGGTGGCTGACTAAATACTTTTTTGCCCCACTGTATATTACAGGCAGTCCTCACTTAATGACCATCAGAAACTGGTTGTGATGTGGTCGTTAAGTGAGTCACCACATGACCGGATCTGATTTTATTACCATTTTTATGACGGTAATTAAGCGAATCATGTGGCCACAACTGGTTGTAAATGTAAATGGTGGTGTTTGCGACGGGTCCTAAGTAGAAGTACAGGTTGTAAAGCACTTTTTCCAAGGCAGTCGTAACTTCGGACCATCGGTAAACGAACGGTCGTTAAGCGAGGACTACCTGTACCTAAATGCAGCATTATGGCAAATGTAATGCTATGCTAGCTCCTATAGAACACTGATAAGTTCTGCATATGATTGACGTGATTATTACTGGCACAATGGCACTAAGTTTCACAGTGTCTGGTCACCAAAATATTGAGCAAGAAGCAATGCTTGACAATCCATACAGGACATTATACTAGATATGTGGGTCATTGCATTAAATACTCCATATCTTGTCTTCTACTCCTGCAGTTCTGCTGACTAAGCTTCATTTTGTTGTATGGCAGGTCAAGCTTGTCTAAGATTTATAGAAATTGTAACAGCAAACTGTCAGATTTCTTGTATGAAATTGGCAAATTAGTTTTCTATACAAAGCACAGCCTTCTGAAATCAGAGTTTTCTCATGGTGACATGAAGCGCCAGGTGGCTAGATAACAACTGTCACGTGTGTATTGTTATGGCTAGTGCCTACACCTTCCTATGGGAACAAGTCCTCCTGATTCCCTCTGTGGGAAGCCTTGCTCTGTGTAGAGCAAGGGAGGGGGGAATCACATGCTTGCTTAGATGCAGCACTGCTATGGCCTATGCTTTAGGCCTGGTGTGTGTCACACCTAACTTCCAGCCAATCAGAAAGCTGGAAGAACAGAATATCTAACCATGCAAAATGGTATTCTATGCTTCTTGACTTCTGTCCGGTCTTTTAGCCATGTTTGTGTGTGTGTTCTACTTCTGAGGACTGGAAAGTGCGTAGCTATGCGTGGCTGTGTGCGTAGGCCATGGCATAAGCCCTGGCCCTGGAAACAATACACGAATCTCTGCTTGTAAGTTTGTTTTTCCTTTTGCAATGCTGTACCATGTATATTCAACTTTGCTTTTATCACAAGTAAAGACATTATAGCCATACAAAGCTGCACTCTGTCTGTTTACTATCAAGCCTTGGTTTTTTCCCTATAAGCCAGCGTACATCCTAGCACAAACAGGATAAGCAATTGCTTAAGTTCTATTACATGTTTGTTATATTTTGGGCATAATCCTTGATAGGGTCAAATACGCATCACATATAATCATTCTGTCCTGTCTCAAATATTAAAAGCAGCATAATGTGGGATCCAGATAAAATAGTATTTAGTATGGCAGAAGATATAAATCTGCCAAGTGTTGTACTGTATATTTAACTGTGTAACTGCTGAAGCTGATTCACACGTGATTCTCAGGCCAGACAAAATTGTTATATAAACAATAAGAAAATGGCCACCAGTCTTGAGGATGAGAAGACAACCATCAAATTTCAATTGACTCAAAAATCTGGAGAAAAAACCCTAGGACCTAAAACCTGGAGCAGGCATTTACTGTATATATTGGGCTTAATTTCTGTGTTCTACAGAACGCAGATCTTCTGCATATGTAGGATTTCTATCTCAATCCTCAATAAAGCAAAATATCCAGCTGTATCATATCTATGAGCTTCTTCTGTGTGGAAATCCCTGAGTATGGCTGGAGAACTGAGATTTACTGCTGAGCCTAGAGTGAAATCTGACATTCTGCTCTAAGATGAAACAGTGCTGGCAGAACATGAAGCAGGAAGAACAGAAAGGGCAGCAATATATTTAATTAGATAGTACTTCTCATTTCTCATTAATCTCTGCTGGGAAAAAAGAGTAATAATAAAGGATACTTACACTGGGATGTGTTCAAAGGCATCTTCAAAGTTTTCCTGCAAATTAAATGAGAATAAATTAAATTATCTGAAAATTCACTATCTTCCTATAAAAAACCAACCAACTTCACTAAATACAATACTATAGCTATGTACAGTTATTTCATACTTGCTTTCTAACAGACTTTCTATGTTATGAAAAAGGATAGAAACAGAAATGGAGAACACTGTAGGGTTACAAATGAAATGCCCACATCTGAATCCCTCTCCCCTAAACTTCTGTGAATAAAGTAAAATGATTTCATTGATCTTGCTTAGGAGCACTCAAAGAAGTATTTTCTTGTGATGGACATATCTTTTCCTTCTTCTTGGTGGAAGGGTAAATTATATTTTTGTCAAATAAAAAAAAATGACAAAAACCCAATTCAAATAGTGACAAAATCAAAATATACAATCAAAACTGAGAAACAAGTCGGACTGGCAGCTCGATAGATCAAAGTATTTCAGACTCCTGAATGCCTGGCCTGCTTCCCCCTATTTGCAGTGATCTATTGATAAGATAAGATCACTGGAATGTTTCCCCGGAGAGGGGAGAATCGGAAGATTAATCACAAGGTCCTTGGAACTGTTTCCCTCCGCTTTTTCTGTTGTTTTCCACCGCGGAGAAAGTGAGAGGCTTGCAACAGGGAGGCGACTGGAATTACAGCATTGCTCTCATAAGGGGAAGTAAGTTAGAGCTAAAGACGACTTTTAGATTATCACATTAACTTTTTAGTTTTTTAAAATTAATTGTTTATCATCTAAGATCTATCCTTGGACTTTGTATATAAATGTTGGCAAATTTTGTGCTTTCTTTGCTATAATAATAATCATGGTGGAAACATGATGGATTTTATAATGGAAGTATAATGAAACATTTGCATTTTTTCTTTTTACCTTTCTAACTTTTTAGTGTGGATTTTGCTCTACTTGGAAGTACAAGAAACTCCTTTTTTTATATCTCTTAAATATATTTTATTGGACTAAATACTGATGAATTTGTTTCTTTTTTTAATATATATACTGATTGACATTTATCCTTTCTTTTTCTTATAAACTGTTCGGAATATTATTTCTTCTTTTAATTTTGGGATTATTGGAATTTTTCATCTTTTTATTTTTTACTGAATAGATAAAACAGAACATCTGATCACTCCTTCTCTGGGAAAAGCACATTGTTTTGTCTAGAATGACTGGCTACGCAGCCTGAAGGAGGGGGTGGTGGATGAGAAATGGCTTTTTTAACAATACTTCAAGATTTAAAAAAAGAATTTAATGAAACTCTTTCAGAAATTAAAAGATCAATAGAATCTATGTTAATAGATTTGGAGCCTCAGGTTCAGATTCAAAAGACACAAAAGAAAGATTTAGATATGGAAAAAAATTTTTTCGAGGCAGTAGAGAAACAGGAAGAAAGGATTTCAAATATCTTGATACAGAAGATTTTGATACAATACAAGAGGGGGTTGTTTAAACAAGTTATATATTACAATTTGGGTCTAAACACATTGTTGCAGCTGAGACAGGAAGATTTAAATGTGCAAATTGATAACCATTGTGAAATACTGGGAAAGGCTAAGAAAAATATTTTGTCATCCTATATGAGCTATAGTACAAAACAAGTTGAATACTGTGACTTTGGCATAACTTAAACAGGAAAATGATGTGTGGGACACAAGGTTAATGAAAATAGATTTGGATTAGATATGGAATAATAGCTGATATGAGAAATTGTATAAACCCATAAAAATGTAATACCAACTTTTTTATAAGATGACATATTTCTATAATTGTATGCATGAATATGTATGTATGAATATTATAAGAATTGGCCTATTATGTGTTAGGTTATGTGTTATGTTAGGTTATGTATCCAGTTTAAATGGACATTATCCCAAGGAGTGGAAATTATAGATAGATTTTTCCTTTATGGAGATATATATATATAAAAAGGTAAAGGTACCCCCCGCACATTTGTGCAGTCGTGTCCGACTCTAGGGGCCGGTGCTCATCTCCGTTTGTTAGCCGAAGAGCCAGCGTTGTCCAAGGACGCTTCCACGGTCATGTGGCCGCATGACACGCATATATATATATATATATATATATATATATAGATATAGATATAGATACATATATATATACACACATACATAAGAAGATAATGGGATGATGAGGTGGAATTAGAATTATGTTAGGGTTAGGGTTAACATAGAATTATGTTATGACAGGATGACATATTTTTACAATATTATGTATGAATATGTATGTATGAACACTATAAGAATTGATATATTATGTATTATGTTATGTAATATGTTAGGTTATGTATTAATGGAATATATAGTCATAATATGAATAAAATATATAGTATTTTATTAGAATTAGAAGTAAATAAGGCTTTTATTTGTTATACTAATTGGATTTTATTGAAGATACAAATATAGATATAAAAATGGAAGGAGCGAATAAAAAATATTAAATTGATGCAGCAATGAACATTTAACTGTTACTTCAAGGAGTGGAAGCTAAAGATGGACTATTGGAAGATAACAAGAAAGGTGAAACTTATATGAAGATCAGAAGATTGGATAATAGAAATTAAAGAGTATATGATAAAGAAAAGTTCCTGTGTATTGTATGAAGGACTAACATTTAAATTTAAATATTGTATTTAAAGTTCAAAGATAGATTGGAGGACATCTATTTTCTATGTTTCCTTTGTTTATTATTTTTTGACTTCACCTTTTCTTTACTTTTTTCTTACTTTGTATTTCTACTTCTTTTTTCTGTTTCAACTTTTAATGTATTTTAAAATTCAATAAAATTTATTAAAAAATAACTGAGAAACAGAATACTGAATGTTGTACACATGAGAAACAAAATTTTAAAACTATTCAAGTGAATAATGCAAAAAAAAATACTAGTTTGGAGAAATCAATTTCAGTGCAGACTATTTCAGAATACAGGATTGCAAATGAAGAAAGTTTATGATTTTGTAAATTAATCATAATCTTAAGTGTTATGCCTATACATTTTAAGATGCTCAAAAGGTCCAAAAGGCTTCAAAAACAGGGGCAAGGGAATGAATACTGAATAATGAATACTAAGTAAAATTTTAAAAATCCATATTCACCAATTAAAGTCTAATGTGCCAGTATTAAATACACTTAGAAGCCAAATTCCCACATCAAATTTGTGGATTCAGTTGAGTCTCCTATTTGTCACAATTCTGCAATATACACTTAATATGTTTTACAATATGTGTACTTGTACATCTTTGTAAAATCAAATCCCTAAAAATAAGTAATATCAAGCAACTAAATACTGTATATTTGATTGCTGAGACAGCGCAGATCTTTGAGAAATGCTATTTTCTTAATAGCCAGAAATTCAGTGGGAGAGAGCTAGATTTTATAAATACATTTAGTTCTTAAATAGAAAGTAATTAGATGAAGATTACTTCTACCTTGTGAAAGAACATGAAAGGCACAAAATTAATCTGGGATTTGCTTGCTTTTGCATTTAAAGGCAGAATACAATAATGTATTGCCATGTTACCTACATTATTTCATCTCTTGTGAACTTAAAACAGATGCAGTGAAAAAGAGAAGTAACTCTAAAAATTTGACCAATAAGACAATCTGCTACAGATACCATTCCCTGATGTGCCAATGACTAAAGACAGCATTACACGAGGGTAATACTGAAATGTTATGTAAGGCAGACACTGACAATACACTTTTATCTAACTGACCTTCTATGCTAAATGAGGGGATTATCATCTTCCAAGTGAATATTTTTATAATTATTTTTAATTGTTATATGGCATACATTTCTAAACATCAGATGAGAACTTATCACTGGGCTACAAGAGTTTAGATATAAATTGCTGACAGTATTTGTATCTTTGCAAACTTTTGCAGAATCCATTTTATGGGCACATATAAAATGGCTTCTGCAGTTGATTAAATCAGCTGTGCTTATAATAGACATTTACTACTTCAACATTAAGTTTTGCCCAGGATCAAATATAATGAAATATATTGAAAAATGAAAAAAAGAGAGTAAATCTTTCAGAAAGATTTCCAAGGATGATAAAAGCAGATAAGAGGCAGCTTAAACTCAGTTATTGTGATATACAGTTTTGTAATATAAAACCTACTTCATTAGGGGGAAAAAAACCCAAAACAGCATTTAGTGAGGCAAATAGTTCAACGTTCAACTGGAAGATAGTACAGAACCCTAAATTACAAAGCAAGGCCCAGTAGGATTGTTCTTCCTTTGAAATAGAAGTCCCAACTTTATATTAACATACCCACAACACACACACTAGAAAACGTTACATGACACTCCAGATGAGGCTTGAGGTTTATTGTCCGTTCTGAGCCATTTCAGCATCCTTCTTACTCAAAAGTCAGAAAAGCAATCCATAACAGCCCAGCTCATTGAAAGCCCTATGACCCATTTCTTCCACACCAGTCCAAACCAGGCTATTGAATTGATTTCTAATGATATATTACAGCTAGTAATATTATGCAGAATGGGATGTGGAAAATGTGTCAATTTCAATACTGACTGTTCTGAAGAACTCTGGAACATTCTGTTCCTCCTCCAAATCATATCATGCCATGCCAGGGGAGGCTCAGCATGGTCTGGAGTTGGTTAATCAGTCTTGTGAGGGAACAGAACATTCTGGAATTCACTGAAATATTTCATTCTTGATTCCCACATCCCTGATATAGAAGCTGTTTTGCTTTAATTACATGTATATTTTATTGAACTGATTAATAAAATTTCTTCTCTCTCATTCAGGCTTGCATGGAAACTTGAAAAAAGACATAACATCTTTAATGAGTGGCAGGGAGGTGCTGCATATGTGCAAGTTCTGAAGTATCTCTTAATCATTTATAAAGCTTGCTATTTTTTAGAAAATGAATGAAAGAACGAATGCAAGAGACCAATCCCACAGTAATTGCTGGATATATGTGTATGTATATGTGTGTCTGTGCGCATACACAAACGCACACACACACAGAGTTTGAGGTTAAAAATGGCCCTATCCCTGTGGTTCCTATATATTATGCCAGGCTGAAATAGCCTACATACTTATGTTTGAAACATTAGAAATATTTTTATCCAGCACATTTTAAAGATCTTTTCTAAATATATGCATATGCTTTTTTTTTTTTAATCTGTTCAATCGTGTCCGATTCTCAGAGACTGCCTGGACAAGTCCCTGCAGTTTTCTTAGCAAGGTTTTTCATATGTTTTGCTATTATCTCCTTCCTAGGGCTGAGAGTGACTGGCCCAAGGTCACCCAGCTGGCTTTGTGCTTAAGGCGGGACTAGAACTCATGGTCTCCCAGTTTCTAGACCAATGCCTTAACCACTACACCAAACTGGCTCTCTATGCATATGCTACATTTCAACAATATGGCTTGCATCAAAACATTGGAAATGGCATATTTGAATTCAGTTTTCCTTTGGCAAATATTATCCATCATCTTGTATATCTGAGGAGGTAGCAGTTCTTGAAATGTGTTGAAAAAGCAATGTAACAACTCCTTTACACAGTCTTATCACTGCTGTCTCACTATGGCAGTGGCGGGAACAGCCACCCAGTTCAGAAGGTGTATCATCACCACTTTGGATTATCACAAGCTGTGAATGTCCCACATGACTATTCGCTTAGGTAGGAAGTACTGATCAGCGATATGGTTCCATATGCTTGTCAAATGAAGCCTGAAAGATTCAGGTACATATGCAAAGATTAATTCTCTGGTCAACCAAGGCAGCTCCTTCTACGATTTGCTTAGGAGTAGTATTATAACTTTATTAATCAATTGACTGTATCAAAACAATGGGCATCAGCCACAATAAGATACAATAAAAAGAGATATGGTAAGATACAGTAAAATAGGATAAAGTAAGATAAAAATAAAGATAAAAGAGTGACATAAAATAGTGTAAGATAAAATAGAATGCAGACACATAAAATGAGTATTAAAGTACAAAACAGCATGTTTTTAAGGTGAACTCATCACCTTTACATGCAATCCCAATGTGTTCTATAAAACAGCGGTCCCCAACCTTTCTGGCACCAGGGACCGGTCGTGGAAGAACATTTTTCCATGGACCGGGGGGGGGGGGTTTGCAGGCGGGAGCCAATCGTGCGCACCGGGGGGGGCGGGGTTTGCAGGAGGGAGCCAATCGCGTGCACTGGGGACAGGGTAATTGTGTGCACTGGAGGGCAGAGTTTGCAGGAGGGAGCCCCGCGGCCCACTTCCTAACAGGCCATGGCCCACTAGTGGGCCGTGGCCCACAGGTTGGGGACCCCTGCTATAAAACATGTTCTCAGTTGGACAGCCCTAAATATATGTTTAACACTTCTAATGAATACATATGTGTTTGTGCCCTGTAAGAAATAAGATAATCTTTTGTTATGGTCCCAACATATAGTTCTGTCAAGTAGTGTCTAAGTACTGAGCCCTTGCTGGGGCATATAACTGGTAGTTGAAGAGGACATGCACAAGGTCTTCTATTTTCAGTGCTCCACAAAGACACATTCTCTAGACTATGGCACTTGATGGAATCATCCATATTTAACCATAGAGTCTAGCTGCTCAAATTTTGCTCTGGTAAGGGCTATCCTATGGTATTGAGTCAAACCTTATGTCAGTTATTTTTCTGTTTGAAAAGACATTTTATTCTTGGCCAACTATTTCAATGACCTGAAGTTTGCAAGTACTCAATATCAATTGGGGCATTAACATCCAAGACTCTTTGTTTGAATACTGCCTTGGCCTGATGTCCAGCTGAGAGTAGATACTGTGTTGAGAATCCAAGCTGTGAGATGATTTGGAGAACTTGATTCATCCGTGTGGTGGGTTGAAGTGTGCCCATCTGTTCTTCAAGGCACATTTTTTGGTAGTAAGCCAGGTTCCATTGGGAGAATTGTCCACCAGTAGTTAAAGACTTTGATTACTGTTAGACTGTAAATGGACTGGGTGCCTGTTTCAGCTCTGAATGCTGCTGGTATATTCCTGTTGGTCCCTAGAATAAATCTTAAAAAGAGTGCTTCATTTTGTTCGTGTGAGGGGGGGATAGGCCCCACAATTCTGTACCATACGTTAGCACTGGTGCAATTTTTGCCTTGTGGACCTTTACAATGGAGAGCAGAGTGCTTGGGTGGTTATAGCTAAGTAATTTAGTTAGCATTTTAGAGTTTGCTGTGGCCTTTATGGAACTTCTTTTAAAGTGGTTGGCCCAAGGCCCTGTATCCATAAAAACCAACCCTAAATATGAAAGTCTATTTATTCCATAGGCTCCCCAAGCGCCAGTTGCATTTGGCATCTTTTCCCAAAAAACACTATGGATTTAGTCTTACTAATGTTCAAAGAAATAGAGGTGCAATAGGTACCAAATTCCCCCATCAATCTTCTCAGGCCTACTTGGGAGTGTGACATCAGAACCATATCATTTGCATACAAAAGGATGTTGCTATGTCTGTTAAGGATATTTGGCATGTGAACATCAGTAGAGTGGAAGAGTCTTGACATAAAGGTTAAACAACACCCAGGCCAAGATGGATCCTTGTCCACCTTTATAAGTGGATATGCTCTGTGTGAGAGAGCCACTGACTCCAGTATATGTATTTATATAAAGGACCTTTACCAGGTATAGAAGTCTGGGTTCCATATTTAACTTGGCCAACTTCTTCCATAAGATCTCTGTTTATGGAGTCAAATACCATGCTAAGATTATGAAAGATGTAAACAGGTGTTTACCATCTATTGTATATTTAGTAATACAGTGATGTAGAAAGAAGCAGTTACCTATTGTGGAGTGCCTAGGTCTGAACCGGGCCTGTTCTTCCACTAATATGTTATTCTCAATCACCCAATCCTCTATTTTGCTCAAGAGATGTTTTGATACATCTTAGCTATTATAACAATATGGCTTATGGGTCTGTAATTTTTAGGCTTGTCTTTTTTGTGCATGGGAACTATGATGGAGAGTTCCCATCCTGCTGGGATATGGCTAGTGTTGTCAAAGTAAACAGCCCTGCCAGCAGTGGACCCCACTGTGTGTCCTGAAAAGTTCAGGGGCTAGGAAGTCTTCACCAAGGGCCTTATTGGGTTTCAGTTTCTGAATAACGTGTTTAATGTCTGTCACTGACACTAGTGGCCAAGGAGAGAGGTTATCGGGGTCAGAAACTCAGTAGTCATCTTTTTTGGATGATCCAGCTTGGAGTTGGCAAATAAGTTAGTATAAAAATCCTCCCAAACTGAAACTGAGATGGGGATATCAAGTAGAAGCTTACGCTCCTTCAGCATGCTAGATACGATGTTCCAAAATATGACTGAGTTGGACCCTTTCGCCGACTTTTCCAGCTCAGACCACACCATAACTAAGTGTTGGGACTTCTTGGTGGCTGTTAGTTTCTTGTAGTTACGTCTAAGCTTTAGCATCTTGGCATGATGGTTTGGTATGGGGTTTCTTTGAAACAATGCATAGCTGCTTTTAGGGTCTTTCTTGAGCAAGAGCAATCAAGGTCGAACTAGTTAGATCTTATGGACTGTCGGTTCCTAGATGGCAATTTATCTATTAAAAAGTTTCTTAATGTGTAATACAATTAGCATATCCGGTAAAAATTCCATTTGTGTCTTGAGTAGATGTGACAACCATTTTCACCGAGACTGTGCCCTCTCAGAGTTCATAAAGCTAGAAATTGCTTTGGTGTCCACCTTAGACCATTTGAGCCTCCTGGGTAGCCTCACTTCAAGGTTAGCGAGTAGTATCTTATTGTGTGGTATAGGTAGTCTAAAATCAGAACTGCCATAAAAGTTGGTTGCAAATGGTTGAAGGTCACTGTCCTCCCTCACGTAGACTTAAATATCTGAGAATAACTTGTTTTTGTCTGTTGAGACACATGTATTCTAAGACATTATCAGCATGGGAGGTAAAGGGATATATAAAGCAACTGTCTTTGCCTCCTAGCATATGAAAATTGCATGTATGTGTCAAGGAGATCAATTTGGAGCCCACCATGTTCCTTTTAAAGTCTCTGGAGTGCCAGGGTGGGCCATTTGATAAATAGTCCTCAGGTGTGATGACCAAGTGGGCATAATAATGCTAAGAAGCCCCCACCCTAGTGCTGAAGTCTCCCAGTAGGATCACAACAGCTTTGGGGTGCTTTATATTTATCTCTAGGACTGTCTTTTCTAATTGCACCCAAATGTCAGGGAGAGGAATACAGTATGGGGGTAGGTATAAATTTAGCAGCACAACTTCAGACGATTTATATTTGAATTGGATAACTAGAAGATAGGAGGGGTCTTCTCTGAGGACCAGTTCCTGCCCTTGCCAGCCCAACTCTGCCTTAGCAAATACACACAATCCCCGAGGCCCGCCCTTTTATCTTGAATGTACGTGCTGGTGTAGACCAAGATCTAAAGCCTGGTAAGTAAGCTTCTTCATCACCGGTGGTCAACCATGTCTCTTGGAGTGCTATAATGTCAAACTTGGAGATGAACTTCAACAGAACTCCGTCTGACATTCTATTCTTTCATCCGGCTGTATTACATGTGAATAGCTGGATAGTGTTTCCTTGCTTATTGTCATAAAGGGTAGCTGACAATGTGCTGAGGTCTGTGGTTGAATGGTGTGGCTCATGCATCATTCTACAGTTAAGATGAGACCCAAAATTCCTTTGCTATCTAGAAATAGTGATTGAAATTTGGCCTGCCTTTGCCACTCTGTTGCTGCTGTTATGGGATCAGGTAGGTTTTGTGATGACCTGCTGATAAGATGGTGAACATTATCCAATTGTTGTTCCATGTCTATGTCAGTGACCAGAGGGATTGTCTTAGCCCGGGGCGGTGGTCTTCTTCCTGCCTCAGAGGCTGCCTTTGTCACAATTCCCTCTAGTTCCTAGAGTAGAGGTTTGCCTGGAGAGCTGGAAAGCACACCAGTTATTGGATGTGTTAGGCTGCAAATATCCATCTCATATTCCTGGTGTGACCTACCACCTAGCTCTCCTAGTTCTTGGGGTTTTAGGCAGTCAAAACCTTCATCTTGTCTAATAGCAGCATCCAATTTTTTGTTCTTTGAAGTTTCTGAGTGTTGTGCCATTTTAACAACGGGCAGGGTGGAGGGGTTTAGATCTGCTCCAGGGGACTCTGTGTTGACGATCTGTATGTCTACATTCCACAAGGCAGGAGAAGGGGCAGGGGTGCCAGCAAATTCGTTCTTGAAGTAATTGCAGTTGCCTTGGGTAGTTGGTAAAACCAAATCAATTCATGGTTTGGCTGCTTCGCATATCGCCACTAAAGTCTCTCTCAGATCATCCAGTCTTTCAACAATGTCAGCTTGTTCCAAGTCTGACAGGGCACTGGAAGAGTTAATCAGGTTTCCTTCCAGGGAATCATCTATGCACTGTCTTGCTGTAGGTAGCAGAGATTGTTTACCTGGGCAGTCCTCTCTCAGAGGCAGGATTGGTTCTTTAAAGTGACAGTACTCTCTGGGCCAAGTTGGATTAGAAGTGGGCTGAGTTCCTCTGAATGAAACACACATATTGGGAAAACTGAAAAAAAATGTGTAGAAAGGGCCTCATTTTAAACAGCATGCTAGAGATTGTGGATTGCCTGAATGTAAGTAAAATTCCCTCACAGCCTCTGCTGGATGGGAGCCATAAAGCCTTTTGTAAATAAATCAACTGCTTTTTGCAGTGTAGTAGCTGGATTAAGGATAATTACTTTTTTTGATCCCCATCGTCCTCTATTTGCTCTGTTATTTGATATTTGTAGGCTGTAAATAATATTTGGGATTTATATGCCTCTCTCCCTTAGTTGCAAGACCACTAGCCACTTGCTACTCACCCTTCTCTGCATGAATGGTCAACTGTCTCTGATCGTTACTTTTTCTCTCTCTCCCCCTCAATATAGGGGTAAGGTTGCCCATGACTTCCCTGCTGGGTGCTTTTATGGCACACTGTATAGAGGAAATCTGTTTTAACAGTGTTGTCATTCGATTGGTCTTCAATAAGCTTCACAAAGGCCTCTTTTAAAGAGTCCACTTTGCTTTAGACTGTGGACAACAACTCAAAGATAGAGAGAACAGTTTGTGCTGTCAACAGACTTTGTCTGGTTAGAAAGTCAGTTATATTTTCATTATTTAGGTTTATCAAGTTTGCATTCACAGTCCCATCCTGCAAAAGCTGTGCAGCTGCTGAGCAGACAGCAGCAGTATGTTCGTGGGGCGCATCCTCTTCCACAGGGGAGGAGAGATCTGCAAGTCGTTGGCTTTCGATCTCTGCTTGTAAATCCTACTCTAATGCATCATATGCATCAGTGAGATTGGAGGGGATTGGCTTACTTACAGGAGATGACTACCTGCTTGTTAGGTAACTGTCAATTTTCAGCTGTTTCATGGGCTTGAATGAAGCTTGTGTTGCAGAATGTATATGGTGTCTCTTCTTTCTTTTTCCCATGATGATTAGTCACGTCCCAGAGTTTTTCTCTTTTTTTTCTATACGTTGAGGGTTCCAATAGAGCAGCACAAGGCTGTCCCGTTGGAAACATGAGTGGAGAGGTAAATGTAAAATAAAATGGGCTGATATTTAAAACAATAGATTAAGAAAAATGATGATAAAAAGTAAACTTTAGGAGAGGCTGTTTACAGCAGTTGCTGCCTTGTTGTCATCTTGGCTCCTCCATGATTTGCTTAGCATAACATGTAAACTAAGAGCTGTACATGTTTGTTTGTTTGTTTGTTTATTTTCTATCCCGCCTTTATTATTTTTTATAAATAACTTTTATAAAAGCTTTATTAAATTTAGAAGAAAAATAAAAACTACAAAAAATAAAATAAAATAAAAACTACAAGAAAAAAAGTGAAAAAGCAGAAAATGGAAAGTTTTTTTAGAAGATTATATAACAAGATGACTTCCGACTTTCAACATCAAGAATATACAGCAATTTCCATAATTAATCCCTTACTCTAAATCTAACCAAGATCACATTATTTCTATAAATCATCCCATAGGCATTATAAAAATCAGTAAGAGCAATTGCTTCTTCCCCTCATATATAAAGAAAAATAAGCAGATATATACTGTAAACCTCCAAATCAACTTCCCTCTCCCCATAGAAACCCACTTATAAAATGTTTCCCTCCTACCACTATTTTATATATTTCTGGCCACTATATTAACAATCAAAATTATAAAAATATTTTTAAAAGCATTTAAATTATCTACTTTTATGCTTGGTACTACTATAACAATCTTATCCCTATTAAAAAATCAAACAAACTTTAAATCATTACAAAAAAATAGAATCATACAGCCTTAAAATCAATCCACATACTTATTCTTGATTTCTTATCCCACCTCAAAATAAACCAGAACATTTGTCTCCATATTTTTTATAGAAAAATCTAAAAACCCATCTGGCCCCCTTAAAAAGTCAGCAAAAAATTTCCCACATAGCAGAGCCATCTCCTTCTCAAAACAAACCCTAAGACAAACAGACCAGTCATTATCTTGCAAGTCAAATTGTAACTCCTTCATGACCAGCATATGTTCATCAGCAGGCATTTCTTCACAATCTGGATTCTCACGATCAGGAAAAATGCCTCCTTCTTGATAAATTTCTTCTCCTTTCAGAAAGTACTCAGCCAATTGATACATTTTAAAGAAACTATCCCGAAAATTTTGCAAAATAACTTGAGTAATTTCATGGAAAATTTGTTTGAAATCCCAATAGGGCTGCAGCATGGCCTGGAAAATGGTGGTAAACCCGACTCCCATCTCCTCTTACTGGATTAGCACCAACGCTGTTGATGATGCTCAGACTACAAGGGGACGTTCCGAAGTACAAATGGGATAATTCCGAGTGTTTTCTATCCATGAAAACACTCTAGGGCAACAGGAAAAGCCTGCCTGTGCCCCCAAAAGAATCCATGCTGCCAGATCTGCCCGCTCAGCTCGCGGGCAGGCTGTTCAATCGGCCATTTTCTCACCGGAAGTCGGTTTTTTTTTTTAATAAATAACTCAAGGCGGTGAACATACCAAATACTCCTTCCTCCTCCTATTTTCCCCACAACAACCACCCTTCCTAACAAGCCAGATTTGGAAGCCATGAATTGTTCTGTAGCTTCTGGTCTCCAAGTTATTTTTAGGAGGCAAACCAGAGGTCCCCATTCACACATCATGCTAAAAAAGGTACAGATGCTTCATATTTATATAGCTACTCTCACCCAATCATTATTATGAACACAGCCAATTGTGGCATATTCATAAACTATAGTTAAGCAAAACTGTGTTGGGTTAAATCATAATTAACACCATAATATATCTAGAATTAGTAAAATGTTGGAAACTACGAGAAAGCAGAGTACTCTATTACCCTGGAGAATACAGCACAGAATAATTGACTGAAAGTTATAAGAGGACACATTCTAATTAAATATTCAAAAATTAAAAGCAGTTTGACAGTGGAATTACATAGGAAGGTGGCAGGCTCCCTTTTACTGGATGCATTCAAGCAGAGGCAAGATAACTACCTGTCAGGGATGTTCTAATTAGGATTCCTGCATTGAGCAGAGTGTTGGGACACAATGGCCATCCCCTTCCAAAATGTATGATTCTACAGTATAAAGAATTTTTAAAAATTATTTCTGCCCATAATTATTCTCTTTTACATGCTTCTCTACATGGGAACAAAGTGTATAGCATGCTAAAGATGAACGTGTATATTGTTTTTACTGATTATGTAATTGATTGTTGTCCATTAATTATTCTTCTTACTATCATTTTTGCTGTGCTCCCATTTCATAAGCAAATCGTTACTGTGGAGTGCTGGAATCTTCAGAGAACACCCTGAATGGGAAGGCTTTCCCATAGAAGGTGCGCTGTTGTTATGAAACGAGGTATTGTTTTGCTTTTATTGTATATTGTGTATATATATATATATTGTATATATAATGGCTCTGTTGCCATTGTTCCTGCACCTGGTCTAGAGTCCTGGATGTTGAAGGAATTTATAAACTTCATAAAGAAATAAATGTGGCACCAGCTGCCTGCTCGTCAAGCTGCATTATTCCTCTGCTCCTCTGGGTGGCCTGCTGATGATTTTTAGTGCTTTGGGGGGATGCAGGGAAGTAAATGGACCTAGCAGTTCCTAACATAATCTAAAACTGTAGATAGACCCCCCTCCCTTGGGGTCAGCTACTTTAATTCAGGATGGCTTTATTGAAGGACCCTCCGGTGCTGGGAATCAGAAGGCACTCACACTGCTACTATGGTGGTTGCCATACATGCTGCACTGGCTACCGTAGGCTCTGGGTCTGCCACCCGCACAGATTCAGTCAGTACCTTTTGTAGTCTATTTCTTCACAATTTCATCCTCACCATTTCTCCATAACTGCTAGACTGTTCCAACAAAATCACCAAGGGGCTCATTACCAGGCCTGCTGAAGTACAGCTCCTATGGCATCACGCCACAGAAAAAAAAGAACAATATGAATACAACCTGCACCCCAATTTTATTTTAAGTTCTTTCCATACTTACCTGTTTATTTTCCACCCCGCAGCATTTATGATTCAGCACCCCATAGTCCCCAGCACTTCCATGAAGACTTTTGCAATGAAGGAAGGAGCAGTAAACAGCAGTTCTTTTTAGTACTGACATAGCCCAAGAAAGCCTCTTTTTATTGCATTTAGGTTCTCTTACAAGTCTAAATTCCCTTTATGCCTTAGCCTCTTTACCTTAGTGTCAGGGTCTTTGGTGTCCACCTCAAACAGAAAGTAATTCCTTCCTATAATCCCATCACTGTCTTCTCAATTAAATTGCTAAAGAGCAATTTAATTGAGAAGACAGTGATGGGATTATAGTTATTCCAGCAACTGAATTGTTTCCAATCTAAAACCAATCTTTATTCCAAAACCATCTTTAACTGCCTTTCTGTGAGCCAGCAAACTGACAGATCTTTTCATTCATAAAAAAGGAGCTCGCAGCAGGTTGATTATGTTCAGTACCTAAAGCACGAAGGAAAAGTAAGATTTATAGTATTGAAGGATGTGTGACTTACATCTACAGTAGCTTTCTTTAGCTGTGTGATTTTTAAGATTCATGCATAAGGTTCATTTCTAAATATATGGAATTAAATATGTTGAAAGTTTTTGAAAAGGTTGCCTTAGATCAGGGTTTCTCAACCAGGGTTCCGCGGAACCCCAGGTTTCCGCAAGAGGTCACTAGGGGTTCCCTGGGAGATCATGATTTATTTAAAACATTATTTCAAATTCAGGCAACTTCACACTAAAGAGGTAAGTTTCATTCTTTATTTTTAGTTTAAGAACACTGTTAGTGCATATATACAGGCCTACACATGAAACGAATATAATAATTTTGTACCTTTGGCCTATATTTTGTAACTTCTGGCCTATATTTGAGCCTGAATGTGCAAGGACTCCCCAAGACCTGAAAAAAATTTCAAGGGTTCCTCCAGGGTCAAAAGGTTGGGAAAGGCTGCCTTAGACAGATTAAAACTACTTAATCTGGGGGTGGGGGTGCAACTCACTCGCTGGATCGTCACCTTGTTGTGGTGAGTGGGCTTGTGTGTTCCCAATGAACCCTGTGAGCGAAGCCATTGGGAGTCGGGAGTCATGTACTCCTGGTAGGGTCACCCATGGCGGTAAGGTCCAGGGGGAGGAACCAGAGAAAGAACGATCCAAGAAAGTCCTCAATGGCAGAACAGGCGGAAGATAACAAGGTGTATTGTTACAACGGCTGCGAAGGCGGATGAAGGCTGCAGCAGACAAAAGGTCACCAATCGTCATGGTATCCATGCCATTGGATTAGAGCCTTTTTCTGTGAAGGTTGTGTGCTGACCGTTGTGCACTGATCTCCACACATAAAACAAATTCACGCACAGGCGTCTTCCAACCACACCAAACCCAAAACAACCAAAAGTCCCATGGCGACTGATGAATGGCAACGGGGGCAGGACTGTGAAATCCGGAAGCTCCTAGTCATGGACCAGCACATGGGCGGTGGATACGGATTCAGTCACCCTGACTCAAGGATCGAGGCAGTTGAGTAGTTCGGCAGCTGTATCCATGACTGAGCAGCCCTATTTAGGATCCACTCTGCTCACCCCATATGGGGAGGGGGCTAGAAAAGGTGCCCTAAACATAGTCTGCCTCATTTTCTCCCTGACTGGATTACCGCGACCAGTGGGGTCACCATCTAGCGGTCGTAAAAAACACATGAATTTTGGAACATGGAATATACAGACACTGCAAGACAATATGGATAGTGAACGACCTGAACGTAGGACTGCCATTATTGCAAGGGAGCTGAGACGTTTTAATATCGATATAGCAGCACTCCAAGAAACTCGAAGAGCAGGAGAAGGACAGTTGAAGGAAGAAAAAGGAGGTTATACCTTCTTTTGGAAAGGACTGCCTGAACAAGAACGACAAATACATGGGGTAGGCTTTGCTATCAAAAACGACCTTGTGAAGCTCTTGTCAGAAGTTCCCACTGGGATTAACGAACGACTCTCAACTCTGCAAATAAAACTCACCAAAAACCAACAGGCAACTATCCTAAGTGCTTACGCACCAACACTAGATGCAGATGAGGATATCAAGGAAAAAATTTATACCCAGCTGGACACCATCTTATCAGAGATACCAAAGGAGGATAAAATTATCCTCCTAGGCGATTTCAATGCAAGAGTTGGGCGTGATTTTGATTTGTGGCCAGGGATCATTGGGAAAGAAGGAGTTGACAACAGCAACACGAATGGAATCTTACTTCTGACTAAATGTGCAGAGCATAACCTTGTCATTACTAACACACTCTTTTGCCAGAAAAATAAATTTAAAACATCACGGTCGAAGCACTGGCATCTTTTAGATTATGTAATTGTTCGTGCTAGAGATCGCCGTGATGTACTCACCAGAGCCATGACGAGCGCCGATGACTGCTGGACAGACCATCGATTAATTCGATCCACGATGGCCATAAAGATTGTCCCTCATCGTAGGCTCCAAGGAAGAAAACCAAGGCGTAAAATGAATACACTGGCCCTTCAAGATCCTATTAAACGAGCTTGCTTTCAATCAACTCTCAAGGAACATCTGCCTATGGAACTTCCTGAAAATGTTGAGGAACACTGGATTAAATTGAAGACCTCTATTATTTCAGCCTGTGAACAAACTATCGGATACCAGACTAAGAGACATCAGGACTGGTTTGATGAGAACGATAGTGAGACTGAACATATTGACAAGAAAAGGAAAGCCTTCCAGATATGGCAAAAAGATATTAACTGTGCTGTTAAGAAAAAAATCTACGCCAGTGCAAAGGCAGAGATTCCAGCAGACTTTAGGGATGCCATAATTATCACTCTCTTTAAAAAGGGTGATAGAACAGACTGTGGAAACTATCGAGGCATCTCCCTTCTAGCCACAGCAGGCAAAATCCTGGCAAAGATCATTGCAAACCGTCTCCTATCTGTATCAGAAGACATCCTCCCTGAAACGCAAAATGGCTTCCGCCCTTCCAGGGGAACAGTGGATATGATCTTCACTGCACGACAGCTTCAAGAAAAATGCAAGGAGCAAAACTGCCCTCTGTACATGGCGTTTATTGATCTGACTAAAGCTTTTGATACTGTAAATCGTACTGCTCTCTGGACCATCCTTCTGAAAATCGGATGCCCTGATAAATTTGTGAACATCTTGCGGTTACTCCATGACGACACGATGGCAACAATCCTGAATAACAATGGCTCTCAAAGCGATCCATTTAAAGTGGAATCCGGCGTTAAACAGGGATGTGTTATTGCTCCAACCTTATTCGCTATCTTCATCGCTATGATTATGCACCTTGTTGAAGAGAAACTTCCTACTGGTGTAGAAATTATATATCGAACAGATGGAAACCTGTTAATCTTAGTAGGCTGAAAGCAAAAAATAAGGTAATTGCAACTTCTGTTATAGAACTTCAATATGCTGATGATAACGTAGTCTGTGCACACTCCGAGGAAGATCTTCAAACTATCCTAAACATCTTTGCAGAAGCATATGAAAAACTCGGCCTCTCGATTAACATTAAAAAAACCAAAGTGCTTTACCAGCAAGTTCGAACCAATCCCTCCGCAGCGCCATCAATCCAGCTTAAAGGTGTGTCACTAGAAAATGTCGACCACTTTTCTTATCTCGGCAGCCACCTATCTACAAAAGCCGACATCGACGCTGAAATTCAGCATCGCCTGAGCTCTGCGAGTGTAGCTTTCTCCCAAATGAAGCGTAGAGTGTTTGAGGATCGGGACATTCGCAGGGAGACCAAAATGCTTGTTTACAAAGCCATTGTACTAGCAACCCTTCTGTACGCCTGTGAAACATGGACCCTCTACAAACGCCACCTCCAACTTCTTGAAAGATTCCATCAACGCTGCCTCCGAAAAATTCTGCAAATTACTTGGGAAGATAGGCGGACTAATGTTAGCGTATTAGAAGAAGCGAAAACCACCAGCATTGAAACAATGATCATCCGACATCAACTTCGCTGGACCGGTCATGTTGTTCGAATGCCTGACCATCGTCTTCCAAAGCAGCTACTTTACTCCCAACTTAAGAATGGAAAACGGAATATTGGTGGACAGCAAAAGAGATTCAAAGATACTCTCAAAGCTAATTTTAAAAAATGTAATATCAGCATTGCGAACTGGGAAGCCCTAACTCATGAGCGTTTCAATTGGAGGTCATCCTTTATTAATGGCGCTATGGACTTTGAAGAAGCACAAGTACAGGGCGAAAAGGAGAAACGAGCTAAAAGGAAGGCACGTCAGGCAAACCCTCATCATGACCGTCTCCCACCCGGAAACCTATGCCCTCACTGTGGGAGGTTGTGCGGATCCAGAATTGGCCTCTATAGCCACTTACGGATCCACCGTTAAAATTTTACCTTTGGAAGACAACCTTACTCGGCTACGAGTGATCGCCAATGAATGGTGGTGCAAATTTAATATTATAAAATGAACATCACTCCATGATTGATTTATGCCTTAAGAGGTATTCCAATGTTAATCCCAAATAATTTTTTTCCCAGACAGATAGGCTTTTGAGGAAATCTGTAAGGAAAAATAAACCCCCTAGCTA
Source organism: Charina bottae (assembly GCA_023362775.1). NCBI lineage: Eukaryota > Metazoa > Chordata > Lepidosauria > Squamata > Charinaidae > Charina > Charina bottae. The sequence continues at coordinate 196,615,677 of JALMGJ010000002.1, read as the reverse complement.
AAGTGAGGGAGGGGGGGTAACCTACCAGATTTTTAAAAATATCATTGGGATATTATATTGGCTATATCTACGTGGAATAATTTAGCAAGAGTATCAAGCTTTGTGGCTTTGTTGGAAAGTTTTTGTTTCCATTTAGATCTTGGCAAATGCTGGGTTGACACATAGTAGAAAGTGTGTTTTGTTTCCAGGATTGCAAGCAATTAGGCACGTTTGGGCCCTGTTGAATCACAGATTGTATTTTGATATTGAGGCCCATGGATATTTAACTTTATGGAAGAACTCTTCTTTAAAAATTGGGAGCAAAATTTGTATAGGAAATTGTGGGTAGAATCTGGCATACATACTTTAAATCAATTACTTTGCAATGATTATTTTAAGGATTTTTCTCACCATCAGAATTTTGCCTCCTTAATTCACAACAGCAGCAATATATATACAGGTAGTCCTTGCTTAATGCCGGTAACTGGGACTGGAATTTCCATCGCTAAGCGATGCGTTCGTAAAGCACATCACATGACTGCATCGCTTAGCGATGAAAATCCCAGCAGTCCCTCTTTCCATCGTTAAGCAAGGATCGTTGGTCATTAAGCAAGAACCTCCTTGCGACTTCCTGCCGGTTTTCAACAAGCAAAGTCAATTCTGTCAATGAAGCTTTACAATAAAGTAGAATTAGCTCATCTGGTTGTGATACCTATCTAGTTTACCCCGCGAGGCTGACATCAATCTTGCAAGTATCAAAGTACAATTCTACCCCGTCTCCTTTACAGCCCGAGAAACTAGGAAGGGTCTTTTCTGAGCCTCTTGCCCCACCCACTATCTATCTGCAGGCTATGCTGTCTCTTCTCTGACCATTCCCTTGGCAGCATCTCTTCACCCAATCTCCCAAGATCTTTCCATATCATTAAAGTGGCTGCTGCCAGGTGCAGGAAGGTGCACTGGTGGCCGGGCGGGGGTGGTTGCTGCCAGGTGTGGGAGGGCGTGCAGGTGGCTAGCGCAGCCAGGCAGGCAGGTGTGCACTACAGAGTGCTGGCGGGGGAGTGCTGTGGGCAGGTGTGCACTACGGAGTACGAGATCCCCAGGATCTCATACTCCGTAGCCAGGCTCCTCAGGAGAAAAAGCAGTGGGAGTGACTTACAGGAGTCGATGTTTCACTTGTGGGGTGCCATAGGGCTCAACATTCTTGCCCCATTTAACATCTACATGAAACTGCTGGGTGAGGTCATCTCATCAGTATGCAGATGATACCCAACAATGGATCTCAATCCTGGGCCAACCAAGTGATGCTGCTGAGGTCCTGTCCCAGTGTCTGCTATCAGTGACGCTGAGAAGATACTGTAAGCTGAGAAGATAGCGTTCTGAAGGGAGCCACATGGAAGAAACGATTGAGAACCTGGGTCCGAAAAGGACTCACAAAGGCAGGCAGCTGCTTCTGCTTCGCCTGCGGTGGCTGAATTAAAAAAACAAAGGTAGGTGCGGGGAACTGGGAAAGGAGGCAGTTGGGTGAAGGAATGCAGGCTGGGGAGGGTGGAGCTTGCCACTGGCGGCCTTGTGGGTGGGACAGGACGCCTCATGCCACCCGGGTGGGCTTCCCACCCCCAAGGCAGGTTGCAGGGCTTCCAAACGGGGAGAGATGGGGGGGGAGATAGGTGGGGGGAGATAGGCGGGGGGAGTTGAAGGCAGTGTTCGGGGCGAGGAGGAACCAAGCCCGGAATGGCTTGGATTGGGTGGGTGCTCAGGCTAACGGTGGGTAAAATTCACGTAACGATGGCAAGGGGAATTGCTACAATTATCATCGCTAAGCGATCCCATCTCGCTTTACATCTGCATGGCTTAGCGACGGAAATTCCAGGCTAAATTACCATCGTTAAGTGAACACTACCTGCATTCCTTGTATTTGGAATTTTTCACTGATATTTCTATTGGGATTTTTCATCTGCAATGATGGAATAGCATCTCCCTTACAAGACCAGCACAGTTACAACACTTTTTGATTTTTACTAAAATAATGAAATTATGGCCTAGTTTTATCTTTTGAGATGTTATTACTTAGAGAGCCTGAAATTGCATATATTGTATTTAAATCACACTATGTAGAACTTTCTTTAAACATTTATATCTATTTACCTACCTACCTACCTAAGTTTAAAAATATTCTTTAAGAGCTGTCCATAGAGACAAACAAAGAGTCAATTTCAGCCAATGGAGAACTATACCAGTTCTCCATGGCTCCCAATTATATTGTATCAAGCTGCTTTCAGTGTACCGGAGAGAACCCCCTAATGGCCAATTAAGTCAGCCTGAAAGCTCCTTTGCATCAATGAGATAGTACGCATTTGACAAGTTGATCTCTAGCATCCAGACTTCCATCTTTAAAATATTTTTGGAGCAATCTTCCCCAATATGGTGACTTGCAGATATTTTAAACTACATTCTCAGAGCTGCCAGTCAGCATGGCCAACATCTTAGAATTCTGGGAAGTATAGCTCACTACATGAAGAGACTACCAAATTGGATAAAGTTATCTTAGTGTATCAAAGCATTTATTTTTGATTCCACATGGAATAAAAAGACCTATTTCACCCAGAGTGTCAAAATTCTTGATCTGAAGGACTGAACATATGAGCCTATCATTTTTTTTTGATTGATTCATTTGATAGGTCTTTTGTAAGAATAAAATAATATCACATGTATCACCCTTAGGTCTTTGAATGAAGAATAAGGTAATTTTTAACCCTAAAACTAATGTTCCTTGCTATTAGAATTATCATTCTGAAATAGTTACCAATGAAAAATATTCAGCTTAGCTCTTTTTTTTAGGGTAGCAATTTTTTGCAGCATTTCTCTTCCTTCAGTTTCATTTCTCCAAACATTTATCACTGCCTTCTGTAAGAGTATGGGTTGGGGAACTGGAACAGTTGATATTTTAAGTTAAAAGGGGCAATCAAACTCTGAATTATACCTCAGGTTCCCTATCAATGAGGTTCAGGAAATGAGAAATGAGTTCAAAGTAACTCCTGATATTCTCCTTGAAAATGGTGGACATACACTCAAGATCATATTGTGGAAAGTAGTTGGCTTTGTTCTGCTTTAACTTGGCTTGGAACTTGCATATGAGCAATCTGTGATCTGTTCCAGTCAACCCGATTAAGTTTTTGCTGTTACAATTGCACTCTTCCACTTCATTCTGCCAATAATTTAGCCAATCTGTTTTCTGTTGATTGACAGAAACTTGTAAGTCATTTTCCTGCTTCATTTCTCTTTCCTAGGCCATACATTCCATTACATCTTCCTCCTTAGAACTTCCAAAGCTTTGCATTCCAATCTCCAATCACAAGTAGCATATCTTGCTTGCATGTTCTGTCAATTTCAGACTGAACCTGACCCCAAAACTCAACTTCCTTTTCTTCTGCATCAGTGATTGGAACACAAACTTGGACAACTGTTATATTAAAGGGCTGTCTTCATAGTCTAACTGATACTATTCAGCCACTGATTGCACTTCACCCACGTATTGTACTTGCTGTATCCTTCCTATAAAACCAACACTGTTCCTTCTTTGCTTTTTGTGTCCTGAGTAGTAAGCAATATGATCTTCTGAAACTGTCGAATTCCAGTCCATTTCAATTTGCTGATACCCAAGATGTCAATGTATAGTTGATTCATTTTATCTTACACTGTGTTGAGCTTTCTCATGTTCATGCATCTTTTGTTGCATGTTCCCACTGTGAATCTTTTTTTTTGCAGATTCGGATTTTCTTTTCCTACATGATAGCATCAGCAAGTAGATGTCCCAAAGGCTAGCTATGTCATGGACACCATTAGTACTCCAAAAGATTTTTAAAAAATGTGAAACCTCTCTGGAGAAGGCTCTAAAGGTGAAAGAAAAGAGAAGAAGATGACCAGCAGCAAGGTGGATGGACTCAGTTACACTGGTGATGAGTATACTGTTGTAAGGCCTGAAAGACCAAGTTAGGAACAGATCATCATGGAGAAAATTTATCTTGTTGTTGTTCAGTCGTTTAGTCATGTCCGACTCTCCGTGACCTCATGGACCATAGCACGCCAGGTCTTCCTGTCCTCCACTGTCTCCCGGAGTTTACTCAAATTCATGTTCATTACATCGGTGATGCTATCTAACCATATCATCCTCTGCCGTCCCCTTCTCCTTTTGCCTTTAGTCTTTCCCAGCATCAGGGTCTTTTCCAGTGAGTCCTCTCTTCGCATTAGGTGGCCAAAGTATTTGAGCTTCAGCTTCAGTATCTGTCCTTCCAATGAGCAGTCAGGGCTGATTTCCTTTAGGATTGACTGATTTGACCTCCTTGCACTCCAAGGGACTCTTTAAGAGTCTTCTCCAGCACCACAGTTCGAAAACATCAATTCTTTGGCACTCAGCCTTTCTTATGGTCCAACTCTCACAGCCATACATTACTACTGGGAAAACCATAGCTTTAACTATACGGACCTTTGTCGGCAAGGTGATGTCTCTGCTTTTTAATATGCTGTCTAGGTTTGCCATAGCTTTCCTCCCAAGGAGCAAGCATCTTTTAATTTCATGGCTGCAGTCACCGTCTGCGGTGATCTTGGAGCCCAAGAAAATAAAATCTGTCACTGCTTCCATTTCTTCCCCTTCTATTTGCCAGGAGGTGATGGGACCAGATGCCATGATCTGAGTTTTTTTAATGTTGAGTTTCAAGCCAGCTTTTGCACTCTCCTCTTTCACCCTCATCAAGAGGCTCTTTAGTTCCTCTTCACTTTCTGCCATTAGGTCTTTCACCCTCATCAAGAGGCTCTTTAGTTCCTCTTCACTTTCTGCCATTAGGGTGGTATCGTCTGCATATCTGAGGTTGTTGATATTTCTCCCGGCAATCTTAACTCTGGCTTGTGATTCATCCAGCCCGGCATTTCTCATGATGTACTCTGCATATAAGTTAAATAAGCAGGGTGATAATATATAGCCTTGTCGTACTCCTTTCCCAAATTTATCTAGGTGGTCGCTAAGAGTCAACAATGACTTGATGGCACATAATCAAAATTCCAAAAGATCCTCAGCTCTTCCTCAGTAGCATGTTGAGTGCCATCTAACCCAAGAGGCCCATCATCCAGCACTATATTGTCAGTCACTTTATATTGTCCATCCATGTGGTTTTCTTGATAAAATACAAGGGTGGTTTAGCACCGCCTTCTCCCACACAGTACAAAATGATATCTTTGCCATTGTCACTATAGTGATCATCTGCCACCAGCATCTTCCTATATCGCTGCCTATTACAGGTGCTTGCTTATTATAGCTGGGCAGCTGTGATAAGGTGATCCTTATGGCATGATATACTCTTGGCATACATTCCCAATATTCTTCACTCATCCCTCCCAGGAACATCCCACCCACCCCCTGCCACAATGAGGCAGCACAGCAGGACTGGGGGCGGAGGGGAATTAACCATAGTTTTCAATTATATCTAAGGTGGGACCAACAAAAGATACACCAATGATGACCTAAGATTTAAATTCTCCTACCCTCTTTTAGGGAGATGTGGGGGCACATCATTATTCTCTTTCTCCTGAATATACTGGAGTGTCCTTAGTTAGATGTATAACTATATGAATCCAATGTGGAAAAGGTGCTTTGGAGGGGACGAGCACATGCTCACTGCATCAATCAGCATCTCCTTAAATAAACTGAAGCTTTTCTTAGGCTCACACGGTAGCCCTGTGGTCCCCAAAAATCCCACATTTGAATTAAAGAGGGTGCTGCCTTTGTAGATTGAAAGGTGGCTTTGATTTGATTTATAAGGAGACATTGTGGAAAAATAAATAACACATCTTTTGGTCATTGTCTTAATAGATTTTGATGCTCCATGAGAATATATATATGTGAATCAGATGTATACTAAGGAAAATTCTCACTACTCCAATTTCCACTAAAAGGGAAATTAAACAAGATTATATTCTGAAGTTTTCAATACTTAATGAAAGTCTTATTCCAAGCCTTAACCAAGGGTGAATTTTATCCTCCAACATTAATTAATAAACCACATTCTGCTTTATGCTGATGATGGAGCATCCTCTCCCTGACACAAGTAAGTCTTCAGTGGAATCCGTGAGCCTTAGCTGCTTATTGTACAGAAGAAAAATTAGAAATTAATTATAGTAAAAGAGGTTGTATTCACAAAATAATGCACAAATGGCCTCCATAAATGGATAATTAGCAGCAATTAGGTTGGGCAAATTAAGTCTTTTAAATACTCAGGAACTGTTTTTTCAACATTTTAATGCTTAGAAGGAGCAAAATAATCCTATTTAATCTTGCACACAAAAAAATCCAATGAAACAATTAAGTTCACTAACCACCATGGAAATAATTGTGTTCCCAATGCAATCATCTCATTCAAGGCCAAATTATTGAGCCTCACACTTTATGGTGTGCAAATGTGTGTCTTTAAGAAGTGAAAGATTTGATGGTCATTACTTCAAGTTTTTAGGAATAATGTTCCTCATTGTATATCAAACATAATTCTGAGGGTGGAGCTTGCTTGCATATCAATAGAGACCTGAATAAGAATCTGCCAATTAAAATATTGGTTAACACACCTGATAAGTTTTCAAAGATGTATATGGGAGTATCAAATGCATGTCAGAAATGTTCCCAAAGTGAAGGCACTTTTTCCCATCTTTGGTGGATTTGCAAGAAAGCTAAAAAAATATTAGGAGCAGATACGTATTAAAATTCAAAAGATTCTTAAGATGAATGTACAATTGAAACCAGAAGCTTTCCTTTTAGGTTTGATGGATAAATAACTTGAAATAAAATTTGGGACTTTGCTTCTATATATGGTAACAGCGGCAATACTTTTGTTTGCACAAAGGTGGAAGGATTCACACATTCCTACCGTGGAAGAATGGATGATAAAATTAATGGAACTGGCAGAGATTGCGAAAATGACTACATTGATTAGAGAAAATAATTTGTCTAGCTTTGTTTCTACTTGGAAACCGCTTTTGGACTTTTTACTTGTAACTGAAAAAAATGAAGTTTTGATTTTGGGATTTGATGATTAGGTTGGTATAGATTATAGAAATAATGTTTATTATAGTTAAAATTAGAGTAAGAGAAGGTATCTGTGCTGGAGAAGGTTGGAAGTCACTTCTTTTGTTGTACTTATTTCTATTTATTTCTGCATGTTTTAGTTTATCTCTTTTTTCTTTAGCCTCGCTTTAATCTTTTTCAATCTTTTTGTGTTTTATCTTTATGTTGAAACATTTAATAAAGTTTCTTTATATCCTATATCAGAGCTTTCCAAACTGTGTGTCACAACACGTGTGTCGGCTGCAGTGTCTGGGTGTGTCACAGCTGCTGCTGCCTCCAAACACTGCCAGGATTCCGCGCAGGTCCTAGTGCCTGCCTTGTGCCCTGCTGTAAGAGTGTGGAGTATGGAAGCTATAGTTGAATCAGCACTGCATGTTTTGTTTGTTTGTCCACTGTACCATATAGGGTGCTCTGAATTAATATCACCCCACCTTACTCATCACTCTAGCAGCTGTATCCAAAAGAATGTGTTATTAATGAATAAATCTGGAGAAATCTCAAAAAAAGTTGTAAAATATTCTTCAAAAGTGTTAGTTGAAAGGAAATGTTGGGTATAACTAAGATTTGGATTATTTTTCATGATATAAAGCAATTAGCCATAAAGTTTACTTTTAAAGTTTACTTACTTTTAATATTTTAGTTTTGTTATATGTTGTTTGTATTATATGAAATTTTGATCCTTAGTTCAAACACTTATTTTTCTAGGACTGCAGATTTACCTTGCAAATTCAAGAAAAGCCGCAGTCTCTTTAAGGAAACACTGAAATATCCTCTCCAAAGAATCTTTTCCAAGAAGCAGGGTCATCTAGTATTTTATGTTTTTTGTCTAGAAAAGTGTACCTATTCTTGAATTTAGCACTCATGAAGTTCAGGGAGACCCTGTCTGAATTTTAAAACTTAAACAAAGTTGGACATAGTTCATATTTGGACGGGAGATCACCAGGAACTCTCAGAGCTATGGGTGGACTAGGAAGTTGAAAAAATATCCGAGGAGGGAACTGCAACCCAGTCACATGCATTTTTTCCCATGAAGTCACCAGAAATCACACTCATTTCAAAGAGATTTTCCTTAAACTCCACATGTGTGGCTTTCAGGCAAATCTTGTGATTTATCTTGACAGTTTCCAGGGTTTATCTGATTCTTGATATTTTTCTCAATAGTTTTCCTGCCCCTGTTCTGATCCTAGTCAAATGCCTCAGATCAGTTTGATGCTCAAAGACAGAAAATACTTAATGCTGCAGAATGGAAAATGGTTGAGAAGGATTTTTCAGGCTAATATGGCCTCTTCTGGCATTGTTTCCTATAAAACTGTACCCTCTGTTTGTTATCAATCTCTTGTGTAAATGTGTAAATGTAAATATATAAAAAAACTTTATATAGGCACAGCACAATGAATCTGATTTGAATAAACAGTTGAAAGATTTCTTCATCTTTGTATCTCCCTAAACCCAACTTTTAGGATTCTTAGTACTATCTGTCTAACTCCAGTCCTCAACATCGCCAAGGAGACAGTCAACAAGTTCAGTAGTAATCTATACAAAGCAACAAGGACTGATGACTGATTTTTCAAATACAGTTCCCCTCATTTTTCTGAGTGATACATATTACTTTCATTTAATGTTTCGCTCTACTTCAGCTAATTAATTCCTCGTCACAGTGTCTGAGTTAATGCCCAACACACTAATTTGAACATTCAGATATGGTAAGTTTTAGAAAAAGCAATTCCTCTTAGGAACAAACCTGTGTAAGTATGAGCCACTGAGTACCTTTCCCAAGATGCTCTACTGCCAATGTTAGAAGGTTGAATTACATACCTATGTCTGAAAACTGTGCTAGTTTAGGCATGTGTCTGGAGAGCCTATGTGGCAACATATTCCTCAGGTTCCCACTGCAGTATAACATCTTCCCATTATTTTTAACATAAGTATTGCACTTATTGTTGTATGCCACCCAGAGTCTTCTTGGAGTTGGGCAGCCTTAACAAATCCAATAAAATAAATTACTCCAATGCTTCTTTGTCACCATTTATTGTCCAAGTCAGTGATTTTATGTCAGTCTTCTCCAACATACGTTTTCCAGGATAAATTCAAAATAAAATTGACATTTATTATTTTATAATACACTCAATTCTTTGAATTACTTAGTATGAGTGAGAAGCATAACACACAAAACAGAAAGACCAATTAATAAGCAGACATGCCATTTTACTCCCAATCACATGTGCTTTGGGGGTTTATGGAACCTGTAATTTGTAATGGTGGTTACTCTAAAACTTTTGGTAGACATAAAACTTTAGTTAAAGAGAGCAGCATGCAACTGGGGAAGGGGGAGGAGAACAAGAGAGCAGTGCACAAACTCTTTAATTGGGTTTTTGGCTTTACCGCATCATGAAAATGCAGCCAATATGTTCTAAAGGATGATGAAATAGTTGTTAACTAGTCTCATTTCAATTAAATTGGTAGATCATAACAAAGCAGGCAATGTTATAGCTATAAATATATACTTGCCACCAAAAACCATTGTGGCATGTTGATTTGAGAGAACCAGTTTGGTCTAGTGGTTAAGGTGCTGGGCTAGAAACCAGGAGTCTGTGAGTTCTAGTCCCGCCTTAGGCATGAAAGCCGGCTGGGTGACCTTGGCCCAGTCACACTCTCTCAGCCCAACTCACCTCACAGGGTTGCTGTTGTGGGGAAAATAGGAGGAGGAAGGAGTATTTGGTATGTTCGCCGCCTTGAGTTATTTATAAAAATAATAAAGGCGGGATAAAAATTAAATAAATAAATAACAAATACCAACTTTAAAGCTTTTCAGTTTTGATTCGTATGTGACACCTAAAAGTTAAAAATGTGTGTGCAATCATACTGCATCACATCATTTATGGTGACAAAATGAAATGACTCACCAAAGGAAGACCTACAGTAGGTCTACAGAAAATATCAGCCTCTTGAGAATTCTGGACTTAAAACAGTGTGTAAAACTCAGCCTGTTACGCAGGTCTATATTTATGTACACTTTTTATTGCATTAAAACAACAGCAGTAAAATGAACAGGGTAATTGTGTGTATTTTCTTTTGTTTCAGTGAGGTGCTGGCAGATTTATGGTTCATATTTTGCTCCTCAGGTTGGTTCTATTATTTTTATGTTTGGTCTATTTTAATTGTAAGTCACCCAGAGTTGTTCAGGAGTCAGGCAGCCTCAAAATTTGATAAATTAATAAACAAATTGTCTTTGTATCAAATCCATATTAATGTTTTGCTTCATTTTTTTTCCAGGGTTCTGCCATTGTATAGAATCTTCCATTGGTAACAATCCAAAAATTTTGCAGGGAATGATACATTAGAGTTAATTCCAAGTGTTTCTGCAATAGGAATAGTTAAGAAAATAATATCAGCAATACCACTGTATTAAAGCAAGTTTAATAAGTTTATATTTTTCTCTATAAAATCACAACAAGCAGCTTTATGTTTATTTTCATTATGTAAAATCCTGTTTTTCACTAACATCTAGCAGTGTTATGGCATTCAAATTTTAGCAAAAAAAGTTAAAAAATAGAAAAGGTGTGAACTTGGTCTTCCGTAACTAGAGAAGCTACAAAAATGAAAAACAAAAATGATTTCAGATACTTACACATGCACAAATTTAAAAGAGCTGGAAAAGAGTGATCTGCAACTAATCTTACATATGAGTTTAACACCAGAAAACATCTATTTATTCTAAGTGGCATTTTAATGAACAGGATGCCTGTAAATATATGCTAAGCTCATTTTTCGGTAACATGACCACTATCTGTCAGATGATTAAGCTTTTCAAGATCAGTCAAGATGGTAAAATTTAGGTAGATGTAGAAAACTTCACAGTAAGGATGGAGAACTGCAGTTTCCCAGGGGACTTGCCAAACTTGTTACTTTTGTGGAGACAGGGGAATACCTGGTTTGGGGAAAAGAATACGACCTTGGAAGAATTTTGTGATCCAAAGAGAGAGAGAGAAAGCGTATTAGACCAGATGTGGTTGAGAAATCTGTCTGAACCACAAGAACGCTTCCATTACAAGAACACATTATACTTTAGATTGGTCTCATAAATATGCCCATGCAATGTTTGGGCTTGTTTTTTGCCTTTGTTGTTTTGGACTAACCAGTTAGAGCAGAGCTTTCCAAACTGTGTGTCATGACACGTTAGTGTGTCGGCTGCAGTGTTTGGGTGTGTCGCGGCTGCTGCTGCCTCCGAGCCCTGCCAGGTTTCCGTGCAGGTCGTAGTGCCTGCCTTGTGCCTTGCTGCCTCCAAGCCTGCCCTGCCAGGATTCCACGCAGGTCCTAGTGCCTGCCTTGTGCCTTGCTGCCTCCAAACCTGCTGTGATTCCGCGCAGACCCTAGTGCCTGCCTTGTGCCCTGTAAGAGTGTGTCGCGAAATGATGCATGTCTAAAAAATGTGTCACCAACATGAAAAGTTTGGAAAGCTCTGAGTTAGAGTGTCACAAGGGAAGGACAAAGAACTATTTCTTCACATAGTTATTGGATGCAGAGGAAGGAGAGGAGGTATCATTCCTCTAGCAGCCTTTTTTTACCTGCTAGTTACAGAGAAGAGAGAGTGTGCCCATTAATCCTCTGGCAACCTGCTGACTTGCCAATATGCAATTTTATGCGCTTCTCTGGGTATGCATTTCTTGTTGCCCATGTCTACCAAGTGAACACTTAACAGCAAGGATGTATTAGATACCACCATATACAACAAAGCAGGAATAGATAATCAGTGGCCTGCACACAAGGAGGGTGCTGGGTAGCCCCAGTATCCCACTTGCAGCTCTCAGAGGGTAGGGCAAAATATTTTTAAGCTGACAGAACTTTAAGGCACACGATTGTGCCTTGTATGAGAGAGTAAGCAGGCACACAAGCACCCATACTGACTAATGACGATCATGTGACTGAGGGATGCTGCCAAGATCGTAAATGCGGGCATTGGTCGTAACATTATTTTTTTAGCACCATCGTAACTTGGAACGGTCGCTGAATGAGGCAGTCAGTAAGTGAGGTCTACCTGTATATGCCACATGCAAAAGCGTATGAAAAGGTCTAGGGCATTTATTTATATACTGGATACATTTAACTGTATCTATACTGCAAAACAGTTATGGGCAATTTGAAGAATGAGAAAGGCATGGTTAATGGTTTTTCACTCATGTTTTTCTCTGATCAGAGAGCTATCCCTGAATTACTTTTCTTTCAGTTGGATTCCAGGTGCGTATTAAGTTATATAAGGTCATGAACAGTAGTATCCTTACACTGGAAAATAAAATATTACATGCTACCCTTGAATAAACCTGAAAATAAATACTAAGAAATCCAATATCACTGCAGTGCTCAATGAATTGTGCAACTTCAGATATGTTATCTCTGTGAGAGTGTCTGCCCCAAAATAAATATTTCGTAAAAATGAGCCTCAGGGTTTTGGAATTAGCACTCACTATCTAGAATTATATCGAACACAAAATACACTTTTTTCTCATAAAGCATTATCTGTTCTGTGCATATTTTTTCCAAATGATAATATAATTTGTTAGTAACTTCAATGCCTGCTTGAAGAGTTTTTTCTCAATAATTTCTCAATTATTACATTAATAGTTCAGTTCTTCAGGATGGGAAAATGATTCCTCAACCCAAGTACTATTCAAAATATTGTTTTTCAAAAAACAATGTATTGAGGCAACATTCTTAGACCAGAGAGATGGCCTAAAAGTTTAAAACAAGGATAGACAACTTTGGGGGGTTAGTAGTGCATTTAGAATTTTGACAGCATGGGTCAGTACATTTTTTAAAAATGGCTAATTAAGATAGATATGGCCATTCACAAAACTCCCATTTACCAGAAGGCAAACTAATCTTGCAAAGAAGCACAGATGCATGCAGTTCAGTATCTTTGTAATAATCCTAGCAGCTGCTCTTGATGGATCCCCGAGGTTAGTATATTTAGCCCACTAATAGTTACAGCTAACTATCTTCTTTTTCATGTTAGAATATAGGTTTACAAGAAGAAAAGTCTAGCCATTAAGCCAGGAGTTAAACTAGATACTGAGATATAATCCATACATGGCTATATGCATGGTTCTATCTTAGAATGGTCCTTGAATGGTCCTTGGTCATTGCAGCGCCCCCACAGTCACATGATCAAAATTTGGGCGCTTGGCAGCCCGCCTACCCTTACGACTGCAGAGGCACTTCAACTCTCCCCCATCAACCTATCTTCCTCCATCTATGCCCTTTTGGCCCCCTGTACTCTGCAGTCCCTGCCACCCTAGCTGACCTTTGCTCTCCTTTTGCTCCCGCTGCTGACCAAGCATACCTAGCCTGGCTCTTCACGAGGCTTTCTTCCCTAGGTCGCACACAAGAGCTGGGGAAAAAGACCTCTTGTAGCCAGCAGCTGCCTCGTGAAGTGCCTGGCCAGGCACACCTCAGCAGCAGCAGAAGCAAGAAGACGGCAAAAGTCAGCTGGGGTGGCAGAGCGCAGGGTGGCAGGGGCCACAGAGTGCAGGGTGGCGAGGGCAGCTGCCCGGCTGGGGCTTCCCGGGGCAGCTGTGGCTTCACACCACGCCATGCTGCTGGGCCTGGCTGAGGCTTTGTGAAGCAATGCTGTGGCTTCGCGCTGAGGCTCAGGGGCTTCTTGCAGCCCCAGAGCTGTGGCGCACCAAGAAGCCCCTAAGCCCCAGCGTGGCAAGCAGCTCCACAGCCACGCAGTTCTGGGCCTGCTTGCCACCACGCAAGGCAGTGTGCAGGGCAGCCAAAAGGGCAGCGGTGGGGGGGATAGGCAGTTGGAGGGAGTTGAAGGGGGGGCAGTCCCTTACCTTAGAAGAACCAAGGCTTGGGGCTAGGAGGGGCCAAGCCCGGAATGGCTTGGATTGGGGTGGGTCCTTCGCTAACAACGGCAACAGGGAGTGCCAGGATTGCTGTTGCTAAGGGACATCATGCTTTACGACCACATTGCTTAGCAACAGAAATTCCCATCCCAATTACTGTCGTAACTTCAGGACTACCTGTACAGGTAGTTTTCCAACAACATGACTCCAGTATAAAACAGCTATAAACACTGAAAGTGCTGATTCAACTAGAAGTTGCAACCTAGAAGAGATACTGTGTTTGATTTATCTTTGGAGCATATCACCTCACATCAAATATTATAGCATAACCTACACAGTTTGCCAGATATTTTGCACCATGAGTAACAGTGACCTGTTTTGAATATAAAACAGACGTTAGAACTTATTTGTAAGCAAACATCCTGATTTTTTTTTCTTGGTTCCAGTACCACCATGTTGCCTAAACAGATTGAACAGATTGTACAAAGTGAATTTATTGATTTATTGATTGGATTTATTTATTTATTATTTTTTTATTGATTGATTGATTGGATTTATCACCGCCCAACTCCCCCAAGCGGGACTCTGGGCGGTTTACAACAGAATTGCATTTCACGTACTGTATATGAACAGTAACAGCAAAGGATGTGTGTGTTTGTCAGTCATCTCTATAACCTGAAACTCACTCTGAAGAATTCAGCACAGCTATCTTATTCACAACACTATATACATACGCACGCACGCAGGGGTGGGGGAAGCGATCGAACAAGAAAAAGGCATGCGTGCTGTTAAAAAATAAAGTTCTCAAATGCCACCTAAGTAAAGCCGGTCAGTTTAGCGAGCTGCTTACCCCTCGCGCGGGGGGCGGGGGGGGCGGACAGCAGAAACCTACCAAATCGTTTTAAACACGACCGACTACCCCCCCCCTCGCCTTCGTCCTGGAAAGAAAAACGCCAGGAGCACCTGTTGGATACCATGAAGCAGCAGCTCGCTCCCGAACGGAGGCGTCCCGAGAGGAGGAAAGCGCTCCTAGGGCAGGGCAGGCCCGCCCCTCCATCCGCACCTGGACCCAGCTTAGAAGCCCTTCGGAGTGACCCACCGGGGGCACGGAAGAGAAGACTAAGCTTTCCAGGCTCCCGGCAGGCAGGCAGAGCACCCCCCATGTGCGAGTATCACTCAGCGCTGGAGTAGCACTTCACGCAAGCAAACACGCGACGCCCGGCTGTCGCTTCTTCCCCCCCCAGGCAAACTCAACCGACCCTTCCCTCCTCCGACCGAGTTACCTCTTCGCCGCCGCCGCCGCCGCCCGACCCTTCGATTCCATTTCTGAGGCTCGCCATATTCCCCGCGGGGTCGCGCCGGCGGAGTCTGTCCGCGCACAATCCGTGTGGAACGCAAAAGGGTTCAAAGGTGCCCCTCCGAACTGGAGGTTCCCCCCACCCCGAAGCCGGCTTTATAGCCGTCGGAGGACGGGCTCCTCCTCAGCCTCGACCGAAGCGACCTACGCCGGCTTCTGCGGCGTTCTAGCCGTCAAAGCGCGAGCTCTCTCATCTGCATATCTGGCCCCGCCCCCGACTAGCTCAAGCCCTTCATCTCCTTCCTGTCGGCTCCCGGGGCGGTGGGGCTCGTGCCCTCCTCGGAAGCAGAGCAGTCTGTAATTGAAGGTTGTACCCGTCGCGGAAGTGTTGCTTAGGGGGGGTCGTTTGCGCAAGTCCTTTAGGCGGTTCGGGTAAGGGAGCCACGTGAGGTCCTGTTTCCTTGGATCTTCTCCTTGAAAGGATTTGAAAAACCCTCATCTGGGGCTAAGAGCGTCGGAGCGCTTATCTGGACTCGTGAAGTCCTAACTATAATTTATTTGTTCAGGAAGCAAGATCGTAGGTGCTGTGTTGGCTCTTAAGTTCCAACGAGTTGCCTGAGATTTAAGTCGTGATGTTTAGGTTTTGAGTTACAACCCGAGAATTATTCTGCAAATGAGTGGAGTTAAAACCCATAGTATTACTTTGCAGATCTTATTCGGAGCATAGTATTACTGAACGTTTGGACCAAGAATCCTGTGTATTTTGGTAGATTCCGTCTCGGACCACGCTGACCGAGTTTCCTAACAGATGTGGAACAGATCCTAAAGTCGTTTTATTTAGCGCTATCAGATCTGGGCCGCATAAAGCACCAATTTGCAGCAGAGGGTTAACGATTTTCTGGGTGTCTTTGCTGCCATGGTCGTTCGAATTTTTCTAGCCCTAGTTGTATTTCATATGTCTAGCCTTATTTTCCCTTTCTGCTAGTAAATAGTAATATTCTCACCCTTTCTATTTAAGCATCAGAATTTAAAGTTCCAGTAAATAGGCCACAATTTATTTTATATTCAGCTTATTGGATGTAAGGTTTGAGAATCAGTGTGGTATAGTGGTTAAAGTGTTGACCTACAAGTGGGGAGAGCCAGGTTTTTGTTTATTCCCAGCCACAGAAGCTTATTGTGTGACTTAATCCAACTTGCCTCATAGGGTTCTTGTTGTGGGGAAAATAGGAGGAGTCCTTGGTGCTCTCTGAGCCTTGTTGTTTACTTGCAGACATTTCATTGCCAGGCTAAGCAACGTCTTCAGTGCGAAAAGGGAGTGGAACTAGCTCTCTGTTTATATACCCTGGCTTGTCCTGCTTGTGTTGGTGGGGGTGTTGTTCTCTCCTTGGTAGTACCTTGATTGGGTTGTTGTGTGCTGCTTGGTTGATTGACTGAGTTAATAGTTCCTTGATTAGGGTCTATTGTGCTGTTTGATTGCTCCTCTGCTGCTAATCTTGCTGTTAATCTTTGCATATCTTGTTGTTGATTGCTGGCCCAGGGGTGTTCTGGTCTTCTAGCTTTTCTATTGTCTCTTATGAATGGTATGTAAATGTTGTTTACCTCTATGTGTCTGTTGATGGCTGCTTTGTCTGAGTGCCAAGCTTCCAGGAATTCTCTAGCATTTTTGGATTTGGCTTGGAGGAGAGGTGCTGTGTTCACTGCCAGGAGCTCCTGAATGAAAGGCAGGTTAGGAATCAATCAAATGAATATCCCATCTTTACCCCACAAGCTCATGACCGCTTCTTTTCTTTCATCTACACAACAATCCTGTGACGTCGGCTTGCTCAAGAGACATAGGCATCCATAACAAGCTGCAATGACATCAAAATGACATGTACATCATCATGCAAATGAAGCAATTCTGTTTGCATCATGGCAAAGTACATGCTTTGTGTGATAATGTCACGACACTAGAAGCAAATGTCATTCCCCTCCTACACACACACACACACACACACACACACACAGAAAGAGAGAGAGAGAGAGAGACGCCTATGCTGAGAGAGAACAACTGGCCCAAGGCCACTCGGTGAGCATCCCTCCAAAGTTTAGAGACATAGATATAGACAGGGTTCACACATTGCATTAAATAATTCTTTGTTTAAATATGGCTTGTTGAGTAAAAGCACAATTGGCTGGGTTTCCTCAACACGGTGACCTAAATCATAAAATATAAAACATAATGACTGAGTTGATGCAGCATACTCGGCGTACTTTCAAGGATGCCCATGAAGACCTCTTGGAAACCAGCTGGGCAGAATGCAGCAGCAGCAGCCGCCGCCGCCCATGTGCCCACTGGCCAAGTTTGAAACTGCCATGTTACGTCACTACTGCAGGAGCAAAACAGGGTGCCAGTGTGTTTCTAAGTGCAGTTCAAGGTGTTGGTTGCTACCTTTACAGCCCTATATGGCTCGGGGGCTGAATATCTAAAAGACCACGTTCCCAAATAATCTGCCTGGATGGCAGAGCACCTCCTCGAGGTCCCCACCTGCCAGAGGTATGCTGAGAGGGGGGCTAAAGGCAGACGTTCTCAGTGGCAGTTCCCCTCCTAAGGAGCAGCTTTACCCCAAGGATAGCCCTGAGCATGGCCCCCATTCTCATAGCCTGCCAGAAGCTAATAAAAAACTTGGCTTTTCCAGAATGCCTTTGGGGGCTGATTGTAGAGCTATAGGGGTGTCTCTCTGTGTGTGTATGTATATAAGGTAGTCCTCACTTAACAACCACAATTGGGACAGGCAACTGTTGCTAAGCGACGTGGTTGTTAAGCGAGACATCATGTGACTGCAACTTGCAATTTTATTGCCGGCTTCCTCACTGACTCTGCTTGTCGGATGCCAGCAAATAAATTCATAAGATCAATCTTAGCCTTGCCCCCATGTATATCAGCAGCAATGTTGAGATTAGAAGTGGGCCTTCCATCAATCAATATAAGGGTAAAGAAAGCAATAATCTTATATTATAGGAGACTAGTCCTCATGCCCAATACTTATTTGGCAAAGCAATGCCTCCATGAACAATTTAACAGTATTAGATGGATGAATTTGTGTCTAAAACTATTTTCACAATTATCACTAGATCAGAAACTGTTGAATGATATAAATTACCATACACTATTGAGGGACTATTTATATATATTTTTAAAGATTTTAGACAAGATAGAGAGCAAATATGTAAGCTTAAGTTGGCCAAGTGATATCGAACTTTTAAAGATGGACAAGGAATGTCATATTATTTACAGTCTCTTACATCCCATTCCCTGAGACAAGCTTTCACAGAACTTCGTTTTCAAACAATGCCAACAGCCTGTTTGGATGGAAGATGTAAAGCATTACCAACTACACACCAATTATGCATTTGAAATAATTCACAGGTAGAAGATCTGAGCCATTACTTATTATTCAAAGACCCAGAAGCGCCAATGGCCCGCCACCACTGCTGCCGCTGCCCCTTCAAAAGGGCAGGCTCCAGGGACCCCGAAAATGCCTTCAGTTCCGGCAGGGAGGCGAAAATCGCGCGCACACGCTGCCAGGCCACTTCCCGCCGCACAGCTGATCGGCGCGGAGAACTTCCACCCACCCACCCCCGCACTGATCAGCTGTGCAGCAGGGAAGCAGCCTGGCAGCATGCGCGTGCGATTTTCGCCTCCCTGCCGGAACCGAGGGCATTTTCATCAGCGCTTCCAGGTTGTCACACAACACACTTGGGGCCCCCAGGCGACACTTTATTGTGTCGCGACACACAGTTTGGAAAGCCCTGATGTAACTAAACAAGTTGCCGCAAGGAAGATAAAAAAGCAGATGTTGACAAATAATGCTGTTAATTGTTAGAGGGGATGTATTGAACTGATATGGATTGTTGTAATTTTACATGAATTTTGCTAAAACCTATGGTTGCAAATAAATGTATATACATGTTAATATCTGTAAACCACCTAGAGTCCCTGGGGATGGAGGCAGTCCATAAATCAGTTAGATAAATAAATAAATAAGATAAGCCCAAATCAAATAAACTACATTGTGGCTTAGTGTAATGGGAAAACTAGCTTGCACCCAGCCAGATTAGATGCCTGTTTTAAATGCAAACCAAAGTATTCATATTTGCAATAGTACCATGTGTTCAATTAAACTTATCATGTCAGGACTGAACTTAATATACGGAATTATGAAAAATATTCATTGCAGTTCTGGTTTGATCCTCCCCCCCCCCCCCGAAAAGCAGGCACAATCTTCAGTATTCATGGTTAGTAAAAAAATATTGAAAAAGGCCTTTTGTGAGACCATCCATGCTATGAGGACTCATTCAATTTGTGACAGCCCTACATCTTGCTGATTGAAAGGAAGGTGTAGTCTTTGTAATATTTCCCAGTTACTCTGTTAGGCTTCTTGAATCCACACCCACACTAATAGCAATTTCTTTAGTGTAGCTATGACGCAACAAAAACACTGTATTCCTTATTCCCATTATGCCCATATTAACCAGGCGTTTCCAGAATTGCATGAACTAATTTCAAGCTCAGTATGTTGTCTTGTCTTCTTAGTAACACACAAAAAAATCTTTGTTGTGACTCCAGAAATGTCACTTAATGAAAACAGTCAAACTTAATAGCTCTTTAAAAGATGTTATTCACTCCATTATTAGTATGTGGCTTCTATGTTAATGTTCAGGTTGTAGTAGAAAACAATTGCCAGTAAGCTCCCCATATATCCTTAAACTGGTGTGTGTGGTTGTTTACCAAAGAGGGCAAAATTAAACAGCAAGAAAAAGATGCTTGTCCTATTTCATTACTTTCCATGTATGTAAATCAAGAAGCTTTGATTAGAAAGGAGGTTTAGAGGGTTAGAAGAATTAGAAAGGCAGTTCAGAACAAGTAGAAGGTGTCCCATTTTGGCTATAACATTTATTTATGGTTTGTCATTCATATAAGATTTGCACTATTCCAGAAAATGTGTATTTGAAAAAAAAGCTAAATTTCTTTCTAACAGGAGTTTGAACAACTGTCAAGCAGCATTAGGAATTGCGTTAATTTGCTGAAGATCCAAAAATAAGTAGCTAGAACATACGAGAACTCTTTTTTTAGCTATAGGTTTATTCCTCTTAATCCCTCACATCTGCAGTAGTGAAGGGACATTAAAAACTTTTCATACAGGAATGTTGCAAGGAAAAGAAAAGAAAAGAAAAGAAAAGAAAAGAAAAGAAAAGAAAAGAAAAGAAAATCTATCTTTTTACCCAGCCAAAAATTAATTCAATAGAAAGTTTGGGAAAATACTATTAAATTCAGTCCCTGACCTGTTAAAATGTTTCCCATGCTGGCTTGTGAAAGTAAGAAGGAAGCTAATGTTGAAAAGGATTTGGACTGTACTAATTATTTATGTTGCTTCCTACAAATCCATTGTAGTGTTTTATTCATTGTCTGATGTGGTACCCAGAACGATCTGAACTGCTTGCATCGAACCACTCCCTGAGGATAGAAAAAGTATCACGTTGCTTTTCTTTCTTCTGACTTTGACATACCCTCCCCCTGACCCACACCTTCTTTAGACACAATTTCCTTTTTTATCTTAGCCTTCAATAGTCAGGTGCTTCCTTTAAAAGGTTTTATCTATGCTGAATGAAGAAACAAACAAAGATCAACCGGCATTTAAATTACACTTTATTGAAGACTTCTCTTATTTGTTCAAGAAAAGGACTTTTTTTGTCCTTCCTGGTATATAACTAAGGTAATCTGGAAGCAAGTTCCTCTGAAACTAGCACAATTGGAAACTCTCTTGCCTTGAGTCTTGATCATCACAATGGGCACTCAACCATCCAGCATTGGCCTAGCACAAGGGTCGGAAATGGCGGCTCGCAAGCCAGATGCGGCTCTTTGGCCCCTTGAGTGTGGCTCTTCCGCAGCTGAACTCACCCCCGCCCCTTCCACGTGATAGGCCCCCGCCCGCAAACCCCGCCCCCTGGCTCTCGCACTGAGCGAGGCCCGGCGCGGCAGGGAGGCAGCACCATCTCCAACCGCAGCAGCCCCTGCAGCCGCTCCTGCGCCGCCTCCGACAGCGCCGCGTCCCGGGCCAGCAGTGGCTCCCTGCCGTGGCTTATTGGGGCGGGTGGGAGGGCGCGGGGGAGCCGCACAGGCGCCGAGGGGGGCGGGCCGCCCGCCCACCCGCCTGCTTGCCTCCCTCCGCGAGGCCCCCGATCCGGCTTGGATCCCGGGAAGGCAGCGGGGGGCCTCGCGGAGGGAGGCAAGCAGGCAGGTAAGCGGGCAGGCCTCGTTTCCCGCCCCCATCATCTTCGCTCAACGCGGGTGGGCGGAAGCGGCCGAGGGGGGCGGGCCCGGCGGCGGAGGCCAGGGCTGCCCGCGCGCCTGCCTGCCTGCCTCCCTCTGCGAGGCCCCCGATCCGGCTTGGATCCCGGGAAGGCAGCGGGGGGCCTCGCGGAGGGAGGCAAGCAGGTAGGTAAGCGGGCAGGCCTGGTTTCCCACCCCCCATCATCTTCGCTCAACGCGGGTGGGCGAAGAGCAGTCGTGGGGGGGGGCGAAGAGCGGCCGTGGGGGGGGCGGGCGGCGACGACAAGCGGCGCGCTTCAAGCTTTCAGCGCTGGAAGGCGGCCCGGGCCGCCACCTCCTCCTCCGCCGGCGGAGGAGGAGGAGGAGGCCTGGGCCACCTTCCAGCGCGCCTGGGCCTCGCGGAGGGAGGCAAGCCCAGCTGCCCGGGGTCCAGGGAGATCAGCTCCGGCGGGATCTGTGGCGAAGAGCGGCCGTGGGGGGGGCGGGCGGCGACGACAAGCGGCGCGCTTCAGGCTTTCAGCGCTGGAAGGCGGCCCGGGCCGCCGCCTCCTCCACCGGCGGAGGAGGAGGAGGCCCGGGCCGCCTTCCAGCGCACCTGGGCCTCGCGGAGGGAGGCAAGCCCAGCTGCCCGGGGTCCAGGGAGATCAGCTCCGGCGGGATCTGTGGCGAAGAGCGGCCGTGGGGGGGGGCGGGCGGCGGCGACAAGCGGCGCGCTTCAGGCTTTCAGCGCTGGAAGGCGGCCCGGGCGAGGAGGAGGAGGAGGCCCGGGCCGCCTTCCAGCGCTGAAAGCCTGAAGCGTGCCACTTGTCGCCGCCCGCCCCCCCCCCACGGCCGCTCTTCGCCACAGATCCCGCCGGAGCTGATCTCCCTGGACCCCGGGCAGCTGGGCCGGGTGGACGCTGTCTCCCGCCCGCAAACCCCGCCCCCTTCCACGCGATTGGCCCCCGCCCGCAAACCCCGCCCCCTTCCACGCGATTGGCCCCCGCCCGCAAACCCCGCCCCCTGGCTCTCAAGCATTTTAAAATGTGCACGAGCATGTCAAAATGGCTCCCGGCATAAAAAGTTTGCCGACCCCTGAGCTAGTGTATGTTAAATTGTATGAATACTGGACCAGTAACTATATATGTTAGTTATTGTCATTGAAAAGATTAAAATAGGACATAGGTCTGGACGTTTCATTGCATCAACTAATTTTTCTAACAACATACTCAAGAAAATTGTGGTAACCTATTTGCAGAGGAAGAAAATTACGTGTCATGCTCAAGGTACTGTTCATTATGAAATTGCCTACATTAGTACAGTCGTTTTTTTCCTCATCATCAAATTCTAAGAACTTCTAAGCTACCATGAAAAAATGTTCTTTGAAACATTTTAAAACAGAAAGAGATTTGCCCCTCTGGTGGATGACCTTGATCAGGACGTAGTGGGAGTGTGTCCTTCCTGGTCCTATTTGAACTCTTGGCAATACTCAATATCATTGACCATGGTCTCCTTCTGGAATGCTTTTGTAGGCTGGAGATTGGAAGTACTATTTTGCAGGGGTTCTCCTTCCTAAGTGGACAGTTTCAGTAAGAGTACATCAGGGAAGCATGCTCAGAGTGATGGTTACTCCAATTTGGGGTGCTGCAGCATTCAATCCTCTCCTCCATGTTTAACATCTACAGTGAAACCACTGGGAGAGGTAATCTCCCAAGTTGGAGCAAGGTATCATCAGTACGATACATCAGTACCCCAGGCTGAGCCAGGAATGCTGTAGGCATTCTGACTGGGTAGGATCTAGAGGCTGTGAGAATCTGGATTCATCAAAACAAACAAGATGGAATTACTGGTTCTATCTTGGCTCTAGTCTTAATACCTGATGGGGTTACTCTCTCTCTCTCTAAAGAAGCAGGACTACACTTGGGGGGTCCTTCTGGATTCATGGCTCCTACCGGAGCAGTGAATACAATGGCCAGAGAGCCTTTATTTATTTATTTGATAAATTTATATAGCCACCCATCTCACATACATGACTCTGAATGGTGTACAAAGTTAGAAACACAAAACAACACAAAAAAATAACAAAAATCATTAAAAACAATACAAAACATTAAAAAACATAATCTGCAGGACAGTGCACTCAATTTCCATAGCAATACAGCCACTTTGCAGGCTCCATACCCACATCACCAGATCCCCAGGCCAGATGGCAAAGCCATGTTTTCAGGCCCTTCCGGAAGGCCAGCAAGGTCAGGGCCAATCTGACCTCAGGGGAATGATGTTCCAAAGGGCAGGTGCCATGGCGGAAAAGGCTCTCCTCCTGGGTCCCGTCAGATGACATTCCTTCGTGAACGGGATCTGCAACAAGCCTTTGCCCAACTTGAGCTGGTGTGCCAACTGCAGGCCTACTTGGATCAAGAATCCCCGACACCAGTGCTTGTCACCTCGTGCTTAAGCTACTGCAATACAATCTGCATGAGGCAGCCTTTGAAAACAATGCAGAAGCAGCAGCCCTTAGCTGTGTAGCCCTTCTGGTGCAGTTCCTGCGCTGGTTGCCCATTGCTTCCTGGTCCAATTGAAACCCCTGGTTATCACCTTTAAAGCCCTACATGGCAGGACTCCTGGTATCTGCTGGACAGTCTCTCCTGGCAAGATTTGACCTGCTATGTGCACTTTTGTATGGAGGTATAATGGGAGATCCCATCCCACATGAAGTGGAGGAGTTGGGAGTGGGGCCCTGACAACATGACTTCTCTGCAGCTACCCCTATGCTGTGAACCCCTTGCGTTCCAAAGTACAGAGGGCTGGAACTTCCTCATCTTTCAAAAACTTATTAAAACCTGTCTCTCCATTGAGCATTTGAGGCCTAATGGCATGTGGGCTGCTTTTTCGGTGGATACTTAATACTGATTTGACTGAATGTATTAACTCTATTTTTGGAAACAGCCTTGAATCTGCAGAAGCGGATAGTGTACAGTGGTCCCCAACCTTTCTGGCACCAGGGACCGATCGTGGAAGAAAATTTTTCCACAGACCGGGAGGGGCGGGGTTTGCAGGCGGGAGCCAATCGCACGCACCGGGGGGTGGGGTTCGCAGGCGGGAGCCAATCACGCACACCGGGGGCGGAGTAATCGCGCACACTGGGGGGCGGGGTTTGCAGGAGGGAGCCCCGCGGCCCACTTCCTAACAGGCCACGGCTCACCGGTTGGGGACCCCTGGTGTATAAAACTATTTAATAAATAAAGTAATGCATTGGGTTTTAAATTCAGAAGACTCCTTAAAGAGCTTACAGTATTTCAAGCCTCCTTGTGACTTCTGAATTAAAATTGAAATGTAAGGGGAAAATCCTTAAATAAACTGATTTGGAAACAATAATTGTCCTTTTTAGATAGTATAAAATTTACACAAAGTACAGTATAATACCTTTGCTCGTGGATCTATCTATCTATGTCAGAGCTTTCCAAACTCTGTGTTGGGACACGTTAGTGTGTCGGCTGCAGTGTCTGGGTGTGTCACGGCTGCTGCCGCCTCCGAGCCCTGCCAGGATTCCACGCAGGTCCTGGTGCCAACCTTGTGCCCTGCTGTAAGAGTGTGTCGCGAAATGATGCCCTACTGTAAGAGTGTGTTGCGAAATGATGCATGTCTAAAAAGTGTGTCACCAACATGAAAAGTTTGGAAAGCTCTGATCTATGTGGTCACTAAGAATCAACAAAAATTTGATGGCACATAATAATACCTTTGCAACTAAAGGCATACAAAACAATCCATGTATAAACTGTTCTGTCTACAGAACAGCTGGTTTTGGGTAGCTGATACCCAGATATTCACATTTTTAAAAAAATGGGGTGGGGTCATCTGTGCATGATAAAAAATTAAGTTTGTTTTTTTCTTGGCAGAAATGGTTGTGGATAGAGTTTTTAAAAAGCCAAGAACATCAACGACTGACATAAGGCAGGAGAGAGAAAGCAGGCTCTAGAAAGATAGGGCAGGTTGGTGGGATATGCCACAGCAGGACATCAGCAGTGGTAGTGGGAGCTGCTGGGAAGGTGGAAGGGGTGGATGAGGCAGCTGGTGTGATCTGGGATATTGGCAATAGCAGTTGAGAGGAGACAGAGGGCAGGAGGGATGTTGGAGTATGTTGCACTGGGACAGTGTTTCTCAACCTTGGCAACTTTAAGATGTGTGGACTTCAACTCCCAGAATTCCCCAGCCAGCATGCTGGCTGGGGAATTCTGGGAGTTGAAGTCCACACATCTTAAAGTTGCCAAGGTTGAGAAACACTGCACTGGGGCATCAGTGGCAGTGCTGGGAAGATATGGTGGCGTGGTGAAATACACTAGGCTGGGGTATCTGCAGCAGTTGCTGAGGGGAGGGGGGAAGGTGCTGGGAAAATGGGCAGGCCGGTGGAATATGCAACACTGGCAGTTGCAGAGAGGAGAGGAGACAGGCACAAACTTTGCACTACTCATCCCACCTGGATTTTGTTTTGTCTGAAACAGCAAAAGTTTTCCATTTTCTCTCTATACTCATAAATTCTGCTTGCATAAAACATTAATTTATGGTTAACTGAACCACGGCTTACTGAATAACCTGGGGATCCGCCCAACATGCAATGCCACAAACAAGCCAATCCTATTTTAGCCTAATGTATGGTGCAAACTCACCTTCAGAGATTTTGTATCTGCAGAGAAGTTCTTCCATTGTCCATCTGGTGCCATCTCTCCAACATGCTGCTGGAGTCATTTACCTCACGTTGCTCTTAATTTCTGCTCCATAGAGCAGTGTTTCTCAACCTCGGCAATTTTAAGGTGTGTGGACTTCAACTCCCAGAATTCCCCAGCCAGCATGGATAGATTTTTCATTCAAGAAGAGAGCTTCCCAGAAATTATGTAAACAGGCAGCTTCCATATCTTTCAACAAGATGAACTGACAGCCAGCTAGAAATATAATCCTCTGCATTATTAGCATGTGCAGATGATATGCCAAGATGACAAGTGTCCTGTTAACTAGACCACTGGCACCCTTTCCCCATCTGGCTCTTGAATCAGGCCTGGGGTTTGGCTAAAGCTGTGCATGTTGTTCATACCTGAAGTTGCTGTCATTTTTGGCTAGCACTAGTTGGAATTTGAAATCAAAGTCTCGTTAACAGGTTGATTTATCGCAGGGGTGGACCACTCACTCGTGCCGAAGGACTGCGATTTTACTTTTTCAAAATGTTTCAGTCCCTGGGAGCTGCATTGCCAATGATGCAGTGATGGTATTGGGCGGATCAGGTGAAATGTTTCAGCCCATTTTCTTTAGGCTGAGTTTTAAAGAGACAAAAAGCAGTGATTTAAATAATTCATTCTACCACTTATTTTTCCCTACACACAGGTGGGGGTGGAATTAGCCATTTTTTTTAAAGTAAGGGGTGGTTAAACAGACATGTTAAGCCATCCATTATGCCCAGGAAAAAAAATAGGGAAAGAAAACAGTGGAAGTGCTCTGAGAGCCTCAAAACAGATACTGGAGTCTGATGCAGCCCCTGATCTAGCATGACATCTGATGATGCTCTTAATCCAACTGTGATTTCATGTGGCTCATTGTCCAGCATTAAGCATTCAGGCCAAGCAAACATTTGACAAAATATCAGGCTGTAACACTGAAATTAAAACCTATTTTAAACCCTCAAAATTAGATCTGAGAGAAGTTTCTATCGTTTTCCACAAATTCAGCAGAAGTGAAAGGTTAAAAATTAGTACAAGGAAAAGGTTAGATGCTGAAATAATTAACAGTCAAGTAGGCTGGACACACCCTTTCAGATAATCTAGTAAATTGTACCTGTCCGGGCCTGCCCTGAATTTCACTCTGCACACATCACATCTTATAAATCTTATCACATTTATAGATGTGCTGCACTTTGTATCTGTGGTGTGACTTACTCAGGTTTTAAAGAATAATTTCATTTATATTTTTATTTATAAAACATTAAAAAATACAACAGAAATAATTAAAACCCATCACACTAGAATAAGTGTGCTACTGCAATTTAGTGTGCTTACTTTGCATGCCCAACATGTGCTGCATCCAAAAAAGACCTCATCATTTTTTTCTGCTGTTATTCTGGATTGTATGAGACAGGAATCAAACTTCCTTTTCTACATTAAAAAATATTTTCATTTAAAAAGATAAAGGCACCTTTTTTTGTATCTATCTTCCCACTCTACCTAACAGAATTCCCACTTGATTCCTCCTTCACATATTAATCAAGCCTGGCCCTGCTCAGCTCTGGAAACTGACCAAGGTTAGATAGGGACTGCCACTTGCTGAGGGTTTTATATACATACAGGTAATCCTCGCTTAACAACTGCCCTATTTTGCAACTGTTCGAAGTTACAATGGCACTGAAAAAGTAACTTTACAACCATTGCAGCATCCCCACGGTCACAACTGAAATTCAGGCATGCATTTACAACAGTTGCAGTGTCCCGCGGTCACATGTTCACCATTTGCGCACTTCACAGCCTGTTTCTGACAAGCAGAATCAATGGAGAAGCCAGCAGTAAGACTGCAAGTCTCAGTCACGTGATGTCTTGTGTAACGACCTGCAGTGATTCACTTAATGAGCGTGGAAGTGAGGTGGTAAGTCTGTTGTGGTCACATGATGTCTCACTTAATGACTGCATCACTCAGTGACAGAGTTGCCGGTGCTGATTGTGGTCACTAAGCGAGGACTACGTGTATACATGCGCCATATAATATAAGCAAAAATATGATAGATTTCAGCACACCAAAATATTATTTGGATGCTTCAGGCTCTCACCAGACCTGAATTTCACCCTCCATCTCTAGCTCCTAAATTAATCTCATATAAGTACATGCTTATGCTTACGCTGCTGCTTTCTGTATCTCAAGTGGGGCTGCAATGAAGCATCCATGCGTTAGTGCTATACTGCCAAGCTGAAATCTAGAAATCAACCACATAAAAATGGTTGATGTAAGAAAGGTGGTTGAATTCGCCAAGCGGCATGCTAATCACCCTCTATTTGGAAAATTAACAAGATTCAAACTGAGCAGCTTAATGCCTGCAAACATCTAGGGATCTACTTTCAGTGGTCTACATCCTGGAAACTCCAATCTTCAAACTTCCTGCTCCACGTGCATGAAGCATCTAATGCAATAACCAGATATACAAGTTGTAACTATGTGCCTGTAGCAATTCAACTTTTCAAAGCTAAAGCGTTTGTTATATAGCACACAAGGATCCTCTTACGCTAGAATCTGCCCAGGGTACATTCCTGAGAGCTTTGCTCTGAGTTCCTGCACCACTTCAACTAGAGCCTGGCTGAGTTTCTCTGGAGGACCTTCTGAGGCTGTGCCAGTTAAAATATTGGCTTAAACAAATCTAGGAGGATGAGCCTCTAGTTCAACTTACTGTACTTTGTAGACCAATTCAATTTCCCACGGAAGAAGCAAATAACATCTGGTCTGATATAGGTTATTGTGGGCTCACCCTCCAATCCCTACCTGTGTTGTGGTTGGACAAAGCCTGGAATGAGATCAAACAGAGAATCCTCAATCAATTGTTGTAACAAGGGATAGTCCTAACATCTCATACTTCTGCTTTAACCAGCTCATGTACCGACATTTCAGCATCTCCAAATATTTATATTATATATTTGTGCCCTCGTATAGGAAAACACTCAAACTGGTGCTGTTAGACACTCTGTTCTCAATGGTACTGATGGGGAGATTTAATAACATCTTCTATCAAGAGCATTTGTGCATATGCTCAGACACTGAAATTGCGATAGGTGTACATGTGCTTCTGAAATACTGTTTCTCATCCTCAGAGGGTGGCGTTTATTACCCCACCTCACTGCAGATTATCCAGACCAGTCCTAACAGGCATCAGCGTGTTTCTTATTAAACAAGGACCACAAAATCTCTACAAAGGTGATCAAATTCTGTGCCATAGCAATGGTGGTCAGAAGTCGTTGGACTGGGATGTAATGTGGGAGTACTTAGCTTCAGCTGTGAATGGGCTTCTAGCTGGATACATCGATCTATGACTATGCATTCTTTAATAAAATAAATAAGATGTTGATGCTTTTCAACTAAGACTATTAATTGGTAATTAATAGGAATTGAAATAATGTTCAGCGGGTACAGAATGAGTTAGCTTTGTATTCCCCTTTAATCAAGCCCTCAGTCGACTGAAAAATGAACAGTTACATAATCCATATGGAGTACATACAGAATCTAGTTATCAAGAATGTTTTTCATACCTGGATGACTTAAACAAAGAATTTCAAATGAGCTCCTATTTATTAAAAAAGATTTACACTCACTCAAACTGGTGCTTTCTAGATATGATAGGATTGCAACTACCAGCGTTCTGAACCAGGTTGCAGTCACCCTTTCGAATTTTTCAGCTGCTGTGCCTATTATTATTATTATTAGTATGAATATATATATATTCATATATATATATTCATATATGTATATGTATATATGTATATATGTGTGTGTGTGTGTGTATGTATGTATGTATGTATGTGTATATATATATATATATATATATATATATATATATATATATATAAATTTGTATCCTGCCTTTTTAATAAAAAGTGCACAGTGTGACCTAAATATACAATACTGTTAAAATAATAACAATTCTAAAAGTATCAACTTAAATAGCACGATTTTAAAGTTACGTAAAATTACGGCAGAATTTAAAGCTAGGCACAATCTAGCGGGTACCCAATCGCTGCCGCTCTGGCTTCATTCTCTTCTAATTGCACGATCGTTATTTAAATAAAGAAAAATAATCCGCAGATACGGGCCTGGGGCGCCTGGCTATTTCCGCAATTCGCTGGGAAAATAAGCAAATGCTTCCAGTCGCTTGAAGCAGTGAGCGGCTTGCGGACCCTCCGATAAATTTGAACTACAACTCCCAGCATCCCTTTTCATTGACCTTATTGGCTGAGTCCGCTGGAAGTTATAGTTCAGCAACATCGGAAATGCCGTTTGGGTGGCCCAATCCTGTGACAAGTCTCTACGGTTTGGAGAGAAAGAAACTACAAGTTCCAGAAGCCACTGGGACTCCACCGCCGCGTCTCGCCCCGCCCCTTCCCCGCTACCTCCTGGTGCAAAAATGGCTGGAAGCGGCAGTGGTTCCAGAAGCAATATCCCCGATTATGAGACCGTGGAGCTGAACACTCGGGCGTTCCACGTGGGCTCCTTTGGGGCTCTTTGGAAGGAGGCGCTGCGCAAGGAAGACGTGTCTCTCCAGCAGGCAGAACCTGCGGACGACGAGGCAGCACTGATGGAGGATTTTCTCTGCACGCCGGAGATTGCGGCAGAGCTGAGGGCTGTGTGCAGGTAGCTCATCCCGCTTCCTGGCTAACTGTATGGCGCGTTGCAATTTTGCGACCCCCGGACTGTATGAATCTCACCCCTTGAATGCCTTTTGTTTTGACCTCAATCGTGGTTTATTTTCGAATAAACCTGCGTAGAATGGGCGTGTGTGCAGCCTTATCCTCAGTTACAGCTCATTCACACACGTCTCTTCCTCCTTGCTTGCTTGATCTAATCTATCTATTTATCATATTTGTATGGCCGCCCATCTCACAAAATGTGACTCTGGGTGGCGTACCATAAAAAACTATAAAGCGACTATTACAAAACATCAGCACTTCCGCGTTTTAGCGAGGCCGCCGCCGCCGTGCACATACACCACCACTGCTGCCGTTGGTGTGTCGCCAACGGCGGCAGTTTGGAAAGCACTGTATTATTAAAAGGCTAGGAGAGAGCATTAGATGTTACAAAAAATGTAACCACCTCATTAAATCACCATTTCCTTGAGACCCCCAAGCCTGTTCACACAGCCAAGTTTTGAGGGACTTCCAGAAGGACATCAAGGATGGGGCCGGTCTCACCTCAAGAGAGGTGATGTTCCACAAGGCGGGTAACAAAGATACCCTATTATCTCTTTCTTGATGGCATGACCTCCCACCTAAGTGTCCATCTCCTGAGGCAGGTTGAAGACAGTCAAAGGTGCCCAAGCATGAAAAAGCACTTTCCCTCATATGGCACAGAAGCTCTCCCAATTCTAGGGCATGTAGAAAAGGAGCCTTCAGAGGCTGAGCTCCAGTTGACCCAGACAGGCCTGCTGTGGGACCACCCCTCACATCTGGCTGCAGGCTCTGCAGCTCCGTAACTATTTGTGCTGTGGTGCTAGAGCCAGGTTTCTCAACCAGGGTTCTGTGGACCCCTAGGGTTCCACAAGAGGTCCCTAGGGGTTCCCTGGAATATCTTGATTTATTTTTAAAATTACTTCAAATTCAGGCAACGTCACATTGAAGAGGTAAGTTTCATTCTCTTTTGTTTGTTTGTTTAAGAACACTGTTAATACATATATACAGGCCTACACATGAACATAATAATTTTGTAACTTCTGACCTATATTTGAGCCTGAATGTGCAGGGGTTCCCCGAGGCCTGAAAAATATTTCAAGGGTTCCTCCAGGGTCAAAAGGTTGAGAAAGGCTGTGCTAGAGAGACCAGACATCTTAGTGTCTTAGGTAGTCAGTTCCTTTGCACTCTTGGTGGTTGACACTTGGGAATATAGACCTTGTGGAATGAGGATCTTACAGAAGATAGAGGATTGAAATGAAATATTCACAGGATTCCTATGGCTACCCCAACATCGAGAAGTTGGTATTCTTACGGCAAGAACTTTTAAAACCCTTTTGTGATTTCAGTCTCTGGCTCAGGCTTAGATGCCATGTGTCCAGAATCATGTGAACTGGAGACTTGCTGCAAAGGGTTTTCAAGTAGGCTCTGAGCAGTTCCTCCAGCAAACCAGAGGCTGGTTGGAGCAGAACGTGGGGGCAGTGGTGGAAAAAAAATACAGACCATGAGCTATCTGAAACACCTCCCACCCCAAAGCCCAATCTGGAAAAACTGGGAAGATATGAGTTGAAGTCCACATATCTTAAACTTACCACGTCTGAGAAATGCAGCTATAACTGATCGGTTGGAACATAAGAAGGATGGCAGGTGAACCAGCAGGGAACTCTTAACTCCATTCATTAACTAAACATACTGTTGCTGACTTGGGGGGAGGGGCAGGCTTGTATGCATGGGTGTTTCCCCTCCTTACAAGAAGAACAGTAGCTTGAAGGGAAGTGGTTTTGAGGGAGAAGCGTTGCAGGAAGGAGATAGAGGGAAATGGGAAATGGTCACTTTCTTTTTTACATTTAATAGAGTAGTATGAAAATCTCTAGCATAGTGCTGGCAATATCAATCCCCGTAGAGTTGAAATGAATCGTTTTCAAAGAGAAATTGGGGAAAAGCCTGCTTGAACTCTGAACCCTACCCAACTGCACGTTCTTGGCAGTAGTTGGTAGCTGGCTTACCCATTGGTAGGTGACAAGGGGTAGGACATAGTCAGGAACCCATCAGTCTCCCTGAAAGTAACCTATGTTACCTTCTGCGGGGGCAGCAATGGTAGAGAATAGACTTCCTTCCTCCCCTCTCAAGGTTCCTGAGAATTTTATGGACACGTTTATGCAGGTTTTTTAGTAGAAGTATGAAAGTGCTTTGCGCTTATCTTTTTCCAAAACGTTTTTTGAATATCCAGCCTAGCCTTCCACCCTGATATTCTCTGGTAGTCTCCCATCCAAGGATTAAACAAACCCACTCTGCTTAGTTTCCAAGTTCAGATAACGTTGGCCAACATTAACCCCCTTTGAGTTCTCTCCTCACTTAATCAAGTCCTATTAAATTCAGGGGCTCATTTTTTTTCCAGTGTGAACATAGGTTGGGGATAAAATCTGCAGCCCTAATTATACTTTCAGCCTGATCATGTATATGTTTGCTCAGAATTAAGCTTCCCTGAGATTAATGGGGAAATATAATACAAAGAGTTGATACCAGCTTGATGGGACATAATCAGTCAATCAATCAATCAATCAATCAATCAATCAAACTGTACCCGTAAAAAGTGGAATTGTAGCTTCCCTGATGCTGGAGAAGACTTCTCCAGCTGATGGTGCTGGAGAAGACTCTTAAGAGTCCCCTGGACTGCAAGGAGGTCAAATCAGTCAATCCTAAAGGAAATCAACCCTGACTGCTCATTGGAAGGACAGATACTGAAGCTGAAGCTCAAATACTTTGGCCACCTAATGCGAAGAGAGGACTCACTGGAAAAGACCCTGATGCTGGGAAAGACTGAAGGCAAAAGGAGAAGGGGACGGCAGAGGATGAGATGGTTAGATAGCATCACCGATGCAATGAACATGAACTTGAGCAAACTCCGGGAGACAGTGGAGGACAGGAATGCCTGGCGTGCTATGGTCCATGGGGTCACGAAGAGTCGGACACGACGTAACGGCTGAACAACAACAAATAACCCAATATTGTTTATTGGGCTTTGTCATTGACTACTGAAATCTCTCAGTGAAATGATAAGAATAGCAGCAGTACTTGCAGCATAATTTTAAACCTCTGTTTTAGCTTGACTTTACACCCCACTGCAATATTCCAGGGGCCCACATTCAAGGAGTGCTGTAACCTATATTATATTATTGTTATGCCCCAGCCCAACTCCATTTACAGGATGGGGGTAATCACTTGCAACCTTTTGACACAGGATGTATTTTTACATACAAAACAAAAACAAAACCCCTTTTTTCCACACAATGCAAGTCCTGTGCCTTTCTATAATGCTATCAAGGCTAGAATGGATTCAAAGTCCTGTGTTCGAGGGGTGGGAGTGCTGTCAGTCCCTGGATTCTTCTGACTGTGCAGCTTCCCTTTGGAACTGCAGCCGCCATGTTTGTCCTTGGACGCTGAAGCAAAACTGTATATCAAAGAGAAAGCATAACAATTTGATTTCTATCCCACCTTTCATTCAGGTGCTCAAGGTGATAGAGTGCGCTCTCTTCTATTTTTCCTTTTTTTATAATTTATTAAAAAATTACAATTAAGAAGATAAAAACTAATACAAACTAAAAAAAGAAAAGAATAAAAATACAAAGTGCAGAAAAGAAAAAAATAGAAAGAAAAATCAGAAAATCAGAAATGAGAATATAGTAAAGAAAAAATAAATATTAAAGAAATGACTTCCCCTTCATCACAAGTGTAAACAATTTTAGTAACTTATCACCTACTCTTAAAATACAACAAATGATCTCTTCTTCCCATACCCGATCTCTTATCTATAAACAAACTCTTAAAGCCTTGTTGTTTCAGTCCTGATCAGCGAAAGACCATTAAACCAACTTTATGTTCCTTCCTTTTACTTTCAACAATCTTGATCTTTAGTCCTTTCAAATAATGTCTTAGAACTTGATTTCTTTTCATTTTTTCTTTGTCCCTTCTCACAAAATTCTTCAAAGCATTAACAAGACTCTTTTGTAAGTCCAATATAGGAAAATTATCCAGGTCACTCTCATGGTTTGTTATTGTATATCCCTTTTAATTATTAAGACATCAGGTTTCTTTTGTATGTCCAGTGTAGCATCTTTTTCCATATCATTCTTGTAGCCTGTCATTTTTAAATCTACTTTCAGATCAGTCCCAATCTTGTCAGGTAAAACTTGTTCCTCTTCCATAACATCTTTTAAACACAGTCTATCTATAATGGCAGACATTCTTAAAATTAACTTCTGGGTCCATTGTTCAAAAATATCCTTCAATAAAATATTTTGCTCCATTCTGTATTAGTAAGTCAAATTGAAGTGTTCTCATCCTATCATGTTGTTTTTTTAACAGGATTCAAAACAAAAGCATTTTCCCACAGGAAGGATTCTTATAATTAATTCCAAAATCTTATTTCAAATCCATCTGGACCCTTAGTCCATTTGTAACTTTACCAAAGCAAGATTCTAATCACCCTTTTGCTGTTTATTCCAGAAAAAAAAACGTAAGTCCTTAAACTTGTATTTAAAACTTCTTTCACTGAGGATTTAAGGAAAACTCACCCAGTGTTTTCAGACTTGTCCACCCAAAGGTTCCTAATAGCTGAAAAGCAGTTAACAAGCAATTTCTGAAAGTGATTAGAAAAGGGAGTATGCGAACCCAGTGTCCTTTTAAAGATGTCAATTGCAGTTTGAGCAAGATGGCTATTCCCTTTCTCCCAGAGCTCTAAACCAGGTCTCCCCAACCTGTGGGCCATGGGGCTCCCACCTGCAAACCCCGCCCCCTGGTGCGTGTGATTGGCTCCCGCCTGCAAACCCCGCCCCCCGGTCCGTGGAAAAAATTTCTTCCACGACCGGTCCCTGGTGCCGAAAAGGTTGGGGACCGCTGCTCTAAACCCTCTGGAGACCGCTGTCTTGCGGTCTCCTCAGAAGGAGCAACTGTCTGGGGCACTTGTGGGTGATCTCAAGTCCTCTCCTTGTCTGGAGAGGAATTACGAAGAGCCGGTCTCACCGTGGTCATCTTCAGTTCACCATTTCTTCTCTGGAAGTCCTCCCCTATTTTTCCCTATAGCTACAATCCTGTGGGGTTAGGATGAGAGAGAGTGATTGACTCCAAGCCACTCCAGTGATCTTCTGAGGTTGATATCTCTCTTTTTGGTAGGAATGCTCTGCTTAGTATTAGAGCTAAATATTAGCTGTAGTATTTCCAGGTCTAAAATGTATTGGTTCCTATGTGGAAAGGGAAAATCTCAACTATATGGGTGACAGCGCTATGTCCTTAAGCCTGTGGATGTCCTTTTCCTTTCCAAACATGAAAATACACTCAGTCTTTTAAAATAAAGTTGCACTATGTGTGTGCTTGCTTGTTTGTGTTTTTTTTTTAAAAAAAGGTTGTTGCATTATATTGGTGTTTGGATTGGCAACCTGCTGTAAAATGAAATGCAAATAGTTCAACAGACTGAGCAAGAGACTGCAACCAATTGGGATCTGTACAAATATGTATTACAGGGCACTTTCAACTTTGGATATTTATAGGAAAGACTCTGGTCAGATATAGTATGAAGCAAGTATAAGGAGAGGACTTCATTTTGAGGGAAGCCAAGTTTGTCTTTTAAATTAGTGTCCCTACATCTGGTTTCTGTTTATAACATGAAATTTCTCCTGACGTCCTTTTTTGTATATTTATATATTTCTATAGCAGCCAAAGATGTGGGGAAAGAGAATGCACACCATTAAGATGATGTTGGGGTCATGGGAAAACTTCACCGCACATTGTGCACGGAGGCAGATTAGGAGCTGCTAACCTTTGTCTCAGCTCCATGTTTCTTAATACATGAATGCCTAGTTTTTACTAACAGGAAATGAGCAAAAGCTGTTCTTCTATACAAAATCACTACTGGCTGTAGAAGTTAGCGTGGTAGACAAAAAATGTTTTGCCTGGTACAGTAGTTTTCTGTATTAAAGAACTGTTAATTTTTTTAGTTACTTCTTTCTTTCTTTTTTGCACAAAAGAGCATTCCTCTTTCATGTGAGTACCCACCAGGAATCAGAAGTTGGTAGTAATGGGTAATGGGTTGGCTTTCTTCATTCTAATTATGAAAAATAGTCTATTTTCTACCAGTAGTCTTAAAGGCAGCCTTGGTTCATACTCTATTTGCCGAACCATGGTAACAAGTCTCAATTCTCTGGGTTCACACAATCCACTAAGCCATAAACATTGTTCAGAAACCACAATAGCTAGTCTACTGAGCACACTAATCAGAAAGAAACTGATTACATTGTGTTTTAATGTGATGTGTGAATCCAGCCATACTGTTTCTGCTTGTAAGAGAAAAATCTACAGTAGCACTGGACATCTAGTCTGAAATCATTTTCTTGGCAATTGTCTAGGTTTACTTCCTACATGTAGTTGTATTATAGTATGTTTCTATATGTTCCTATATGTTTACAAGTTGACTTTTCCTACGAGCATAGAATTAATTTTTTAATATTGTTTTTAGCATTGCTGCACTGAAGAGCTCTGATAAAGAAGATTCAGAAGTGATACCTGAAGACACCAACTTAATAACTCTTAAGTATATTGAATTTCATTTCAGTTGCAATTCTGATTAAGCCATGATTAGTTTTAAGTACAGTTTATGAACTAAGGCAGTGAGCAAATTTATAAAACATGCCAAGCCAAAGCAAGCAAACTGTGATGGCTTAGTTCAGTTAGTTTGCCTGACTGAATATTGCTAGCATGTACTTTAGGTCATTGCTGAGTGCTAAATGTATGGGGTATTTGTGCAAAATGTCATGCTTGTATTTCACTGTATGCTAACATGCAAAGAGATGCTCTTATAGATTTCTCTATAAGGCCTCTGGGCCCCCTGTGTTTGCAGGTCCTTTAGATCAGGGGTCCCCAACCCTTTTGGCACCAGGGACCACTTCCGTGGGAAAATTTTTTCTAAGGACCAGGGGGTTGGGTTTGCAGGTGGCAGCCAATCACGCGGATGGGGGGTGGGGTTTGCAGGTGGCAGATTCTCCTCGGGCTGCTTCTTGGCTCCTCAGCACCGCCCTTCCCTCCCCCCTCAGCAGGACTCAAGGTCTCTCTCTCTCTCTCTCTCTCACACACACACACACACACACATGGTTTGCGAGCTGGGGCCAATCGGGCCTCGCACTCCTCGGCCCGCCTTCGCCCTTCTTTGCTGGGTGCTAATAGGTGGAGGTGTTTCCCCTTCCAGGCCCCCACCAATCAGCTGCTCCGGCTCACCCTGAGGCCCACTTCCTAACAGCCCGCGGCCCACAGGTTGCCGACCCCTGCTTTAGATAACGCCAAATATTCTGCTTACAACCCTTCCCAATAATTTATATTTGGTTCCTATAATGCCTCCATTACAATGGATCCCTTAACTATGTTGTTGAGTTTTTTGCTAGTGCAAAGCTTGCACTGCATATGGAACCCCGTTGGGGGGAGATGGGCGGTCATATAAATTTGAACAATAAATAAATAAAATAAATAAACCCTATTTTACTTTCTTGCTAAAATGTCAGATTAAATCGTTGTCATTTCATAAGCATTTTGTAATGTATTATGATTAGATTAAGCTGAATCAGGGGGCCCCTGGACACATTTGGAATGTTGATTGTATGCCATTGGTGCTCTTTCAAACTGGCTTGTCCAGTCACAA
The DNA here is from genome assembly GCA_023362775.1 of Charina bottae. Taxonomy (NCBI): domain Eukaryota; kingdom Metazoa; phylum Chordata; class Lepidosauria; order Squamata; family Charinaidae; genus Charina; species Charina bottae. The sequence continues at coordinate 196,577,074 of JALMGJ010000002.1, read as the reverse complement.
AATAGGAGCCTTGGCCAATTATCAAACATCCGTTGACCAAAAGGAGGAACAGTGGGAGGGGGCACGGACATGGGTGTTCATGGCTGTTCCCTTCCTTTGGAAAAGCTTATACCCCAAGGCAAGAATGGTCTCCACTCTTAAAGGCTTTTGGAGAATAGCTAAAACTGTTTTTCCCCCCAGGAGACCTTTGTTGATTAAGTAGCTATGGGAAGATGGGTGCCATTGTAGTTTGTTATTGTTTCCAGTTATATTGTTTTTTATTACGTTATTCCTTGCATTGTGTTTTGGTTTTGTACACTGCCTAAAGCCTCTAGAGTGAAGCAGTTTATCAATCTTATAAATAAATAAATGTCTATTTAACAGCTGTACAGTTCCCCTGCATTGTTCAGTGAAGGGAAATTGGTGTTTCAGAAGATAAGAAATAAATAAAAATGTAACTGTAGAGAATAGATTGTTGTTGTTGTTCAGTCGTTTAGTCGTGTCCGACTCTTCGTGACCTCATGGACCATAGCACGCCAGGCATTCCTGTCCTCCACTGTCACCCGGAGTTTACTCAAATTCATGTTCATTACATCGGTGATGCTATCTAACCATCTCATCCTCTGCCGTCCCCTTCTCCTTTTGCCTTCAGTCTTTCCCAGCATCAGGGTCTTTTCCAGTGAGTCCTCTCTTCGCATTAGGTGGCCAAAGTATTTGAGCTTCAGCTTCAGCATCTGTCCTTCCAATGAGCAGTCAGGGTTGATTTCCTTTAGGATTGACTGATTTGACCTCCTTGCAGTCCAGGGGACTCTTAAGAGTCTTCTCCAGCACCACAGTTCGAAAGCATCAATTCTTCGGCGCTCAGCCTTCCTTATGGTCCAACTCTCACAGCCATACATTACTACTGGAAAAACCATAGCTTTAACTATACGGACCTTTGTCGGCAAGGTGATGTCTCTGCTTTTTAATATGCTGTCTAGGTTTGCCATAGCTTTCCTCCCAAGGAGCAAGCATCTTTTAATTTCATGGCTGCAGTCACCGTCTGCGGTGATCTTGGAGCCCAAGAAAATAAAATCTGTCACTGCTTCCATTTCTTCCCCTTCTATTTGCCAGGAAGTGATGGGACCAGATGCCATGATCTGAGTTTTTTTAATGTTGAGTTTCAAGCCAGCTTTTGCACTCTCCTCTTTCACCCACATCAAGATGCTCTTTAGTTCCTCTTCACTTTCTGCCATTAGGGTGGTATCGTCTGCGTATCTGAGGTTGTTGATATTTCTCCCGGCAATCTTAACTCCGGCTTGTGATTCATCCAGCCCGGCATTTCTCATGATGTACTCTGCATATAAGTTAAATAAGCAGGGTGATAATATACAGCCTTGTCGTACTCCTTTCCCAATTTTGAACCAGTCGGTTGTTCCATGTCCGGTTCTAACTGTTGCTTCTTGACCCGCATACAGGTTTCTCAGGAGACAGGTAAGGTGGTCTGGTACTCCCATCTCTTTAAGAATTTGCCACAGTTTGTTGTGATCCACACAATCAAAGGCTTTAGCATAGTCAATGAAGCAGAAGTAGATGTTTTTCTGGAACTCTCTTGCTTTTTCCATGATCCAGTGAATGTTGGCAGTCTGATCTCTAGTTCCTCTGCCTCTTCGAAACCCAGCTTGCACTTCTGGTAGTTCTCGGTTCACATACTGCTGAAGCCTAGCTTGTAGGATTTTGAGCATAACCTTGCTAGCATGTGAAATGAGTGCAATTGTACGGTAGTTTGAACATTCTTTGGCATTGCCCTTCTTTGGAATTGGAATGTAAACTGACCTTTTCCAATCCTGTGGCCACTGTTGAGTTTTCCAAATTTGTTGGCATATTGAGTGCAGCACTTTAACAGCATCATATTTTAGGATTTTAAATAGCTCAGCTGGGATACTGTCTTCTCCACTAGCTTTGTTGTTAGTAATGCTTCCTAAGGCCCACTTGACTTCACTCTCTAGGATGTCCGGCTCAAGGTCAGTGACCACACCATCGTATTTATCAGGGTTATTAAGATCTTTCTTGTATAGTTCTTCTGTGTATTCTTGCCACCTCTTCTTAATCTCTTCTGCTTCTGTTAGGTTCCTGCCTTTTTTGTCCTTTATCATGCCCATCTTTGCACAAAACGTTCCCTTGATATCTCCAATTTTCTTGAAGAGATCTTTAGTCTTCCCCATTCTATTGTTTTCCTTGACTTCTTTGCATTGTTCATTTAAGAAGGCCTTCTTATCTCTCCTTGCTATTCTCTGGAAATCTGCATTCAGTTGGTTATACAGTGGGGCGAAAAAGTATTTAGTCAGCCACCAATTGTGCAAGTTCTCCCACTTAAAAAGATGAGAGAGGCCTGTAATTGACATCATAGGTAGACCTCAACTATGAGAGACAAAATGAGAAAACAAATCCAGACAATCACATTGTCTGATTCGGAAAGAATTTATTTGCAAATTATGGTGGAAAATAAGTATTTGGTCACCTACAAACAAGCAAGATTTCTGGCTCTCACAGACCTGTAACTTCTTCTTTAAGAGGCTCCTCTGTCCTCCACTCATTACCTGTATTAATGGCACCTGTTTGAACTTGTTATCAGTATAAAAGACACCTGTCCACAACCTCAAACAGTCACACTCCAAACTCCACTATGGTGAAGACCAAAGAGCTGTCGAAGGACACCAGAAACAAAATTGTAGACCTGCACCAGGCTGGGAAGACTGAATCTGCAATAGGCAAGCAGCTTGGTGTGAAGAAATCAACTGTGGGAGCAATAATTAGAAAATGGAAGACATACAAGACCACTGATAATCTCCCTCGATCTGGGGCTCCACGCAAGATCTCACCCCGTGGGGTCAAAATGATCACAAGAACGGTGAGCAAAAATCCCAGAACCACACGGGGGGACCTAGTGAATGACCTGCAGAGAGCTGGGACCAACGTAACAAAGGCTACCATCAGTAACACACTACGCCGCCAGGGACTCAGATCCTGCAGTGCCAGACGTGTCCCCCTGCTTAAGCCAGTACATGTCCGGGCCCGTCTGAAGTTTGCTAGAGAGCATTTGGATGATCCAGGAGAGGATTGGGAGAATGTCATATGGTCAGATGAAACCAAAGTAGAACTGTTTGGTAGAAACACAACTCGTCGTGTTTGGAGGAGAGAGAATGCTGAGTTGCATCCAAAGAACACCATACCTACTGTGAAGCATGGGGGTGGCAACATCATGGTTTGGGGCTGTTTCTCTGCAAAGGGACCAGGACGACTGATCCGTGTACAGGAAAGAATGAATGGGGCCATGTATCATGAGATTTTGAGTGCAAACCTCCTTCCATCAGCAAGGGCATTGAAGATGAAACTTGGCTGGGTCTTTCAGCATGACAATGATCCCAAACACACCGCCCGGGCAATGAAGGAGTGGCTTCGTAAGAAGCATTTCACGGTCCTGGAGTGGCCTAGCCAGTCTCCAGATCTCAACCCCATAGAAAACCTTTGGAGGGAGTTGAAAGTCCGTGTTGCCCAGCGACAGCCCCAAAACATCACTGCTCTAGAGGAGATCTGCATGGAGGAATGGGCCAACATACCAGCAACAGTGTGTGCCAACCTTGTGAAGACTTACAGAAAACGTTTGACCTCTGTCATTGCCAACAAAGGATATATAACAAAGTATTGAGATGAACTTTTGATATTGACCAAATACCGTATTTTCTGGCGTATAAGACGACTGGGCGTATAAGACGACCCCCAACTTTTCCATTTAAAATATAGAGTTTGGGATATACGCCGGAAAATACGGTACTCGCCGTTTAAGACCTCTCCTGGCCAAGTGCAGCCGCTCGCCGAGCGTGGGAGAAACGCGGGGAGGGGGGAGCGAGCTCCGTTCCCTCGGAGCAGCCTTGGGAAGGGAGGGGGCAAAACGCAGTGGCTCCACGACGGGCTCCAAAGTCGCCCACAACTCTCAACGGGCGCTTCGCCTCGCCTCGCCTCGCCTTCCCTTCCCCTCCCAGCCGCGGCTCCATTTAAAGCGCGGCTGGGAGGGGAAGGGAAGGCGAGGCGAGGCGAAGCAAGGCGCCCGTTGAGCCTTGTGGGCGACTTTGGAGCCCGTCGTGGAGCCACTGCGTTTTGCCCCCTCCCTTCCCAAGGCTGCTCCGAGGGAACGGAGCTCGCTCCCCCCTCCCCGCGTTTCTCCCGCGCTCGGCGAGCGGCTGCACTTGGCCAGGAGAGGTCTTAAACGGCGAGTACCATATTTTCCGGCGTATAAGACGACACCCGGCGTATAAGACGACCCCCGACTTTTGAGAAGATTTTCCTGGGTTAAAAAGTCGTCTTATACGCCGGAAAATACGGTACTTATTTTCCACCATAATTTGCAAATAAATTCTTTCCGAATCAGACAATGTGATTGTCTGGATTTGTTTTCTCATTTTGTCTCTCATAGTTGAGGTCTACCTATGATGTCAATTACAGGCCTCTCTCATCTTTTTAAGTGGGAGAACTTGCACAATTGGTGGCTGACTAAATACTTTTTCGGCCCACTGTATCTTTCCCTTTCTCCCTTGCCTTTTGCTTCCCTTCTTTCCTCAGCTATTTGTAAAGCCTCATCAGTCAGCCACTTTGCTTTCTTGCACTTATTTTTCTTTGGGATGGTTTTAGTTTCTGCCTCCTGTACAATGTTACGAACCTCCATCCATAGTTCTTCAGGCACTCTGTCTACCAGATCTAATCCTTTAAGTCTATTCCTCACCTCCACTGTATATTCATAAGGGATATGATTTAGGTCATACCTGAGTGGTCTAGTGGTTTTCTCTACGTTCTTCAATTTAAGCCTAAATTTTGCGATAAGCTCACGATCTGAGCCACAGTCAGCTCCTGGTCTTGTTTTTGCTGATTGTATAGAGCTTCTCCATCTTTGGCTGCAAAGTATATAAGCAATCTGATTTCGGTATTGACCATCTGGTGATGTCCATGTGTAGAGTCGTCTCTTGTGTTGTTGGAAAAGAGTGTTTGCTATGACCAGCGTGTTCTCTTGACAAAACTCTATTAGCCTTTGCCCTGCTTCATTTTGTACTCCGAGGCCGAACTTGCCTGTTATTCTGGTTATTTTTTGACTTCCTACTTTAGCATTCCAGTCCCCTATGATGAAAAGGACATCTTTTTTTGGTGTTAGTTCTAGAAGGTGTTGTAGGTCTTCATAGAACCGGTCAACTTCAGCTTCTTCGGCATCAGTGGTTGGGGCATAGACTTGGATCACTGTGATGTTGAATGGTTTGCCTTGGATTCGAACTGAAAGCATCCTGTCGTTTTTGAGGTTGTACCCCAGTACTGCCTTTCCCACTCTCTTATTGACTATGAAAGCTACTCCATTTCTTCTAAGGGATTCTTGCCCACAGTAGTATATATAATGGTCTCCTGAATTAAATTCACCCATTCCTGTCCATTTTAGTTCGCTGATTCCCAAGATGTCGATGTTCAATCTTGTCATCTCTTGTTTGACCACATCCAGCTTACCTTGATTCATAGATCTTACATTCCAGGTTCCTATGCAATATTGTTCTTTACAGCATCGGTCTTTCCTTCCACTTCCAGACACATCCACAACTGAGCGTCCTTTTGGCTTTGGCTCAGCCGCTTCACTCTTTCTGGAGCTACTCGGAATTGCTCTCCGCTCTTCCCCAGTAGCATTTTGGACACCTTCCGACCTGAGGGGCTCATCTTCCGGCGTCATATCTTTTAGCCTTTTGATACTGTCCATGGGTTTTCTTGGCAAGGATACTGGAGTGGTTTGCCATTCCCTCCTCCAGTGGACCACGTTTTGTCAGAACTCTCCGTCATGACCTGTCCGTCTTGACCTGACTTCTTTGAGTTATGAAAGCCCCTTCGCCATGACAAGGCAGTGATCCATGAAGGGGAGAGAAGAGATATAACATAAATTATCTCCCCTTGTCTGTTGATTTTTCCTTCTAATTGTTTTCTATAAAGTTCCAAATTTGCCTTATCTGAGAGGCTGAGACAGTTAGGCCTATCAAGTTAAACCAGTCATTCTGATTATTGGTACTTCTGAGGAGCGGGTTTGTCTATATAAAAACACAGAAATAGCATTAAAAGCAAGTACTGCTCTGTAACTGTGATTAACCTTCTTCCAACATAGTGTATTTTCAATCATCTTAGATCAGGGATAAGCGATGAGGGGTGCACATATGCCTCCCTTGAGCCTAGGGAATTTCTCCTCCCACCATACTGTCAACAGTCTTTAACATCAGATGGCAAGCTGCCATACTGCAAAATAAAGCAACAGCTTCTAACATCATGTGTATTTGCTAATTAAAGTCAAAGTTCTTTATTTTTGGTCATTGACCAGCCTTTATTTATTAATCAGTGATAGGCCCGTGGACAAAGTTAAGGGGGAGGAAAAAAGGGGCAAAGTTAAGCTGAGGTACTTAAGAGCATCTGGGGCCAGAAGGAGTGGTAGGCAACTGTTTTCTGACATTACTTTCTGGTAAATGGGTCTTGTCTGACCCTGTCAGTGTGTTCTCAAAATTCCAAGTGTGCCCTTGGCTGTTCAGATGGCCTACTCCTATATTAAACTCTTTGCAAAGCTGCCCAGGATCATCCCACATATCCAGAGGGCACTTAGTTGTGAAATCATTCTGTAAAATTGGTTCTCACAGGGTGTAGTCAAAAAGGTCAAGATGGCGGCTATAGTGGTGTGATTGGAACTCCACCTGTTTTTTTATCTTCGTCACACATGAAAAATAGGCTGAGCTCCATTCGCACCATCATGGACATCATCTTGAGTTTTTTGACCATACCGGGCAGATAGCTCTGGATTCTCAGAAGTGGAAGATCCATTTATTTTTTTTAATAAGAATTTTATTAAGTTTAAGAAAGAGATAAAAACTACAAAAACAAAACAAAAAAACTACAAAGGGAAGAAAAGAAAAAAAGAAAACTAAAAAAGTGTGAAACACAAGAAAAAAGAATTTTAAAGATTACATACAGAGGTGACTTCCGACTTTGAACAGCAAGAATATACAGCAATTTCTCTAATCAATCCCTTACTCTATATCAAACCAAGATCACATCATTTCTATAAATCCTTCCGTTAGCACATATACAAATGCAATTGCTCCTTTCCAATATAATATAATTAATATGATATGATATGATATGATATGATATGATATAATATAATAAATATAAATATCAACTTCCCTCCCCCATAAAACATTTATTTAATTATTTCCTTCCTACCACTATTCTATATATTTCTGTCCAGTATAATGAAAATCAAGTTATAGAAACATATAAATTGTCTGCTTTTATAATTAATAATACTACAATATCCTTAACCCTATTAAACCCAACAATCAAATAATTATTGTATAGTCGAAGGTTTTCACGGCCGGAATCCGATGGTGACTTCTCAGCATGACCTCTCAGCAGCTATAAACACCAGCAGGAACACACACCCTCCACTTGGGCGCAGAGAGAATCTTCTAGCTGTGCTCCTATCCTCTGAAGATACCAGCCACAGCTACTGGTGAAACGTTAGGAACCAAATCTGCCAGAACACGGCCACACAGCCCGGAAAACCCACAACCATCAAGTAATTATTATTATATCTTATAGATATCTAATAAATCTTGCAAATCAAACAAACCTTTAAAAATTCCAATAAATCTTAATCCAAGTCATTAAAAGAAATGAAATCATAATAACCTCATTATCAATCCAATTATACATTCTTAAATTTTTACCCCACTTCAAAATAAACTAAAACAGTTACATATCTCCCAATTACATTCAAGGCATTTTTCTAGAAATCAAAAGGCCCAGCTGCCCCCCTTAAAAATTCAAACCTCTCAGTAAAAAAACTCCCACAAAACATATTCTCTCTCATAACAATCCTTCAGAAAGACATAACATTTCCCCAGAAAAACAAAACTCTTTATAATCTGCAGTTCAGAGTGTCGCTTAAACCCCTTCAACACCAAGATGTAGTGTTCGCCTGGCATTACTTCAGTGTCACTGACAACAAGAACATCTCCATCTTTGCCAAGATCATGTTCCTCCTGGATGGTACACTTTAGAAATAATCTCTTCCCCAATGTCCCATATATTCTGCAGAATAGCTTGACAACACTCTGAAAAAATCTCTTTAAAGGACTGCTTACGCTCACAATGAAACTCTGAAAAAACCTCCCTAAAATCCTCCATATTTCAGGCAGTAGATTATGACGCCCCCCCCCCGATATTTGATTCACGTAGATAGGAGTTAATGAGTTAATAAGTTGATACAAAGTTTCCAAATGAAATTGAAACAGAAAAAGGTGTACTAACAAGCAGATCTCAAGGAAAGTGAACAGAAAACTAAATTAAAAACGAGAAATCCAACGTGTAGGAAAATATTCAATCCTTCAAATTCAGTACAAAAATAATAACAGGAAGGCAATTATTTACTCTCAGTCTTCCTTAATCCTTGAGCGGGAAAGCAAGCCAAAACTTAAAAAGATTTTTAAAAGTAATCCAGAAATAACAATAAGCACCAAGAGAGTCTGTTTCTTCTTATTGTAGAAAGCCTCTCTTAGGGTTCAAAACTTTAAAAATATATAAATTGGGTGCTTTAGAAATGAGAAGGCAGGACTTACTGTCCCTTTAAGGGCTGCAGCGTGGCTCTGAAATGATGAAATCCCAGCCTCCCGGCGAAGTCTTTACCCGTCGATCGCGCATGCTGTCCACAATCTCCTGGCTACAACTCGCTGTCTGGAGGACAAATGGGTCAATTCCAAGCTTTTTCCTTAATCCGGAAAAAAGCTCTGGACTACAGGAGAAACCAGCCTGAGCCCAAAAAACTGCCACAATGCCAGTTCTGCCATATTCTCACCAGAAGTCAGAAGTTGAAGATAAGTTTATTAACTACATTTCTGCCCTCACATTCTGCCTTTACATTTGGATGATCTAAATTAATTGTTTCTTATTTATTAATAAAGCTCTCCATCCTTGAATATGCAAGCTCTTCATCTTTGGGTATTTAAAATGTTACACACTACAATAAAAGTACTTGACACCATATTATTTAAATAAAAACAGAAAAGACAGTAAATATAAGGCGGATATAGCTAATCTGTCAAGAGACAGAATTGGTCAAAATGTGTAAGTAGACAAAGGCAGATTTGAGCTGGCACTGAAACACTTATAGGACTGAAAGTTTCTTAAAGGAAAAAGTAACTACCCAAATAATCATTGTTTATTCTGTTGGGAAATAGTTTTTGTTAATATATCTTCTCAGTAGAGACAGAGATACCAAGAAAATTATTCTAGTATGCAATGGATGAGTAAGAAGCTCTTTCTGTCAGTGTTGATTTGTCTGGGGTGATTTTTTTTTGCCCCAACCCACTCTTAAGAATATTGCTTCCTACCCTATTGATCTTATATCTCAGATAGTTTTGAAACCTAGCAATCAGAGTCAATAGTAAAATGTTGGTTATTTTAAAATCCCTGTATATCCAAATGGAGTTGTATTGGTATGTATTACTTTGATTTATCAGAGTTTACTGTTATCAACATATTTTGGACTTCCGGTGAGAATATAGCGGACTGAGCAGCTGTGCCCGCAAGATCCTTATTAAGATCCTATTAAAAACGTATTTTGAATCATGTGTTTGATACAGTTTGATACCTATAGAAATTCACACCATTGTAAACTTGTTTCCAAAACTCTGCAAGATAAATGGTCTTCTAGTGAGGATTTTACATAATACCTGCTTAGACTGATGAATGAGCTTGAATTGGAATCAAAAGTTGCTGAGTTCTAATGTGTTTAATTCTGGTTTTTGTAAGGTTTATTTAAAAGAGTATTAGATCCTGCACTTGGATTTAGGAATCCATTCCTTTCCCTTCTTCCCATTTATAGAATTCGGCAGAAGGCTCTGGAGAGGCGAGAAGAAACCATAATTGTTGATCGTGCATGTAGACAAGAAACATTTATTCATGAGATGGTAAGGCCTCCCTTCTTGCCAGTGCCCTTCATATATTGTACAGTATATTTAAGCTATTCCAGCTACACAATAATTATAATTTACTCGAACAAGAATTGCAAGATTTTATGTTCTAATGTCAGTAAAGCCTTGCTACAATAGCTGCCACAGGGTGCAGTTTGATGGAAGTTACATAACAATTCTTGACCTTGTGTCTTATTCTAAGCCAAGTATGACATTTTGGCAATTTAATCGGCAGCCCAACACCAAGGAATTTGACAGATTGTGTGGAAAGGAAGTACCATGTCCTTTTGCTTGTATATCCAGAATTCTGTAAAAGGTTGGAACTGTTCCCCAGTATCACTTGCTAATTAAGATGGATTCTGCCATTCACATTGATCGAGCTCTACTTCAAGCAGACTTCCCCATTCCTTCTTAAACTGAAGAAGATGGGCCTATATGGGAAGTAACTGAACTTTCCTTACACCAGCCAAGTTTGTGGGAGGTGAAGAGCTTGCAATAACTTCCACAGTTTTGCAGTTAAAGGCACACCTCTTAACATTATTGACACAGAGATCATACTTTGGTACTGGTTGCTGGTGGACAAAGAAACTTCTGTAAATATTTCTTGAGAAATGTCTGATTTATGGTCAGCTGAGCTCACTAAGAGTGTTTAGACACATGTATGAATTGCTGGTTAAGATAAAATCACAGTTGGCTGGATTTCCTTGGACTTGAGTTATCCCTTAGAAATGCAGCTACATCGATTATTTAATCTTGGCTTGGCAGAAAATCGCTTGATAATTTATGAAATACTAACAATGATGCTAAAAAGCACAGATGCCAACAGCATAGGACATCTTTATTTCAAAATTTCTTGATTCTTCCTCTGTGTATGACAGTACACAGGGCAGACAATCTGCTTAAGCCCATTCTCCCATGGTGCAGTTCAGTAGATGTTAAGGCTACAATTTTGACTGGTCTTGGACCATAAATAAATTACATTATAAGTTGGACCATAAATAATTACATTTATTTATGGTCCAACTTATGCATGTTTTTCCTGAATAAGCTCCACTTAAGTCAGTGAATTATGTACCCCAATGATGGTAATGAAGTTGACCAACAGTGTTCTTAACAACTTACAGTGAATGGAGATGTTTTCTCCCTCTCTCAGTAGGCAAGCAGAAATCCATTCAGTGAGGTTGAATTATGGCAGAATTATGAAACAGGAGGCATTTCTTCTTGCCACACATAGTTCAACAATTGGATTTGCTGACCACAAATGTATGGAAGTTGGGGTGTATACCACCTCAAAATAAGCAGAGATAATATTTTTATCTTCATACTCTGCTAATAGACTTACCATAATATCTGGTGGACCGCTCTGGGAAATAGGGAGGTGGATAAATCTCTTTAGTTTGATATGGTAAGGCCCTTGTTCCATTCACTGATCAGCTATGCTATTTCCCATCATAACCCTGTGCAACTGGGGAACATCCTTGTAATCTGTTTCTTATTATATCATGTCCTAATCTTGATTCTTTGACTTCATATCTCTTTATGGATGGTCATGATAACAACACTGAAGGTTGCATTCAGTCCTCTCTTCCATAAGTAACAAAGTGAGGCAGAAATTGAGAATTTTGAAACTATTTAAGTAAAGCGACTACACAGTGCAGCCTTTCCCCTATCTGTCACTCTGTGTTGAGAAGGAATTCTGAAAATTGTTTTCCCAACACATCTGGAGGGTTGGGAATGGTTGGTAGAGTATCTATGCATGTGTTTTGATTTCTGATGGAAACATCAGATTAACTTTCCAATGTATTATTTTCCTAGGAATCCCATGCAATTGGAAAGAGGCCAAATGATCCAGGGAATCTAATTGGCGAAACTGAGCTTGTTTTAACTCTCAATATTTTTTATCCAGTTATATTTCAAAAGGTTAGTAATTAAGCTTAGCATCTATTTTAATGGCTTCTTAACAAATAGATCATTTTATTGGGGGGAATCTTGTGTGGGAAATTATAGTGTACTGAAATTTGGTCCTTTTGCAACATTTCCTTGACAAAATAGAGTCTACTTGTCTGCAGAAGGTTTTCAGAACACAAGGTGCCATTAATTCTAAAGAAAACTAATTCCAACTTTGGCTATATCCCACATAATGCAGACTGTCACTAGAGAACATCCTAATCCTTCCCAGAGTAATCCCACAATGTCATTGTGAGGCAGAGTCCAAACCCTTCTCAGCAACATGGCTTCCTTTTTTTTTTTTTTTGGCAAGGCTAGTTTCATTGACAGCAGATTACAGTACATCTCTAGCAGAAATGCATCTCCTTCCAGACCTCACAGCAAGCTTGTTGTAGCCAGGACCTTGTTTTGAGACGATATTCCTTTCACAGTTCAATGGCCTGTCTGGGACTGCAGTTGAATATGACTTCTATATCCCTCCTTAGACATGAATACAGATTTACAGAATACAGGAAAGCTGAGTATCCTCTGTGCATGCAGAAAATCCCAGGTCCAGTTTTTGGCATTTTGCGGTAGAGAAGGAGGGACTCTTATTTGAAACCCTGTTGCCAGTCAATATAGAGACCCTACTGAGTTATTCTGTGACTAGATCAAGCGTCACACTAAGCTATAGTTTATTTAACTGTGGGTTGTTGAGTAAATGACTGTTGAGTGAGTTTGCACAATATGCTGAGCTAAAGCCAAAATTCATTATGATAGGAACCCAGCCTGCATAAAGTTTCTTTGTATTGTTTGTACCCAAATGTATTCTTCAGTTAAGGATAGCATTAGGACTACTAGATTTGGGCTGCCAAAATCCAGATGATTGCTAGACAGCAGCAAAGAGATCTCCTGGATTTGGGCAGTTCAGATCTGGTAGCCTTCATTATATAAATCTCATATGTGGTAATTCTCCAACTTGGATGATATTTACTCTTGGCTTCCTGCAAGGAACAGCCTAAGGCAAATGCATTACTGTCTACTATACATCTGGATATGGAGAAGTAATGATAGAGTTGACTGGTTACATTCCTTGCAGGAGGTTGAATGGCTAGTTTCAACTTGCTAAACTATAACTACACAAACTACATTTTGGCTTAACCTGATGTGTGAATTCAGCCAGTCAGAAATGTTTTGATTGATCATTTCTTGCCCTTTCTGTCTCTGTTTTATAGCATAAGCTCCGAAAGCCGTATCAGACATTGTTGGTCCTAGGGACCCAAAAACTTACCGAGCTCCGAGATTGCATTTCCTGTGTTAGTGACCTTCAGATTGGTGGGGAGTTCAGCAATCACCCTGATCAGGCCCCAGAAAATATCAGCAAGGTATCATAACATTGACTTCTGATGCATCTCCAAAGAGGGAAATTTAATTCTAAAACAGTTTCTTAAAATTTGAGTTACTGATCCTTTGAAAATATGCTTATCTACTCCTGGGGAAAACAAATGAGGTTGTTTCTACAGGTTGTGGTTGTTTTCTTCATTTGAGCAAGTAAGTAGTTGAATTGAATGTAAGTGGGAACTACAGTAAGTGGAACTTTTAAATATTTTTAAGCTAGCCTTTTTATTTTTCTGATTTATTTGTGAATTATAGTTTTAGATTGCCCAATATCTAGAGTTCTCAGGAAAGTGCACAAGGAAATTAAAAATGTAAAAAAACCTAAGGATCAAGCCATCATGATAAGTTCAGGTGACATGTGGAAATACTGCTGCATATCTAAGACAGGAGAGGGAGGGAGGGAGAGTCCGTTTATTGTTAGGTTTTAATCAGTTAGGTCAACTTCTTCCTTGTTATATATCTGTGAGGAATCTTTGAAAGGGAACAATTTCCCATAAAAAAAGCTATCCATTACTTTGATATGTTTTTTTATATTGATGGTATTTAAACATTGAAATATATGTAATAATTATATTCATATAAAACCTGTTTTTATAGAAAAAATGTATCAATTGTAATGTTGAATTAAAGACAATACTGTCTGGCAGATTTGAAATGTACAGAGCAGTCTTAAGGTGGCTTGCTTGGAAGGCGGTTTCTTGGGAGTTTCTGTGTCAGCTTCTCTTGGTTTTCTATAAAAGCAGGACAACATGCAAGCCGCTCAGAGTCGTCGTATATGAGATGGGCGGCAGAGAAATTTGACAGACAGACAAACAAACAAATAAATAAACATGCTGCTTATTTCATGCTTTGTAGCAGGGAGTCTGTCTCAGTCTCTTTTGAGGGACGTGACAGTTGTAAGATAAGGATCAGGTCAAAAGGAGACCAGCCATTAGAAGCAAATATTCTTCATCTTCAGACTGGATCAAAGATTCCCAGAAGGCAAGTGGTGGCTGAGAACAAGAAAGACTCCATCTTGTCTTCTCATGCAGCCCCCTGCATGTGGGCTACTTTTCTGCCCCGTGGGGTGCAGCCCACAGTGGTGGCAGTGGCCAAAGGCCAACACCCCCCAACCCTTCTCCAGACGTTTTTCTACAGAGAGAGGCCCACATGCCCACGCTCATACTCCCCCCCCCCCCATGATGAGGATGATGGGAGTGTGTGGGGGCTTTATCCCTTGTGAGGAGCCGTGCTCAAGTTGTTCAAGAGCTGCAAGTTTCTCACTTGCTGTCTACAAGATGGAGAGGAAGGATTCTCCAACACATTTCCTTTCATAGCAGCCTTCCTACTAGACAAATTCAGAAGCCATTAAAACTTGACTGTTCCAAGAAGCCTTCAGGGAGTGAAATATAAATGGCCTGCAGGTAGTGTTGATTTATTGAGAGATTGTTTTTATCGTGCATTAAGATGCAGGTTGTTAATGGGTTTTTTTTAACACTGTTTTAATTTTTGTTGCAAATGTGGAGTATTTGCAGCTTAGATCTGACTATGATTGAAGTGACCCACAGGCCAAAGTAAATAAATAAATGGGCATTTTGTGTGAGTCAAATGTCTTAAAATACATTTTACTCTTAAATGAGTAAAATGTATTTTAAGACATTTGACTCACACAAAATGCCCATTTATTTATTTATTATTTATTATTATTATTTATTATGAAAAAACATTTCATAGTGTGGGATGGGGGGTGGTTTTCTCTAACTCTGGTAATATTTCAGTGACAATGAAAAAACAGAAAAAACAGGGACGGATCAGTCTTCATAATCTGCCGATATGCATTTGTGGCACCAAACCTTTACATTTCTCGTGCCTATTTAAAATGTTAGGTCAGAGATACCCATCTTCTAAATGTCATGACTGGGAAAGCATGTAGAAGCACTAATAATTATGTATAATACCTTTTAAGTTGGTGTTGCTTAATGAAAGCTCTCCTTAGGCTGTTATTTGCTGGAAGAAGCAACCCAAGGATAATAGTGGGATTGCGATGATGATGATGATGATGATGATGATGATGATGATGATGGTTTCAGTCACTTGTGACTTCTTTACCAGGCATATGATTCGGTTTAAAGAGTATTCTTTTGTATACTAAAAAAAAAAAAAGGGGGGGGGGAAGCAACCTTATTGTAGTGTCTTGGCTTGCAGTAAAAATAATGAACATTTTTTTTCAGCAGCTGGAGCAATGTTATGACCATTGGTAATGTGCTGATACAAATCAGTAAAATGCTGTCTTTTGTAGACAAATTGTATTTCTATATAAAATACTTGCCCGTATCTAGAAATGAAATGATATTTTTGTAGTGTTTTGGGGCTATTTGATGGAGGGAAAAGAGAAAATATGACATGCATGCTTTGCACAGGGAAGATATGTATTATTTTGGTTAAATTCATAAAAACCACCAATTTGCCAGACGAGTGCCAAATTGTAGCATGTTGATGGAGGCAGTTGGGTAGACTGGATGTCTTCTAATTTGAATGAGTGGTATGTTGGATTCTAAACCATTGGAGGAATAGAAGCTATTTTTGCACAGTGGTAGAAATAGCTTTATGAATGGAAAGCTATGAGAACCACTGATATGTTAAATATACTTTTGCTTGGAATGGAGACTACCAGGAAATCTCAAAACTGTGGAATAAACTTGGAAATCAAAATACAGGTAGTCCTCGCTTAACGATCATTCGTTCAGTGACTGTTCGAAATTACGACAGCGCTGAAAAAATGGACTTAGGATCCGTGCCCGAAATTACGGCCATTGCAGTGCCCCCGTGGTCACGTGATCACGATCTGAGCCCTTGGCAATCAGTTCGCGCTTATGACCGGTTGCCAGGCGCCCAACGATCATGTGATCACCATTTGCAATCTTCCCTGCTGGCTTCCCTGGAAGGTCAATGGGGAACCGGCAGGGAAGGTCGCAAGCTGCTGCCACATGCCAAGAGGACTCCCTCTCAACTCTTTGGGCTGGCTGAAAAAGCTCTGTGCCGAAATCCAAGCAGGATTTTTATACAGAGCTTTTTCAGCCAGCCTAAAGAGACAAGAGGATGCCCTCTTTACTTTTTGGGCTAGAAAAAGCTCCATGCCAGGCCTTCTTCCCGAGGCAGCTCTGGGGAATGGCATGAACAGCTTGGAGAACGGTGCAAGGTGGCCTCAGGAAGAAGGCTTGGCACAACCAAGCAGATGCCTCACATACAGCCGGGCGCACATCATTAGCAGCAGGAGTAAAACGGCGAAGGTCAGCTGGGTGCGGCAGAGCCTGTGAAGCACAGGGCTTTGGGGCAACTGGGGCTTTGCGCCACACTGCAGCACCCACCCCACTGAGGCACACCTGTGCTTCTTACCTGGGACTCCATCTCCTTAACAACCTGCAATTTTCGCTTAACGTCTGCAAAGGGAATTGCTATGATTGTGGTCGTTCAGCGAAACAGTCACATGACGTCTCGCTTAACGACCATGTTGCTTAACAACCTAAATTCTGGTCAATTGTGGTCGTTAAGTGAGGCCTACCTGTAACATCCCAGGAGAAAGCCAAGGAAACAACATGGATCGTCCGTGAAGTTACTGCTCTGAGCAGAGAACTTGTCTATTCTGTGAATCTATTTATGGATAGGTTGGGGGAAAAAACAAACATATCCATTTTTTTATGTAGTAATCATAGGTTTTCCAAGACGTATTAATTGCATGTATATTATTTAGTCTGTTTTGTACTAGGAATGAGATTACTAAGGATGTGGATTGCTGTTTGTAATTTATCTCAGGGAGTTAATAGTTTGTAAGTGTCAGGCTTTAAGGTTAGCTAATCAGAGGAGAGAGTGCCTGAAATGTGGGTTATCTCTCCTTTTTCTTCTAACAAAATTGTCCTGAGTCTGAGCAATATCCTCCTCATTCCCTTTCTCTGTAGTGGCCAATTTCGACCCAAGAGTTATTTTGGGGAACCTGTTGGATTATGTGTCTTTGTGCTTCTAGCATACTGTACATCCAGTATGGTCCCAGTATTCTCTGATGTAGTAGTAAGGTAAACATCATATTGGTGCATTTTAAGGAAAGGGCTAGACTCTGTAGAAGCCTTTTCTTTAAAATGCATCAAGCTATTGCTATAACATCAAGCTACTGACACATCAAATATTGCTATAATGATGAGTTTGGTTGGCATTTCAAGATGTGATATCCTATGTATTCTAATTAGCAAAACTAATGCTTTTTTCTCATCTTTCTTTATCTTTCTTCCTTTTCCCAGGATCTCTATAAGTCTGCCTTCTTTTATTTTGAAGGTGTTTTTTATAATGACAGCAGGTATGCTGAATGCAGAGATTTGAGCAGGTAAAGAATGATTGCCATGTGAGAATCCCAGTCTTACTAACCTAGCATGCCTCTCCAGCAAATTAGCTGCAATTGCATGGTTGAATTACTGACCTAAGAAGATACCCTGAGTGGGACATTTCCATGTTAGGGTGCATCTAGATGCTGACTTAACAGATGACAGGTAAGGTTGGAGAGAAGGCAAGAAGGGCATTTAGTGGAGTGAAACTCTTCCTTTCTACCAGCCCAGATCTCTTGATTTCACAGCTTGACCCGTGGAGACAGGGCTTTTAAAATTACGGGGGTAGGATTACAGAGCAGAATTAGGAAGCAGGTGGATTAAGCATCGTTCTTCTGCCCACTAATTTTATCCTCCAAATTCTCTGTGGCTCGTGTTTTTTTTCTTCAAAAGAATTTCTAGTTCTGGCCTTGGTTCCCAGCCTTTGGTCTTCAAATATTGTTGCACTGCGGTAGCCAGAAGTTCTGGGAGTTATCACCTGACACCTGCAGAGTACAAGTTGGAATTTGCTGCATGTCTAAATGCATCAGCAGTTGCCTCATGGCTCTGACTTGAGCAGGCTGTCTCTTACTAAAATTGCAGGGATTTGGAGAAATCCCACTATCCTTTGTAAAAGTTAGCTCTGCCCTTAAGGCAATGGTATCAACGCCTTCATTTTAACATGCTTTTTTCTACCTGATCTGTTTGTAGTTCCCGTGGATCATGCTCTAGGGCTTAATTTAGATCTTGCCCAGGATGCTGAGATAAAATGCTTCTGTGGTTGATAGGAACATGATCAAATTCTAGCTTGGATACCTGGTCTCTTGACATTTTCTCTTTGATTATTGCTATAGCAAAAGTAATAATCAATTTAGGGAATGGAAATATTGTCTCTGCTAATTTCAGGACAATTACTGAGTGGGCAGAATCCCGTGACCGAGGTTATGGAAATCTTCAGGCCGCTAAAATGGAAGACTACACCTTTAATGATTTGAACATAAAAATAGGTTTCCCATACCTTTATTGTCATCAAGGAGACTGTGAGCACATTGTTATCATCACAGATATCAGGTAAGCTATTGTTCCTTTGCAGAGTCTCTGCCAAGAGGGATACTGTTCGGAATTTGAGATTCTTTATGTTTCAATTCTGTTTTCACGTGTTAGCGTGCAAAGGGGTTATCGTCTGTAATTATGCTTTGTCTGCCGATTCTCTGGGGATCCATTAGCTTTAATCTCCTCCCCACCCACCCCACCATTCTGGGTTTACTGACCATGTTCAGTTCGTGCAGGCTGATTTGCGTGTGGAGAGGTAGTTGGAGAGAATGCCAATTCTTCCTTCCTGCTTCACTTCTGTAGGTGCTTGCTCCTTTGTTTGGGTATTGGTTTTCTCTAATTGATAGATATATACTTACTCTGTAGCCTTGGTTGCCTTGGAACAAATAATACCATTATTATAATGCTGCCTGTCTCTCTTTCTCTTTCATTGTAGTTGTTTAGTTTAATCAATCTCTTTTTCAATCTTTTATCTTGCAAGGCTTATTCATCGGGACGACTGCCTGGACAGAAGCCTCTATCCCTTATTAACCAAGAAACATTGGCTATGGACTAAAAAGTGTTTTGTTTGCAAGATGTACACAGCCAGGTGAGTAATAACATGGATATTTCAGTTGGAGGGACTAAATTTGAACAACACCCAATAAGAATCAAAACCACTGCAACAATAGGCAACACAAGGAAAGCAAAACAGAGTAACACAGTGTTTTTCAAACTTGGCAATTTTAAGATGTGTGAACTTCAACTCCTAGAATTCCCCAGACTACATGCTAGCTGGGGAATTCTGGGAACTGAAGTCCACACATCTTAAAGTCCACACCACACATCTTAAAGTTCCCAAGTTTGAAAAACACTGAAGTAACTTAAGGAATAGGCTTTCTGATCAGTTTGTTACATTTTAGAGCAGTGTTTTTCAACCTTGATAACTTTAAGATGTGTGGACATCAACTCCTAGTATTCCTTGGCCAGCATGCTGGCTGGGGAATTCTGGAAGTTGAAGTCCACACATCTTGAAGTTACCAAGGTTGAAAAACACTGTTTTAGAGTATGTCTTGAGAAAACATTACTGTTTGAAATGCATCAGGAACATAAATAAAGCAGCCTCGAGGGAAGAACCAGGTTTTCAGGGCCTTACAGAAGGTCAGCAGGGTTGGGGCCATCCAAATCTCTGGAAGAATGTTGTTCCATGTTGTCCATATAACTAAAATGTTCAGTAGGTTGGTAAGGAATTCTTGATAATTTTTTTTATTATGGTACTGTTATATGTATGTGGTTCTTGTAGGCTGATTACAGTCAGATATTGATGCAACTTCAAAGCACTCTTTGTATTGGACCCTACAGGTGGGTAACCAATGAAGACAGTCTTGCTCCACAAGAGCCCTCATTCTTTTGTGATGTCTGTTTCCAAACACTCCACTATGATGCAGATGGGAACAAGTTGGGGGAGTTCCTTGCCTACCCTTATGTTGATCCAGGGATTTTCAACTGAGACTTCTCAAAGAAGATGGTATCATCTACTTCAGTGCCTGTTGGAACATGAAGCACCCAATACTGTGGTTAAGCAATGGACAGCTTTTTTCCAATATGTCTACTTTATGTTTACACACACACACGTGTCTATGTATTCCATTTTATTATTACATCTTGATCTATGCATTTCAGAGGCCAATGAAAGCTGAATTCCTTTGCCTTGCAGTGGTATCAAAGTTGAGGCATGTCAGGAAGTCATTTTCAGTCTCCCTCAGGCTGTTAATGGTCTGCTTCCAACAGGCAGAAAAAAAATATAGTCCTTTCCTCTGCTTCCTGAAGAATTACTTGGAAGAGGAAAGACCAATGATCAGAATGGTGTCCTGCTCTGGCGTGGCATCCTGGAACAGTGGCTCCTTATTCATCTTGGCATTATTTGTTTTTGAAGGGCGAGACAAAGCTTTTTAAAGGATATTGTAATGTTTGTTTTTTAGTGTTTGGTTAATAAATGTTCCCCATATTTTATCTAGCATTCATTTTTGTTAGGTGTTGTGACACTAACAAAGCATTGCAAGATTGCAAAAGTGAAGGTTTGATGCCCACATCTCTCCCATGTTTTGCTAACAGTCTCTTGTGCTTCTCTCTGTGAGAGATTAGGCATTGCTAAGTAGATGATATTGCTCTGCAGACAACGTGAATGCTGATAGTTTACATAGCTCTCACTTCTTTTGGGAATTCATGTGCACCTCAGTTGCTTTGAGTGGCTGACCTTTCAAATATATTTATTTAAATCTAAATGGATTTGCGTGCTTTTTTTTTTAATAACTTGCCTCCTTGGACTATTTTCTCATGCCTCCTAGCTTCCTTTCTATCCTTTTGGTGGTCCTCCTGCCTCTAGTGAATCTCCCAAGCCATCCTATTTCCTTATTTACCTTTTATTCCTTCTTGCTCCCTTTATTCTTCTTTCTCTTAGGCATTCCCCAACTATTCTTCTTTCTGTTCTTCCAGGCCAACTTCTTTATTCACTGCAGAGCCTTGCAGGACCTTTGTATAGTCTCTGTGGATGTCCATGACCTCCAGGTTCTTTCCAGCTTACAAATGTTATAGATGCTGCTGCTTACATTAATGTTAAATATATTTAAACTGTATGCAATAAAAACATTTTTTAAAACAATTGCAAACTTGGAAAAATCATCTTAAATTTTTTTGTAGCCTTATGAATACATCTTTCCAAAAAGAGGAATGCAAATTGGATGATGACACTGTCCTATTATTGCTGAGATGTTGAATAAAGGAAAGTTGCTGCTATTGTCTTGAAAGGACTTGTTTCTGCATAGACATTAAATTCTCCTCATTGCAGAAGCCCAAGTCTTCCTGCTTTCTGCCCTCAGGAAGCTTGATCCTGGCTGTGTCTTGCAAGGAAGCCATTGTTTCAGGAACTCTTCCAAACCTCTAGGTCTCCATGAGGATAGCATCCTCTTGGTTGAGAAGCTGGAGGGTCTTCTCCTTTGGCTTGTGTGCCAAGAAGACTGTAGTTACTGAGTCTCGCCATAATCAAATTGTTCAAAGAAATCAATAGCAGCTGCAATGTTAATAGGTTAGAGACAAGTGGTGAGGTAATAGTTAGGACATCTACTTTCCCTCCCTAGCAACCCCAGGCAAAAAATCTTTTTTCTCTGTGTGTACGTTGGAGTAGGTGCAATTTTCCATGACATTACAGGCACTATTTTTGTTTTAATAAAGAGTCTTAGTAAAAGAAAACATAAAATCCACAAAACATTTATTTGACAATATTTGTGAATTGCCTGGATCAATAAGACTAAGTAGTGCACAACAAAGCAATAGAAACAGTAATAAAAACAATATAGCTACATATCTAAGGTGGGGTTGAAAGCTGGGTAAAAATGTGATGAATTGGTTTGGAAAAGCAAACTGGAATCATTATAGAACTTCTGGAATCATTATACAACTTTTCTGGTGGAAAAATAAGTGATTATAACATGAGTTTAACTATAACCAAGTTATTCTTTTCTCTACTCGTAACTGTACAGGTCTTTGGGCAACAAAAAGAAGTTACTTCAGTATCTGTAGAAATTTAAGTATTTTTAGATGATTGCCAATTTACATACTGTACAACAATTTTCTTCGATGATTGATCATATCCTCCAGCATTTACAAACTGCATCTTCCAGCTAGTATGCTGGCCAGAGATTACAGATATTGTAGTCTAGCTGGAGAATGCAATATTGGGGAAGTCCACTATAATTAATTGATATTAGGGCAATGGTTGCCAACATGGTACCTGAGCACCCATCACACTCCTGAAAGGAATGTTTTTAGACCAAATCTGATAAGTTTATGTGTCTATACCTACAAAGATCAGAATCGTGCAAGCCATGGTATTCCCTATGACACACTATGGAAGTGAAAGTTGGACTTTGAAAAAGTAGGATAAGAAGATTAATGAACTTTGGGGTTGGAGAAGATACCTGAGAATATTGTGGACAACCAAGAAAACAAACCAATGGATCATCAAACAAATCAACCCAGAGTTCTCACTCAAGGCACAATGACCAGGCTCAAATTATCCTACTTCGGACACATTATGCGAAGACCTAGCTCTCTGGAAAAGGCTCTGATGCTGGGAAAGGTGGAAGGAAAGAGAAGAAGAGGATGACCAGGAGCAAGGTGGATGGACTCAGTTACAGTGGCAATGAGTGCACTGTTGGAAGACCTGAAAAGACCAGGTTAGGGATAGATCGTCATAGAGAAAAAATATCTGTGTGGTTGTTGCTAGGACTCAAAAACAACTTGATGGCACATACTGTAATCCGTGTTAAGAAACACCTGGCTTGCAATCACCTCACAGCTCTAGAGCCCAACAGCATCCAAAACAAGAGTGCAGGCTTCAGTGTCTGCAAGTCCAGGGTAAGAATTGCATTGCAGATGGAGAAATGAGGCTTGAGAACGCAAAGTCAAATCATTTCTACCAGATCAGCCACTATTAAAGACTACGTGGTTACACGGCCTGCAGTTGTATTTTATGCTGACCCTGTTGCATCCCAACCTTCAGTCCTATATTGAGTTTACACAATGAACAATAAATTAGATGGAAAACATTACAAGTCTAATTCCACCGGTCCCAGGAGCTGCCATGGAACAGCTGGGTCTGGTTTATGTTTAGTATTTTTTTTGCGGGGGGGGGGGGAAATTACTCCTCTGAGTCAACCCTACCAGAAGACCCAGCTGTCAAATTCTAATTAAATTTTTCCCACACCAGCTGTGTATTTGTGTTCTGGCAACTTGTTTAATGATGTTAGCATTTAAGTGGTCAAATATCAAAGCCCAGACTGTAGCAAAACAATTTTTCCTCCCTTCAGATCTGGTTCATTATCAGGAGGAGACACTCCATTTTGGTTTGACTTACATATTTATGCTGTGACTATTCATGATCAAAGTTAGGTGTTCTCTGTCCTTAAAACATGCTGGATATCAAGGTAATCTAAACCTGTTTAAAATAGAAGTTTAAAATTCCCAGATAGGTTGAAGTTGGGCCAGGGGGAGTGGTTGGGAGGAGGGGATAAAATAATGCAGTGGGGAGGGAAGAATCAAAATGTTAACTTTTCAAAGCTAAACGTTTTGCCTGAATTTACGAAGTGTGCATCACTTATAACTGAGCAAGTAAGATTGTATTCCTTGTATGTTTTATAATTCACAAAACTATATTCAGACTTTTCAGCTAGATGCATTATTTTCCTTCTGTGGGACTTGGTTAGAGTCTGGTTCAACATACTTATCTTTGTACCCCACAATACTGGTCACAGCTGCTTCTGTTCCCATCCTCTAAAGCATGCTGGGGAATTCTGGGAATTGAAGTTCACATTTCTTAAAGTTGCTGAGGTTGAGAAACACTGCTCTAAAGCAGCCCAATTAGTTGCTTGCTTGCTTTGCTTGGATGCATTATTGTGGCAGTTTATGTGGAGAAATGAAAAGGTGACTCTATTGGGGGAGAAAAAGGCCAGATCCAAAGAACAGTTGCAAATCACATGCTACTAGTTTCAAACTAAAGCAAAGGTTTCCAGAAGGAGGAGCATTTCAGAAGCAGAGAATTGCCATGTGCTCCTTTGGTGAATGTTGCATCTCTAGACTTCACATTACATGTGTTGTGTAAATAAAATTTGGCCTAAGCATTCCACTCATTCCAGAAGATGGCATGTTACTAAATTGTCCAGATCCTTTTCAATTGGAAAAATGGGACATAACAAAAATTCAAACACTGCCACCTTGATTTCTCTAGAATCCCTTCCCTCTCTGTACTTTTTCCACCCAATCTATTATTTCTCTTGTCACTTACTCTTCAAGAAGCAACAAAGTACTTTAAGCAAGGCAGTAAAAGCTGTTTGGGCAGTCCCCAGGCAGAGATGCAAGTCTTCCAGAAAATGTTGAATCAGAACATTTCCCCATGGAAATGAGTATGATTCAGATAAGCATATTTTCAGCTTCATAGTCACAAGTATTGGGCTACATTATCTGATGTGGAAAGAAGAAATTAAATCTTGCCTACTTGATGAGGTGTGAACATTATATTTCAAGAAACTACAAGTTCTGCTACTTGGAGAAAAACTGTTTTGAATGGCAGATTGGAAGTAATTCCAGAAATAGGCTTCTCTCCGATGATACTACTTCATTTTTTCTTCCTATGGCTTTCTGTTAATGGTTTGTGTTATTTCAGGTTTTCTGTACTGCCAAGGTGTCCACAGGGCAGTCAAGATATGCGTTACACATAAAAAACAGGCAGAGCTTCGATCACATTGTCTTGGCTTTTTTGACCCTATCCTGTAGACACCCCTGCTGCACTGCATTATTTTTGTCTTCAACCCCATTGTTGGCAAGTGTTTCTTGTATTGTGCTTTCATTCAGCATAGTGC
This sequence comes from Charina bottae, assembly GCA_023362775.1. Classification (NCBI taxonomy): domain Eukaryota; kingdom Metazoa; phylum Chordata; class Lepidosauria; order Squamata; family Charinaidae; genus Charina; species Charina bottae. Next base: position 196,551,976 of record JALMGJ010000002.1, on the reverse strand, counting down.
AAGCTCTGTTGGGGGGGGGGGGACAATGAAAAGTTGTGAAACCTTAACAACTAGCACTTTTATTATTGCAACATGTGCTTTTGATGGGAAATTAAGGAGCTTTCCCACATACATCCACCTACTGCAGAAGATCTTAGATAGGTGGTGAAGGATTACACTAATTTCCTGGCATCCAGACAGGATTCTCTTGCAGATGCAAGATATTGGGACTGATGAGTAGCGACAAACAAGCTGTTTTCTCAGCCTCTTCAGTTTATTGCAGAATACTTGTTAAATCTGAATTATTTGCCATCTGAAACCTACCAGTTTCTTAGTTATACATTTACTTATAAAAGTGTTTGGGAATTTGATGAAGTTGTAAGTTTTATTTAGGACTGCTTCAGTGCAAAGCCTGATGCCTCTGAATTTATTTGAATGCTACTCAAGCGTTGCTTCTGAGTATGACCATGTTTTTTCTACTGTATGCCTATTTTTATATTACTAATGGAGCTATATATCTACAATCCTAGTGGTTTTATTTTTAGATTTTATGGATGATAGCTTCCATGATCATGTTACTCTAAACTTCCCATCCTTGAGTGAAGCTGTGCTCCTTGGTAACAACAGCAGATGCACAGAAAAAAATCAGAATACACTGTATGAGGAAAGAGAACATTATCTTGCATTCTGATAAATAATGAACTCTGTTAATAGAAAAGTAATTCTCCAACTGGGGCAGATTGTCTTAGTGGATATGAAATACTTGAAAGAGGAGGGGCAGGTACCAGAGAGGAAATGAACCCTGAGACAGGTAGAACATTTAGTCTCATCAGCAGTGGCAGCACAGTTGTTTTGAATGCAAAGTAGCAGGGGGTAATGCTGTTCACTTGCTTCATCATCCCAGCCTGATTTGGGAGGAATGGCTATTTCATTCACTAATTCATTCTGTAGCTTCATGGGTTGCCCCATTAGCGGCCTATTCCAAAAAAGGCCATAAAAAAACAAACCCAAGAATAATACTACTTCTAAACTTTGTGGCAGCTTTGAGTAAGCTGGCAATGATTTCCTTCATTGGAAATGAAGAGAGGAAAGCCTCTCTGGGTCTGGAGCTGGTGGGGTTTGGTTGCATTGGTTTGGTACTGATTTCAGAAGGTAACCATGAGAACCAATTACCCAGAGAGGTGATAGGCTCCCCTTCACTTGATGTGACTGAGCAAAGGCCAAGCAGCCAGTTGCCATGGATACTTTAATTGAATAAATGGGTAAATAATGAAATAAATAAAAATTGGATTCCTGCACAGAGAGTTGGACTTGGCTCTTTCCCACTCTTAGAATTCTATGGACCTCTTGCCTGCACTTGGCAATGTTCTTCTTACTTTCAGTGGCTTTTTCAAAAAGAGGACAGTTGCTTTTATTCTGTCCAACTCAATGGAACATTGGAAGCGATTATATGAAGATGCTTGGGACTCTTTCTGTCAGTTTGGGTAAAACTCTAAATAGTTAATAGAATAGAACCAATTTTGCTGTGGGGGAATTGCTGGCAAAAGACAGCTTAAGTTCAAAAATGGACCAGATCGGGCTGGGGCTATGGATAGGCTGACCATACATCCCGTTTTGAACGGGACAGTCCTGTTATTTTAACATTTTCCAACCGTCCCGTCATTCTGGACAAAATCTCCATTTTGTCCCATTTTCAAAGTTAGAGTGCGTGCGCACGTGTGCCTGCTTGCCTGCCTGCGTGCGCGTTAGGGTCCTGTTTTCGTCTCATGGAAATATGGTCAGCCTAGCTATGGAGAAAAAAGACTACTGTAATTCCCCCTATGCATCCCTACGGTTGAGGCAGTTTGGAAGCCACTGAGAACGTGGCTTTCCATTCTCCTGGCCTCATCCTTCCTGTCATATGACTGAATGAAGCTATTATGGAGTTGCAAAGAATTCTAGAAGCCATGCTCTGCATATTGTCAACTACTATACATTTTACATCCTCACTGCATAGATAAGAGTAGTGATTTCAACAGCATTTCATTTTCCTCAGTAATGCGGGGAATTCAAACTTGCAGCCCTCCAAGTTGTATTCTGTGGCCTGCAATGCTACCTTGCAGGTGCTGGGGGTGTGCCCAGCAAAACCAACTGGTTGAATGGGCTGTTAGACCTGCAGGCTGGGCCATAGGAAGAAAAGTGCTATGGCGGCTCACCTTCACAAGACCCTGGATGGCATTATGGCCTGGTTAGCTGGAAGGTTCAGTTGGTACCCCGAACCCTCTTTCTGCCCTTTGGGAATCCCTATCAGCTTGTGCCCTATGGACACTGGTTGTAGACTGCCCTAGTGGGGAGGGGAGTGGGACAGTGGGGAGGCTTGGCCAGGGAATCTGGGTCAGGAAGCCCAGGAAGTCCCAGTGGGTGGAAAAGGAGGTGGCCTAGGAAGACAATCGCATCTCTGTTGGGCAAGGAGTAGGAAAGACAGAGCATGAACAAGCAAGGTCTCTCTGCTAAGCAAAGGAAGTGAACAAGCAAAAAAAAAAACCCCTTCCTACACAGCAATAAGAGAGAAGAAAAACAGGGTTTAGACTGCTTTTAGGTTTTCTAGATTGCATCACCCAGGCATGATTCTGAAGAAATATTTCCCAGTACAAAAATGCTAGTGTTCTGGTTAATGAAAACTGCCATCTAAGCGGCCAGAGTGAAATGGCTGTTTCACAATACTGTACAGTATTAATAAACTTATTTTTAGTGGCATAGTGTGACACTCTTCATTTTTAACTCACTTTTAAATTTGCAGATCAGTTATGAAAAGGCTTCAGTAATGTGCATTACAGGTTAATGAATTAGTCCTCATGCACTAGTTGTGACAATCTGAGACTGCCTCTGCAATGCACTGATTTTTTTCACTCTGTGGATTGCATGGAACACTTAATGCATTCTTTCCCAATCTAGGTGGGAAGGCTAGCTTAAGCACATAAACTCTGAAAAGATAAAGGACTGAAAACAAGCGTGTACAAGAGAAATTTAGTTACCCTCCATTTTGAATTAAACATTTATATTGTTTACACAATGTACTAGAACAGCCTAAAGTGGGTCTGGGTAGTTTGTGGTCCAGCATGTGGGGAAAAAATCAGCTTAGCATGTTATATAAATCCAAGTATTTTGGGAAGTATGGATTCCTAAATTTTCAATTGCTGGCTTTAGTAAGGATGGGCAATGGAAGAACAAAAATGAGTAAGACACTTCCCCACACCTGCCCTTATAGCTTTTGCTCAATACTGAGATAGTTTCAAGATACTAGCGCAAAACCAGTTAAAATACCAGTTTTATCCCTGTTCTTCTATACATGTGTCTATAGAGGAGCAAAATTAGTGATTGTTGCTGTAGAATTTGTAGAAGACAGAAAGATAAAAAGCATGCTTGAGAAACCTGTAGTATTCCACTAATCTTTTTTTTACCATCCATCCATCCATCCATCCATCCATCCATCCATCCATCCATCTTTATTGAACGTTTTTACAATAGTGAGAACTAATACAAACTAAAATAGAACAAAAAAGAAAAATATATATAGAAAAATATAAAGTGGCTTCTGATCTTCACAGCAGTTATAAGTACATTTTAACCTCTAAAGCTACATCATGACTCTTTTCTTTCTATAATCTACCCTGTCTAATCATCAAAACCATAACTCACAAGTTCATTTTTTAATGCAAAAAGTCCATAAGGGTTTCCAGTCACCAATAAATGTAGATATTGTCTTTTCTCTAATTAAACAAGTCAATTTAGCCATTTCAGCAAGTTCTGTCATCTTCACCAACCATTCCTCCTTGTAGGTATTGCCAAATCTTTCCATCTTTGTGCATACAACAATCTCGCTACAGTTCTCATATATAAAAACAGTGTTCCATGGCTCTTTTCTAACTGTGCCTATTCCACTAATCTGAGCAATGAGCAATATTCTGCTCGTCAGTCATGTGGTTCATATTGTACTATTTTACTTTAGCCAAAAGTACATGGGCTCTTCAAAGTGTGTCCAATTCTATTACAACCGAGGGTTCCAGGCGGGTTTCAGCATTTGAAACCTGAATGTGACTACTTTAGGCCTGACCACATTCCCATTTCTAGTTCTGAAATACTGTAGGTTCAAAAAGGAAGTGCTTTGTGAGGTATATAATAATTATTTTAAATGTAATAGTGCCACCTGCTGTCCTTGTGGCAATATTAGAATAGCTAGTTATAGGATATGCAAAGAGGTTTGAAATAGATTGCAATTCATGCCTCAAGAAATACTGATTTGTTCATGTGATAATTGAGCTCAGTGCGTCAGTTCCCCAGATCAACCTGTATCACAATAATCCCAATTAAAGTAAAATATTAGATTATAACTATAAAATGAACATTCTGTTATGCACTGATGTTTTCAGTGGGCAGACTTTTCTGGCATAGATGCATATATGCACATACACCTGTGTCTTCTGTAGTACAGTCTACATAGTATCCTTTCTTTGATTACATATTTATGCATCCCTTACAGACAAGAATAGAAGTCAAATACATTTCTGCCATGAACTAGGTAAAGTACACTTGATTTGTTAAACTGTAAATTACAACACAAAGACTTCAGCGTTTTTTTACTTTGTGAAAATGAACACCAAAAGAGTTCTATGTGATATAATAATTTAAACACCAGACTACAAGCAGAAACATCAGGATTGAAATCCCCATATTGGCCATGAAGCAAAATATATGACCTCAGTCACTATAATTTGGGCTATTGCTACATTGTAACCTGGCAGTTACAAGGAGCAACAAGGACCAAAAAGCAGTGGAACGTGAGAGATGGCTGCTTACTTTTTTGACTGGAAACCTTATTTGAGAAGAACTCTGTTTACCTTAGGTTGTACAGTTTTCCCTGTCCTTAAACACTACAGCTAGGCCCAATTCCTTAAAAGAAGTTTTAGGGGCAATGTTCTATGGACAAACTAGTCATTGTAGGCATATATCTTTGATAGAGTAATAGCCTCTGTCACTAAGGCTGGAACCAATAGAGATATTGCCAGTTAAAATGTACAGGTATTTTTTTCTGCATAAACTTTAATTAAAAAATTGTTTCAAGACAGTGTTCTGTGACCAATGTGCATCAATTCCAATGGAAATACATCAGCATCTTTAGTATGGTATCAAGAATACAGAAAGCATACCACAGGAAGTCAAAGCATATTAAATTGGCACAATTAGCTTCCAAGAACAAAACTAGCCTTTTTTAATAAACTGAATGAATATACTCATACATAACATCTCTGATGCTACAAAATTTTCTCAGCTTCTTACAAAACACGGTAAACGACACTTTGGCAAACAACAACTCTGAAAACTATACACAGAAAAACAGGAATAAAATAGATTTATACAAGTAGAGCAGTTTGGCAATTTAAAAGAAAAGTTACTTTTCTTATCATTAATCAAAAGGTAAACATACAGTAGTCAGTAAACTTACTTTAGTACTAATCCTGAAACATACAAACACTTTTCAGTCTCTAAAATAACTTGGGTCTTTACATCTGAATTGTGTATTGTTTGTTAATACTGGGCCAAATGCTATCAGGATGTTTAAATACTTTTAAAACAAATGTTAAAGGTAGACTCTCCATACCCCTCACAAATTGTACACATTAAAATATTATGCCTATAAAATTATTTAAAACTTTCAGCATTCTCAAGCTGCAAACCCTTAAGTCCTCTTTAATATGTACTTTACAAAAATTTACGTTGCATTTATTCATTTTCAGAGGTGGAACCCTTCGTCTTTTCTTGTTCTCTTCCATCACCAGACATCCTATAGAAAAAACACAGTACCAATTATGGAAAACTTTTGAATATCTTTGCAGACAAAAATCCATTTTGTATCTTTCTAAAATGTGCTATATACTGTATATATAACTTGGTTTGTTTATAAAAATGTGTTTGATCTAAAAAATATCTAAGTATAGTATATGCAAGAAAATAATTATGTTAAAAATGAAACTATATAGTATATTTCATTTCCGCTGTTCAGAAGAAGCAGGCAAGCAAAAAGTTAGATAAAAGCAGAAGAAAATATTAAGATTATAGTAGAGCAAATAAAATTATGAATCCTGGATTCTGTCTTCCCTTGCCTTGTGCCAAACAGATACAGATACTAATTTTCAGGGAAAAACTGGAAAACGGGTGGAATCAAGATTCAGAATGCACATTTTACTCCATGGAATATTGTCTAGTTGGTCATATTTTCCAAATCCAAAGTAGTATCACAATCAGCAGCTTTCTAACTCACCTGCTTTCTAAAAAACACTTTGTTCATGAGTTGATTATACATACTTTATAACTGCCTAAAGCTTGCTGAAGTAGAACATATTTTCATTAATTTTTTAGGATTAGAAACCACTTCTTACTTTTTCTTATTGCCAGAATCCAGCTTCTCTCTTTTTTCATCTGTGGTGTCCCCATTTTGTTGTGACTGGTTTGTGTCTTGAGCATCAGAAGCACCATTCATTATCTTTGTGCCTTTACAGTTTTTTTAAAAAAAATCTTTATCAGTGTGTTAAATTATGCAAAAGACAAGAGTTATACAACATCTATGCTATGGGATTATTTTGAACCTTGATTTATCACTGTTTCACTGTGAAGGGAGGCGAGTATCAATTTTTCTTCTATTTCAGGTAAATTTTAATTTCAATATATTTCAATTTCATATTAATCAAACAATTTTTATTAAAGCCTTCCCTTACAGACCTTAGTACCACCTTCCAAACTGTTAGGAGTAATCTCTAAGACCTCTAAAACAAGGTGGAGGACAACAAATCTAATCTTGTAGAAAAGCACGGGACATAGTGCTGAAGCTGCAGGAGGAAGTAGAATACAACCACTGCCCTATACTCTTTCTATAGCTTGAGCTGAATGCCGTTCAGCACAAAGTTGGACCCAATTTAATTATGTCCCAACTTATTATTTATAGTATTATTTATAATAACACACTCTAAGGTCCTTGTTATTCCCCCTATTTTTGTGTCATCTGCAAATCAGACCGTAGTACACACAAGAAGCCAGTCTGGTCTAGTGGTTAAGGTGCTGGGCTAGAAACCAGGAGACTGAGAGTTCTAGTCCCGCCTTAGGCGTGAAAGCCGGCTGGGTGACCTTGGACCAGTCACTCACTCACTCACTCAGCCCAACTCACCTCACAGGGTGGCTGTTGTGGGGAAAATAGGAGGAGGAAGGAGTATTAGGTATGTTCCCCGCCTTGAGTTATTTATAAAAATAATAAAGGTGGGACAGAAAATAAATTAATAAATAAAAAATAAAAAATGTCTTGGTGTAACAAACTGAACAAAGCCAATAGTATGCAGCTGCAAAAAAGAAAAAGAAAAGAAAAAAGAGGGAAATGCAACCTTAGGCTGCATCACAGCAGTATTTTGTAAAGATCAAGAGATGTCATAATTCCTCTCTATTCTGCATTGGCCAGACTACACCTAGAATACAGTGTCAATTCTAGACACCATGTTTCAGGAAGGAAATGGACAAACTCAAATGATAGTGGTCTTCAATAACTAAAGGAGCAGTCATGTAAAAAAAGGGGCAGAATTCTTCAGAGTTGCTCCAGAAAACAGAACAAGACACAATGGGTTTTAAGTAGAAGGAATTCGATTTCAGTTAGACACAAAGGAAAAAAACCCTAAAGGTAAACCCTATTCCACAATGAAAGGTGGTAGGCTCCCCTTTGCTAAAAGTGTTTAAACAGAGCCTGGATGGCCATCAGTCCCAGATGCCGTAACACTGGACAGGAGATTGAAGTAGATGATTTCCAAGAACCTTCCAGCTCTTACATTCTATGATTCTATGGGTAAAATGAGGGAAAGGTTCTGAGTAATCACTCCTGACCCTTTGTGTAGCTATAGCTTTGTGAACTGGGTATGCAAGAATGATTTGCTTATGCAAACTGATTCCAAAATATGATTTGCATAGCCTAAAAGCCATAAGGTCATATTGAGATATTGTGTGTGTGTGTGTGTGTGTGTGTGTGTGTGTGTCCCTATTAAATGGGTTTTTCAACATTCAAATGCTTTACTTCTTCCCCAAAATTTAATGTGATGGAATGTTTATATTCTGATCCTCAATATAAGTGTAGTTTTATATTAAATTCAGAGCTCTTAAGCTTACCCAAACTAACATATAAAAGAATGTATGTATCACAGTTGGGATACTGAACATACACATTTTTAGTGAATTGCACAGACCTGTTTGTTCTTTGTCTTTTTCAGATTTCTTGTTTGGTCCTTTCTTCCACTGTTCTTTGGTTTTGTTTGCTTCCTCATGCTGTTTCTGCTCAGCTAATGACTTATTTAGTACTTGTGAAAGAACAGAATCTCCTTCCCCAACAAGAAACATGGTCTTGAATTTGTTATAGAGCATAGTGGATTTTTCCATTATAATCTGGCTAACCTTAAACTTTCGTATCTGAAAAGGTGTTTGGGGAAAAAAAGAATGTATTTATAGATGAGAGTACAACATGAAGCTGTTCAAAGTCATATTTTGTGAAAATAGTTTATTATGGATAAACAATGGACCATCAATCATGGCACTTAATTCTATTTTTATTAATGAAAAATTCAAATTTTGTTTTATTGTAAACCACCCAGAGTTGCTCTTTGAGTGAGATGGGCGGTGACTAAATTTGAAATACAAATAAATAAATAAAAATAAATTTTAATAAAAATTCATGAAAGGTTATTATTTTTAATTAACTACTGATCTTACTTTTTTGAGTGTGGAAATCATTTCTGCATGCTTCTGAGCTTGTTGCATTGTTACTTGAAGTGATGCAAGTTCATCCAAAGCCTCAATGCATCTGTTCACATCCTATTATAACGAGATCCCAAGGTTTCATTTCTTAGAAAAAAAAACTCACTATTGCCACATACCAATTAGGCAAAACGTAATTAAAAACACACAGGAGTTTAATCAAATTTTACAGTAGAAACAGCTTAATTAAATATTTTCATTATCCAAAATTCCTATGTAATAGATTTTTCATACTGTCCATAAAGTGGACGGTTACTTATTTGGGTATGTTAAATATATAACAAACTAATTCATCTGCTGCATCTTCACATTAAAATTAATCTTAAATTCATTTTTTTGGGAACTTCATCTAACAGAAGTTAAACACTGTTCTATGTTATTTTCCAAACGTGTTTTTCCATGTAATCTTCTGTTAGATGTATTTATATTGTTCTAGCATGGTCTTAAAGCATTTATAAAGACATACATTTTAGAGGCCAATTTCAGATTTTTTTAAAAAACAAAGGCTTCTAAACCCCTCCCCCTAGCACTGAATGGATCAATTAAAAATAGTAAAATCTTTAGACATCAGTATAAAATCAGTTCTTTTGAGCAAGAAGCACACTTTGTTTGTCTTGCCATCTAACAACTGTAGTGCTGGCTTCTTCTAAGCAAAAGTGTGATGGGAGGGGGCCCAATGTTGGGCTTTCCGGGTACAAGCTCCCTTCCTATGAAATAGCTTGCCCCATGGCGAAGATGCCTCCCACCCTTGTGGCCTTCCAGAAGTTGGTAAAAAACATGACTTTTCCAGAAGGCCTTTGGGTACTGATTATGGAATTACAAGTCAGTCTCTCTCTCTCTCTCTCTCTCTCTCTCTCTCTCTCTCTCTCTCTCTCTCTCTCTCTCTCTCTCTCTCTCTCTCATTAACTGTTAAATTATGTATTAATTAACTAGCTTTGTGACAATATTTGCAGCTTTGTTTTTTGGAACTCATTACAAAATATCTGGAGTCAATACAATATACTTACAAGATGGTCAATTTGGAGTGAATTTTTTATTTCTGCATGTATCCTTTGAAGCCGAGAATCCATTGATGTCTCTAAATGTTAAAATGAAACAAAACAAGTTTATTAAGAGATAGTCTATCTGAACATTTTTAAGTAAATGGCAGAACATACACCAAACTGGATAAGCAACCCAGTAAAATTATTTTAACTGTCCTCAAAGAAATTTTGCTAAAAGGTTTTAAGCATATGGCTGAAACATAAGGAATGCTATTTGCTCTTTCACTGTGAAAATAAAACTGTTTTAATAAAACCAGTTGTTCAAAGGGAACGCTATGAATGTTACAGTATATTGCCTACATATAGAAAAAAGAATATTAAAAAGATAACCAAGGCTATACTAGAGGATGCCCCAAACTATAACAATATAGAACCTGCAATGTTACTTTATTTATATCTCACTTTTCCTTTGGGATCTAAAGCAGAATACATATCATTCTCTTCTTCCAATATTGTCCTACAGCAAGTACCTGGGAAGTAAGTTGGGCTGAGAGATATTATCTAGCTGAAGGTAGACGGGTCCCTGGCATTCTCAAGGTCCAGTCCACACATTACAGTAATTATTGCACCACACTATACAATATATGAACAGGAAATCTTGACCACTATTCGAGCTTTCATGACATAAAGCAAATTTCTGCCTACTTGTCAGGCAGAAATTAAGAAATGGAAATGGCATTTATGTAGGAAGAAAAAACCTTGTGTAGCAAAATGCCGACATTATTTCATTCAGAAAGTTAGTACTGTTTACATTACCAAGGACAAAAAAACTTATCTTTTTTAACAATTGGAAAACAAGCTTTGACTACTGACCTCGTTTTTTCTCCATCTTCTTAATTTCTGGTTTCTTACCTTCTTCTCTGTTTTGCCTATCCAAAATATTCAATAATTTAAATTAGACTACAGATTCAAAGAATAAAATGGATATGATGTCATGCTAACTACTACAGAGTAAATAATTAACTTGAATTATGACTGATTTGTTTCAGAAAGAATGCAAGAGAAAACTTTCATTAGATTGGGGATTGCATATGATTTTATATAAAACCTAGAGTATTACATTGAGTTGTAAATGGTTACTTTGTTTTCACTCCTCTCAGCCCAACTTAGCTCAGAGTTGTTGTAGGCAAAAATAGGAGAGGGAACACCATATATATCGCCTTGACCTCCTAAATGAAAGGTACTGTACAAATCTAATAAACAAAGTTGTTTCTCTGCTGCTGCCACTATCTCAGTAAATGTTTCTAACATTGTTCTGATTCAGGATGATATAATAATTAATGTGGTATAACAACTGATTTTATAAAGTAGATCAGAATTGCAGAGCATGTGGCCCTTGGTTACATACAGCCTTTGAAACTTTCAGGGTTGTATCCAGAGATCTCCCAAAATTACTAAATTGCAAGTTTTATATGTGAGAGAAGGGGGAATTATTAAATACTGAAAAGTAATTCAAATAACTGCTTGTTTTAAATTTTAATTAAATCAAATTCTTTACAATACTAATTCTTAAAAATGGGACTAAGCTAGTGCTTCCTGACAGTAATTTAGGATACCCACGATTCTTATCACAGAATAAATTCCCCATTTTTGTCAGCTGAGTCCCCGTTTTGTACTGAAAGTGGATGTGAAACAAATAAAAAACATTCTGTGAGAACAATCTGAATGGTCTCATGGACAAGAATTAGCTAATAGGGATGTTGTTTTTTAAAAAATTAAACAATATACAGGCAGGTTGCAAAAAGCATGAACAGTTGCTTCCATAGTGTGGTATGGAAATTTTGAAAATTGATTAATGTTGAAAAATAATTCCTTTGGGCATTTTGTGTAGCTGTATGATAAAATAAACAAGGGGGCTTATTTCATGTTCCATATTGTTGAACACCAAGAGGGAATGAAAAACCTTATTTTCTTCCAAACTCAGCACAAAATGCCAGAATGTGGGACCTTTTCCCAACTTGCAAAAGATGTTGTAGTAACTAGTCTCATTCCGCTTTCTGTTGGGATCCAACATTCTTTATCAGGTTCATAAGGAAAAATTGAGATTTGTCCACTGGTGTTTTTAGTATGTTAATCTTGCATCCCAATGAGCTATTCTTCATTTTCTTGTGGTATGGCAGAATGGATAAGATGTTAGACTGGAATGAGGGAGAATCCTGTGCAAGGCCATCCTCAACCGGGTGACTTGGGATCAGTCTTTCTCTCTCAGCCCAATATATCTCATAGAATGGTGGGCAGAGGCTAGAGAAGAGTGTGCTACATTCATTGTCTTGACAAGGGCAGATAAATAAAAGAAAAAGTTATGAAGCTAACTAATAAAGCATTGATTACATTGAGTACATTGTTTTTATTGAATTACTGAACTACTCCTCTAGCCTTGGAATTAAATACGCCTTGCAAATACACTATCAGAAAAACAAAAGTGTGAAAAAAAAGCTCATTAATCACACAACCATTCATAGTTTACAAAACTAAATGCTTGCTATACTCACGGCTCTCCTTCCATTTGTTCTTCCTGCTTACGTTTCCTTTCTGCTACTTCACGTTCGTGCTGGGCTTTTAGAATGTTTCTTCTATGAGACCCTTGAAAATTTCTTCCTTTTTTCTTCTTTTTCATTTTAATTTGAACAGGAATAAAATATTTTAGTTGTTGAAGCAACTGTCTACTCTAATTTTACCTCAGGTGAATGATTTGAACAAAAATTCCAACATTTTTAAGGAAAGTGATATGTAATCCACATCACTGGAGAAAAACCCTGCACTGCTTCTCCACTGTATTTTTAAATATTTCCTAACACCAAGATTAAACATATCTTATATAACTCTTGACTGAGCAGTGAAAGAGTTATAAGGAAGCAGTTTTACCAATGTATTAAAATTGAATTACATATCTTCAACAAAATGAAAAAAAAACAATTGAGTCACAACTGCAGGAATGTTTCGTGATAATTTAACTTTCATAGTGCTACTAAGTTAAAGACAAGGTATAGTTGATACTGGAATGAGATTTATCCAGAGAAAAGGCAGGATAAAAATATAATATAAATGTGATAACAATTATATCAGTATTCATATTAGTTTGAATTTAACATGAAGCCAAGCATTCCTATTAACAGGGGATTCAAAAGCCTGTAACTGTATCAGCATACTTAATAAATAAATAACTCAAGAAACATTGCTATACAACATATAAAGGACATTTCTCAGTATGTGAAATGAAAGAAATAGGATGGACATACTTTATTCCCTTCTTGCTCTTCTCCATCGTCTTCGGTATCTGAGGCAGATGCTGATACCACCTTAGCAGTATTTTTCCTTTTCATGTCAATGTCTTTTTTGCTTTCCTTTTTGTCTAGATCTTTTCTAACTTTGTCTTCTTCCTTTTGACTCTCTTCATCTCTTCTCTGCTGTTTTTTGGGTGGCTTCTCTTCAACACTCTTTCTCTTACCCTTATCTTCCTCGTGAATACTAAAATATGCACCAAAACAAAACAAATATGCTTTCCTTAAGCTCTGAGTCTGCTAAAAATATTATCTCTTGATATGAAAACATCTACTTAAAATAAAGCTCATATCAAATGTTGAAGAGACAGCCAAATGTTTGCAGTTCAATAAATAAATATAAACAAACAACTGAATGGAGAAGCCAAGTGCTTGGAGTGATGTTCTGTCACAATTTCAGAGTGATATACGCTGCACACACTTTACTTAAGATATTATAGGTTATCTAGTTTGATAAAAACTATTGTAGCTGCTTAAGACAGCCAGTCTGTTTATCTGTAGAGTTTCAAGAGATTTTCTGTGTGATCACACTTATGATGGCTTTCTAGAATGAGTTCTCAAACCCTCTACTCTAAGGGTCTATTTGAGAGAGATGAAGATAACTGAAATCAGCCATTCATGAAGTGGTGGCAGGTTAGAAGGGACAGATACTTATCAGAGAAAACAACCACCCAATTTTTATGAGGGAAACATCTATTTTAACAAGAAAAGTAATTAATTATTGTTACTGATACAATAATCTCTTAATCTAAGACCAACAACACACCATCAAACCATTCGTCTGCCACTCATTTATTATAATCTGAATAGAGGCAAGTGTATGGGAGCAACAAGATCCCAATGCCCACCTGGACTAATGCTAGACTAGTGATGGGTCCAGAGCCTCAGTAAGAAAAATGCTCATAAGGTCATAGCCCCCATCTTTTGAATCAGTTCCTTCAGGACTTCTGCAGTGGCATCTTAGGAAATGTATGCCTTCAGATTTCTCTGTGGTAAAATTACATCTTTATTCTTGTTTCACTATTCAATCTCTCCCATTTTGGGTTTTATTTCACCACGGTAATTTAAGAATTTCTGCAGTACTTTTATGTTGGCCATTTACTTATGGCATAGTGAGTGCTCTTTTCAGAAAGTGTGCAAAAGCTCATAATTCAAATGTGGGATTGCAGGGACCACAAGGTAAAAAGGTAAAGGTTCCCCCCGCACATTTGTGCAGTCGTGTCTGACTCTAGGGGCCGGTGCTCATCTCCGTTTGTTAGCCGAAGAGCCAGCGTTGTCCAAAGATGCTTCCACAGTCATGTGGCCGGCATGACGCACGTGGAACGCTGTTACCTACCCACCGAAGTGGTACCTATTAATCTACTTGCATTTGCATACTTTTGAATTGCTAGGTTGGCAAGAGCTGGGGCTAGTGCGGGAGCTCTTTCCATCATGCGGGACTAGGGATTCGAACCTCCGAACTTCTGATCCACAAGCCTGGCATCTTACCCGCTGAGCCACCACGCCCCATTGCAGGGACCACAAAGAACTGGCAAAATATACCGGACATAAATGAACCTAGTTAGAAGTATTAACTGAAATGGGAATTTTTCAAAAGCAGCTCCATGTAAATATAGCAAAACTCTAACCTAGATACAATGAGTACATAGGTAATCCTAGGAAGACTATGACATACTGGCCTTAGATTTTTCAAGGATCTAAGAAACAGATCTGTAATACCAGCTTCTGAAATCAGTCAATTAGGAAAGCAACCACTCATGGTTCGAATTCCCAACCAACACAGCCTGTCCAGAATGCTGTCACGCTACTGAAAGTTATTGAGAAGTTTAAAAGAATGTGCAAGGTCACAGTCTATATCAGTGCTTTCCAAACTGCCGCCGTTGGCGACAAACCAACGGCAGCAGTGGCGGCGGCGCGCACGGCGGCCTCGTTTTTTCTGCTAAAATGCAGAAGCGCTGATGGCGCGCCCCCGCTACTGTGCACACCGCAGCGGCGGTGTGCGGGGCGCTTCCAGGTTGTGTTGCGACACACTAAACTGTGTTGCAACACACTAAAGTGTTGCGACACACAGTTTGGAAAGCTATGGTCTATATGATGATCTCATGGGATTAATTCTCCACATGTCAGAAGGAAACAGCGGATAACAATGAATTATAAATTACTGATAACAATATGCATTTCAGCCTCTTTAAAACAAAGTAAATCCAAATCCATGCATAGAATTCTATAAAATGTCTACAATTATAAGTATAGTGCTATACTCCTATCTGTACTGAACAAGCAGCAACATTTAAAAATAAACTTACCTGTCACTCTCAGGAGGACAGTGTGGCTTTATCAATTTGGGTCTCCCTCTTGGTTTTGGAACTTTTACTTCAGTAGCTAATGTCATTTAAAAAGTGGTTTAATTAAGTGTATCAGTTTCAATGTCAGTGTTCATACAAATATGAAATTTAACCATTAAAAAGTTAATAATGCTTACTGCATTAGTGTGTAGCTCATAAACTTAATTTTAGTTAAAATGTACTTCCTTTATCAGAGTAATTCCTATTAGAAGACAATTAATTTTTCAAAACTTATTTTAAACCAGGATGTTTAAAAAACAAAGCAGACTAATAATAACTTAAGGTAGACCAAATCTGTTGTTTGTTCTTCTTGTACCACATTTACATAACCATTAATAAAATGAGTACATTCATATGGAAAACTGTCAGACTTCACACTAGGCATGGAAATAAATCTCGACTCTCCATCCATTCAACCCTTTATTCAGGTGTTACAGCAGAAGCTTCACAGATACGACAGCTACATAAGCTGCTTTACTGCAGACAAGAAGTCATATACACAAAAGATCTGGCCCCTACAGAAATCAAGCTATATTTTCTTCAAGGTTTAATTTCTAGGCCTTTTCTTCTCACCTTTCTGAGTCAACATATTTCCTGCTATTTATTTCCTGTTCCCGAGAGTCAGAGACATCAGCTCAATATTTATATAACGGTAAACAGACCACTGGTTCCCACCTATACTGCTTTATCCCTTACAAGAACCTAGTGGAATAAAAATACTGTATAGTTTTGTGAACTATTTAGGGTTATGTTTTTAATCTGGATTCATTTTTTTCACAATACTTACAATGTTCAAAATTTTTTAAAAATGCAATTTAATTTTTAAAATCCAATGTGAAAAAAATAATTTTTTTTCAATCACCAATTTTGTTTGCTTTGCAAATAAATTCACAAATGCTTATTATCAATCAATATTAAGGGACAGAGTATAATGCCTAGCAGAATGCATGTATCAAAATTTGTTGCCTTTCTTCCCTTTTAAGAATGCTTTATGCGCTATTAACTCACCAGCTGGCCTTCCTCTTTTGGGACTAGCTTTTGGAGCTGTAATTGTTGTGGCTGTTGCTGCTGCCACCATTGCTGCTGCCTCTTCCACTTCTGCTTGTTTTTCAGCCTGTATTAAAAGAATTTCTTCATATAAATTTGACCAAAATTATACTACTGGTTCCAAATGGTAAACTACTTAAGAACTAACCAGCTTTTATGACTTATTTTGGAACTTTGGAAAGTGTTAACAAAATAAACAAAGGGCTAGTAAGAGGCAAAATCCAACAAGAAGGGTTTCTTCAAATACGTCAATAGAAATAAGATGATAATGGAGGCAGGGCTCACTGCTTACTTCAGAGGGTGACATTTCACAGATGACCCAGAAAAAGAGAACATCTTTTTGCTTCTGCATTTACACCCAAAGGAAATGGCAGTTTGAGCAGCACAGATTGGGAACAAAAACAACAGGGGAGGGTGCAGATCAGTAAAGATGTGGTAAAGGAATGTTTAGCTAATCCCTTCAAGATCCTAGACTCTAATGAAATATACCCTATAATTCTGAAGAAATGGTAGAAGAGCTGTCAGTTATCTTTAAAGAGTTCTAGAGAACTGGGGAAATGACAGAGGACTGGAGAAGAGCAAATGTGGTCCCTTTCTTCAAGAAAGGAAAAGACAATCCCAGTAATCCCTGGAAAGATGTTGGAGCAAGTAATACAATAAGCCACTTGGAAACACACTGAAGACAATGTTGTAATTTTAAGAGTCAAAATGGTTTTGTCAAAAATAAATCATGTGAGACAAATCTTGTCTCTTCTTTTGAGAAGATAACTACTCTTGTGGACAAAGGGAATGCTGCAGATATAATCTACTTGATTTTAACAAAACTTTAGACACAGTTCCACATGACAGTCTCACTGACATTCTGCTAAAGTGTTGTTTTAATGACACTACAGAAAGGTGAGTCCACAACTGGCTAGCTATCCCCACTCAGAAAGTCAACATTAAGGTCACTACACTGAGTTGCAGAGAAGTGTCAGTGATTAGAGTTAGGGCCAGTATTATTCAAAATTTTCATTAATGAACTGGATAATGGGCTCTTTATCAAATTTAAGGAAAACACAAAGTTGGGAGGTCTGGCTAATACCCAGGATGACAAAATGAGATTGCAGTCTAATCTGGACAGGTTGCAAGACTAGGCTGAGAGGGACTAGATGTCCTTTAACAGGGAGAATGTAAAGTAATCCATTTAGGGAGAAAAAATTGTAGGATGCATAGAAGATGGGAGAATTTGTGGCTTGGAAATACTTTAAGAAGGAATTTGATGTGGACATCGACCACATATGAATAGGAGTCAGCAGTATGGTACAGCTGCCAGAAGGACTAACACAGTTCAGGGCTGCATTAGAAACAGCACTGTATCAAAGACACAGGAAGTCATTATATCTATTTGCGCTGTACTTGGTATGTTGTATATGATTCTGGGCACCCATTTCCAAAAGGATAGTGACACGTTTGAGAGGATTTAGAGGATGGCAACAAAGGTGATGCAGAGACTTGTGTACATGCCTTCTGAGTACAGGCTGAAGGAAATTGGGATGTTCAGTGTGAAGGAGACTTAGGTATTATGATAGCCATGTTCAGGTACATAAAGTGAAGCTACAGGGAAGATGGTCATGAATTATTTTGTGTGGTCACAGAAACTAGGACCAGAAATAATGGGTATAATCTAGATTTCATTTAAGTATAACATTCCTGATGGTTAAGATGTGCACAACCGTGGAATAGTCTACATACTGAAGTTGTTGGTTCTCCATCTATGGGCGTTCTTAAGAGAAGTCTGGACAGCCACCGCTCATAAATGGTTTAAATGGTTTTCCTGAACATTGCAGAGGGGTGGACTAGGTGATCTGTGTAGTCACTTTTAACTCCACAATTCTGTGATTCCAACATGAGAACTGCTTGATTTAATTAAATGAATTGCCAATCCCAATTACTTGTGAATGTCACTGAGCTCTACCTTACTCTTATCTGCGTTACAGCAGATACTTAAATGAGGCGGCGGCAGGGGAACAGAAAAGCTGAAATTTCTACCCACTAGGATAGTATCAGTGGTCACTCATGGATGCTTAGGGCTGTGAGTAAAAGTGGAGTGGAAGGCTTCCAGTGCTTACTAATGTAGGGTAGGGTTTAATTCCCTAATTTTCTCTTTCTCTTCTCCAATCTGGTCTTATGTTTTGAAGGAGGTGACAAGCAAACTAAAGAGAAAAGAGAGGCTGACTCTCCCCCTTATTAGCAGAAGTCTTTGCTAGTTCAAAGGCCCTTGCATTTTTAAAACCATTTTTTTGTGAATTGAATGACATTTTTAGACCTAAACCCTTATTTCTCAGGCAAACTAACCTCTCATGTTCCTTTTGGAAAAGAAAATGATTCAAATATAACCATTTACTGGATCTGACAAGGACAGTCTTTTAAAAATATAAATGCCATAGACTTTAGCAAAATATTCTGAACTAAATATTCTTTATTTAGACTATATTTTGTTTGAAATAAAATTGACATGGTAATATATGTGTAAAAATCTGTAAGTATTACCTTTCTTTTTCTCCCCCTTCTAGCAACTTTAGGGACTGGCATGTCACTTGTTTTACTCATATCCTAAGGATAAGAACATTATTAAAATCATTCTGAATTTGAGTTTTGAAATTCTGAGGTTCATAATAGCCAAACTACCAAATTGTACATAACCATTTTAATATAAAGCAAAATTGCAGTCAAATTTAGCTAAAAATCTACACCAAAACAGTTCATGAATTTAAACCAATCTGCAGTTCTATTTTTCGACGGGTGGGAACAAATATGCATGCTACATCTGCTCCAAAAATAACTTTTGACTAAGCCTCAGTGTATCATTTTCCAATCAAATTAATCATTGCATATGTAATATGAACAGAAATGTCATTTGTTGATTTTCTTTGAGAAACAGCAGAGTTGTAAATATGAGTGAATGAAAAACCCCAATTTTTCATATTGTGTGAATTAGGGTCCAATAAAAAAACAGAATAATTTACATGTTTTATACCAACATACTTCACTGCTAGGTTTTTCTGGAGAATCATCATCTTTTAACGTTTCCAGCTCTTTTTCTTCAATTTCAACTTCAGAAGTTTCATTATCCTGTTTAACAGATCCCTGAGAATGAGATATCAGAATCATTTGTTTTTATGTATATGGTCACAATAGCTCCTATCCATATGCTCTATGTTTTAAATTTTTGAAGTGATAAATGAACATGGCCAACTGAATATGGGTACAGATTTGTCATGTTTTAAAAACCTATTTTTATGTTTATTTACTTGGGTCAGGCAAAGGTAAAATATTTTTTTCTTGAACATCCTCATTCAAGCTCATTTGTTCTATAAACAGGTTGTTGTTGCTATCAGAGAGTGCATCACAGATGCTTTACATATGATAGATGTAACTTGCAAAATTATATATTTGATTAATGTTTAAAGTCACTGAGGCTGGACCTACCATTCTGGTACTCACTAGGCATGATGTTTAATTGAAACCAACAAGGTCTACTTTGTCTTACATTATCAAGTGGTTTCTAAAACCTGCTGAGGGTTATCTTTTGACCTCAATAATGCCTACGGCCAGAATTATTTCTTCCTTGAGTATGATTGCCCTAGTCTGAAAACAAATGGAGCCTTTTTAATTCTTGGAACCAGTGAAGCACATTCTTAGATTTACTCAGCTATTATTTTGAGATTCAGATTATTTTACTATATAATAATCATATAACGATAACTAACCCAAGATGAACATTTATTAAATATTTAACAAGGGCTTGGCTTGATTCACACACTGAACGACTACGTGGTTTGTTTAGTTTTAGCTTAGCACATTGTGTAACTTGCTATACAATAGCCAATTGAGTTTTATTCCGTTAAATCAATTTATATCACAGCAACCTGCAATTCATTCAATAAACCATAGCTAAAGTATGGATTAGAGCAAAGTACAAAGCCAGCCCTTTTTTTCCTATATGAAATTGAAATAAACTTCACCAATCTCCAAAACTATGGTCAGACAATACGTTTATTGGTAATAACCAAATATACATTTACACAAAACTGCAGCCATATTTTTGAGTTTTCCAGAGAAAATCTTATCAGGGTTTTTGCACGTGAGTGTATATTTAAAAGTTAATGTGATGTTGAAATAAAATCCACACATCCAAGTTGCAAGGAATAAAAACAGAAGCACAGATTACATTTTACAAGATACCAGTGTTGCTATCCTCTGAGCTACACCCTGGATTTTTGAGTTACTCTAATGGTGTTGTATATTTTAAGGCAAATTTGACTCTTCCCTTGGAGCTTGATTATATAACCTTAAAGCTCACTCCCTCAGCGGATCACTAGGAAGGACAGCATCAAGGACATGTTCTTTATATTATCATCATTTTTTTTTTGGTATTTGCTACCTCCTTTCACCCATATATTGCTTATTATATTGTGGTTAAGAAGGAGACATATACAAAGCATGATTTTTATATAACATACGTTATTTCTCATTGGCACAAAGATATTAGTCTATTTCCTCTCCCCACACAACAAGTTAAATATTAGATGATTTTTTAAAAAAACTACAGATTGCTCATAGAACTTTGAAAAGGAGGTGGAAGAGAACACAAAGACTTCCCTGCGAGATACTGACCTGGTTCGTGCATAAATTAAATCAGTTTAAAATATTTTGAAGAAACTACAGTGAGTTTTCACAAGCTAGGGTAAAATGAAACAAGCAATATTACAGTGTGAAGTTCTAGCCTCTACTTTTTGTTTAGCTATTGCTGTTTGTAAACAAGATATAATTTACCATATTGTGCCAATTAGCCACTACTCCAAACTGCAGCATTCAGCCCTAGTTTCCCACAGCTGTAGCAGATGATACCACTTCACATTCCAGGAAATGCTGGAAGATGACTTGAAGAGAACCTCCTGCTGCTGCCAGCAGGTGTAGAGCTTTTAAAAGTTTCACAGATTAAAAAGCTATGGAAAAAAATCCACAACCAAACCTTTCAATTACAGTATGCAGAGTCTCTCATTTTCAAAACAATCCTGTGATAGAACGCTGCTCAGAAAACAGGCATTTCAATTTTTTTCCTCCTAGCACAATTTACAAGTATCAGTTTTTCGTCCCTGCCTTGCTTGGGGTTTCTCTTCTTTATTCAGTTCAGAAGGATTGAAGTCCTTTGAATAATCATACCAACACTTCAGAGAAAAGGTACTGGCCCAAGTTTTGGAAAAATTAGATTCATGCAACAGCAGAGAGAAAAAATCTCAGAGCTGTTATTTGCCAGCTGCAGCTGACTTTCAACTGATTATATAAAAAGAGGTAAATTGAATAGAGGGTAGAGGAAGGGTTAATTCTGTTTAAAGGTACACTCCTATACATCATTACCTAGAAACAAACTCTAATACATTCAATGAAGCTTATTCTCTAGTTGTGCTTGTGTGACACATACATGGCTAATTTAATCATGCTTCACTTGAATAACTCCATTTGAGGGTTCTTACAACACAGTGAGCATAAACTGTATGCATTAGTTTTGCACAACAGTACAATCTAAAATGTGGTTCCTAGATTATGGTTCAATGGGCTGTGTGAATTCCCAAAATATATGTGTGTTACACATGCATAAAAAATAAAAACTAAGAAATCCAACCCACACTCAGAAGCTGATACTAGTCCCCATCAGCTTGGCTGTTATTTTATTAACCTTTTCCAATCCTTCAACATCCTTTTTGAAGTACAGTAACCAGAACTGTACAAAGTATTTCACCTATAGCCATGCTGCAGATTTATATTACCATACTGGCAGTTTCATTTTCAATGCCCATCTGTATGATTTCTAGCATAGAATTTGTCTTTAGCCCCATCGCCCCTCTTTTACAGGTGTGCATGGGTTTGACATTTTCACTGAGTTATTAACCAAGATCCCATTCCTCAGTAGCCACTGCCGGTAAAAGCAGGATTGTTGTGATGAGGGACACAAAAGTGATGAGATTTGATCATGATATGCTTACAAAGGTGTGATCAAAGGTTAATAATTAAAGAGGAATATTATAGTTTTCACTGTGGGTAACAAAAGTTTCATCTCCTCAATGTTTTTGTTTGCAGTGCTGCTGCTGAAAAATAGGCCTTCTACTGTTTAGTTTTAAGCCTGCCGGCAATGATATTTCACAGATCTCAGGGCCGATACAGGCACTTCACTGTAAGGCAGGGTTTCTCAACCAAGGTTCCGTGGAACCCTAGGGTTCCGTGAGAGGTCACTATGGGCTCCCTGGGAGATCACAATTTATTTAAAAAATTATTTCAAATTTGGGCAACTTCACACTAAAGAGATAAATTTCATTATTTTACTTTTAGTTTAAGAACACTGTTAGTACATATATACAGGCCTACACACAAACTTAATGTAATAATTTTTTAACTTCTGGCCTATACTTGAGCCTGAATGTGCAGGGGTTCCCGGAGGCCTGAAAAATATTTCAAGGATTCCTCCAGGGTCAAAAGGTTGAGAAAGGCTGCATTACATATATGTGTCTACTGATACTGAATCATGGAATTAAGAATTGGAAGGAGCCATTTAGTTATTGTCCAAATTATAGCCTCCACACAAATGGCTATACAGCCTCTATCGAGTGAAGAGCCCACTCTTCACTCTATAGGGATCAATGTCAGGCTGACTGGCCAGTAATCATCAATTGCTTCCATCCAGTCATCTGGCAATTCACCTATTTTCCAGGATTTCTCAGTTATTACATAAATATGTGGTCAGCAAATTCTGACCACAAATTCATACTTTATGATACAATTATCTGTTTTAATTAGCACAAAGTTGCCAAATAGTTGATCTTTTTCTCCATGTGAAAGGGAAAGGAGCGTGAAATTTCTAAGGGAAAAGAAAAAATAGCTTGCAATTTGGAGAATGGTTTGTAAAAAGGATGTAAAAGGATATCCCCATATCCTTGGGGATGTGGCAAGAGTGATAATAGAGGAGGAAATGGGGAAACAGCCTCCTCACTCAAGTTGGAAAAAGACTGCACTATGGTTAATAAATCAGAAAAAAGAAAGTAAGAATTACATTTTAGGGTTATATTTCCTTTTGATGTCCATATGATTGTTTGTTGTCTTCTTTTTTGTTGCCTGAGGCTCTATTATAAATTCCTTCCTTTACTGGACAGATTAGACTGCAGGCCGTAAAGCTATTAAGACATAAAATGACCCATTCACACTTCTCCACTTAACCTTTTACTTAATGTGTATTTTCAGCATCTGGCTGCACTTGTATATAGCCATCTTGAATTAAAAGCTTTCTTTTTATCAGACTGGAAACACCTTCGTTATATGCTTATTTAATTTGTTCCTTGGTAACCACAACTGGGGCATGGCCTTTTTCCTTATAAAAGGTGGTAACATAACCTATTGAAAATGAGACCTGTGACAGTAGGGAAACTCCCCTGAACGTTTTAGGCAGCCTTACCTAGAACAGATAATAGATTTGGCAGGGAAAGTGAGGGATTTAGTTTGATCTACATCTTCTCACTTTTCCTGGCCAAGCCTAACTACAATTTTGAAAAATTACACCTTTTCTAGGAGGAAAACAAGAGGGAAGAACTAAGAAAGTTGTAGCACCTCCCTCCTATTTTCTCTTTAGAAAAGGTGTTATGAAATATTTATACTCTCCACCTATCTGGATGTTCAAACCACATTTCTAGTTGATACTAGCAGCTAAGAAAGTCATGGTGTCAATGAAATGCTTGGTGTCATCAGGCTCAATGTTCCTCATCCATGGTATGGGCTGATGGTAACCTGTGACTTGGGATCTGTGTAATTCTTGTGTATTTTAGACTTTGATACTATTTTTGATTTGCACTAACCTTTTATAATGAGTCTATGACATACATTGCCATTTGAGTGCTGGAATTAATTATAACTGTGCCCTCCTTATTATCAGTATTTTGTGATTAATTCTACTTGATTATCTCTTGGAGTGAGAGTAAATTAAAAAGGAAATAAGCTGAAACCTCCAGTCCTTTTACAAAAGCAGCATTACCTTTCCTGCTGCTGTTTTAATTTTAAAGTGTTCTTTTGCTTTAATATATTATCTCTTTCTACAATGAATCTGTGGTTACTCCCAAATAGAGTAACCAAGTTAGCAGTGGGATAAAAATAAATTTCAAAGTTTTTATGACATCAATGACATTTATGCATTGTTATTTCTTTATTTATTTTGTACTCTTTTTAAACTCAAGTTTCTTTTTGCTTATGAAAATAAGCACTTCTTGCCTCTAATTTGGGGGCAACCACTTGGTTGTTCTACTGAACATAACAGAACTTAATCCTGAGTAGTCCTGCAAATTATCAGGTTTCACCAGTGGAAGTAATGAAGATGATAGTGTGCTTTCTATTCTGATAGACTCTCCACATACGTGCAAGGAGGGGGTTAAGGCAGTTCTAATTTTTCCACTAAAAAAAAAAAGTATTATGCATATTCACTGAGACAACCTTTTCTGCCTACTTTATTGACATTTAAATAAATTCTAGAAAATTCTAAATTTGCACGCATATCTGTTGGGTAAACATTGGGTTCTCTGGGGCATATACTCTGGCTTTTTTTTTAAGTATTCAGAAATGCCACTGCTAAATATATATATTCTGGAAAATGTCATGGATATGGTAAGAACATTAGTTATGATGGATGCACTATATCATAAAACATTGTCAATGGAAAAGCAAACCTGAAAGCACTACAGCTATGCAAGGCTTCAAATTAAATTTGGATGAGATACTTCAGAATGTGGTATATAAAACAGCACCTGTCTGTAACTCATTAAAGCCACCATATCTCTTTTAAGAATTGTGAGGCTATTGCAGGAAGGTGTTGGCTGCAGCTATGAGATTGTTACAAATCACCTCTTTCAAACTGAATTTAAAATACTGCCAGCCCTATTAAGCACAAGAACACTCCTTTCAAATGATAGCTTTCTGCTCCAACAGATTTCCCATAATCTTACCAGAGAGACAGCACTCCATTGCCTTCTCTTTCACTCTCTTTTTGCTGCTATACCTTATATCTACAGGGATCAATAAAACTTTAAGTTTTAAATGTTCAGCCTCTGAAGGCAGCTGAGGGCATGGCCAGTAACACAGTGATGCCACCAGGTATGGGAACTAGAATACAACCCTCCCTTCTTTACTTGATAGAAGAGGAGTTAAAAAAAATAAGTTGCACTGTTGAAAATTGGCATTGTGAGCCAAAGGTACTCTAGAAGCTATAAAATGGACACAGAAAATAGGCACATGCAGCCCACAGCTTGCCTACGCATTTTAATTGCAAATTAAAATGCTTGTCTGAAGCTGCACACCATAGCTATTGCCTAGAATTGCCTCTGCCCCCTCGTGAAACAGAGGTTGTCTGGAAAATAAGAAATAGAGGTGGTATATGGTTACAAGCTAGATGCTTTACTTTGCAGGGCATCAAGATAAATAAAACAAAACTTTTTTAAAAATTAAAAATTCTGGAAGAAGTTGGGCACTTTGGTAGACTCACTGTATCTATACAAGCAGCACTGGAAATTATAAACCATGGTTTGCAAACCTTAATGTGGGGTCAAAACAAAATGCTAAGTTGAAAGCAAACAAACCACATTATGACTTAGTATAATATATGAAGTTAGCTATAGAATAAACTGCCAACAGAAAATAAGTTACAAAAAGGGAAGACCATAGCCAGTTGGCAAGGGCTCCAAATCAGTGAAAATGAAAAGGCTTAACATTTTTAATTAAATGAGTATACTTGTGCAAAAATACTCTAAATAGAACAGTGGTATCATTTAATTAAATCAATAAAATATAGATTATATAAATTATGGAGAAGCAACATCTTCATCATAATTATCTGGAATACTTTTGTATCTAAACTGCTTTGTGAATTTTCCTTCAATTTAGCTTTTTCCCTCATTTACAAAAAATATTTTAAAAGACTAACAGAAACATTAAAACAAATGATCATATATAATCTGAGGGACTATTGAGTACTTTAATTCTATGATTTATTCTTTTCAATGTATTGGAAATACTGAAAGAAATAATAATTTATAATGCAATATTAAATGTATGCCACTGAGTTGGTTTGGGATTGTGCTTTTCATGAACAAAGGTATCGTTTCCACTCTTTATTACATTAACGCAATTAGTACGAAGATATGTCACTAACATGCCATCCAATTGGTTAAAATAGCTTCTACTTATTATTAAAGCTTTCGTAAATCTACTAATATACTGTATAACTTTCAAACTAATTGTTTATTGAAGTATGATGTACAATCTTAGTTTTGCAATATAAACCTATCCTAGAAAGCAGGTATTTAAAACTGTTATAATCACTTACTTTAAGAGCTGTTAATTTTCTTCGCTTGGGACCCATTTTTTGTTCATTTTCCTCTGTAGTATCTAGGCTTCCTTCTTGAGTCGTTTCTTTAACAATTGTAGTGTTAACTGATGGCTGAGACTGAAGAAAAATAATGCCAATATGTAAGTGAGAACCAGTTTGGTCTAGTGCAGGGGTCGGCAAACTTTTTTTGCCGGGAGCCATTTTGACATGCTCGTGCACATTTTGAAGTGCTCGAGAGCCAGGGGGCGGGGTTTGTGGGCGGGAGCCAATCGCGTGGAAGGGGGCGGGTTTTGCGGGCGGGAGCCAATCGCGTGGAAGGGGGCGGGTTCTGCGGGCGGGAGCCAATCGCGTGGAAGGGGGCGGGGTTTGCGGGCGGGAGCCAATCGCGTGGAAGGGGGCGGGGGCTCACAGAGGGAGGGGGTGCAGCCAGCAGCTCCTCGCAGCCAGCAGCTCCACAAACCCGGCCCGGCTGCCCCACCGGGAGTGGCGGGGAAACAGCTGCCACCCTCCGCTACCCAGAATATCGTGGGGCAAAGGGAAACCTGCCCGGAGGGGTCATCAGGAGCACAGGATCCAGCCCCAGGCCAGCCCGGCCCGCAGCTTCGGCACCCTCCCCTCGCCATCGCGAAAGTCCCAGGCGACGGCGGGGACATGTTCGACTTGCTCGTGCAGCACGGGGCGGCCGCCCCCGGAGACTCCACGCCCCCCCGGCTGCCAGAGAGGAGGAGAGGCAGTGGAAGAGCTGCAGCCGGGGGGCCGCGGAGTCTCCGGGGGCGGCCGCCCCGTGCTGCACGAGCAGGTCGAACATGTCCCCGCCGTCGCCTGGGACTTTCGCGATGGCGAGGGGAGGGCGCCGAAGCTGCGGGCCGGGCTGGGCTGGGGCCGGATCCTGTGCTCCTGATGACCCCCCCCAGGCAGGTTTCCCTTTGTCGTGGGGCAAATGAACCAGGCTTGCGGTCGATGGAGCAACAGCAGAAGTTGTTATTGCTCCTCCGCTTACCAGCGCCTGAATTTTGCTCCATCGGCCGCAAGCCTGGTTCATTCTGAGAGAAACAGAGAGATTTCTGCCTGCCGTTCTTTCTTCCCAGCTGAGCGAGGCCCCGCGCCGGTATTTTTGGAGCGCTTCCGCGCGCAGCTGAGCGAGGCCCCGCATCAGCTCTCCGCTTCCACCTCGCTTGCTGGAACGTATTGAAGGGGAGGAAAAGGAAACATCAAGATCAACCAGGAGCTTTGCGGAGAGCGGCAGAGGCGAGGCAGAGGCGAAGCGGCCTCCGGCTGCTGCTTCCTGCGCCCGTGGCCTCTTTGCTGCCGCCCTGAGGGGACCCACCCGGCAGCGGCGGCGGCGGCTCCCCTAAAGCTGGGGAGGGGCCGCGTTTCCTCTTCCTCTCCGGTGGTGAGCGTGCAGCCGGGCCTCCTTCTCAGCCCTTTTGCACGCGCACACACGCCCGCTCCCCTTTTGCACGCGTTGCTGCAGGCGCGCGGGGGGAGGTCTTCTCCAGAAGCGGCTGAACCACATCTCCCAGCAGCCCCAGGCGGGTGGTCAGGGCCGAGAACTGGAGCGGGGCAACAGCCCAGCGCAGATGAGCGAGGCCCCGCGCCAGTGTTTTTGGAGCGCATTTCCACAGCCCAGCGCTCAGCTGCGTGTGGAAGCGCTCCAAAAAGCCTGATGCGGGGCCTCGCTCAGCTGCGCGCGGAAGCGCTCCAAAAATACCGGCGCGGGGCCTCGCTCAGCTGGGAAGAAAGAACGGCAGGCAGAAATCTCTCTGTTTCTCTCAGAATGAACCAGGCTTGCGGCCGATGGAGCAAAATTCAGGCGCTGGTAAGCGGAGGAGCAATAACAACTTCTGCTGTTGCTCCATCGACCGCAAGCCTGGTTCATTTGCCCCACGACAAAGGGAAACCTGCCTGGGGGGGGTCATCAGGAGCACAGGATCCGGCCCCAGCCCAGCCCGGCCCGCAGCTTCGGCGCCCTCCCCTCGCCATCGCGAAAGTCCCAGGCGACGGCGGGGACATGTTCGACCTGCTCGTGCAGCACGGGGCGGCCGCCCCCGGAGACTCCGCGGCCCCCCGGCTGCAGCTCTTCCACCGCCTCTCCTCCTCTGGCAGCTGGGGGGGCCGTGGAGTCTCGCCTCTGCCGCTCTCCGCAAAGCTCCTGGTTGATCTTGATGTTTCCTTTTCCTCCCCTTCAATACGTTCCAGCAAGCGAGGTGGAAGCGGAGAGCGGCAGAGGCGAGGCGGCCTCCGGCTGCTGCTTCCTGTGCCCGTGGCCTCTGCTGCAGCCGCTCTCCGCTTCCCCCTCGCTTGCTGGAACATATTGAAGGGGAGGAAAAGGAAACATTAAGATCAACCAGGAGCTTTGCGGAGAAGCGGAGAGTGGCAGAGGCGAGGCGGGCGGCGGCGGCAGCAAAGAGGCCACGGGCGCAGGAAGCAGCAGCCGGAGGCTCGTCTGGCCCCACGGTGTGCTGAGGGCGAAGAGCCGTCTGCTCTCCCCTTGGCCGCCTCCGGTCACTACAGTTGCCCTGGCATCTCCCTTTGGCCTGCCGTCCGCGGCCCTGCCCCCGCCCCAGCGCCCAGCCCTGTCCCCCCCGCCTCCCTCCCTGCGGACTAACTCGGCGAGGAAGCCCTTGATGGCGGCTTCCCTCACGCACGCACACCCAGGCTCGGTTGCGGAGCTCAGCTCAGGAGAGGCGGCGGGAAGGAGGGAGCGTCGCGGAGCATGTGCAGAGGGCTCTGCTGGGCGCCACGGCGTTCCTGGGCTGAGCGGAAGGCTGCGCCCTCTCCACCGGGCGGGACCCGCGCCTCCTTCCCTGCGGGCGGGCAAGGCAGGGAGAGAAGGGGAGATGGAGGGGCTCCCTCTCCGGCCTCTGCGCCCCTTCAGGCCCGTCTCTCCGAGCGGGGTGGCGGGAGGGAACTCCCCATCCAAGGGGAAGCGCTGGGAACCAGCGGCGGAGGTTGGCCGGCTCCTAGAGCGGCTGCCGCGGGCAACAAAACCTGGGGCACGGGAGAGCGGAAGGCTGCACCCTCTTCACAGGGCGGGACCCGCGCCTCCTTCCCTGCGGGCGAGCGAGGCAGGGAGAGAAGGGGAGACGGCGGGGTACCCTCTCCGGCCTCTGCGCCCCTTCAGGCCCGTCTCTGCGAGGCGCGGCGCGGCAGGGAGGCGCTGCTGGCCCGGGACGCGGCGCTGTCGGAGGCAGCGCAGGAGCGGCTTCAGGGGCTGCTGCGGCTGGAGATGGCGCTGCTCCGCGGCATCCAGGTGCTGGGCGAGGGCGCAGGCCCGGGACGCGAGCGGCAGGGCGGCGCAGGGGGCCTGGCCGGGGCGGTGGCGGCGGGGGGACGGAGCCGGCGGAGGTTTGCCGGGCGGCAGGACGGGGCGGGCGGCGCTGCTCGGGCTGGTGGCGGAGCTGGAGGGAGCGGAGGGACCAGGAGTTCCTGTGGGCGCAGCGCGTGCTCTGCAACCCGCCTTGGAGAAGCAGCCGCGGGAGGCCCTCCGGGTGCATCCTCCCACCCCATCAATCCCCCCACCCCGCCGTTCGGCGTCCTCTCCCCCCCGCTAACCCGAGCCCTGCGGCAGCCGGGGCAGCCGAGCCAGGCTCGGACCGGAGGCAGCCAAGGGGAGAGCAGGCGGCTCTTCGCCCTGCGCCGCCCTGCCGCTCGCGTCCCGGGCCCGCGCCCTCGCCCAGCACCTGGATGCCACGGAGCAGCGCCATCTCCAGCCGCAGCAGCCCCTGCGGCCGCTCCTGCGCCGCCTCCAACAGCGCCGCGTCCTGGGCCAGCAGCGCCTCCCTGCCGCGCCGGGCCTCGCTCAGTGTGAGAGCCAGGGGGTGGGGTTTGCGGGCGGGGGCCAATCGCGTGGAATCGCAAGGGCCAATCACGTGGAAGGGGCGGGGGTGAGTTCAGCTGCAGAAGAGCCACACTCAAGGGGCCAAAGAGCCGCATCTGGCTCGCGAGCCGCCATTTCCGACCCTTGGTCTAGTGCATAGCTTTACAAACTGTGTGTCACGACAGTTTAGTGTGTCGTGACACGCAGTTTAGTGTGTCGCAACACAACCCGGAAGCGGCGGTGTGGGCGTGCATGGTGGCGGCGCAGCAGTGGTGTGCATGGTGGCGGCGGCAGCAATGATGGCAGCGGCGCGCCATCAGTGCTTCCGCGTTTTAGCAGAAAACACGAGGCTGCTGCTGCGCGTGCTCCCACGCCGCCGCTGCTGCTGGTGTGTTGCCAACGGCAGCAGTTTGGAAAGCACTGGTCTAGTGGTTAAGGTGCTGGGCTAGAAATCAGGAGCCTGAGAGTTCTAGTCCCGCCTTAGGCATGAAAGCCGGCTGGGTGACCTTGGGCCAGTCACTCTCTCTCAGCCCAACTCAGCTCACAGGGTTGTTGTTGTGGGGAAAACAGGAGGAGGAAGGAGTATTACGTATGTTCGCCGCCTTGAGTTATTTATAAAAATAATAAAGGCGGGATAAAAATAAAGTAAGTAACTGAGCGATCAATACAAAAAAAAAGTGCAACAATATTTTCCATTCTAGTGAGTTAAAGGAATTTTCATGTAAACATGTTTATACTGCTTACCATATATCTGATTTCAGGGCAACGTATATCATAACAAATATGCAAAACACCACTGATAACATGCCATCAAGTCAGTGTCGATTCTTAGCGATCATTCTTACTTATGCCTGGATTCCCTATGATGGGTCCTATGTGCCTGTTTTCCCCACACTGTATCATCCATTGTCCACTGCCTGCACAATTCTGATCGTTATAGGAACAGACACATCATGGCATCTGAATATAGTTTCCAAGGACTTCATGGCTACCAAGTCCTAGTCTGTGGTATATTTCTTGACTGCTTGTTCCTTTACTGTTGATGGCTGACCCTAAAAGGCAGAAGCTATCTACCACTTCAATATTTTCATAGTCAGTTCTAAGGCTGGTATTATACCTGTGGTCATTAGTTTGATCTTTTTTATATTTAATCTTAGTCCCATTTTTTTCACTATGCTCCTTGATTTTTATGATCAAAGCTTGTAGATCCTTTCTATTTTCAACTATCAAAGTAGCTTCATCAGCATAGTGCAGATTATTGATGTTTCTTCCTCCAGTTTTAATACCATGTTCATCGTCTTCCAATCCAGCTTCCCTTAATATATACTCAAATAAATAAGCTGCAAGTATAAAGCTTTGTTTCACTCCTTTGCTGTCAGTCTGTTTCACCATGTTTGGTCCCGACTGTGGCTTCTTGTCCTGTTCTATAATCAATGAAGTACATACTGACTTCTTTTTTATATTCTTTTGCTCTCTGTAGTGGCAACAAGTGGAAGACCTTTGTATCTCGAGGAGTTAAGTGACATGTTTTTATTTTCTCCTTCACACCTAGGAGATTAGAGTTTATTTTGAGTTATACTGATGTTTAACTGGCTTGTTTTTATTTCTGTTTGGCATGGGGGGGGGGGAGAGAAGAATACGCTCACTCCTCCAACAGCCCTCCCAGGAAATGTTAAAAGGGTGGGGGAGGCAGTTGGTGAAGTAAGCAACTGCATTAGGGGATTTTTGCCCTCCCCTTTTGCAAATGATTTGAAGGTCCTTTGAAGCCCTACTTTGGCTTAAATGTGCTAATGCCTATTAGGGACACTCAAAAAATAATTGGGCTAGATCCCAATACTTCTAGATCTCTATACTTCTAGATCTGTGGTGATAGCTGCACCAAAAAGTTGGTAGCCGGATTGCCCCCAGGTCTAGTTTGGCTTTAAAGGGAATCCAGGTGCTAAGCAGAGTGTAATAGATCCAGATTACAGAGGAGAACTTCAGGCTGCCTATGTAATGGAGGGACAGTAGTGTGCCTATTGAGAAAGAGAATCGAATTGCCCAGCTAATTCTGGAAATAACTATGATTTGTCCAGTAATAATAATAATAATAAATAGATAAATGCTAAAAGATAATAGCTTAAAGAAGAGGTCCCCAACCTTTTTGGCGCCAGGGACCAGTTTCAAAAGACGATTTTTCCGCAGACCGGGGTTTCCGGAATTTCCGCAGACTGGGGTTTGCGGGCAGGAGCCAATTGTGTGCTGGAGGAGCTTAATAAAGTATTTTCAGGATAGAAGTGATAGATGAAAAAGAGTTTTGATGTTTCCTTGTATAGTTGTTTCATGTTCACTTTTATTTTGTATGTGTGTATGTTTTGTTGTACTCAGCTATGTAGTGGGCAAACATACAGTTGCAATCGAAATTATTCAACCCCCATTGCAAATCAGGTTTATTGCCAAAATGTACAGACTTTCAGCTGTTTGCAATGAAAAAATCAAACAAAAGCAATTGAAATAGCTCAACACAACGAATGCTTCAAGTAGTTTCCCCAAATTCAACTGAAAATGCAACTTATAATGACTTATCCAGCCTCAAAAGTTATTCAACCCCCTGAATAGAATCCGATACAACAGCACACATACAGTATAGTATGCAAAACAGGTGCTCTTTCAAGCACACCTGATGCAACTAATCAAGGGGTTCATTAGTTGCACCAGGTATGCTTGAGCTAGAACACATGAAATGCCTGAACTGGCTAGGGGTTTGTTGAGTGTCACGTTTGACTGCATGTTAGAAATATGGCTAAGTCAAAAGAATGGTCCAAAAAGGTAAGAGAAGAGATAATTGCCCTTCACAAACAAGGAACAGGATACAAAAAGATAGCGAAGGCACTGAATGTTCCTAGAGACACCGCTGGAAGCATAGTTTGCAAGTTCAAAGTTAAAGGAACAGTGGTTACACTACCTGGACGGGGCAGAAAAAGGAAGCTGTCAATGGCTGCAATCAGATTTCTGAGAAGGCAGGTTGAGAGAAACCCTCGAGTGACTGCAAAAGACCTGCAGCAAGACTTGGTGCCAAGAGGCACTGAGGTTTCAGTGAGTACAATAAGGTGCATACTAAACACAGGTTTCCATGACAGAACTCCAAGACGTACACCACTACTGACCCAAAAGCACAAGAACACTTGGCACCAGTATGCTCACAATTATATAAATAAGCCACAGAAGTTTGGGGATTCTGTTCTGTGGAGCGATGAAACAAAACTGGAACTTTTTGGCCCGATGGATCAGCGGTATATCTGGAGGAAGAAGAATGAAGCATACGCTGAAAAGAACACTCCGCCTACAGTTAAGCATGGTGGTGGCTCGGTGATGCTCTGGGGCTGCTTTGCATCCTCTGGCACTGGAAACCTGCAGCATGTGGAAGGCAAGATAGATTCATTGAAGTATCAGGAAATCCTAGGAGAAAACGTCATGCCATCTGTAAGGAAGCTGAAGCTTGGGCGTCATTGGACCTTCCAGCATGACAATGATCCCAAGCATAGCTAAGGCTTGGATGCAGAAGAAGTCCTGGAAGATTCTACAGTGGCCATCACAGTCACCTGACTTGAACCCCATAGAAAATGTCTGGTGGGATTTGAAGAAGGCGGTTGCAGCACGCAAACCCAAGAATATTACTGAACTGGAGGCCATTGCTCATGAGGAATGGGCTAGGATTCCTCAGGAACGCTGCCAGAAGCTGGTGTCTGGCTATGCATTTTGTTTGCAGCAGGTCATAACAGCAAAAGGGTGCTCTACTGAGTACTGAAGACGCTTGCCAAGAAGGGTTTTTTTTAATTTTGAGGCTGGAGAAGTCATTATAAGTTGCATTTTCAGTTGAATTTTGGGAAACCACTTGAAGCATTTGTTGTGTTGAGCTATTTCAATTGCTTTTGTTTGATTTGTTCATTGCAAACAGCTGAAAGTCTGTATATTTTGGCAATAAACCTGATTTGCAATGGGGGTTGAATAATTTCGATTGCAACTGTACATACATGCATAAAACACTAGCTAAAGCTAAGAGATTGTCATATGGAAATCTTGTTTATGCAAACACCACATTATTTAGTCCACCTGACCAACCCTAAGGGAAGCAGAAGGCAATATGGCTCATTTTTTATACTAGGGGTGGATTGTATACCTTGGACCAAGCTAGCGTCATATTTAACCATTGCATGGGCTTTTAGTATGCATATTTTTCTAACAGCCATTTTTATCTTGTTAATACTGATATGTATTCTGTATATTAGAGTTAAGCGCTTATATACAAATGTACAGGTTATTACCTGGAGACATGGAATTTACAGAATGTAAAGGTGTGGGAAGAAATTCAACTATGTCAAGGGGTGCAATGTAGTGGCAACATGCGGAACAGCTTTGCATCTCGAGGAGTTAAGTGACATGTTTTGATTTTCTCCTTCACACCTAAGAGATTAGAGTTTATTTTGAGTTATACTAATGTTTAACTGGCTTGTTATTATTTCTGTTTGGCATGGGGGGGGAGAGAATACGCCCACTCCTCCAACAGCCCTCCAGAACATATCTTTGTTGGAAGTGGGGGGAGAGATAAGAGAAAACCCCCAGCTTGTTAGTTTGAGCATAAGTTTATCCCTCCAGCGGCTTGGAGTGCGGGGGGGGGGGGGGAAGATAAGAAAATTGTTTATGCTTAGGCACTGGCTTATCTGATAGCTTCCCAGGCTCTTGGAATGATGTCATAGACAGTTGACAGACCCCAGGGAGAATCCCAGTCAATGTATTGTCGAAGGCTTTCACGGCCGGAGTTCGATGGCTGTTGTGGGTCTTCCGGGCTGTGTGACCGTGTTCTGGAAGTTGTGGTTCGTAACGTTTCGCCAGCATCTGTGGCCGGCATCTTCAGAGGGCAGGAGCACAGACAGAAGCGAAATCTCTGTGCCCAGATAGAGTGGCAATGTTTTTGAATATTTTGAAAATAGAAAACAGTGTCCGTATATTCCATGTTCCAAAATTCATGTGTTTTTTACGACCGCTAGATGGTGACCCCACTGGTCGCGGTAATCCAGTCAGGGAGAAAATGAGGCAGACTATGTTTAGGGCACCTTTTCTAGCCCCCTCCCCATATGGGGTGAGCAGAGTGGATCCTAAATAGGGCTGCTCAGTCATGGATACAGCTGCCGAACTACTCAACTGCCTCGATCCTTGAATCAGGGCGACTGAATCCGTATTCACCGCCCATGTGCTGGTACATGACTAGGAGCTTCCGGATTTCACAGTCCTCCCCCGTTGCCATTCGTCAATCACCATGGGACTTTTGGTTGTTTTGGGTTTGATGTGGTTGGAAGACGCCTGTACGTGAATTTGTTTTATGTGTGGAGATCGGTGCACAACAATCAGCACACAACCTTCACAGAAAAAGGCTCTAATCCAATGGCATGGATACCATGACGATTGGTGACCTTTTGTCTGCTGCAGCCTTCATCCACCTTCGCAGCTGTTGTAACAATACACCTTGCTATCTTCCGCCTGTTCTGCCGTTGAGGACTTTCTTGGATCGTTCTTTGTCTGGTTCCTCCCCCTGGACCTTACCACCATGGGTGACCCTACCAGGAGTACATGACTCCCGACGGCTTCGCTCACAGGGTTCATTGGGAACACACAAGCCCACTCACCACAACAAGGTGACAATCCAGCGAGTGAGATGTGAAATTACAGATACTGTACAATAGTTTGCACACTCTGTTAAGTCTCCTTTCTTTGGTACTGTGGGATTCTCCAGATTTGTTGGGATAGTTTGGTTAAAACCTTTACTGATTTTTCTTTTGTTGCTTTCTGAATTTCTGTAGATATTCCATCAATTCCTGTAGCCTTCTGACATGGTAATGAATGGAGTGCTGATCTAACTTCATCTTCCAATACTAGAGGTTCTTGTAAATAGGGAATATCTTCTAAGGTATCTTGGATGTTGACATTTATTGTACAGACTTTCAGTATATTCCTTCCATCTTTGTTTGATCCTCTTAGAATCAATTACTATCTGTCCACTTGTGTCTTTTAGCATACCAATTCAAGGTTGTTTGAAGATTTTTTGGAAGACCTTTTTTCTGTGTCTGTATCCACCTTCAATGTATTTACAGATGATGTTGTAATATTGCTTCTTGTCTCTTCTAACAACTCTCTGAAATTAGTTTCTTCCTGAGATCTTTGTCTTTCTTGGCTTTGGCTTCCTTTCTGTTTTTGGCAATTTTCACCATCTGTTCTGACATCCAGTTTGCTTTCTTCTGTTTCCGGCTCTTTGATAATCTCTTTTCACATTCATCCTTAACAACTTATTTGATTTCATTCCACAGTTACCCTAATTCCTTATCAGTGAGGTTCAGAACTTTAAAGCGATTCCTGATGTTCAGATTGGAAATGGTGGGCATATACTCAAAGTCATATTGTGGATACAGGTTGGTTTGTTCTTCTGGTTTAGTTTGACTTGGAACTTGCACATGAGCAGCCCATGATCTGTTCCATGGTCAGCCTCTGGTCAAGCCTTTGCTGTTATTAGCAAACTCTTCCACCTAATACCAATAATATAATCAATTTGATTTCTGTGTACTGGGCATGCATACAGGCATCGTTGTTAGTTGTTACCAATGAAGAAATCACTGAACTGGCGAAACTGATAAATTGTTCTACTTATCTTTCTTAGGCCATACAGTTGAACTATTTTTTCCTCCATACTATTTCCAATTTTGGCATTGTTCTGTTGATTTCAGATTGAACTCACCATAAATTTTATCCTCCTCTTATTCTGCATCAGTGGCTGGAGAACAAACTTGCATAACTGTCATATTACAGGGCTGTCTGTGAGGTTTAATTGCTGTTATTCGGTCACTGACTGCATTAGGGTATGCGTACTTAAAAGAAATATAAATTGGGTGATTGAGAAATGGGGTGGCTGGTCTTAGTGTCCCTTTTTAAGGCTACAGCGTGGCTTGGAAAATGGTGACATCCCAGCCTCCCGGCTAGCTCTTACCAGTCGAACGCGAATGCTGTTTGCGATCTTTTGGCTGCAAGCAGCCATCCAGAGGACAAATGGGGTGATTCCAGGTGTTTTCCTTTTCCGGAAAACTCTCGGCTTCAGGAAAAACTTGCCTGAGCCCGAAAAAACTGCTGTGTTGTTGGTTCTGCCCACTGAGCCTGCGGGCAGTAATCTATTACTGTTTTTGCTACATATTTCCTTACTTTGAAAGCAATACCATTCCTTGTTTTCATGTCCTGAGTAGTAAACAGTATGATATTCAGAAAGATCCAATTCTAGTTCATTTCAATTTGCTGGTTCCCAGGATATCAACGTGTAGTCATTTCATTGTTCACTGTGTTGAACTTTCCCATGTTCATGCTTCATATGTTCCGTGTTCCCACTGTAATTCTATAGGTTTTCTTTTTCTGCCTGGCAACACCAGCACCTAGATGTCCTGAAGGCTTTAATCTAGCTGTGTCATAAACACCATTAGTACTCCAAAACATCCTCAGCTCTTAGTAGCATGCTGAGTGCCATCTGACCCAAGGGGTCAATCATCTGGCACTATAGTGTCAGTCATTTTACACTGTCTATCCATATGGTTTTCTTGGTAAAATTACATGAATGATTTATCATTGCCTTCTCCTATACAGTGTGAAATGACACCTTAAACGTTGTCAATAAAATTATCATTTGCCTCTAGCATCGTCCTATAGCACTGTTGCCCAATATAGGTGTCGCCTGCTTTAGTTGGACAGGTGAGATGATCTTCATGCCTTGGGTGACCCAGCCAGGAGCGTATATTCTTGATATATACTTGCTCCTCTTCACTCATCCCTCCCAGGAACACCCCACCATGATGAGATGGCATAACAGGACTTAGGGGGCAACACCATATACATAGCTTCTTATTACTGAAATATTTAAATATATTTATTCAGAAAGTAACATTGAAATAAGATCAATTAATATTTAATTAATTACCCCTAGGAAGCATTTTTAGAATTGCACACTGAAAATAATTAGATTGCTATTTTTAAAAAATGTTGTATAAAAGACTTCCGGTGGGGACATGGCGGACTGAACAGCTGTGCCCGCAGGCTCAGTGGGCAGAACCGACAACGCAGCAGTTTTTTCGGGCTCAGGCAGGTTTTTCCTGAAGCCGAGAGTTTTCCAGAAAAGGAAAACACCTGGAATCACCCCATTTGTCCTCTGGATGGCTGCTTGCAGCCAAAAGATCGCAAACAGCGTTCGCGTTCGACTGGTAAGAGCTAGCCGGGAGGCTGGGATATCACCATTTTCCAAGTCGCGCTGTAGCCTTAAAGGGACACTAAGACCAGCCACCCCATTTCTAAATCACCCAATTTATATTTCTTTTAAGTACGCTAAGAGAGGCTTTCTATAGCAAGGAGAAGCAGACTCTCTTGGCGCTTATCATTATTTTTGGGATTAATTTTTTAATTTTTTTTTAAAGTTTTGTACTTTGTTTTCCCTCCAAATATTAAGGAGGATTGAGAGTAAATAATTGTCTCCCTATTAGCATTTTCCTACACATTGAATCGGCTGGTTTGAACTTTCAGTTTTCTGCTTCTACTTTCCCTGGGGAACTGTCTGCATATCTCACTTTCGCTTGTGTAAACACATTCCGGAAATCTTTTGTATCTTCAACTTTCACTGGTTAAACTCCTAGGGGGCACCATAATCTACTGCATGAGACATGGAGATTTAAAGAGAATTAAAGAATTAAAGAGATTTTCTCTTACTTTCACCAAGATTTTAAACAGATTCTTTCTGATTCCTATCAAGTTTTTATGCAAGGCATTCAGGACATTGTGGAAAATATGAGGTCTAAAATGTGTCATCTGGCTGGGGATGTCATGGACAAAACTGAGGAATTTAACAGCGACTGAAATGTCTCTTCTAAGAGTGAGATGGGGATTTTTATGCTGGATGGAGATTGGATAGTTGAGTTGGAGAAATTTAAGGGAGAGAGCGAGTTTCAAGCCACAAGTGAAATTGATCTTCTGGTGGAATGCCATGGAAAAGAAGGGGTTATTATGTATGGAACGTCTCC
This sequence comes from Charina bottae, assembly GCA_023362775.1. Taxonomy (NCBI): domain Eukaryota; kingdom Metazoa; phylum Chordata; class Lepidosauria; order Squamata; family Charinaidae; genus Charina; species Charina bottae. The sequence goes on along the minus strand of JALMGJ010000002.1, from coordinate 196,512,162 downwards.
TAAAGAGAAGTCGAAGTTTTTGAGGGGAGCAGTTGGGCTGTTTGATTTTTTTAAGAAAAATGCTCTGTGCACATTGTGGGGATATTTATTTTCTATCCCACCTTTATTATTTTTATAAATAACTCAAGGTGGCGAACATAACTAATACTCCCTCCTCCTATTTTCCCCACAACAACCCTGTGAGGCGAGTTGGGCTGTGTGTGTGTGACTGGCTCAAGGTCACCCAGCCGGCTTTCATGTCTAAGGCAGGACTAGAACTCTGAGTCTCCTGGTTTCTAGCCCGTTGCCTTAACCACACCAAACTGGCTCTCTGTATGTATATAAATGTATGTATATAAATGTCAGTGCTTTCCAAACTGCCTCCGTTGGCGACACACCAACAGCGGCAGTGGCGCGCATGGCGGCCTCATGTTTTCCACTAAAACGCGGAAGCACTGATGGCGCGCCGCCACCGTTGTCGCTGCCGCCGCCATGCACATTCACTTCCGGGTTGTGTCGCAACACACTAAACTGTGTGTCGTGACACACTAAAGTGTCACGACACACAGTTTGGAAAGCTATGCTCTATGTAAATGCTCTTGTTTATTTTGAAGTGGGGTATTTATTTATTTATTTTATTTTATCCTGCCTTTATTATTTTTATAAATAACTCAAGGCAGCGAACAGACCTAATACTCCTTCCTCCTCCTATTTTCCCCACAGCAGCAACCCTGTGAAGTGAGTTGGGCCGAGTGTGTGTGACTGGCCCAAGGTCACCCAGCCAGCTTTTATGCCTAAGACAGGACTAGAATTCTCAGTCTCCTGGTTTCTGGCCCGCCTTAACCACTAGACCAAACTGGCTCTGTGTAAATGCTCTATGTAAATGCTCTGGTTTATTTTGAAGTGGGCTAAGGGTTTAATAACATTTATCTGGATTGCTTTTAGGGTTTGGCTGATTTCATTTATTTTTAACGGTTTGGATTAAGATTATTAAGGTATAATAAAAAAATAATAAATGTCTATTTGGATAGTTTTGGGTTTAATATGATAAAATTGTTGTATTATCAAGTATAATGGCAGACAATTTATATGTTTTTTAGTTTGATCTTTAGTATAGTAGACAGAAATGTATAGAATAGTACAGAGCTTTCCAAATTGTGTGTCGTGACACAAAAGTGTGTCACCACACCACCCAGAAGCGGCGGCGCGCGTGTGCACGGCGGTCGCCATGCGCGCGCGCACCGCCGCACGCCCCCCGTGCCGCCGCCGTGCGCGCCGCCGCACTCCCCCCGTGCCGCCGCCGTGCGCGCTGCCGCACGCCCCCCGCGCCGCCGCCGTGCGCGCCGCTGCACGCCCCCCACGCCGCCGCCGGGTGTGTCGCCAGCGGCGGCACTTTGGAAAGCCCTGGAATAGTAGTAGGAAGGAAATAATTAAATAAATGTTACCTTGGGGGGGGGGGAAGTTGATTAGGTGGTTTATATAAATTTTCCTTTTTCTTTTCATATAAGGGGAGGGATTAACTGTATTTAGTGATTTTTACAATGTGCTAATGGAATGATTTATAGAAATAATGTGATTTTGGTTTAATATAGAGTAAGGGATTGATTATGGAAACTTTTATATATCCTTGCTGTTAAAAGTCGGAAGTCACCTCTTTTTGTAACTTATGAAAATTTTTTCTCATGTTTCCACACTTTTTTAGTTTTTTCTTTGTAGTTTTTTGTTTTTCTGTAGCTTTTATCTTTGCTTGAAACTTAATAAAATTCTTATTTAAAAATGTTGTATAAAAAATAAATTGTATTTTTTCAGGCTTGCAGGATAAATGTTAAGTTCAATTAAACACACTATTCAGTTCCATTATTTTTAATGACTACTAAGGAAATTACTGGCATATTAATAGTATGGCATACACTATACTCTTAATGATAGAACACATGGAATCAAGCTTCCCCATTACTCTTCCTAAGGGCTACTTTGGTTTCTAAATGATTTCCACAATATAGAATGTTTCTAGAAGTCTTCTATGTATTCCTGAAAATGAGAGATCTACATATAATATTTATATCTCTCAATTATTCTGGCAGGGAATAACCCTTCTTAGAGAGAAGAGGGCTTTCATTCTAAAACCTTTAGAACATAGCTTTCCAAACTGTGTGTCGCAACACTTTAGTGTTTCGCAACACACAGTTTAGCGAGGCTGCCGCCACCGTACACACCGCTGCCATGCACGCCCCTGCCACCGCACGCACCCCCGCCACCATTGGTGTGTCGCCAACGGCGGCATTTTGGAAAGCACTGCTTTAGCCAGCAAAGGGCGGAACATTCATTTTATCAAGAATAAGGAGAAACTGCCAAAATCTGGGACCAGATATCTATGACTGTGTGAAATATCAGTCACTGTAAATAGCATATAGATGCTGGAAGTCCTTTCTAGCTATTGCTTCCTAGTTGTTACTTGGAAAACAGTAATAATAATCAGATCGCTTCCGGGTGCTGAAGATGTCGGTGCGCTGAACCGAGCTCTCCTGTCTCGGCTCCGCGGTTTGCCTGCCTGCAGCGGTTTTTAAAGAGATAAAACTGCTGAAATTTCCCCTTTGAAGAAAAGGGGATCAGAAGATAGACCACAAGGGTCGCTGGAATCGCCGCTCTTTCCCAATCCCCGTTTTTCCACCACGGGGAAAAGGAAATTGAAGCGGCGAAAGCGATGGGAGGAATCATCACTATTGCTCTGCAGGAAACCGCGAATTCTTTACAGATAAGTAGCACCTAAATTCAGCACTTTTAGTCACTGATTTATATTTGTGTTTATTTTAATTTTACTTATTTTCTGCTAAGATCCTTCTATGGACATGATTGATACTTCTGGTGCTTGTATAACTTTCTTGCTAAGAAGACTTGAGAAAATGGTGGGAGTTTAAAGAATAATGACTTTACTTGGAGCTAAGTGATACTGAGTGATATTGACTATTGACGAATGGCTTATCTACCTATGTGGGATTAATCTGTTTTCCTCTCTGGACTTTGAATTTAAATGGATTAATGGTCTGCCTTTTATTTTATTTTTTTTCTCATCTTGAGATGGCATTTTTTCCTTTTTTTTTTCCTGTAATGTGTTTGGATATTATTTGGATTATAAAGGGCATTTTTGGAGTTCCTTTGCTTTGAACAGTTTCTGGAATTTCCTTACTATATGGGATTTTAATAGACCTCTTTATTACATTTCATCTTGGAGAATAAAGACATTTAGAGCTGAAGCTCTCTCTCTCCCCCCCTTTTTTCCCCTCCTTTTTGGGATTTGTGAATATAAGCTTGCCTGAGAACTGGATTGTTATTTTATTTCCAAGGATATTTTGACTACAGCTAAAGGAAATACCCGTTGTACTCTTATCTTCTATTTTCTGTATGTGAGAACTGTTGATGTTACCAAAGTACATTCTGCCTTCTTTTTATGCAACAACTATTAAGAAAAGGCAGTATTATTTTTACTTTTTACTTTTTATTGTATATTAATTTTTTTTCTTTCACCTTTTTCTTTTGAATTTTTGAATAACTTTTATCCTTCCTCTCCCCCTTCCCTTTCCCCCCCTTTTTTTGCTGTTTGTTGTTGTTTCCTTTTGTCTTCCGTTATTTTTCTTTTTTTTCTTTACAGGAATACTACACACAGCATGGCTACTGTGGCTGCAAGATTGAAGAGGGATAGATAAGGAAAAGGAGAAAGAAACTGGGAGAATGTCTACTGACTCCATTGCATCATCTTCAGAAGTACCAACATCAGACATGAAAAAAATACTGGATGCGATTACAGCACTGAACAAAAAAAATGATGACTCAACTGCTACTTTGGAGAAAAAGATGGATGACTCAATTGCTACCTTGGAGAAAAAGATGGATGACTCAATTGCCTCCTTAGATATAAAAATGGATAAAAAAATTAACAATCTAGGTCAACAAGTAGACAAAAAAATGGAGGCAATGAAAGAAGATTTAAAATAAGAATTTAGAAAAGAAATACAAAATGTCAAAGTGGTAGTAAATACCTTATCAGGGGAATCTAAAGAGACACAAGAACAGGTTAAGAAATTAGAGATTAAATCAGAATCTATTACTAAAGATATGGAATACAACTTAGATGCTATTGCCCTAGTAGAAATGAGAAAAAGAATTCATTTTGAGATTGAGAGGAGTTCCAGAAAAATCAGATGAGAACACGAGATAATATATAGTTGGTGCTTTAGCCCAATACTTACAGATAGAAGAAGAAGACCTGGACTCTGAAATAGATAAAATCTTTAGAGTTAATTCACGTTATGCTAGAGAGAAGAAAGTGCCAAGAGATATATTGATATATTTTGTGAGGAAAGTTACAAAAGAGCAAATTCTGAAGAAACACTATAGTGACAGATTAAATATAGCAGGGAAAGATATAATTGTCTTAAAAGAAGTCCCATTAAGAATATTAAGAAAAAGAATAGAATACTCCTTCTTTACAGATAAATTAAAGCAAAATAACATACCATTTAGATGGGAAAGAATAGAAGGAGTATCTTTTACCTTTAACGAGCAAAGATTTAAAATAAATTCCATTTTGAAAGCAAAGGCCTTCATAGAGAAATATATGACAGATATGAGTGATGTATCTAAAGTTCTGGAAGAAATGAAAGAGACATTCAAAGATAAGGAAAAGAGTGAGGACCTATCGGAGATGGGAGCTACCGGAGTGGATTTAAAAAAGAACTTTTAAATACCCAAATACCATGGACTTTAAATATCTAACATGGAATATCAATGGGGCGAATTCTCCCCAAAAGAGAAAGAAAATTTTTCATTTTTTGAAAAAAATAAAACTGGATGTAATTTGCTTACAAGAGACTCATATTTGTAAAAAAGACATTAAGTATTTGATTCAAAAACAACTAGGAGAAGAATTTATTTCAGCTGGATTAAAAAAACCTAAGGGGGTAGTCTTGTATATGCAACAAAAACTTAATCCAAAATTAATATTGACTGATGATGAAGGAAGATATATTCCAGTGGAAGTAAATATACAAGGGACTAAAACATTGATGGTTGGGATTTATGCTCCAAATTTTGATAAAGGACTATTTTATAAGAACCTAATGGACAAACTTTTGGACTTATCATATGAGAATTGGTGTTTTATGGGGGATTGGAATGGGGTGATTCTCCCAATGGAAGATAGACACTCGCAAAAAAATGTGAAACCTACACAGGGAAAACTACCCCAAACTTTTTTTGATTTAAAAGATATGTTGGTTGTTGTTGTTTATTCGTTCAGTCGTTTCCGACTCTTCGTGACTTCATGGACCAGTCCACGCCAGAGCCCTCTGTCAGCCGTCACCATCCCCAGCTCCCCAATGGTTGAGTCCGTCACCTCCAGAATACCATCCATCCATCTTGCCCTTGGTCGGCCCCTCTTCCTTTTGCCTTCCACTTTCCCTAGCATCAGCTGCTTCTCCAGGGTATCCTGTCTTCTCATTATGTGGCCAAAGTACTTCAGTTTTGCCTTTAATATCATTCCCTCAAGTGAGCAGTCTGGCTTTATTTCCTGGAGTATGGACTGGTTTGATCTTCTTGCAGTCCAAGGCACTCTCAGAATTTTCCTCCAACACCACAGTTCAAAAGCATCTATCTTCCTTCGCTCAGCCTTCCTTATGGTCCAGCTCTCGCAGCCATAGGTTACTACAGGGAATACCATTGCTTTAACTATGCGGACCTTTGTTGTCAGTGTGATGTCTCTGCTCTTAACTATTTTATCAAGATTTGCCATTGCTCTCCTCCCAAGAAGTAGACGTCTTCTGATTTCCTGGCTGCAGTCAGCGTCTGCAGTAATCTTTGCGCCTAGAAATACAAAGTCTGTCACTGCCTCCACTTTTTCTCCCTCTATTTGCCAGTCATCAATCAAGCTCGTTGCCATAATCTTGGTTTTTTTGAGGTTTAACTGCAACCCAGCTTTTGCACTTTCTTCTTTCACCTTCGTTATAAGGCTCCTCAACTCCTCCTCGCTTTCAGCCATCAAAGTGGTATCATCTGCATATCTGAGATTGTTAATGTTTCTTCCAGCGATTTTAACTCCAGCCTTGGATTCCTCAAGCCCAGCATGTCGCATGATGTGTTCTGCGTACAGGTTGAATAGGTAGGGTGAGAGTATACAACCCTGCCGTACTCCTTTCCCAATCTTAAACCAGTCCGTTGTTCCGTGCTCTGTTCTTACCGTTGCTACTTGGTCGTTATACAGATTCCTCAGGAGGCAGACAAGATGACTTGGTATCCCCATACCACCAAGAACTTGCCACAATTTGTTATGATCCACACAGTCAAAGGCTTTAGAATAGTCAATAAAACAGAAATAGATGTTTTTCTGAAACTCCCTGGCTTTCTCCATTATCCAGCGGATATTGGCAATTTGGTCTCTAGTTCCTCTGCCTTTTCTAAACCCAGCTTGTACATCTGGCAATTCTCGCTCCATGAATTGCTGGAGTCTACCTTGCAAGATCTTGAGCATTACCTTACTGGCATGTGAAATAAGTGCCACTGTTCGATAGTTTGAACATTCTTTAGTGCTTCCCTTTTTTGGTATGGGGATATAAGTTGATTTTTTCCAATCTGATGGCCATTCTTGTGTTTTCCAAATTTGCTGGCATATGGCATGCATCACCTTGACAGCATCATCTTGCAAGATTTTAAACAGTTCAGCTGGGATACCGTCGTCTCCTGCTGCCTTGTTATTAGCAATGCTTCTTAAGGCCCATTCAACCTCACTCTTCAGGATGTCTGGCTCTAACTCACTGACCACACCGTCAAAGCTATCTCCAATATTATTATCCTTCCTATACAGATCTTCTGTATATTCTTGCCACCTTTTCTTGATCTCTTCTGCTTCTGTTAGGTCCTTACCATCTTTGTTTTTGATCATACCCATTTTTGCCTGGAATTTACCTCCGATGTTTCTAATTTTCTGGAAGAGGTCTCTTGTCCTTCCTATTCTATTGTCTTCTTCCACTTCCGCACATTGCTTGTTTAAAAATAATTCCTTCTCTCTTCTGGCTAACCTCTGGAATTTTGCATTTAATTGGGCATATCTCCCCCTATCACTGTTGCCTTTTGCTTTCCTTCTTTCTTGGGCTACTTCCAGTGTCTCAGCAGACAGCCATCTTGCCTTCTTGGTTTTCTTTTTCTTTGGGACGTTTTTTGTTGCCGCCTCCTGAACAATGTTGCGAACTTCTGTCCATAGTTCTTCTGGGACCCTATCTACTAAATCTAGTCCCTTAAATCTATTCTTCACCTCCACTGCATATTCCTTAGGAATATTAGTGAGCTCATATCTAACTGATCTGTGGGTCTTCCCTATTCTCTTTAGTCTGATTCTAAATTGTGCAATAAGAAGTTCATGATCTGAACTACAGTCAGCTCCAGGTCTTGTTTTTACCGACTGTATAGATGTCCGCCACCTTTGGCTGCAAAGGATGTAGTCAATCTGATTTCGGTGTCGACCATCTGGTGAAGTCCATGTATAAAGTCGTCTTTTAGGTTGTTGGAATATGTTGGACTTACAAGATATTTGGAGACTTATGAATGGAAACTCTAAAGAATATACATACTATTCAGAGAGATACAAATCATTTTCCAGAATAGATATGTTCTTGATTTCTAAAACCTTAATGATGGATGTAAATAAGGTTGAAATACTACCTAAAACTTTATCAGATCATAACCCTGTCTTACTAACTATTAAAGGAAAAAGGAATGTACACTGCTCAAAAAAATAAAGGGAACACTGAAACAACACAATGTAAGTCCAAGTCAATCACACTTCTGTGAAATCAAACTGTCCACTTAGGTAGCAACACTGATTGACAATCAATTTCACATGCTGTTGTGCACATGGAATAGACAACGGGTGGAAAGCATAGGCAGTTAGCAAGACATCCCCAATAAAGGAGTGGAGCTGCAGGTGGTGACCACAGACCACTTCTCAGTTCCTATGCTTTCTGGCTGATGGTTTGGTCACTTTTGAATGCTGGCGGTGCGTCCACTCTAGTGGTAGCATGAGACGGAGTCTACAACCCACACAAGTGGCTCAGGTAGTGCAGCTCATCCAGGATGGCACATCAATGCGAGCTGTGGCAAGAAGGTTTGCTGTGTCTGTCAGCGTAGTGTCCAGAGCATGGAGGCGCTACCAGGAGACAGGTCAGTACATCAGGAGACGAGGAGGAGGCCGTAAGAGGGCAACAACCCAGCAGCAGGACCGCTATCTCCGCCTTTGTGCAAGGAGGGACAGGAGGAGCACTGCCAGAGCCCTGCAAAATGACCTCCAGTGGGCCACAAATGTGCGTGTGGCTGCTCAAACGGTCAGAAACAGACTCCATGAGGGTGGTATGAGGGCCCAACGTCCACAGGTGGGGGTTGTGCTTACAGCCCAACACCGTGCAGGACGTTTGGCATTTGCCAGAGAACACCAAGATTGGCAACTTCGCCACTAGCGCCCTGTGCTCTTCACAGATGAAAGCAGGTTCACACTGAGCACATGTGACCGACGTGACAGGGTCTGGAGACGTCGTGGAGAACGTTCTGCTGCCTGCAACATCCTCCAGCATGACCGGTTTGGCAATGGGTCAGTAATGGTGTGGGGTGGCATTTCTTTAGGGGGCCGCACAGCCCTCCATGTGCTCGCCAGAGGTAGCCTGACTGCCATTAGGTACCGAGATGAGATCCTCAGACCCCTTGTGAGACCATATGCTGGTGAGGTTGGCCCTGGGTTCCTCCTAATGCAAGACAATGCTAGACCTCATGTGGCTGGAGTGTGCCAGCAGTTCCTGCAAGACAAAGGCATTGATGCTATGGACTGGCCCGCCCGTTCCCCAGACCTGAATCCAATTGAGCACATCTGGGACATCATGTCTCGCTCCATCCACCAACGCCACGTTGCACCACAGACTGTCCAGGAGTTGGGGGATGCTTTAGTCCAGGTGTGGGAGGAGATCCCTCAGGAGACCATCCGCCACCTCATCAGGAGCATGCCCAGGCGTTGTAGGGAGGTCATACAGGCACGTGGAGGCCACACACACTACTGAGCCTCATTTTGACTTGTTTTAAGGACATTACATCAACGTTGGATCAGCCTGTAGTGTTCTTTTCCACTTTAATTTTGAGTGTAACTCCACATCCAGACCTCCAGGGGTTGCTTACATTTGATTTCCATTGCTAATTTTTGTGTGATTTTGTTGTCAGCACATTCAACTATGTAATGAACAAAGTAATTAATACGAATATTTCATTCATTCAGATCTAGGATGTCTTATTTCAGTGTTCCCTTTATTTTTTTGAGCAGTATATTTCGATGGAGGCTAAATGAGTCAATTTTCCGGAAAGAAGACGTGGTTGACACATGTAAGAAAAGACTAAGAGAATACTTTCTACTAAATTTAAACAAGGACACTAGTACACAAGTAGTTTGGGATGCAAGTAAAGCTTATATGAGGGGTTACTTCATTCAATATAATGCTCAAATGAGGAAAAAGAAGCAAGAAAAAATTCAATTGATCTTGGGTGAAATTAAAAATAAAGAGAAATGTCTGAGGGATAAACCGATGGATAATACATTGATAACTCAAATTAAATTTCTACAAAAACAAATATCGATGATTTTGGTACAGGAAATAGAAATTCAAATGAAATTTACAAAACAGAAATATTTTGAATTTGCAAATAAACCAGGAAGATGGTTAGCTTATAAGTTAAGAAAACAAAGACAAAAAAATATAATTTCTAATATACAACATAAAGGGAAAATTTTAGTGAACAATGTGGAGATACAAGAAGCATTTCATTCTTATTATACAGCATTGTATAAAAAACAGGATGTTCAAATAGCTGAAATTGATGAATATATGAGTAAGCAAAGATTAACTGTTTTAAAAGATGAACAAAGAACATTACTTAATAATCCTATAACAAAAGAAGAAATGACAATGGCTTTTAAGAAAAAAGTGGAAAAGCACCAGGACCGGATGGACTATCGGCAGCCTACTACAAATATTTTGAAGATGAATTGAGTATTCCTCTCCAAAAAACTATAAATTCAATTTTGGAAACAGGAATTATGCCAGAAACATGGAAAGAGGCTCATATTACTTTGATTCCGAAAGAACAACTAAATTTGAATTCAACAAAGAATTATAGACCAATATCATTATTGAATAATGATTACAAGATATTTATGACAGTTTTAGCGGAAAGATTGAAAAATACTCTTGGAAATTTTATTCATCAAGATCAAGCAGGTTTTTTTACCCAAAAGACAAATTAGAGACAATATTAGAAATGTTTTGGATGTATTAGAGTATTTAGAACAACATAATGAAAAACAAGCCGCCTTGATATTTATAGATGCCGAAAAAGCATTTGACAATTTAAATTGGTCTTTTATGTTTAAAGTATTGGAGATTATGAATTTTGGCGGGAATTTTATTAAGTGGATTAAATCAATTTATACACCTCAATTTGCAAAAATAATTGTTAATGGAGATTTTAGTAAACCTTGTGAAATACAAAAAGGTACAAGACAAGGCTGTCCTTTATCTCCGCTTTTGTTTACATTGGTTTTAGAAGTTCTACTTAGAGATATTAGGCAGGATGATGGTATTCATGGCATTAGAGTTAAAAAGGAAATTTACAAATTAAGAGCCTTTGCAGATGACCTAGTCATTACCTTAGAGAATCCACTGGATGGAATTGAATTACTGATGCAGAAATTGAAGGACTTTGGGTCGTTAGCAGGGTTCAAAGTTAATTTACAGAAAACAAAAGTTTTGACTAAGAACATGGACTATCATCAACAAGAGAAATTGAGAGAAATTACAGGATATTCCTTGGAGAAAAAAGTAAAATATTTGGGAGTTTTAACATCGAAAAATGTTAAATTATTTCAAAATAACTATATCCCCCTTTGGATTGACATTAAAAAAGATTTAGATCGCTGGGGAAAACTACAACTATCATTATTGGGGAGAATATCAGCGATCAAAATGAATATATTACCAAGAATTTTATATCTCTTTCAAACAATACCTATATTGACATCAGAGGAACCATTTAAACAGTGGCAGAAAGACATTTCTAAGTTCATTTGGCAAGGGAAAAAAACCAAGAATAAAATAAAGTCTTGCAAGATTCAAAAGAAAGAGGTGGTCTAGGACTCCCGAATTTGAAATTATACCATGCAGCTTGTGGTTTGGTATGGCTTAAGGAATGGATTGTTCTGAGAAATGAAAAATTATTAAATTTGGAAGGACATGAATTGAGATTCGGATGGCATGGATATCTGTGGTATGATAAGGCTAAAATTAATGTGGACTTTAAAAATCACTACATTAGAAGATCTTTGTTGAGAATTTGGAATAAATATAAACCAATTTTATGTTACAAGAGACCTTTATGGATTTCCACGCAAGAAGCTTTTTATAGAACAGAAGCAAGAAATAAAGATAAGTGGTTGACATATAAGGACTTTTTAAAAAAAGAACAAGAACACTATGTGATAAAATCAAAAGAAGAACTTGCTCAAGAAGGATATACTTTTCAATGGCTCTCCTATATGCAACTTATACATTACAATTTAAATTAGACAAAAAAAATTGGAATTTGAACAAACTAAATCAGAATTTGAAATACAACTATGTGAAAATGATGAACATTTAATTGCTAAAATGTATAAATTATTGTTAAAAGGAGAAATGGTAGAGGAACAAGTTAAAGACTGTATGATTCAATGGGCGAAAAATATTGGCCACAATATACAACTTCAACAATGGGAAGATATGTGGATTAAAGGATTAAAATTTACCTTATGTTACAACCTAAAAGAAAACTTTTATAAGATGGTGTATCGATGGTATATGACCCCACAAAAACTCTCAAAAATGTACGGGAACATCTCCAACTTATGTTGGAAATGTACAAAACAAGAAGGGTCTTTTTACCATATGTGGTGGACTTGTAACATTGCAAAAGAATTTTGGACTGAGATATATTCATTGATGCAAAATATACTACAGATACGAATACCATTTAAACCAGAATTTTTTTTACTTGGAATTTGGGATGTACAAATAGAAAAACATTTTTTTAGAATAATACAATACATGATTACAGCAGCAAGACTTTTATATGCACAAAATTGGAAAAACCAAAGTGTACCAACAATACAGGAATGGATGTTGAAATTATTAGAGATGGCAGAAAACGATAAACTGACTTGCTTATTAAAAGACAATTCAAATTATTACTTTCTTAAAGAGTGGAAACCGTTGATGGACTATTTGCAAAAAGCAGGAGGAGTAAAGCTTGCGTGGGGTTTTGATGATTAGATTATATATAAATAGTATATAATAGACAAGAAAAATATATGAATGTTATATGAATAGCCAGCATGTAAGAATAAACTATCTATTTTATTCTTATGACCATAGATGGATCGGAGGTTATCTAATTTCTATGTTTGTCTTTTTTTCCCTTTTTTCTTTACTGCACTTTTCTTTTCTTTTCTTTTTAATTTGTATTTCTATTTCTGTTTCACTTTTAACTTTGTATATTTAAAAATCTAATAAAACTTCAAAAAAAAAAAAGGAAAACAGTAATAATAGACATTACAGGAGAACTGGCTCTGGACTATATGATGTGTGGTTCCTGTGGTCTACTCCAGTAATGATAAGCCTGATCTATTCAACTACAGTAATGTTTTGAGATTTACTGTTTCTATAATCTAGCCAATATCTTGATTGTAGCAAGTATAGAAAGCTAGATATTCAGAAAAGATCCTGGGAGACAAATTATTAGTAGAAATCAGATTATAAGGTAACTTACCGGCTGACTGGAAAATTTAACTTTGGGATTGTTCTCAATTTCCCATAGTCCTTCATTAAAGCCCTTCCTTTTATTTAGCTTGCCGTATTTGTCTTTATTTTCAGCATAGGGGAATATATCTTTTGGTCCCAGAAATGCTCTAAAAGAAAATGAAAAAAATAAATACATTCTGCACTATAAGCTTTACTCTCTTCAAAAACTGTTTGCAATATGGCAGTTTTTTATAAATGCTTTTCAAGAATATTTTTAAATGCTAGGTTTTACAGTTCTTTGGACAACAGCAAGTACTCTTGATAAATACAGCATACTATGTGACTTCTTACTAAATAATTAGGAGCCATGTGAAGTGACTAATGATTACTCCTACACAATGTAGAACTGGAGAGGAACAAGCAAGATATACTAAAGTTTATATTTGGTACCAATTAATCTAATAAAATTCTGCTAGCTCAGCAACATTGTTGCAGTGAAAACCAATTCAGTGTTGAAATTAGGAGAACGGTTGTAACTAAAAAGAAAGAACTGCATAATGCAAAACAACTATGCTACAAAGTCTTTTGACACTATCTTCCACTCCTTGATACAGCAAACCTCTGCAAGGCCTACAGACCTTTCTTATAATAGATTTTTAGGACAGAAGTCTGAGCAAGCATGAAAAAATGTATTTTCCAGAAAATTATGGGAGAACCAGACTTTACTTTAAATAAAGGCCTACAATGAGGTTAACTCAATAGTTGGTGAATTTCAACACGTCCATTGCTCCCTCACAGCTACCTAATCTGCATTCTTTTCTTTACCAAGCCCTGATGATTCTTATCCATTTCTTTCTCATTTTCATTTGTCTTTTCTTCTGTTCTTGCATTGCTACTCACAAAATCCGAAGTTGGATTAGCCACCTACTCAAGGTAGTTTTCTTGCTTATTTTACAATATTGTTTAGTCTCATTAGCTTTATTAGCCTCAGTGACTACAATTATCTTTGATTCTGTAGGTTTCAGCATTGCTGCATCCAAATTATGTCTTAGAAGACAAAGACTGCAGCTAAGACCTCAATTTTTCTCTCATCATGATGTTGGCATTTTCCATCCTGACATTTATTGTATTTATTTCTACAATTTTTGTAGTGTGGCCTAGTCAGAAGATTCTGGGAAAGTTACAACAGATTAAAATATAAAAAACAATAATAGATCAACCCTTTCCTCCATGGATACTAATAACAATGAGAGCTGAATCCTCAGTAAAATAAAAGTATTTTCAGTGACCTTCTAAATGACATGAGGGAGTCATACGAACTTGTGGGAGAAAAGAGTTTCAAAGTGTGGAAGCTACTTAGCGAAGACCTGTTGTGTTATTCATGGCCCCCTAACTTCTGAAAGAGGGGGAGTCCCAAGATGTTCTCACCAGGTGGGCAGATTCAATTGTGGCAAGGTGCTGCCTGCTATAACTCAATGCTATGCTATACAGTATATGGCTTTTTAGGTCACTACCAGCATTCTGAATTGGGCCTGGAAGCCAATTAGTAGCTAGTGCAGGAACTTCAGAGAGGTGTTACTCTCCAATCCTCTTCAGGAGAGGATTGATCTACCATGTTACTGTTGCTAGGGCAACCTGGTCCAGGTAGGGTTGTAACTGGCAGACCAACCAAAGCTGGGCAAAGGCCCTTGGCCATGGTCTCCACCTGCTATTTAAGCAGCAGCCACAAGTCCAAGAAGATTGACAAGTCACACACTAACTCCTTCAAGGAAAGCACAAGATCCAAGCCCTATGATCATGGAGTGATTTAAACTGACACACACTTTATTTGTGGGAATATCTCACCACATGTCTAATATTATATACAATAACAAACTGGGATCTATGTCTAAGAATAAAAACTTTTCAGATGAAAACCCATAAAGTTCTCAGCTACAATAAGTTTTGCTAAAGGAAAATGGGTGATTTTCTTAATAAGCTACCCTGTGAGCTTCAAAATTACAATCATGACCATCAAAGTTCTGTAGTCAAGACGTTCTATCATACCTATACCTATACCTATAACTCCTGGATAGAGAGCCAGTTTGGTGTAGTGGTTAAGGCATCAGGCTAGAAACTGGGAGACCGTGAGTTCTAGTCCCGCCTTGGGCACAAAGCTAGCTGGGGGACCTTGGGCCAGTCACTCTCTCTCAGCCATAGGAAGGAGGCAATGGCAAACCACTTCTGAAAAACCTTGCCAAGAAAACTGCAGGGACTTGTCCAGGCAGTCTCCGAGAATCAGACACAATTGAACGGATTAAAGGAAAAAAAATCTCTTGGAAATATGAACGTACTGGAAAAAATTTATCTGGAGTTTTTGGAAAAAAACTTGTGATTTGGAGATAAACTCAATGTAAACTATGGTAAAAGGATGGCTCAGTGGTTAAGATGCCAGGCTTGTCGATCGGAAGGTCGGCGGTTTGAGACCCGAGCGCACTCGTCCCAGCTCTTGCCAACCTAGCAATTTGAAAGCATGCAAATGCAAGTAGATAAATAGGTACCACTTCAGTGGGATGGTAACAGCGTTCCGCGCGCATCATGCCGGCCACATGACTGTGGAAGCATCTTCGGACAACGCTGGCTCTTCGGCTAACAAACGGAGATGAACACCGCCCCCTAGAGTCAGACACGACTGTGCAGGGGAAAACCTTTAACTTTACTTAAACTATGGTAAAAGCAGATTAATTCATTCAGAAGTGGCATAGTTCCTTCTAAATTTATTTTGAGAATAAACAAATATACTTTTAAAATCTCACTGCTATTCCAAAATGAAAAAGTTAAAAGAGTTCTTATACTACTATTATCTCCTCTCTTAACAGTTTTTTCTTCCTGGTAGTGCAGTGGGATAGGGAACTAGTATATTATATCTCTCTTTTATTCAGAAAACCAGTCAACTATGATCCATTCAAACCTTATTTAAAAGGAACATTGGGTGAATACATTCTATAGAATATGAGTTGTTTCCATTTGGAAGTACATTAACAAAACACATCCTGAGTGCTTAATTTAGAATGATTCCCATAAGGGCTACTATAGTTTCTCTTCCTTTTTTATGCATATAGGTTAACTCTTCTTCTTTCCCTAAACTTTCCTCTATTTGGTCTTATATTTCTGCCTTCCTTATAACGTAGCAACCAGTTAACCTTTTATTTATTTTAGTAGAATGCAGGCAATGTGCTGTTTCATTATACATGCAGTATTTAGTTTTAGTATTTTGGACAGATATAAATGGATGCTACTGCTAAAGTAATGTCTAATTCCAAGTGCTTTGAGGCACAGTAGAAAACAGGAATAAATCCACCTATCTCTAAATAAAAATCAAGAGAAAGCAAGCCTGTAAGCAAAGAATGACCAAATCCTCTTGTTAAATGTTAACGGAAGAAATATATTATTGCATTTTAAAGCTGTACTGTGTATATGTCATTGACTATAGAAATTTTAATGATCTGATACTGTAATTAGGGGTGTGGGAGTGTCTATTTATCTTATTTCAGTTTTTAGAAATCATTTTGAGAAGGAAAGGCTTGGTGGCAAAATATATGTATACCTTTCTTAATCTTTTCATGCATTATTAAAAAATAATAAAATAAAATATTAGCAATTATTCTCCCCCATTGTCCAACAGAAACCAATATAACTTTGCCCCCAAAACACTTACGTTTCATGAGTGCCAAAAAAGAATATAGGCATTTTATTTGTGGGTGGTTTGACTGCTCCATCAGGAACTTCATCAACCTACAGTAACAAACAACAACAAAAACTAAACAAAAAGATCCATCTAAATCAAACATTTATAGGAAACAACTTAAAGGATAAAAAGGAAAAAAGCATAGTGCACAAGTATGACCAAAACACTTCTCTGCTATTCATGAAAACAATCATACCTTGCTTCTATGCAAGACTGAAAGATGTGATTCCTTTAAGAATTACCTTAATAAGATAGCTCCTTCGAAAGTGGCATGCTTAAGACAATGAATCAATGGTTCACAACAGTACCACTTAGAGAACAGCCTAAGGCAGAGCTTTCCAAACTGTGTGTCGGGACACGTTAGTGTGTTGGCTGCAGTGTCTGGGTGTGTCATGGCTGCTGCTGCCTCCAAACCTGCCCTGCCAGGATTCCGCGCAGGTCCTAGTGCCTGCCTTGTGCCCTGCTGTAAGAGTGTGTCGCGAAATGATGTCCTGCTGTAAGAGTGTGTCGCGAAATGATGCATGTCTAAAAAGTGTGTCACCAACATCAAAAAATTTGGAAAGCTCTGGCCTAAGGTATATTCATGGCAAAAGCATAAGTAGCAGCAGCATCAGCATCTGCACATGGTCAATATAGATTTGTATATGTGAATATATCTGTACACTCATTCTGTCTTTAAAAGTATTGTGAGAACTTTGCCTACATCTGTGTGCACAGGATGTGTATCACTAAAATTTAATTCACATATTTTCAACTATGCACCAATCCAACTACAATAAAAAATAAGGTTCCATATATTTCTATTTAAAGAAAAGTTGTTTGTATGAATTTCAAGTTATAAGAAAATCTTGGCGATCACTCGTAGCCGAGTAAGATTGTCTTCCAAGGGTAAAATCTCAACAGTGGATCCGTAAGTGGCTATAAAGGCCAATTCTGGATCCACACAACCTCCCACAATGAGGGTATAGGTTTCCAGGTGGAAGACGGTCATGACGAGGGTTTGCCTGACGTGCCTTCCTTTTAGCTCGTTTCTCCCTTTCGCCCTGTACTCGTGCTTCTTCAAAATCCATAGCGCCTTTAATAAAGGCTGACCGCCAATTGAAACGCTCATGAGTTAGGGCTTCCCAGTTCTCAGTGCTGATATTACATTTTTTAAAATTAGCTTTGAGAGTGTCTTTGAATCTCTTTTGCTGTCCACCAATATTCCGTTTTCCATTCTTAAGTTGGGAGTAAAGTACCGTATTTTCCGGCATATAAGACGACTGGGCGTATAAGACGACCCCCAACTTTTCCAGTTAAAATATAGAGTTTGGGATATACGCCGGAAAATACGGTACTCGCCGTATAAGACCTCTCCTGGCCAAGTGCAGCCGCTCGCCGGAACGCAGCCCCCAGGGAAGAGCAGGAGGACGAGCGCGGGGCGGCGTACTGCATTGGGTCCCGTCGCTCGAAGGAGAAACGCGGGGAGGGGGGAGCGAGCTCCGTTCCCTCGGAGCAGCCTTGGGAAGGGAGGGGGCAAAACGCAGTGGCTCCACGACGGGCTCCAAACTCGTCCTCCTGCTCTTCCCTGGGGGCTGCGTTCCGGCGAGCGGCTGCACTTGGCCAGGAGAGGTCTTATACGGCGAGTACGTATTTTCCGGCGTATAAGACGACACCCGGCGTATAAGACGACCCCCGACTTTTGAGAAGATTTTTCTGGGTTAAAAAGTCGTCTTATACGCCGGAAAATACGGTAGCAGCTTTGGAAGACGATGGTCAGGCATTCGAACAACATGACCGGTCCAGCGAAGTTGATGTTGGATGATCATTGTTTCAATGCTGGTGGTTTTCGCTTCTTCTAATACGCTAACATTAGTCCGCCTATCTTCCCAAGTAATTTGCAGAATTTTTCGGAGGCAGCGTTGATGGAATCTTTCAAGAAGTTGGAGGTGGCGTTTGTAGAGGGTCCATGTTTCACAGGCGTACAGAAGGGTTGGTAGTACCATGGCTTTGTAAACAAGCATTTTGGTCTCCCTGCGAATGTCCCGATCCTCAAACACTCTACGCTTCATTCGGGAGAAAGCTACACTCGCAGAGCTCAGGCGATGCTGAATTTCAGCGTCGATGTCGGCTTTTGTGGATAGATGGCTGCCGAGATAAGAAAAGTGGTCAACATTTTCTAGTGACACACCTTTAAGCTGGATGGCGCTGCGGAGGGATTGGTTCAAACTTGCTGGTAAAGCACTTTGGTTTTTTTAATGTTAATCGAGAGGCCGAGCTTTTCATATGCCTCTGCAAAGATGTTTAGGATAGTTTGAAGATCTTCCTCGGAGTGTGCACAGACTACGTTATCATCAGCATATTGAAGTTCTATAACAGAAGTTGCAATTACCTTATTTTTTTGCTTTCAGCCTACTAAGATTAAAAAGCTTTCCATCTGTTCGATATATAATTTCTACACCAGTAGGAAGTTTCTCTTCAACAAGGTGTATAATCATAGCGATGAAGATAGCGAATAAGGTTGGAGCAATAACACATCCCTGTTTAACGCCGGATTCCACTTTAAATGGATCGCTTTGAGAGCCATTGTTATTCAGGATTGTTGCCATCATGTCGTCATGGAGTAACCGCAAGATGTTCACAAATTTATCAGGGCATCCGATTTTCAGAAGGATGGTCCAGAGAGCAGTACCATTTACAGTATCAAAAGCTTTAGTCAGATCAATAAACGCCATATACAGAGGGCGGTTTTGCTCCTTGCATTTTTCTTGAAGCTGTCGTGCAGTGAAGATCATATCCACTGTTCCCCTGGAAGGGCGGAAGCCATTTTGCGTTTCAGGGAGGATGTCTTCTGTTATAGATAGGAGACGGTTTGCGATGATCTTTGCCAGGATTTTGCCTGCTGTAGCTAGAAGGGAGATGCCTCGATAGTTTCCACAGTCTGTTCTATCACCCTTTTTAAAGAGAGTGATAATTATGGCATCCCTAAAGTCTGCTGGAATCTCCTCCCTCATCCAGATTTTTTCGATGAGCTTATGAAGTTGTTGTGTAAGTTCAGGCCCGCCTTCTTTAAAGACTTCAGCAGGAATCCCATCAGGTCCACTAGCTTTGTGATTAGTGGCTTTACTGACTTCCTCCAAACTAGGGGGTACTGCAAGCTCATCTCTTGTTTGTTTTTGTGGGATTTGCAAGAAGACTTCATCAGCCACAGTAGAGTGACGATTAAGGAGATTGTAGTAATGCTCTTTCCAGCGCAGTGCAAGACTCTTTGTCCTTTAGAAGGTTGGCACCATCTATTGAGCGTAAGGGATTTGTACCATAGTTTGTTGGTCCATAGATTGCCTTTATGGCATTAAAAAAGCCCCGTGCATCATGAGCATCTGCAAAATGTTGGGTTTCTTGGGCTTTTTTTATCCACCATATGTTAAGTTCTATAGTTCTTCTTTGGACTTCTGCCTTTGCACTGGCATAGATTTTTTTCTTAAAGGCACAGTTAATATCTTTTTGCCTAACCGGAAGGCTTTCCTTTTCTTGTCAATAATATGTTCAATCTCACTATCGTTCTCGTCAAACCAGTCCTGATGTCTCTTAGTTTGGTATCCGATGGATATTGGCTCTAATCCAATGGCATGGATACCATGACGATTGGTGACATTTTATCTGCTGCAGCCTTCATCCGCCTTCGCAGCCATTGTAACAATACACCTTGTTATCTTCCGCCTGTTCTGCCGTTGAGGACTTTCTTGGATCGTTCTTTGTCTGGTTCCTCCCCCTGGACCTTACCGCCATGGGTGACCCTACCAGGAGTACATGACTCCCGACGGCTTCGCTCACAGGGTTCATTGGGAACACACAAGCCCACTCACCACAACAAGGTGACGATCCAGCGAGTGAGTATAAGAAAATAGGGGGAGGAAGGAGTATTAGGTATGTTTGCCGCCTTGAGTTATTTATAAAAATAATAAAGACGGGATAAAAATAAAATAAATAAATAAGGATTGATCTATCCTTGATTTTAAAAAGTGGATGTCATGCATTACTATTGATTAGAGGTTTAAAAGTACTGATAATTTTGTGTGTGTATACAGATACATGAGATTTGACTCCCACAAGCAGCAGTGTAGAATTGGCAGAAATTAATTTTTTTCAGTTTATTTTTTTCAACAATATTACACTTGACCCTTTGAATTATTGTTTAAATACATTTTTGCACAAATTCACTTTCAGATGTAGCCCAGGATATTTTAGCAGCTGATGTGGAAAAATCCAAGCTGCAATATACCCTCTCCCTACAGGAAATATATAAATTCAAATAAAGGATCATTTTCCCCTTTAATGGTGCTTAAAATCTGCTCCTAGAAGCAACTTCCACTCCTTCAATCAGCCCTATATACTTAACAAACATGTATTAGAAGAAGTCACAGGTGGTTACAGCATTCAGTAGAGTTAAATGTGATTAAAAACAGTAGTCAACAGTTCCATTAAACAAAAATACTTTGAATTTTTGTGGTCAAAAGAACATAAATTGAGAACAATTTTCCTCTTAAGCGGCAATTTTTTCCCTAAAGGCTTACTACTAAATAAACAAACATAAGTTTGCAGTGAACATTAGTAGATCAGCTAACATTTAATTGCAATGCTGGCCAACCAAATGCCATGGAGAAGTTCACTTGCATGCAAAAGCATCCTACAGGTAGTCCTCAACTTACGACCACAATTGGGACTGGAATTCCCATTGTAAGTCATTGCAGCTGTAAGTCGAGTCACCATGTGACCGGACCCGATTTTACGACCATTTTACTACAGTCGTTAAGCGAATCAATGCAGTCGTTAAGCAAATCCAGCTTCCCCAATGGGCGTTTTTTGCCAGAAAATGGCAAGTTGCAAAATGTGATTATGTAACTGCAGGATGCTGCAACTGGTCATAAATGTGAGCCGGTTGCCAAGTGCCCAAAATGAGATCATGTGACTGTGGGGTGGTGGTGTGACTTTTGCAATGCCCGGAAGTGCTTTACAAGCCGTAAAGCACCCATTCTGAGGCCGTCGTTAACTTCAGGCCATCATTAAATTAAATGAATCGTTGTAAGCCAAGGATTACCTGTATTTGCTCCCTAATATTTATGGAATAATTATTTTCAGATTCTGACTTGGGCTCTCCGTCTAGACCAAAGCACATGAAAAAAGCATTCACTAGTTGGTTCATACTGTTTGATTTGGGCTTAGTGTAATCTGTATACCCAGGCTTTCTGTCCTTTAGAAGAAGTCTACCAGCAACTGACATTAGATGGAAGCTGATTTATTTTAATTAAGGAAAGTCTCCCTCAAGTCAAGCTCAACTCCTGGTGTCTGTTATTTTCATGGCAATACTGCATAACTGGTTTGCTATTGCCACCTACTTTGATTTTTTTAATTTTGTCTTCACAGTCTAGTCTACAGTTTGGTATTTCCTGGTGGTCCTCCATCCAATGGTAACCAAATCCAATCCTGCTTAGCTTTTTCAGGATACACCAGGATTGGAGAGATACTACTTACTTTGACTTTTGTTTTCATTAGTGCACTACTGTACGGGACCATTCAGCATCAACATAATAGAAGGCTCCAAGGTGTGGTTGCCTATACGTCAACAAAGAAACTTTAAAGGGAATCTCCAATATATAACTGTTCAATTAGATTTTACCCAGAATTGTTATTCTATTTATTTGAATATGAAAAAGAACAACAGCTTCTCACTATAACCGCCCAGGGTCCCTCCTTATGGGGGAGATGGGCGGGATATAAATGTAATAAATAAATAAAATAAATAAATACATATTGTGAATTAACATAGCAAACTGAGGATTACTGTGCTTTTTTCTATATGTTCAAGCTTCTCAATGAATTTGGTACTGATTCGTTTTTCCATCTTAGAGCCATTTAACTCTATTTGCATTTTCCTTCTATCTAGATATATACAACATTAATCAACAACAGATAACCACACATCTGATATGAGCTTCTGAATGCTCATGACACAATAGAGGTCTGAATCTTAAGTACTGCAACATTTTTGGTGGCTTTTATTTTAACAAACTTATGTAATTGCTTGGGATGTGGTACACTTTGCATCAGAAGCCCAAAAGGTGCTTTGAAGTGAGTCTACGCATGCATGCCGTAACTGTCAGTGTCTCCTTAAAGAAGCTGCATCTTGTCGTAGAATTGCATGATAGCTGCCCATCACAGAAAAATACATATTTGAGTTAAGGAAGGGCCCACAAGATATTTTGGAGCAGGCATTGGTACACTGTCAGTGCCTTAAGCCAAATGCACATTATTTATTTATCCATCAAATTTTTCCACCGCCCATCTCCCCCCAAAAGGACGACTCTGGGCGGTTTACAATAAAACTAAAAAATTAAAATACAATAAAACCACAATACATAAAATATCAATATCAATACAAACTATAAATATAAAATAGAGTCAAGATGGGAGTAAAAAGTTCTAAATCAGTTCACCAGCCACCCGCAAGAATGACTACTCCCCTTCCCGCCCCAAGCAAGATGGCAAAGCCAGGTCTTCAACTTTTTCCAGAAGGTCAGGGGAGTGGGGGCTTGCCTCACCTCTTCGGGAAGAATGTTCCAGAGGGTGGGGGCCACTGCAGAGAAGGCCCGCTTCCTGGGCCCCGCCAGACGGCATTCCCTTGTAGATGGGGTCCGCAACATGCCCTCTCTGTATGACCGGGTGGGACGGGTCGATGTAATGGGGATGAGATGGTCCCTCAGGTAACCTGGACCCATGCCATGTAGGGCTTTAAAGGTAATAACCAACACCTTGAACTGGACCCGGAAGCAAACTGGAACCCAATGCAGCTCTCGTAGCAAAGGTGTTACATGTGCCGATCTTGGGGCACCTAAAATTGCCCACGCGGCTGCATTCTGGATCAGCTGTAGCTTCCGGATACTCTTCAAGGGTAGCCCCATGTAGAGCGCATTGCAATAGTCTATATGGGAGATGACCAGGGCATGAGTGACTGTTCGAAGGGCCTCCCGATCCAGGAAAGGGTGTAAATGGCGCACAACACGAAGTTGAGCAAAGGCCCTCCTGGCCATGACTGCCACCTGCTCTTTGAGCAGGAGTCGTGAGTTCAGGACCACCCCCAGATTCTGCACCAGGTCTGTTTGGGGCAGTGCAATCCCATCCAGAGCTAAAGATGGTAAATTCCCATTAACCCACAGCCAGGGTTCAGCTGAAGCCTGTTGTTCCCCATCCAGACCTTCAGGCACGGAGAGAGGGCAGTCTTACCTCACTTAGGATGGAGATGTATAATTGGGTATCATGAGCATACTGATGATACCTCATCCCGTGGTGAGGGATTATCTCACCCAGTGGTTTTATGTAGATGTTGAAGAGGAGTGGAGAAAGTACCGAACCCTGCGGCACCCCACAAAGGAGGGGTCGATGGTTGGATCTCTCGCTCCCTATCACCAACGATTGGGACCGGCCCCGGGGGGAAGGAGGTGAACCAGTGCAAAGCCACGCTGCCCACCCCCAACTCCCTGAGCCGTCCCAAAATGATACCATGGTCGATGGTATCGAATGCCGCTGAGAGGTCAAGAAGAGCCAGGATGGATGCATTGCCCCCATCCCGCTCCTACCAGAGATCATCCATAAGTGCGACCAATGCTGTTTTTGTCCTGTATCCAGGCCTGAAACCTGACTGGAAGAGGTCTAGATAATCCGTTTCATCCAGAATCCTCTGGAGCTGCCACACCACCATTTTCTCAACCACCTTCCCTAAAAAGGGGAGGTGGGAGACTGAATTATTCCTGGGATCATGCAACTGTGCAATCCCTGGACAACATAACTTCTTTATTTTAACATGTTTGGGGAATGGACGAATGCTGTCTCCAAACAACTTTTTGATTTCTGATAAAAAGTGCAGTACATCCCTCATAAGCAACCCTCTGGAATTCAGAGATTAATATCAAAATGGAAGACAATCCACACACAAACCTCTCTAAATACATACTCATTAATGTAACAGACCATTACCATATGCAACAAATAGATTATATTCCAGTTGTGGTCATTTACATTTGTAGAATGAAAACTGTTTAGAAAGTGTAGTTTGGTCTCAAAAATGAAAAAAAAGAAGCTAATAAATTTTACACTCCATTTTTTAACCAGCTGCTGCTGCTGCTGCTTCAAGTTGTTAATGAATAGTTTGAATAATTTAGTCAGGAGGAATGAACATAGTATGTGCAGTAGTTAGGTGAAAAGAGGGGAGATCCAGAAACTACACTGCTCTATTCCCAAAGGACAGATTTTGTTCCACTGGAATACTACAAGGCTATTTGCTTTCTGAGACAGGCTAATCTGAAGAAAAAAAGCACAAGGTGATACAACAGAGTACAGCTGTAAAATTATGAAGATTTGCCTGTGATCTAATTTTGTACACTCTGAAGAGCTGGACCTGCGGTTGTCTAAATCATGCAAAGTAGTTACATTTAACAGAGAATGTATAACTTTGCTAAACACTTTTTGGCATCTATGCAATTTCTGTACTGAACTCAGTAGTATTAGTAATCGTCTGACATTTTAAAGCTAATTCTTAGTGATGAAATTATATACAACATTTAAAGAGTTATTTAAAATGAGGCTACCATTAATTTTTTAAAAGCCTCCTCCATAAGCAGGTTCACAAATTGCAATCCATCCGATCTGGACAAAGTAAGCGTTAGGTCCCTATTGCTGAAATTGTATTTATGCAACACGCTAACTTACGGTTAACCGACTCAATGTACCGAATGCCTTGGTTTGCACATCCCTCTGAACAATAAACTCAGCCCTCTGGGGGTAGTGAATCAGAAACTAGCCCGCCACTTTTAGGGTACTGAATCGCCTTTATGTATCCGAGGGAGTAGAGCAGACCCCATCAAAACACGAAGGGTAAAAACCAGCATGTGGGTATCTGCAATGTGACTTAGAAGTCACTTCCGCCAGACCAACACGCCCCCCTCCGCTTGGGCTGCTAAGGCCAAGGGGATGAATTAAGTTCAAAGATAGATTCAAGGCCCACCCGGGGGGTCGATCGGCGATGCCCAGAAGACGCCGGTCTTCCAGGGACGGGGAAATGCGGCAGCCTTTCCGTAGCGGTGAAACGGCAGCAGGCGAAAGGAGGGGAAGGGACGGAGCCCAGGGGCTTACCCGGGCTGGCCAATGGGGATAGCCTTTCATCTTGGCGAAGATCAGGTCTCCTGGTTTGAAATCGCGGCTCATGCTGCTCCTTGCTGCGCCGGGGGAGGCGAGTCAGGCTGCGGAGAACCGAGCTGGGCTGCAGGCGAGCGCTGTCCTCAAGAGCAGCTGTTCCGCGGGCGGAGCGAGGGAGAAGGAAAGGCGGTAGGGAAGCGGCTGAGGGGAGCACACGGCTGTAGCCCACCGTTTCCCTTCACCCGCTTCCCCCCGACCACGGCGGGGAGGCGAGGGCCGGGGGGCGCCACAGAAGCCGCCCAACCCGCCCTTCTCCCAGCGGCGCCGGGGCCAACGCGGCTCCCGCCCGCCAAGCCTTCATCTTTCCCGTTTTGGCGGGAAGGAAGTCCCCCATCACAAGAAAGAAAGGGCAGCCACCCGCCTTCTCCCTGCCGCCGCCGGAGCTCGACCACCCCGAACCCCGCTTACCTGACCCGCGCACGCGCGCCAAGCCCCCCCTCCTACCCCGCCGCGGCTACCCGTTGCTCTACCTTCCCCCTCCCCCCGCAATAGCCAAACCGCGGCCGCTGCGAGCTCGAGGGCGCGCACCCGCCACTCCTCGCGCCAGCCGCCTAGGGCTCGCTCCGGCTCGGCGCGAACCAAATGATTCCAAGGAAAGGGGGAAGCCAGGGAAAGCGAGGGGGGAGAGGCAGCGAGTACAGTTCTCTCGCCCGTCTTCGTTGCCTTACTGGGCAGAAGGCGAGCGCTCTGGAGAAGTCGAGAGAGAGGTCTGGCCGCGCCGGCCCAAAAGTATCATTGATCAGAATCCTCCTCCTTCAAGCACAATGGTTCGCTCCGCCTTCTCCTCCTCCTGTTGCAGCGCTCTTGCAGGCCGTAAGGCAAACAAGAGAGAGTTGGTATTAGCGTAGGGGCGGGGGATACTTCAACTTTGAATGGGCCTAATGATATTGCTAAAGGGTCAGCCTCGGGTTCCCGTATGTCCTGTGTCGAGCCAGGTTTTGGTGTGGTGTACTTGACCCTGTTGAAAAAAAACCCTATCTCATATTTATTGGGTTGCACGTAAGGCTCTGTGGACAGAACATAAAATGTTTGCGTTCAGCCGGATCCTGGGTATGCTTCTTCGTGAATAAGTCACACTGCCTTTGATGGAACTTGCTCCAGATGAAGGTTTGTAGAGTACAGTTTGAGTAGGTTTCCACTTGGACCCCTGCTCTATTTTTTACAGTTTTCCTGAGGTCTCCGGTAAAAATAAAGCAGTGAAATATAACAACTTTTGCATGAGATCTAGGGAAAATGCTGTCAGTCTAAATAAGGCAGGTTTCTTATAATTTTGGTTAAGGACTTACTTATTTAGACCAAAAAGTAAATACATAAATAATATGGGTTTTAAATTGCACTGTACATCATGATGACCTGATTGAAGAACTGTACTAGGAAACCAAATTCAGATTTCCTTTAATAGTTGTGTGTTACCAAGTGGAGTTTTGACTGATGCTGCTTGTCATGCAACAATGAGAAATTTCTTCTATGTAGCTTTTAATACAGTAGCTATGTAGCTATTAATATAAAAAATGACTGTTCATACAATATGCTTTCTGATTTATAGTTAAATTTATCCTTAATTCGGTTTCATAGTACAACACACTGACTCACAGTGGCTGGGTTTGCGTAACACAGAGCCAAACCTATTCTATCTTGCTTGCTTGTTGATTTGTTTATCAAATTTATATAGCTGCCCATCTAACAAATGTGACTCTCTTACGTGTTTATTTTAGCCAATATGGGTACTAGCTAACTGGCGTGACTGAAGATATTTACTCACTGCACTTTTTTCAAACTGACTATGGAATTGTGAGTTTAGATCCTACAATATTCTATGCCAAAATGCAGCAGGGACCTGTCTCTATTTCTTGCATAGAAAGCATAATAGAATGTAGACTTTTCAAAGGTTATTAATTTATATGTATTGGCTAATTTATATTTCATCTTTCCTCCAGGAGCTTGAGGCATGTATATAATCCTCCTGGCCCCATTTTTGCCCTACAAAACAACGTGTGAGGTAGAATGGGCCGAGAGTGACAGGCACAGAGTCACAGTGGGCTTCCACAGCAGCAATGGACTTGAACCAGTCCAGTACCTTAATCACTACATCACTCTAGCTCTTTACAGTAGCAAAATAACTGTAATTAAATCTTTACTGCTGGGTTTGCGTAATACTCTAGGCTAAAATGTGGTCAATTTGTGGCTCAGTGTGTTGTAAAATGCAGTCAGTGTGGTTAGTTTTGTGTGTTTACTGAATTAATAATAGGATTAATTTGGTATCCACATTTCATTACCTTTGGGGTAAACAGTATATAAAGCAACACTATGCCTCAGATAACAGCATAGGTGTCTGCGGGGGTGGGGAGAGGAGATGATGGCATGTGGGATGACAGAAAATGTCCCAACCCTACTTCTGATTTTCCAGAAGCATTTGCTTCATTGCTGGGGGAACAGAATTATGGATTAGCCTGATTTTGATTTAATCTAAGATAACATTTATTTATCTGCCATAAAGTCAGATCCATATTCAATTAGGAAACAGGTGCTTTGGAACAAGTTTTTCCCCTCAGTTGAATTGGTCATAGGCTTCTAATGACTTAAAATACTGCTATGAGCTTCAAAAAGGGAATGGTGAATACTAAATGCAATAAATCTAGTGTCCACATCTTGTAAATAATAACATCAAATATTGCTCTTTCCTCATGAGTAGCTTTGTGCAGGTGACACTGGCTAGGTTCACACAATACACCAAGATTAAACACAGATGTCTAGTTTGTGATTCAGTGAGCACTGATTTGTGATTTCAGTGAACATTGCCATATTAGATAAAATGCTATGTTCCATGTTGAAAACTACTACAAAGAACAAAAATATGTGTTATGAAGTTCAGAGTACCATTTCATGGCCTAATTTATGTTATATAGAAAGACAGTGACTGTAGTTGCATTGAATGCTAACCCATGGTATACTTAATTAGTTGTTTTAGAAAACTCAACTATCTAGGCTTGCACCATAATAAACTTATCACAGTGATTGGATCTGCACAACACACACTAAGTGGCAAACTAGCTAGCCATATTTTACCCTAGCATACTGTATATTGCAAATCCAGTCAGTGAATATTTGGGTGAAACAAGGAATCTTGCATTTGTTAATGAAATTGGATGTGCCTTCCGGTCAGTCTTGACTCCTTGTAACTGCCTGGATGAATCCCTGCAGTTTTCTTGGCAAGATTTTCAGAAGTATTTGCCATTGCCTTCTTCCTAGGGCTGAGGGGGAGTAACTGGCTCAGTCACCGAGCTGGCTTTGTGCCTAAGGCAGGATTACAACTTAGTCTCCTGGTTTCTTGTCCAGTGCCTTTAACCACTACACCTAACTGGCTCTCTGAATGAATGAATGAATGAATGAATTAATTAATTAATGAATGAATTAATGAATTAATGTATTTAAATTAATATAGCCACCCGTCTCACTACTGTGAGACTCAGTGTGTGGCTCAGTGGGTAAGACGCCAGGCTTGTCGATCGGAAGATCCCAAGTTCAGAGGTTCGAATCCCTAGCCCTGTGTGCGGAGTGAGCTCCCGCACTCGCCCCAGCTCTTGCCAACCTAGCAATTCGAAAGCATGCAAATGCAAGTAGATGAATAGGTACCACTTCGGTGGGAAGGTAACAGTGTTCCGCGTGCGTCATGCCGGCCACATGACCGTGGAAGTGTCTTCGGACAACGCTGGCTCTTCGGCTAACAAACGGAGATGAGCACCGGTCCCTAGGGTCGGACATGACTGCACAAATGTGCGAGGGGAACCTTTACCTTTACCTTTACCTCACTACTGTGACTGGGCAGCTTACAAAGTTAAAAATCCAGAAAACAATACAAAATCAACCAAAAAATAACTGCAAAAATAATTAAAAACATTAAAAACAATACTACTATTAAAAACATAATACAATCAGCAGGAGAGCACCATTCATTTCCCTAAAAGTAGAACCACTTAGCAGGCTCTCCACCAACATCACCAGATCCCCAGGCCAGATGACAAAAGCCATGTTTTCAGGTTCTTCTGGAAGGCCAACAAGGTTGGAGCCAATCTCACCTCAGGGGGGATGACGTTGCAAAGGGCAGGCTCAGGCAGAAAACGTTCTTCCTGGGTCCTGTCAGCTGACAATGCTTCAAAGACTGGACCCGCAATGTGCCCTTTCTGCCAGATCTGATGGGACTGGCAGAGGTGATTGGGGTGAGGTGGTCCTTCAAATACCCCAGCCCATGCCATGTAGGGCTTTATAGGTGATCACCAGCACCTTGAATTCAACCCAGGAGCAAACTGCTAGCCAATGCAGTTTGTAGAACAGAGGTGTAATGTGCGCTGATCTAGGTGTGCACATAACTGCTGAGCTGCTGCATTTTGCACTAGCTGAAGCTTCTGGATGCTCATCAAAGGCAGCCCCATGTAGAGCGCAGTACAGTAATCCATCCATCCATAAATTTTGGGATACAAATATAAGAAATACATTTCAAAAATAAATAGTGCTGTCAACTACCTGGGTGTCTAGATGTCCAAATCAGATACAACAAAAAGCAATATGCTTAGAGCAATTTTGAATTTATGTTTTTCAGGAATGATCTTAGCAATATAAAGGGATTAGACCTGTCTCAAATTATTTGCTGGCTTCAGTGCTCTGTGCTATTCTGACTCTTTTTAGGGGGAAAAAGGGTAACAGTCTCTGCATGCTTAGCTTTGAATAATAAAAGCAAACTATATTTCTCCTAGGCAAATTCAAATGCAGATTAAAAAGAGAGCAGGTATAATAGTATCCACTTTGCTGTTTTACAGTTTTGCTAATGTTTTTACCCAGGAGGGAAAACCTTTGGATTTGAGCTAAATTGCTTTGGGTAAAAAAAAACAAAAAACTGTTGGTGCTATCCCTTTAAAAATGATAAGTATTTGTGCTGTAAGGGAAACAACTCCCAGGACTAGACTGTATTGTAAAACATGTTAACAAGGATCAGGATTATATACCAACTATGACAATTAAAAAAAAATAAACTGATGGTTTTCCTTCCATTTCACTGTTTTTTTCTATCCTCAACCTTGGATGCTTTCTCCATCAGTTCCCAACAGCACCATCTTCAAAATAGGAAAAGACAAGAGTAGAAGGATATACTGTACAGTTAATTAATACAATCCAAGTAACTGAGTTGTTTTAAAAAACAAGAAACAAAATACTGTGTTTTAAATTATTACTAATAAAATTGGAATCTGCTGGTCATACATAACTCCTCTGAACAGTTTGAATGCTCATTAAAAAGAATCTAAAGTTTGTATTGGCGCTTATGTGTTGTATCCATAGACAAGTCCTATTCAAATTAGTGGACTTTGTAAGTGGATCTATTTCATTGCATAAATATTAGTGAGACAACTGTGACTAAATTTAATAAATCCATTATATAGAATTTGGGAATATTGTTTCCTAAAGCTTTATTTCATTGCGTAAACTTTTGATGGAAAATTATAGGCTGGATTAAATGAAAGTATATCTATTGTTATTATCTTGCTTCTCAACCAATGAGATGTTTCAGCAGCAATGGTTTCCCTCTTGTACAAGAATGCAGTGAAAACCTACACTGTAGTGACTATTATGTTTGCTTAAAAATTAATAGTAAGGCAAAGCTGAGACAAACATTCATTTGACAAACAGTATAGTTGCATCAGATCTCCCAAAGAGACCATTTGGGAGGACCAATCAAGTATATTTCATTTCAGCATATTGCTTTCTTAATTCTAACTGCTAAGTAATTCCACAAGATGTGAAGATCTTCAGCTTGTAGAAAATCATTTTTTTCTAAGATAGAATTGCCTTGAACAGTTAATTGAAGTATTTTCCAGGGCCCATAAAATAGCTGCTCTGAGTCAAGGACTTCTCTGTAAATGCATGAAGGTAAGTACACAACCATTCTAGGAAACACAAGAGAACCTCACAACAAAATTGTTACCTCAGTTCTGAAAATAATATACTGGTGATGAAGGACTCCTTTCCGCATCTACCCCTTTTAGTAATTTTTTTGTTTTCACTTATTTTAGTGGGTCTTTCAGGTCTAGTTGTGCCAACAATTAATAATATTCCTTGAGGCCCATGCAAATGCTTTCAAAGTCCATGGCTGTTCAGGAATTCCTTGCTGCAGTTGATGTATGTACATATGCATTAACTTGATATGTACTGTATGTATCAAAAAAAAAGGAAAGGAAAGCCTTCTAGATATGGCAAAAAGATATTAACTGTGCTGTTAAGAAAAAAATCTACGCCAGTGCAAAGGCAGAAGTCCAAAGAAGAACTAGAGAACTTAAGAACATATGGTGGATAAAAAAAGCCCAAGAAACCCAACATTTTGCAGATGCTCATGATGCACGGGGCTTTTTTAATGCCATAAAGGCCATCTATGGACCAACAAACCATGGTACAAATCCCTTACGCTCAGTAGATGGTGCTAAACTTCTAAAGGACAAAGAGTCTATTGCACTGCGCTGGAAAGAGCATTACTACAATCTCCTTAATCGTCACTCTACTGTGGCCGATGAAGTCTTCTTGCAAATCCTGCAAAAACAAATAAGAGATGAGATTGCAGTACCCCCTAGTTTGGAGGAAGTCAGTAAAGCCACTAAACAAATGAAAAATAACAAAGCTAGTGGACCTGATGGGATTCCTGCTGAAGTCTTTAAAGAAGGCGGGCCTGAACTTACACAACAACTTCATAAACTCATCGAAAAAATCTGGATGAGGGAGGAGATTCCAGCAGACTTTAGGGATGCCATAATTATCACTCTCTTTAAAAAGGGTGATAGAACAGACTGTGGAAACTATCGAGGCATCTCTCTTCTAGCCACAGCAGGCAAAATCCTGGCAAAGATCATTGCAAACCGTCTCCTATCTGTATCAGAAGACATCCTCCCTGAAACGCAAAATGGCTTCCGCCCTTCCAGGGGAACAGTGGATATGATCTTCACTGCACGACAGCTTCAAGAAAAATGCAAGGAGCAAAACCGCCCTCTGTACATGGCGTTTATTGATCTGACTAAAGCTTTTGATACTGTAAATGGTACTGCTCTCTGGACCATCCTTCTGAAAATCGGATGCCCTGATAAATTTGTGAACATCTTGCGGTTACTCCATGACGACATGATGGCAACAATCCTGAATAACAATGGCTCTCAAAGCGATCCATTTAAAGTGGAATCCGGCGTTAAACAGGGATGTGTTATTGCTCCAACCTTATTCGCTATCTTCATTGCTATGATTATACACCTTGTTGAAGAGAAACTTCCTACTGGTGTAGAAATTATATACCGAACAGATGGAAACCTGTTAATCTTAGTAGGCTGAAAGCAAAAAATAAGGTAATTGCAACTTCTGTTATAGAACTTCAATATGCTGATGATAACGTAGTCTGTGCACACTCTGAGGAAGATCTTCAAACTATCCTAAACATGTTTGCAGAAGCATATGAAAAGCTCGGTCTCTCGATTAACATTAAAAAAACCAAAGTGCTTTACCAGCAAGTTCGAACCAATCCCTCTGCAGCGCCATCAATCCAGCTTAAAGGTGTGTCACTAGAAAATGTTGACCACTTTTCTTATCTCGGCAGCCATCTATCTACAAAAGCCGACATCGACGCTGAAATTCAGCATCGCCTGAGCTCTGCGAGTGTAGCTTTCTCCCGAATGAAGCGTAGAGTGTTTGAGGATCGGGACATTCGCAGGGAGACCAAAATGCTTGTTTACAAAGCCATTGTACTACCAACCCTTCTGTATGCCTGTGAAACATAGACCCTCTACAAACGCCACCTCCAACTTCTTGAAAGATTCCATCAACGCTGCCTCCGAAAAATTCTGCAAATTACTTGGGAAGATAGGCGGACTAATGTTAGCGTATTAGAAGAAGCGAAAACCACCAGCATTGAAACAATGATCATCCAACATCAACTTCGCTGGACCGGCCATGTTGTTTGAATGCCTGACCATCGTCTTCCAAAGCAGCTACTTTACTCCCAACTTAAGAATGGAAAACGGAATATTGGTGGACAGCAAAAGAGATTCAAAGATACTCTCAAAGCTAATTAAAAAAAATGTAATATCAGCATTGAGAACTGGGAAGCCCTAACTCATGAGCGTTTCAATTGGAGGTCATCCTTTATTAATGGCGCTATGGACTTTGAAGAAGCATGAGTACAGGGCGAAAAGGAGAAAAGAGCTAAAAGGAAGGCATGTCAGGCAAACCCTCATCATGACCGTCTCCCACCCGGAAACCTATGCCCTCACTGTGGGAGGTTGTGCGGATCCAGAATTGGCCTTTATAGCCACTTACGGATCCACTGTTAAAATTTTACCTTTGGAAGACAATCTTACTCGGCTACGAGTGATCGCCAATGAATGAATGGTATGTATCAAGAATGTGTTATATCATGGCCATGTAATTGGGAATCTTCTGTCTTCCATAATTCCACAGTGATTCCTCTCTTCAGAGTATTTGTTCAAATACTCTGTTCTAAGGCTAATCAACTCTACCTATTTAGAGAGGAAATTTGGTTCTAGAAAGGTACCAAATGCCTCTCAGCAAAAGCAACATTTTATGGCACATCTATAGGCCCCCTCCCCAACATCTGAAAGCCGCCTGGCTCTGAACAGTGCTAGCAAAAGCTTGGGCAATCCAGCCATTCTACAACTGTTTAGAAATAGATAGGTAAGGCTTGCAAATTGTGCTAACTTTTGGCATGGCTCAGTTTTAGTTTAGTGTATTTTGTGTACCCAGCCATTGTGACTTGTAAAACGTGATTTATGGTTTAGTATGAATTCAGTCAGTTGTCATGCTTTATATACTGTTTACCCCAAATAATCATCAGGCAATTACTATGGCAAAGTTCCTACAATATTGCTGAGCCAAAATATTGTTTGTCTATTTATGGTTTAATATGTTTTGTGATCTCAGCAGATTGCGATTTATTCTACAAACCATGGTTAAATAAACCAAGGCTTAATACTATATTTTAACACAGCCATTTTTTAAATCAGACATGCTCTTAAATTTTTGTCAAGATAAAATGGGCAGGCACATCAAGAGCATGCTTGCATGCTAATCCAAGTTGAGCATTAACCAAGTTTAAGAGATTCACCAACTGAATGCCCCTAGGTGACACAGCAAACTATAGCAGTGCGCAATCTGGGTAGGCTGACCATATTTCCTTGAGACAAAAACGGGACATTGGGATGGCAAAACGGGACGGGGTCTTATGTAATATTCCGTATTCATGCGCGATTGGCTCCCGCTTGCAAACCCCACCCCCGGTCCGTGCAATTGGCTCCCGCCTGCAAACCTTGCCCCCCAGTCCACATGATTGGCTCCCACCTGGCCAAGCGCCCGCCTCTCCGCCCTCCTTTTCTGCGCGCTGATAGGCGGGAAGGCTTCCTCTTCTGGGCTGCCTCCAATCAGCAGCTCTGGCTCAGATCCTCCTCCTGTGCCATTCCCGCCGGGTTTAAAAAAGGGGACAAAATTGAGATTTTTATCAAAACGGGACGGTTGAAAAATGCTTAAAAAACAGGACTGTCCTGTTCAAAACGGGACACATGGTCAGCCTAAATCTGGGGGTTCTTGTAGACTCACAATTCCTGCTCAAGGAGCAGGTGGCAGTCGTGGCTAGGAGGGCCTTTGCGCAGCTTCGTGTTGTGCACCAGTCATGCCCTTTCCTGGACATGAGGCTCTTCTACTCAGGTACTCATGCCCTGGTCAACTCCAGAGTGGATTACTGTAACATGCTCTACATGGGGCTGTCCTTGAAGAGCATCTGGAAATGAAAGTTGGTGCAGAGTGCAGCTGCGCAGACACTTATGTGAGCCCCTAGAATGGCATACATTACAACTCTGAGCTGCATTAGCTGCCAGTCTACTTCTGGGCATTCTTAGGCATGAAAGCCGGCTGGGTGACCTTAGGTCAGTCACTCTCTCTCAGCCCAACTCACCTCACCTCACAGGGTTGCTGTTGTGGGGAAAATAGGAGGGGGAAGGAGTATTAGGTATGTTCGCCGCCTTATTTATAAAAATAATAAAGATGGGATAAAAATTAAATAAATAAATAAAATAAACAAATAAATTCAATCTGGGTGCTGGTTTTGACCTTTAAAGCCCTACATGGTATGGGACCAGGTTATTTGAGGGACCACCTCTTTCCAATTACATCTACCCATCCCATTAGGTCCAGCAGGAGGGGTATGTTGCAGCTCCCATCTGCTAAAGAGTTCCATCTGACGGGACCCAGAAGACATGCCTTTTCCGCTGTGGCTCTCACCCCCTGGAACATCATTTCCCCCAAGGGGAGATTAGCCCCATCCCTGTTAGCCTTCTAGAAAGTCCTTAAAACTGGGTTTTTCCAGCAACCTTGCGGATCCCATGGGGAGCCTGCGAGGTGGTTATATTATGTTAGGTGATTGTTTTTCTCCCGCAATCTTGTTTTTAATTTTTTTTATGTTCTACGAGTTTTAATTATTGTTATATTGTTTTAATTGTTATTGTGGTTGTATGCCCCCCAGACTCACATTCTGCGAGATAGGCGGCTATATAAATTTGCTAAAGAAATAAATAGCCCCAGTTTCACAATCTTCCTCTTCAACCAATATCGTAGTAACCTGAGAGATGTCTGGCTAGCTAACTGTTCCAAAATAAACATTTGTCTGTTCTAAAATAAATTAAAAATTAAACCTGCAATTATTCAAATTGGATTGTAACCACTGTGCAAAAGTAGTAGAAGGCTGAGTTTCCCCCTATATCATAGCTTTCCAAACTGTGTGTCACGACACTTTAGTGTGTCGCAACACACAGCTTAGTGTGTTGCGAAGCGGGGGCGCGCACGGCGGCAGTGGTGTATACGGCAGTGGCAGCGGCGCGCCATCAGCGCTTCCGCATTTTAGTGAGGCCGCCGCCATGCACGCTGCTACCACTGCGCGCCCCCCTGCGCCGCCACCGTGCACGCTGATGCACGCGCCCCTGCACCGCCGACACTGCCGCCGTTGGTGTGTCACCAATGGCGGCAGTTTGGAAAGCACTGCCCTATATTCCCATTTTACACCCCATTCCTCCAGGAATAGTGGACACACTTCAGCCCTCAGTTTTGCAGTTCTTTTTTTCATTGACCTAAGAGACTAAAATAGTTTCCTTTTAAAGCTAGCATGTCATATAAACTCAGATCTTAAGTCATCAGGTTAAGATGAAGCAACTTCATCACTTTAACTTAAGATCTGTTGTTGGTTAACTCACCTAAACCCTGACCCTCCATACTGTTTGGTCCTGGGAAGAAGAAACACTTTGAAGTTAACCCTCTCTTCTGACCTATAGACACAGGTACCACAGGAAGCTATAGGTAAAGGTTCCCCCCGCACATTTGTGCAGTTGTGCACCGGCCCGGTGCTCATCTCCGTTTTTTAGCCGAAGAGCCAGCGTTGTCGGAACGCTGTTTGCATGCTTTCGAATTGCTAGGTTGGCAAGAGCTGGAGCTAGTGCGGGGAGCTCACTCTGCACGCAGGGCTAGGGATTCGAACCTCCGAACTTGCGATCTTCCTATCGACAAGCCTGGCATCTTACCCGCTGAGCCACCACGCCCCCTTACAGGAAGCTATAGCAAGCACAAAATAGGTTGCTCCATTTGCAGTCACTTTTCCTTTTTTTAGAAAAAAAAACTCCCCCTCCTATATGGGTGCATGAAGTGGGTATACAAACTACCGGTTCTGTGGTGGTTCTTACTTTGACTGGGCCACTGTAGATTTTTATTATTTATTTTGATGTGACTTCATCAAGGCGCTGCTCTCTAGGAAACTAGGGCTGCTTTCAGTAATCATATACAGCAGCAGATTAGGCTAGCTGTATTTTGTGAAGACAGTGTAGGACCAGAAGAGAGAGAGAGGTGTTCCATCTGGGGTTTTGCAACATGGTATCTTGAAAACTAACAATTTATTATGGCATAAGGATACAGTGAACAAAATCCATTTCCCGTCGTAATCAAACGACACTCGGCAGGACTGCTGTCTGGAGTTGGCAGTATATATTCTAATAAAATTCGTAACATAAATCCAAGGTTTATTTTTAATTTTGATTATTACAATTACTATTTAATAAAAATCAATTGTAAAATTATGTAAACCTACTTGGAAATAAATTCCACTGAATCCAGGAAGCTTAACTTTTTAGTAGCCATGCATAGTACTAGACTCCTTAGTACTGCAGAGACAACTCACACACCTATTTTCCTCCCCATCCATTATTAGTGTCAACTCGTTAACAGCACCTATAATTTCTTAAAGCGGCAAAGAGAGCGGGAGCGAGCTACTCGCTCGCAACCTACACCCTCAGCGCATGCTCTCTTTAGTCGATTGAAGCAAACGGAGCAGGGGCGAATAATCCTGCCGTTTGGAACGCGTTACGTCACAATTTCATATTCTTCCAATGGGAAGTCTGAGACCGGAAGACGAGACGAAGCCGCTGAGCGAGCCGCTAGTTGCTCTCTAACCGGAAATAGCCGTTGTAAAGTCTCTCTGAAGCTAGCATGAATGTCCGGGATTTCCCGTTACTCCCTGGGTCCTAAAGCCCGCCTGGACAAAGCCAGGTGCCCTGAGGATTGTGGACCGCTCGTACCGGATAGCTTGGTGATCTCATGATTGCTGCTTTCAAATATAGGCGCGGCAGACAGGTATGAAGATGGGAGGGGGCAGATTTGGACCGTGGCGCTACGGAATATTGGTGGGAGGGGAGAGTTGGTAGGGAAATAATTGGAACACAGGAGGAAGGGGATGCTTTGCTTGGGCTGGAGAGAGACAGACAGACTGAAGATGTTTTGCAGAGCTCCGTCGGTCAACCCGGGTGTGCAGCAGGGATTACAGCAGCGATAAAGCAGGCAAATTCTCCAACGGTTGTTGGCCTTGCAAGGAGGAACACTCGTTTTACAGGAAGCAGGATGAAAGCAATGCAAATTCACTTGGTAGAGTCTTTGCTAGCCCTGAGAAAACTGCCACTTGTTGAACCCTTTGCAGTTATTATAAAGCTCAGCTTGTGTCCTAGGTGTGTTGAAGTTATCTCAAGCCTTGCCCTATGTAAACTTGCTCTATATAAACGACACTTGACAACATACAAATGACACTTCTTGCCCACCAAGTCTCACATTTCTCTTGCAAGTGTGCTGGTAGATCTTATTCAATACCAATAGACATAAGATTGTTCAGATTTGTCTCAACCATTAAAAAATGTATTTAAACAGTTAAATAAGGTCTGTTACTAGGCAACTTGAGCACAGGAATGAAGCTGAGAGCAGCTTGATGGCAAAAAAAATGATGTGATTATTTAACTGCATATGATTTTGCCATCTGCCTATGTAGCAAACATTAGGGAGATGGGTTGTACAATATTCAGAATTTCACCCTGTCAGCCCTTTGAGATAGGCTGGGTCAGGAAACAGACACCACAAAGATCCCAGGAATGCTACTTTATTGTTGCACTGTGTAATAACTGAATCTTGAAAGTCTGACAGATTCTCTCTTGCCCCTCTTAATATCAAAGAGAATCAAGGTGGAGCAGTCTTGAGTTTCTTTCTTATTCCCTTTCAGGGATAAGCTGGTGTTTACAGAACAGCTTTTGATGTACCTTCTCCAAGACCGTCTTGTACTCCTCTACTCACACACCTCATACCAGGCTTTCCCAAACGGTGAGTTGTACCTCCCTTGGGGAGGTCCAGAGAGAGTCCAGGGGAGATGTGAAGAACCTTTTAGTTATACATTGTTATAATAAATCCACCTTTCCCAAAGTTTCATTGTATTGTTTTTATGGTTCATTTGTATTCATTTTGGTATTCGGATTTTTAGGGGAGGTGTGTACATTAAGATTACACTAAAGGGAGGTGTGATGGCAAAAAGTTTAGGAACCTTGCCTTGACAATACTGACAAGAATCAGACTTTGCATATTGTCTAGAAGGCTTTTATCTAGATATAGTTTTGGGTCCTTGCTCTGTGTTTGAGTAGATTATTGTAGCAATAAGGAAGGCCAACTAAATGTTTTGTCACAAGTTCTAGATAGTTAACAAAGAACTAGAGCTCGCTTCACTGTAATTAATTACTTATTTAGGTGAAACATAGAATGAGTTGGTTTGGTGGATTTGCTTTCCTCTAAGTGATAAGTCTCTAGGATAGTGTACATTAAAGGGAACTGTTTTTGCTGATTTATCTGCTAAAGAATCTAAAGATATTCATCACTGAATCCCAGTCCATTGCAAAAAAATATCGACATATACTGGGCCAACGTACCCTAAATTGGAGTCCTCTAGGTGTACTGGCCTTCTCAAAATCTCCAACTAGAAGGTTGGCTGGGGATAATGGGAGCTATGCATCTGGATGATAAGAAAAGTAGGGAAAGGCTGTTTTAGGCATTAATTTTTAACAAGTGGATTGGGAACCACTTGCTTGAAGGTGAGTGCCAATTGTGCTGCCACCACCAATTTATTTTGTTGCTTTGTTCAAACTGAACAATGGAAATAGTATATTTATTTTATTTCCTATATGACTCAAGGCAGCTTGCATTGGAATCTCCATTTTATCCCTTCAACAGAGCTTTCCAAACTGTGTGTCGCGACACAAAAGTGTGTCGCCACACACAGTCTGGTGTGTCGCCACACAACCCGGAAGCGCTGATCATCATCATCAGCGCTTCCGGGTTTTCCCACGGCGACACACCAACGGCAGTGCGCAAAACCCGAAAGCGGCAGCAGCGCTTCCGGGTTTTTGCGCGCTGCCGCAAGGACGGCACTTCTGGGTTTTCCCGCGGCGACACACCAACGCCGGTTGGTGTGTCGCCGCGGGAAAAACTTTGGAAGCCCTGCCCTACAATAATGACCTTGAGGTAGGTAGGGCTGAGAGAGAGTGGATGATCTGGAGTTATCCAGTGAGTTCCTGTTGCTAAGGATGGTCTCCCCAGTCCTCGTCCAACGTTTTAACTGCTACAACCACATTGGCTGTTTTATTGATTGTAGTGGCAAATTGAGAAATGAGTGGGCATGCAGGGAAAACACAGCCTGCTATTCAAAAAGGCACTTCTGAATGCCTCCCAAATGGCCTTTATTTTTGTGTATCTGACAATACTGTATTTTTTAAGCCATTACAATCTATTTTTGTAACATGCAGATAGGTGGAGGTGGGAAAAATAAAGTTAATAAAGTTAAAGTTGGTTTGGATTTTGGATTATTTTTGGATTATCACTATTGGCTTCAGTAAATTATTGTGTAATAATAGTTGAATATTTTAATAATAAAGAATTCTACAATTTGTGATTAAATCCAAATTATTACATTATTGCAAAAGTAGTGTGACTGAGATGTTTATTTAAACGTGTGCATTGTAGGTTTTAATGTGACTTCAAGAAGTGAGAGAACAAGTGATATTTGAAATCTTGTGGTGCAAACAATGTTACATATGAAAATGGCATTAATTGTTCAGAGAACATAAAGCAGAAAATTAGTTGTAATGGATTCTCAAGTGAGTTACTCAGCCTCTGAAATGAAACGGTAAGTTTAATTCCTTTAATTAACAAAAATACAGTTATGAGAATTTCTATTCTCTGAGTAGTAGTCTTGACTATGAGAATTTCTGCCATTTGCTAGTTCTGAAAAATATACATATGAAATTTCTATTAGAATGTTTACTGCAGGAAATATATATATTTGGGGGAAAAAATTTTTTAACCCCAGATGACAATTTAGAATTTACAAATAATGCTGTTAATACTTCATAATTTTAGATTTCACAGTTTGCAGTAGTGTTACAACAGTCTTGTGCTACCAGATAATTAACTCATCCAGTAGTGCTGGTATCTTAGTGGAAGTTCAGCTTTCTGTAGGATTATGTTAGCTTACTGTTATTGCTTTTTAAAATAACTCTCCACAACCCCATCACAAAATCATTAGCAGATTTAGATTTTTGTTGGATTGTACTATAAATGCATCTAAGACAATATCTCTTGATAAAACCTTCCTGCAATTTCTTTAATTAAGAATAGTAAAATATAGTTCACAATATACGTATATGTATACACCTGTAATATTTACGTTACACTGTGATCTTTGTAAGGAGTGTAATACTGTATTTGGGGAGGGGGGTATCCAATGATTTGATGCTAGTAGATATAATGGTTCTTCAATCCAGTTTTGCGAATTAAAAAAAGTCACTGACCAGAGCAAAAAGATAACTTATTTTCAAAATTCTGTATTTTTCTCAACTTCTTGCAAAATACAATGGCAATTATTAGTGTTACAAAAATTGGTAAAATTGATAAAATTTCAGCTTCCTTTCTAATGAACAGGACCATTTCAGATGTGGAGTTCAATTTATTTATTTATTTATTTATTTATTTATTTATTTATTTATTTATTAAATTTTTATGACCGCCCATCTCCCCCTCAAGGAGGGACTCTGGGCGGTTCACAGCCACAGCAACACCATTAAAATACAATAAAAACAACAATAAAAATATAAATACAATAAAATCCAAGTGGCAGGTGGTTCTTACAGTGAAGCTAAACATATTTAAAATATTTGAGGCGGCTCTAAGAAATCAGACATCCCCAAGCTTGACCACTTTCCTTCTTGCCCTTTCAGAGAAGTGTACTTAGTCCCCTTCAGAAGTTGTTTCCATTTTCTTTTCAAGATGTGATTTTTCACGAAAAGCTTTTTTAAAGTTTCTATATTGCCTGCTGGAAATTAAGTGGGTTTTTTTAATGGGGCCCCTGGCTTTTCCTCTTGTTTTTCCATGTTTATATTTTTCTTTTCCTGCTTACCATCATTTTTATGTCGTATCTGTATCACTGTTTTTATCTCTGAATTGTTCTGTTAGTCACTTCCTTTGTTATATGAAAAATGGATGCAATATTTTAAAAAGTTGCTTAATTTTTATGTGCCGTATATTATTTAAAACAAAATGGTATTTTATCAGTCTTCCTCAGCTGTCAATGTAAGAAAAAAAAACTTTTTTGTTTCATGTGGTGTGGTTGCCATAGTTACCTCAGTAACATAGGTATAAAATCTAGCTGCAATTTTGTTTCATGAACCTCTCCCTTTTATTTGAGAAGCTGAATGAGGTTTGTGAGCTAAGAATTATATGCAACTTCCAGAAAGTTTATATTTTTTGTTTATAAAAAGATAACATTGAGAGTTGTGTCCATACATCTTCCAGTAATAATGATTTAATAGTAATTAGAGTAGAGGTTGTGTTCGTCAGGGTAAACTTATTTTCCCTTGACATTAGGGAAACCAGTCAACATCTCTCTCTGTTTCTCATTAACTGAATATATGCAGCTGTGACTGGCCAGATGCAAAACATCTATACCTTGAAAGTTATGCACAGGAAGAAATTTATACTGTTGTAGCTATCGTGATAAGCCAATGCTCCTGGACCTTCCCCTTCTACAAAATTATTAAAGGTGCATTATTAATGATCAGTGATTCCATATTTTTCTAAGTAGAAATGGAAAAATGCTGGCTGAACAAAATAAATGTTGCTTTTAATTTTATTCTATCCTATAGAGAGAGAGAAACAGATGTAAGGTTTGAAAGAGATCGACTTTTATCATGGGTGGCATCACCTGTATTTAATTAATTTCTATCCTGCCTTCATTTTCAGGGTGACTCACAACCTTTTAAAACAGCCTTTCTCAACTTTTTGACCCTGGAGGAACCCTTGAAATATTTTTCAGGCCTCGGGGAACCCCTGCACATTTAGGCTCAAATATAGGCCAGAAGTTACAAAATTATTATATTCGTTTCATGTGTAGGCCTGTATATATGCACTGACAGTATTCTTAAACTAAAAATAAAGAATGAAACTTACCTCTTTAATGTGAAGTTGCCCAAATTTGAAATAATTTTTTAAATAAATTGTGATCTCCCAGGGAACCCTGGTTGAGAAACCCTGCTTTAAATAATACAACATATAAAGAACTTTTAAAATTAGTACAATTGCAATTAAATATAAAAAGTTGATAATCTTTAAAATGTCCTTCAGTGATCTGTAGATGTAGATGTAGATAGTTTCAGATACATTCTTGAGTGCAGTGCTTGTGATCTGGGAGCAATGTAGTTCCATTAATAGCCAGCTCCATAGTATATTACCTTGAAAATAAATCTTATAAATTGAATGGGACTTAGTTCTGAGTAAGAAATTTAACCTTGCTGTCTTGATTATTTGAAAATAATATGTATGACTGAGACCATTGGTAGTGAAAAGTCCTTGCATTTTAAAGCAGGCATTCTGGAAGGGCAGTTTTCCACAATCGCAGTGAGGCTGATGCGGAAACAAAGGAAGATCTGAGAAGAAAGCTTCTTCAAGCCAAGAAAGAGAAACTTGACACAACTACTAAACACAATGCAGAGGTAACAATTTCATCCATATGTGCAACATTCTTATACAAAGTGCTCATCCTGTTGAATGACAGCCTTCCCCAACTTGGCACTCTTCTGATGTGTCTGTGAAGGACTACATCAGCCTTCCTCAATTATGCTAGTGAAGGGGTTTAACATGAGTCTTGTGCACTCTTGGACCCTGATTTAGAAGAACTACTCTCAACCTTGTGCAAGCCCAGCGTCTTTCTGGTATTAAAGTCAGTGCATCTCTTAAAGCAGCTGCAGCAT
This sequence comes from Charina bottae, assembly GCA_023362775.1. NCBI lineage: Eukaryota > Metazoa > Chordata > Lepidosauria > Squamata > Charinaidae > Charina > Charina bottae. Next base: position 196,467,694 of record JALMGJ010000002.1, on the reverse strand, counting down.
TTTTTTTTTGCAGGCTCACATGACGGCCAAAAAAAAGAGGGAGCTGCTTTAATGAATAGCAGAGGTTCTGTGCTTGAATGAGATCCAAAGCACTTCTAAATCATAGTCAGAACATGGACAACCCTATTTAAGATTCTTCCCAAATGTTTCTCTTTTTCTTTGGTTCTTTTCCATCTTGCTCTGTTTTGGAAGGAGAAGCCAGAGGCACAGTATATTTATCATGGGAATAAAACTTTATTTTTTTTTAATATCGACATCTTAAATAATAGTTAATACTGATATAATGCCGGCGAAACGTTCGGAAATCTGTTTTCTAGAGCACGGTCACTAAACCCTGAAGCCCAATACTGCCCAAAAGGTATTATATCAGTATTAACTATTATTTAAGATGTTGATATTAATAATGATTATTTAGCTTTTACATCCAAAGCTAATGTAAGGGGACTGTTGTTTAAGAAATACAAGTCAAAAGTTCCCTAGGGCTCAGGGAGCTAATTATGTACTCAATGAAATTCTTGCTGTAGTTTCCATCTTGCTTGTAATATAATTTTTGTTGGACACTGAAGGAGGTTGGAGATAATGCATTTCTCTTGAATTGATGAGCAGCCTGGAGGCTGCATGAAGCTTCCAGCTCATTGAGACTGTTCTGCATAAATTCAGCAGCAAAATGGCTAAATTTTGATGGCTCAATTTCTGCCTGTTTTCAAGGCTTTGGGGTAAAGATAGGAATAGAAGCTGTTTGCCTCCATGAGACCTCCTATTCCTACCTTTAATCTTCCCCATGTAAAAAGAAAAAGGAAAAATAGCTTGAAAAATTGAAGCTACCTACCTTTTCTTAACTTCACAAATATGACTGGATAGTCTCTTGCAGTCCTTACAAAGTTGGGATGATGAGATGTACCCCTAACTTTTCAAAAGTGGAACACTTTAAAAGAAAGCAATGGGGTGAACAATTTTCAGTGTTATTTCACCCTTCCTTAATTATATTGCAGTCATGACTGGAAAGTGATCATGCAATAGCAAGAGTACAGGACTAGCTTGTAAGTGCAGGTAGTCCTCACCTAATGATTGCAATTGGGACCAGCAACCCCATCGCTTAGCAATGCAGTCATTAAGTGAAACACCACATGACCATGCCTGACTTACATCAGTTCCGCAGCGGTCATTAAGCGAATCACCTGTGGTCATTCAGTGAGATGACACGTGACCACAACTTGCAACTTACTGCCGGCTTCCCCATTGACTTTGCTTGTCGGAAGCCGGCTGTGAAGATCACAAATGGCAATCATGACCGCAGGATGCTGTGACCATTGTAAATGCGTGTCCATTGCCGAGCACCCAAATCATGATCATGTTACTATGGGGATGCTGCGACCGTCTTAAGTTCAAGGACCAGTCGTAAACCTACCTTTTCAGCACCGTCGTAAGTTTGAACAGTCACTAAACAGGGCAGTCATTAACCAAGGACTACCTGTATAAAGTGATTTAGAGCAGAAAATGAAAATAATAAAGACGTTTGAAGGAGGGCAAAGGCTATCTTCCATTGCATATGATCTAAGTCTTGTTAATTCAACAATGAAGTAAGTACTTCAACAATGAACTTGTGAAAGGTTTGGCACTTAAAATCCGCTGTGATAACAAAGCAGCGTTCAGATGAAATGAGCATTTGAGATGGAAAAGTTACTGACATTGTGGATGGAAGACCAAATTTAATGCTGCGTGCAACATAGCTGAATGGTGATTCAAACTAAGGCTAGACATCTTTTTGAAGAAGGAGAGGGGAAGTATGGGGAACTTAATGCAAAGTTTGTGGTAATTTAATAGACTTAGGCAGTGCTCTAATTTTCATAATGTGAAAGTGAGTTGTGAAGTTGCTAGTGGTAATAGAAAAGCAGCAAGATCTGCATCCTGATGTTAAAAGAAATTATCAATGAAATTGATGATACAGCACAGCAAATCCTTAGCTTTGATGGGACAGAATTGTTCTGGAAGAGAATGCCAGAAAGAATATACATTTCCAAAGAAGAAAAGACAATATAAGCTTTTAAGGCTGTGAAAGCTAAACACATGCTTTTGTTTGGAACTATTGTAGCAGGAGATGACAAACTAAAACTATTTATCATTGGAAAATCCTTGTGCATTTAAAGGCATCAGAAAGACTACCCTTTCTATGCATTACTGTTCAAATCTGAAAGCTTGGAGCTCAACAGCTCTTTTTCTAGACTGGATTCATCAATTGTTTTATTCCTGAGGTGGAAAAATACTGCAGAGAGGAGGGCATATCATTCAAGATTTCGTTTGGTCAAGAGCATTATTATTCATTCTCCAACTGAGGTGATCATCATCAAAATACTAAGCTTGTGTTTCCTCTGCCAAATATGATATCACTCATTTGGATCATGGATCAGGAGCTCATTGCAAATTTTCCTACTGTCTTCCCACAACATTTGCTCAGGCATTAGATGCAACAGAGGGAACAACAGGTGTCATATCACACAATTTCTGGGAATAGCATAATGCCAAGTCATCAGAAACATTGCTAAGGCCTGGGCAAAGTTTTCCCAAACCTGTTTGAATGGAATATGGGGGAAAAATTGCCCTCAATTAGTACATGGCTTTCAAGCTCTTTGAGAGAGACAAAACATACAAAGAGATGACAAAATTATGAAGCTTGCTTAGCAGCTTGAACTGGAGGCTGATGCCCAAAATGTTAAAGTCCCATGGAGCTGAGTTATCAAATGAAGATCTAATGGTGTTAGAAGCAGCAAATGTAGTAGACAATGATTGCAGCTGAGGCTCAAGATGAACCAGTTGAAGAGCCACACCATCATCAGAGAGATGGCAACTGTATTCCAGGAGAGTGCATCACCAGTGGTACAGTTTGAGAAAAAGATGGGCCCCAGTGGTACATGATTCTTGAAAGTGAACAGAGGGACTAACAGTATTCTGGTATATAGAGAGATATGAAGAGAGGGAAAAGGCCACTATCCAGTCAAGGAAGGTTGAACAACATGGGTATTTCAACTAACCAACTCCCTCTGTAACTTTGCCATTCATGATGTCAAACCCAATATTGTAATGCTTGTCTTCTCTTCTTCCTCCTTATCTAACAAGTAAGCCCTTCACTTTCCACTATGGAAATGCCATCTTCAGGTATTATGTACAGTATGTACTGTATCTTGGTTTTGGGGTCACTTGGTCCAATTCCAACTTAACACAAAAACTGGATTAAGCAGAGATTTCTCGAACATAATGGTTGTATTGCATTTTTAATGTTTTATAGTAAATATATTAATTATCAAGTATTATGAGATTACGTAATTGCCAATAATATTAAGGCATTTTGGCATCTTACCAATAGGTGAAGGAAGAAAAAAAATAGAATGTCAAAATAATTTTCATAAATCTTTCAACCTAATTTGTTTCAAGGCATCTAATTGTAAATAATTTCAAAATTTTGCATTACATAATATGGGTATTCAAAAAATATTTATGAACAAAGTTATCTGTAATTTTTTAAAAAAACCATTCCATTTATAGCTATCAAACTATGAAAGCCAGATTGCAAAACTGCGAGCAGAAGTTGAGAAAGGTGAAGCTTTCCGACAAAGCCTGGAGTATGAATTAGCTGTGGCAAGGAAAGAATTTGGTAAAGAACGGTATTCCTCAGAAGAAAAATTAGGAGGAGCAAACAAACAAATAGGACAGATGCAAGGTAAAATTTAAAATATTTACAATAAATAGTGAACAGCTTTGTGAATATTTCCCATATGAATATTTATAATATAAGTCAATAACAGTATTTTCCTACTGCCAAAGTTTGGCCCCTGCCCAGTGGAGGTTACAATCTTTTTGGTCAATGAAACGTCCTATATGTGAATGGTGTGGTATACTCAGGAAGTGTATATATTCTCTTTATTTTTTAAAATTGTATGTTGTACAGGTAGGTCTCGATTGGTGCTAATAATGAATCCCATGAAATGATCGCATTATTTGAATTTGCACTATTTGAAGTGATATTTCTATTGAAAATAGGGTAATTGGATTTAGTTTGATGGAAATAGGCTATGAAAAATTTTAAAGATAATTTTTATATGTTTATTAATGAAATATAACAGTAAAAGATTAAAAGAATATACTTACAAGTTAAAAATTTATTTTTAACGAAGTCACAGAGTAGTTATAGAAAGCAAAATGAAAATGAAAAAAATTCTAAATATCATTCCTAACTATCTTCTAGATCAGTGCTTTCCAAAGTGCCGCTGTTGGTGACACACCAACGGCAGCAGCGGTGGTGCGGGGGCACACGGGGCGTGTGCGGCGGCGCAGTGGTGGCGTGCACGGCAGTGGCGGCCTCCGCTAAAACGCGGAAGTGCTGATGGTGCGCTGCCGCCGCCTTGCACACTCCTACCACTGCGCAGCCGCCGTGCACGCCCCCCCACCGCTTCCGGGTTGTGTTGCGACACACCAAACTGTGTGTTGCGACACACAGTTTGGAAAGCTCTGTTCTAGATAGATAGATCTCATAAATAATTAAAATAAATAAATCAACTGAACAAAGGACAAGCTGGAGGATAAAGCCATAACCAAAGCGTACCTGCCATCTCCTGTATTCTGCTGGAGTTCTTCAGAATGAGCCTCTTCTTTATTGAGCTTTCCTTGATCGGAATTTTCCTTTTCTCCATTTTGCACATTTAGACAATGATTAGCACCTAAAACCCCAAACACAACTGTGCATGTGCTAGCCTCAACTGTGTGCATGCTTGTTGTTGTTCAGTCGTTTAGTCGTGTCTGATTCTTCGTGACCTCATGGACCATAGCACGCCAGGCCTTCCTGTCCTCCACTGTCTCCCGGAGTTTACTCAAATTCATGTTCATTACATCGGTGATGCTATCTAACCATCTCCTCCTCTGCCGTCCCCTTCCCCTTTTGCCTTCAGTCTTTCCCAGGATCAGGGTCTTTTCCAGTGAGTCCTCTCTTCGCATTAGGTGGCCAAAATATTTGAGCTTCAGCTTCAACATCTGTCCTTCCAATGAGCAGTCAGGGTTGATTTCATTAAGGATTGACTGATTTGACCTCCTTGCAGTCCAAGGGACTCTCAAGAGTCTTCTCCAGCACCACAGTTCGAAAGCATCAATTCTTCGGCGCTCAGCCTTCCTTATGGTCCAACTCTCACAGCCATACATTACTACTGGAAAAACCATAGCTTTAACTATACGGACCTTTGTCGGCAAGGTGATGTCTCTGCTTTTTAATATGCTGTCTGGGTTTGCCATAGCTTTCCTCCCAAGGAGCAAGCGTCTTTTAATTTCATGGCTGCAGTCACCGTCTGCGGTGATCTTGGAGCCCAAGAAAATAAAACCTGCCACTGCTTCCGTTTCTTCCCCTTCTATTTGCCAGGAGGTGATGGGACCAGATGCCATGATCCGAGTTTTTTTAATGTTGAGTTTCAAGCCAGCTTTTGCACTCTCCTCTTTCACCCTCATGAAGAGGCTCTTTAATTCCTCTTCACTTTCTGCCATTAGGGTGGTATCGTCTGCATAACTGAGGTTGTTGATATTTCTCCCGGCAATCTTAATTCCGGCTTGTGATTCATCCAGCCTGGCATTTCTCATGATGTACTCTGCATATAAGTTAAATAAGCAGGGCGACAATATACATACAGCCTTGTCGTACTCCTTTCCCAATTTTGAACCAATTGGTTGTTCCATGTCCAGAACAACTCCAGCAGAATACAGGCGATGGCAGGTACACTTTGGTTATGGGTTTATCCTCCAGCTTGTCCTTTGTTCACTTGATTTATTTATTTTAAATATTTATGAGATCTATCTATCTAGAACAGGGCTTTCCAAAGTTTTCCTGCGGCGACACACCAACCGCCATTGGTGTGTCACTGCGGGAAAACCCGGAAGTGCGGCAGCGCGTAAAAACCCGGAAGCGCTGCTGCCGCTTTCAGGTTTTGCGCGCCGCCGTTGGTGTGTCGCCGCGGGAAAACCTGGAAGCGCTGATGATGATCAGCGCTTCTGGGTTGTGTGGCAACACACCAGACTGTGTGTGGCGACACACTTTTGTGTCGCCACACACAGTTTGGAAAGCTCTGATCTAGAAGATAGTTAGGAATGATATGTAGAATTTTTTTCATTTTCATTTTGTGTGCATGCTAGCCTCACATTAACTGAATTTTGGCTCGCATTAAACATGACCTGGTATCAATTTATAATTTGCACTAAATCGAATATCCCATGATTCAAACTCACACTAATCGGGACCTAGCTGTGTTTCATTCTTATTGTATGCTTCGAAATCTGAGACAACAGTCAGTTGGCTGTGCTCCTGTGTGCGGATGATGCAGCCATTCTCTTTCTCAGGTCAGTCTCAGAAGAAGTCTGCAGGCCTTTGCAGATTATTTCTCAAGTACTTTTAAAAAGCTTAACTAATATGACCTAAAGATTTATGGAGAAAGGATAGTACTTGGTTTCTTTGAAACCAGGTTGGACTTTGTTTCTGTTTGCTCTGCAATATGTATACTCTGATGATAGATTTTTTGTGTATGTGTGATTAGGTTACTAACTCAATAAAGTCATCTATCCTTTCATTTCTTGATTTGGACAAATGTATCCTCATGCTTGAACAGGAGATGATCAAAGAACAGCCTAAGAGAATTGGGCTAATAGATTTTCATCTTGTCCAAGCTTCCATACTTTTCCATGGTTTTAAATACTGTAAGGTTTTATTAACCTACCACCCAAATAAATTAGTATTGCTCTGAATGGTGGACAGCCAAAAACTAATTCACTCTGTACCCTTTGTACATTTTTAGACTTCCTAATACTATGAATTGTCTCAATTGCAATGTGTTAAAATGATATTTCAAATCTGGTATTCTCAAACCCTCCTTTCACTTAGGTTTATATTGAACAACTTGTCTAATTCTAAGGAGTTTTTTATCATCACAAATAAATGACAATATTGTTCTATATAGTCCACTTAAGCATTAGAAGGCACTGATATTGGGAGTATCTGAAAAAGAAAGAACATATTAGGATTAATAATTGTTTTTAACTATTTCTGTTATTAATAATGATAAATAATATTGTTGCCAAGTTTTCATTCCACCATAATTTTACATAATGCAAGTTCATGATTATATTTTAATTGTTGCCAATCCTTTATTCTAATTATTCCCGAATATTTAAATCCACCCAGTCTAGTATGAATTACATAATTCTTGTAATGCTCCATCTGTTATTGACATGACAGATAGTTGTTCAAAATTTACTTACCACTTAATAGAATTTATCCAACCTTCAAATGGAATATATCTCCATCTAAGATAAGCCTATCACATGCAAACAAATACTGTAAATTGGATGATCTGTTACTGTCTTAAGATCCTGAACATTCTTATTGTTCTTAATATTTTCTATTAATACCTCTATAATCAAAATAATAGGGGCGTGGTGGCTCAGCGGGTAAGACGCCAGGCTTGTCGATCGGAAGATTGCAAGTTTGGAGGTTTGAATCCTTAGCCCTGCGTGCGGAGTGAGCTCCTGTACTAGCTCCAGCTCTTGCCAACTTAGCAATTCAAAAGCATGCAAATGCAAGTAGATGAATAGGTACCACTTTGGTGGGTAGGTAACAGCGTTCCGTGCGTGTCATGCGGCCACATGACCGTGGAAGCGTCTTCGGACAACGCTGGCTCTTCGGCTAACAAACGGAGATGAGCACCGGCCCCTAGAGTCGGACACGACTGCACAAATGTGCGGGGGGAACCTTTACCTTTACCTAATCAAAATAATTAAAAGAAGTAAAAGAGGGTATCTTTGCTTTGTGCCCATATTAATTTCTTAAAAAAGAAATAGTCAGTTGATAATTATTACCACTGCTAGGGAAAAGATAACTGCTCAATCACATAATAAACTGCATCCAAATTTCGATAGCAGTTTTTAAACAATTTTGTTTTCTACCCTATTAAATGCTTTAAAAATATCTAAGAAAACAAAACTATAGGTTTGGGGATTATCAGCAATCAAATTCATTTCCATTAATTAGGTAGTTTTGCACCTTTAAGTATTTCATTATATAACTGGCATAAATAGGGAATTAAATTATTTTGGGAACACCTTATAATATTCAGGTCGGAATCTCTCTATCCCTGAGTCTTTCTCATTTTGCTATTGTCACTGATTGGTTAAGATCATTTTTATGTTCCTTACTTAATTTCTCAAATTTACAGTTTTTAAACTATTTGACACTTTTCATTGATCCTGAAGATAGAGTCTATTTCTATGAAATGTAATATTTTAAAAATGTACTTTTATATCTTTTGGCTTGGTTAAAAAGGATTCTATTTGAATCAGTGATACATTGATTTTTTTATTTTTTTGTTTTCTAACAGCAGATGTAATAATTCAGAAGAATGATTTTTAAGAATGACATTTGTAATATCTACATTTCATAAATCATATATTTGTATTACTTTCTTTATTGCCCATCACTAATACCCCTTGTACTTTAATGCAATAAATACATCAGAATTATCTGTTTTTCTTGTGTTCTGATTCTAACATTTTATCCAATTTCTTTTTCTTTTTTCTTGCTTATGTTTAATAGAGTAATATTTATAAATGATTTCATAGCATCCCATGTTATACATGTTTCAATTTCTACCTGCTTATTAATTTGGAAATATTTCTGAATTTCTTAAAAGATTTTCTCTTTAATCCCATTCTTTTGTAATAACCGTTGCTCCGCGAGCTGCATTGGGTGCCAGTTTGCTTCCGGGTACAATTCAAGGTGTTGGTTATCACCTTTAAAGCCCTACATGGTATGGGGCCAGAATACCTGAGGGACCGTCTGATCCCCATGTTATCGACCCGCCCCACGGTCATTCAGAGAGGGCCTGCTACGAACCCCATCAATTAGAGAATGCCATCTGATGGGGTCTAGGAGGCGGGCCTTCTCTGTGACAGCGCCCACTCTATGGAACACCTTGCCCCCAGAGTTAAGACAGATCTCCTCCCTCCCGACCTTTAGGAAAGAGCTGAAGACCTGGTTCTGCCGCCTGTCGTGGGAAGGAGGAAGAGATAGTTCCTCATGGGGGTGGTTAATCCCCTAATTTTATAATTGTCCTTCTTTTAATTTATTCCATCACCATCTGGATTTTAAAATATGTATTTTTTGTATAACTGTGATTTTAGATATTTTAGATTTTATTTTAACTTGTTTATTGTGAACCGCCCAGAGTTCCCCATGGGGGGAGATGGGCGGTCATTCAAATCAAATCAAATCAAATCACTAACTAACTAACCTAACTAACCAGACTCAGTGTCTATATAAATTAATGGGGGGAAAGATATTTGATCTCAAAGTCCCAGCAGAACTGGTACATAATCTGAAATTGTTGTGGATTCTGTTGGGTGCTCATTAATATATGAACCTAATTGAAAAGATATTAACATAGAGATCATGTTGTATATTTGGCTGAATATCAAGTTTAAACCATAGCTAGGGCATTACTTGTTTTCCAAGTATCAATAAGTTGGTGCCATTTAAGCAAAACCATAATTTACATATAACTTGAAGCATTTTCCCCCCTTTAAATGTACTCTTTTCCATGAATCCATTAAATACACCATTCTCATTCCTGGCCAATATTAATTGTCTCTTCCGATATTCCTTCAGTTGTTTTATAATACTATGTAGAACAGCCATATGTCTCTTGTTAGGGCTGTAGATTGACCCCAGTGTGTATGTGTGTATCTGTTTTCTACTGTGCTCTTAACAAGACATTGCAGGACAGTATCTCTCTAATACAGGGGTGTCCAACCCGTGGCCCACAGGCCGCAAGTGGCCCTGAACAGCTAGCAATGCAGCCCAGCCCGGCCCAGTCCTGAATAAGCCTCCTGTCCCCACTGCCATGCCATACTTGGATGAGGACGAGCTGACTACCGGAAGAGGCTGGCATGGCACGAAAGGGGAATCCGAGCCGGAGCTGCCGATTGGAGGCAGCCCGGAAGAAGAAGCCCCTCCACCAATTAGTGCATGGCAAAGGAGGGCAGAGAGGCGCGAAATTCAAAGATATAAAACATAAATATATGTTTTATGTTACCCACTTTGTTAAAATTTTATAATAAAAATATTAAAAAATAAATGAAGTTTTATTACTTATATACATTAACTATATTATATATTTTATGTGCGGCCCAAGACAATTCCTCTTCACTCAGTGTGGCCCAGGGAAGCGAAAAGGTTGGACACCCCTGTTCTAATACATCTTACTGTCAGCCTTTGCCACTTAGAGATAGACTGGTGGTATCTACAAGATTTATACATTACCTTTTTAGCTTGATTGTTTCAAGGGCTCTTAGATACTTTAAGGAGGCCATTGTGAAGATAGGCAGGAGATTGTAGAACACTGAGTTTTTGGTGGGTGTTTTAGGCTATATTTGCAAGCAGTCCGTTGTTGGCAATTTCAGGGGATAATTATATTTATGGATTATTTACAAAACTATCAGTATAGGGTAGCATGTTGCTGTGTATATGGTATAACAAAACATCTTCATTGGTAGATATGGCTTTAACCCTGTTTCTTGTGCTGTTAGTGTAAAATGGCAAGTTTGGATGGATTGTTGTATAAACATCTTTATTTCTAACAGAACAGTGTTGCAGTGTTCATTGTAAAAAATCTGCTGTTTTGTTGTTTTTTGCATGTTTTAGGAAAAGAGCCTGTGCTATTTTGATTTATATTTTAACTGTATTTGAGAATCACCTTGCATCTCTTCTCAACAGAAGCCATCAGAGCTCTTCAGCAGAAGTTGAATGAGACAGAGAAAACATTTTGTGTCAGTAGGTGTCAGTGGGATGAAAAACAACGAAGAATCATCAAAGAGTTATCAGAAAAAGAGTTAATTATTAATACCTGTCACAATGAATATGAATCACTTTTGAAGGAGAAGACAAAATTGGATCATATTTTGAAGGTAAACCTTTATTCAGCGGTGTCTTCAGTGAGGTCACAAAAGGCAAGACGATGGTCATGATTGGAGCCCCACCCTTTTGCATGTGTGTCAACATAGCACATATGTACAAAGGGGTGGGGCTTTGATAACACAGTTATGATTGCCATTTTTCTTTTTCTGATACTCTCTGTGGATGTTGCTGTCTTTATTGAAGCTATAAGTTTCAGAAGAAGAATTGCAACAGTCGTAATTTTGGGCACAGGTCGTAAGGCCATTTTTTCAGCGCTGTCATAATTTCAAACAGTCGCTGAACAAATGGTTGTTAAGTGAAGACTACCTGTAAGCTTTTGTCTTGCTTTTGGGGGCATATCTTAAATTCAGGGTCATCTTCTTGGCTAAATATGGTAAGTCTTATTTTCAGGCACAGAAGAGGGAAACTAAGTCCATAAAGCTACATAAATGATTAAGTGGGGGACTGATTTTTTCTTTGCCATGACAGTGTTCCTTGAAGTGAAGGGAAAGCTTTTTGATGGCTCTTGGCCAGTGAAGAGACTAGAGTGTAGTGCTCTTTTAAATTCCAATCCTTGCTTCCTCCAAGATGTTCAAGATGGAGTATGCAACCCCTTACTCTCATCAGAGAGTGTAGGCTGATATTCTTTTGGGAGGGGGGTGTTTTTTCCAAGATAGCCAGATGTTTAATGCAAATGTTTGCGGTCTGGTCTCACTAAAGAAAAGATAATGATTTGTAGCTAAATTCAACAGGGTGACCTTGAGAGACAGAAAGGGTGGGGGCTATCCACACATTAAAAGTCAGTCTGATCCACAAAGCAGAGATGGGCAACATGTGCCCTTTCAGTAGTTCTTGCTCTGCAGTTCCCATCAGCACTGCCTGTTCACTGTACAGAAAAGGCTTGATGGGAGTTGGAATTCAGTCATGTTTATAGTGACATCTGTTGCTGTCCCTGCTGTAATTACTTGCTTAAAGCAGGATTTCAAACCTGGATCAAACAGAGTTTAGGATTTTGGTTTGCAAGTAGAATAGTTGGAATGGTGTTTTGTTGAGATACAATGGCAGTTCTTCCTGCTTGTTAAAGAAAGATGCCTCATTTCCTCTGCCTTCAGGAAAAAGGGGAAGATGCGATTTTACCTTAAATCCAGGTAGTTTTGACTATTATATCTGAATAAAGGTAGAATCCATTCGGAAAGATACACTGAGTGCCTAGTGAACCCCGTCCGTGAAGAAAAGGTCTTGCGTAAATTGGTTTCTTCCCCTCCCTGGTAAGATTAGGAAATGAGAATAAAATGGATCTGCGACGCAGTGTTTGATAGTTTTAATTAATGTCAGTATGTATATACAGTATTTATACCTATCTATATATAGAGCCTATGATACAATTAAGTTAATTTTAAACTGTATCTATATCAAGGAGACTTTGGAATGCCAGAAGGAACAGAAGAATGTGATAGAGTCAGAGATCATAAAAGTGGCAGCAGAGGAATTTAGATCTCAGGCAGAGCATTGGAAATCAGAAAGAAATGAACTCCAATTTTTGTTGCAGGTATCTTTTGTTGTGTTAGGCCAAGGGTCGGAAATGGCGGCTCTCGAGCCAGATGCGGCTCTTTGGCCCCTTGAGTGTGGCTCTTCCGCAGCTGAACTCACCCCCGCCCCTTCCACGCGATTGGATCCCGCCCCCAAACTCTGATGGCCGGCGCTGGAGGAGGGCGATTGATTCTTCCTCCGCCCTCGGGAGCCTTCCAACTTTCGCCCGAGTTGGGCCGCAAGCGCCTCTTCCTCCGCCCGCGTTGCAATGGCCGCCGCCGCCGCCCCCCGAAGCGCTCGCCAGGCAGGCAGGAGAGCGTCGCCATGCCGGGCGTGCTGCGAGAGGAGACAGCGCAGCTGCTGGGCGACTACGGTCCCGGGGTGGGATTAGCTGGGCTTCGCAAGAGGCCGAACCGAGCCCGGGCTGCCGCGGCGAGCGCCCTCCCTGCTTTCCAGTGGCTGAAGGACCTGCCAATCTGTGTCGCCAGGCTTTAACTAGGCGTCGCTTCCCGCAGGCGGCGAAAGGAAAACCGAGGCCAGGCGAAGTGGAAGTGGCTGAGGACCGGCTTGGCTTTTCCTCCCCATCCTCGTGCGGGAGAGAGGAAAACACCCGGGCGGGCCAGCGGGCGGGCGGGCACTCGCTGCTCTGCCGCTGCTGCCCCGACTCCAAACTTTGTTCTTCGTGCCCGCAGCGTCCAGACCGGCGCGGGAGCTGCGGAGCGGCAGGCTCGGATCCCGGGAAGGTAGCGGGGGGCCTCGCGGAGGGAGGCAAGCAGGCAGGCAGAGCGGACGGGCGGCCCGGGCCTCCGCCTCCGCCACCGGGCCCGCCCCCCTCGGCGCCTGTGTGGCTCCCCCGCGCCCGCTCCGCCTGGCCAGACATGCCCCGCTCTGGAAGCCGGGCTCTCCGAGGAGGACCATGACTGCGGCGGCGAACGGGGCGAGCCTGGAGGCACCCTCCCCCGGCGCCCGCTGGCCCCACCCCTCACCCGCCGGCTGCGCCCCACGGGGACTGGCGCGGCGGGCAGAGCTGTGCCTCCGCGCCCGGCCGCCCTCCTTCCCGGGCAGCCGCACCGGATCGCTGCGGGCTGGGCAGTGGTCGCCCCCGGGCGCCTCTTGCCGGGGGAGTAGCGGGGGTGGGGGGGGACGCCGGGTCCTGCTTTCCCCATCTCTTTCCCTGGTCTGCTGCTGGGGGAAGAGGCGCTCGATCCGTAGCCGGGCGGCGAGGAAGAGGACGCCGCCGCCGTCGCCTCCTCCTCCGCCGGTGGGAGAGAAGGAGGAGCAGCTGCCCGCCTCCCTCCGCCAGTCCTGAGGGGACCCACCCGGTGGCGGCAGCGGCTCCCCTGAAGCGCGCCGCTTGTCATCGCCGCCGCCCGCCTCGTTTCCCGCCCCCATCATTTCCTTGGCCCGACGCGGGCGGGAGGAAGCGTTCTGGGGGGGAGACAACATGAAGGCGGAAGCGGCAGCCCCGCCCGCGGCGAGTGGCGGTAGCGCGGCCCCGTCGCCGCCCTTTCTCTCCGGCTCGGATCCCGGGAAGGCAGCGGGGGGCCTCGCGGAGGGAGGCAAGCAGGCAGGTGGGCGGGGCGGAGTGGGCGGGCGGCCCGGGCCTCCGCCGCCGGGCCCGCCCCCCTCGGCGCCTGTGCGGCTCCCCCACGCCCTCCCACCCGCCCCAATAAGCCACGTGATTGGCTCCCGCCCGCAAACCCCGCCCCCTTCCACGTGATTGGCCCCCGCCCGCAAACCCCGCCCCTTCCACGCGATTGGCTCCCGCCCGCAAACCCAGCCCCCTTCCACGTGATTGGCCCCCGCCCGCAAACCCCGCCCCCTTCCACGTGATTGGTTCCCGCCCGCAAACCCCGCCCCCTGGCTCTCGAGCATTTCAAAATGTGCACGAGCATGTCAAAATGGCTCCCGGCATAAAAAGTTTGCCGACCCCTGTGTTAGGCAATGTGGCTAAACTAGAAGTATTATAATTATAATGTCTGTATTATAAGCTAAAAATAGTATCTGATTAATTAATAAAGTAATGGCAGGGCCATTATGTTGTTCACATAAGTTTTAGCCCTTTGGAAATTGAAAGCTGATGTCTCTTCTGACTTATAACATGGTAGTCAATACTGTAATTCATGCACTAGTAAATTCAAAGTTAAAGGAGTGCGATACACCTTAGGTGGGAGTGCCTGTGGAGTTAGACCACAAGCTGCAGCTAGTGCAAAGTAATTAAGGAGGCAGTCTACTGCAAAAATATCTTTGCAGTTCAGAAGGCCAGTATGTCCTTTTCATGATGCTATATCTCTAGAAATTTGCTTTACAGTCTCCTAAGAGAAGGTATTCTTGACTCTGGTAATGGAAGTCTCTCCCTGCTCAGTTATGGTTGGCATCAGATTTTGTTTACTTGTGCATCCAAGCTGTGAAATGTGTGTTACTGGTACTAATTATATTTTTTTTGTTCGGTAAAATGGTTTTAATCTATATCTGACCGGTCAGACTATAACTCCCCAAATTACCAGCCACCACACCCTTACACACACTTGTTGCAAATTCTAGAAATGTTATCCAATATATCTGAAGGGTTGGGAAAGGCTGATCTGTATGTTCAGCTCTTTTGCCTCCATATTTTTACTCTGATAGTTCCAGATCTGTTCCAAAATCCATTTGAGGTCAGTTTGAGATTAAAAAATAGAATTCAAACTTCAACTACTCCTGAGCTCTTCATAAGGGCAGGATTTATAACAATACCAATTAATAAGAAAAAGGAAATAGGAGAGAAGAAAGTGAGTAATGTTCAAGTAGTGGTGTTTGTATTTATTTATAGTCTTAGATGGACTGTGATGGAAAACTATTATATCCGTGTGATTTTCACCTATTTTCTCCTATTTGTCTTTATTGTTTCCTATGGTGCAAATGTAAATCTTGGTAGTCAGATTCATCTGTATACTAAAGTACGGAAGATGTGTAGTTAACTGAAAGTCTGATGAGATTTTTTTTCAAAGTAATTGACTGTTAAAAAGGTATGAAGCAAAATCTCCTCTAATTTACAGAGAACAGTGAAAGCAAGGGAATGGAAAGCTAATATACTCAGGAAAAGGGGATTTCAAACACATTGGTTCAGAAAAACATTCTCACACTCTACATGAGACAGATAACAAAACAGGCTACACATTATAATTTTGAAAGCCAATATACTGATATTCTTGCAAGAATCGTGTTTATTTGAAAATCAAATGTATTGTGAAATTATAGTGGCAAAAAAGGATTTAAAGAAGAGAGCAGAGCTTTCCAAACTGTGTGTTGCGACACAAAAGTGTGTCAGCACACACAGTCTGGTGTGTCACCACACAACCCGGAAGCGCTGATCATCATCAGTGCTTCCGGGTTTTCCCGCGGCGACACACCAACGGCGGCATGCAAAAACCGAAAGCGGCAGCAGCGCTTCCGGGTTTTTGCACGCTGCCGCAGTGGCGGCACTTCCGGGTTTTCCCGTGGCGACACACCAACAGCAGTTGGTGTGTCGCCGCGGGAAAACTTTGGAAAGCCCTGGAAGAGAGGATAGCCATATGGTATAGAGGAGATGGGCGGTGATACAAATTTAAATGATAGACAGACAGACAGACAGGCAAATAAATGCTGGTAGCCAGTAGCATGGATAAATCTTAAGAGGAAAAAATACTCTAGGAAATTGTTAGTGAAGAGCTTTATATCCTTACTATGTAATACATTCAGGTTACAAGGATATAAAGCTCTTTACTAACAGATTGTAGAAGTGGGCAATCTGTTGCTGCTGAAATTTTGAATTACAGTTCCAGCCTAGGTAGTATAGCCAAGTTGAAGTGTGCAAGGAGTTCTAATTCAGTAGCCTCTGAATAGCCACAGATTTCTTACTCTTGGATACTGATTAAAGTATTTGTGTGTGTGTGTGTGTGTGTGTGTGTTCATAAATACATATATAATCTTATTTGGGGGCATTGATTTGATCTGATTATGTGGGGTGTTGATTCTTAGCAACCCCATAGATAGACCTCCTCTAGGACAATCTGTCCTCAGCCTGGTCATTCAGGTCTACCAACATTGCATCCATTGCCACTGTAATAAAATCTAGCCACCTTGCTGCTGGGCATCCTTTTCTATTTCTTTCTACCTTTCTTAGCATTATTCATATTTTTAGGTAAATTTGATATGTGCTTGTTACTACTTTTATGATGGGATTTTTAATGTTTCCCATCTGTTACCTGTGAGCAATCAAGTTGCAACTTTGGAATGGAAGATCTGGTCCCTTAAATAAGTCATTTAAAACAGATGTAAGCTATGGCTTGCAAACGTTATTTTAGAAGTATACTGTATGTGAAAATTGAATTAGAATTATTATTTGTAGCAAAGAGAAATGCAGCCATAAGCCTTGTGAAGAGTTTTTAGCAGAGGGAAATGTACCAATGGGGCTTTTGAAGAGTTACTTGAAGCATTCTGCTTTCTTTCTAAAAGAAGATTGGAGTTTCTGTAACAAATACAACAGCATCATCTTGTGGCTAATAGCACAACCTTGCATGGTATACTTTTAAGTTTACTTATAACAGAGGGATCTGTACTTTAGACAGACACACATAGCCCTATTTTAATTCCACTGGAGTTGTGAGAATAAACTACCGAAATCAAACTCCTTTTACATAGTGAGGATGGATTGTGAGAAATAACTACATTTTATACTTGCTCTGCTTTCAAATGCCATTCTAATATAGCAGTGTCATATAATAGTCACATTTCAAGGATCATGACTTGCTTTAATAAGCTGAAATATCAATAAATATTTTGGGAGCACATGTAATCCCTTCCTTTCCCCCCCCCCCTTTGCATAAGTAAAACATAGCTTATTTCATCTGAACTGGAAAGCTATGATTCAATGGATTTAGAATGCTATGAACCTATTGTTTGCATAATACGTTGGTTTGTTAAAGCTGTAAATCATAGTTTTCTGATTTGGATGAAATTGGCTTGCTCCTGCATAAAGGGAATAGCAATGTATCATTTATGCCTTGGCTTATTAAGCAGATATATGATCAGCTTGACATGTGCTACCAAGCCATATTGTGATTGATTCCTCTCTTCCACTTCTTAATATATCCGTAAATTTAATTTGGCAGTTATTACTTTAACATATTTCCATTCTTAATTGCCATTTCAGAAATTTAATATATTTTGTTACCTATCTGACTGGTGTCAGGGTACTTTGCTCTACAGGAACTGCTTGTCACTCCCATTTTTTTAAAAATAAATTTTATTAAAAGTTTTAAAGAAAACATAAAAACTAACACAAACTAATAAAAGAAAGAAAGAAGCTTCTGATTTTCTCTGCAGCAAATATAAGTATGATTACAAAATTATCTCTTACTCTATGATTACAAAAAAACCTCACTTTTTTCTATTATCCATTTTTCCCTAATCATCGAAACCACAAGTCATAAGTACATTTTTTTCCATTTCATGCAAAAAGTCTAAGGAGTTTCCAGTCAGCCATAAATGTAGACATTGTGTTTTCTCTGATCAAGGAAGCTTGTCACTCCCAGTTTAGATGGGCATCAATATTTGGCCTTCTCATCTACAATTTTGATGACTGGACATTTTAAGTGGCAAAACCTGCATCAATTTCATTGCTTAAAATTCTCAAACCACTTTCCAGAACAGGCTCTGGTGCCACCTACTTTTCAGGTATGGCCTTTGACATGCAATTAAAACTTGGTGTAGGCCTTGACTGATGGAAGTCCCATACATCTTTTATGTGAACGTAACATTAAATTGCAACAAAATAGAATATAATTTTACCACAAAAACGCTGCAGAACCTTTGGTTTAAATGCAGTTAATGGTATCTTCATAAAAACAAGTATTTTCCATTAATACAACGTGAAGTCATCTCCTACATGAGCTCAAGAGACTGACTGTGGATCATGGAATTAACTTCCTTCTACCCCATTTTAAATCTATCTGTTGTACATATTTTATTTTCATTTACACAATACAAAATCTATGTACTTATAGCATTTGTATATTGACACATTCACAATGGGCTTCTGGCAGTTTACTTGAGAAACCATCACTATGAAACCAACATACACTAAAGCATCCATGGTAAAGACTAATCAGTGCATTATTATTAATAAAATATAATGCCAATAACCATTAAACAGCAGATATTGTTCCAATTAAACCCTAAATGCTTGCTGGAAAAGCTCTGGCTCAGTTTGCTTCCAGAAAGCAACTGTTAAGTCCTGCATGGCAAGCCGCCTAAGGAAACAAGAACCATTTGGATGCCTGGAAAGACCTTTATTTCCAGTAGGGTAATATAACAGAATTCTGCAGCTCAACTTATACCTACCATAATTAAGGCATAGCTGCTCTGAGCCTCTTTTCTATGCTCCCCCCTTCCCTGGGCTCAGATGTGTCTTTTACAGCGGTCCTGTTTCTTCCTCCACTCTGCCAGCGTCTGTTAGATGTTCCAACCCACAAATAAAGGTGACGCTAGGCAAACCTCAAGTGAGACTAAACCACAAAACAAGCACCACAACTAAAAAATTGTAGGCCTCTGTCTCCCTCACCTCAGGGACGTGGGGAACAACAGGCAGCTTCTCCCAGGATGATTAGATTAGGTAAGAAGAGTGGAACCACTGAAGAACAGTGCAGCCCGTAACAGCTGACAGGCTCTGTTGCACGGTGGGCAGCAGAGAGTAAGCCAGCTCTCTTCCTTCCCTGTGCAGCCCCTGCTGGTCAGGTTGATCAACGTCTCTGAGCTGGGGAGAGCCTGTTTTGAAAGAACCAGATGCTGGTGCTGTCAAAGTAGAATGGCCCTGAAAGGCACAGCCCAGAGACCAAAGGGGAAGAGTTGGGTCTACACCTTTCTGAAGTGGCCAATAGGTGCTTAATTGATTGCACCAACCAAATGGCAGGAAAAAAGGGTAATTGCCACAGGAAATTCATACTGGGTTAGATGAAAGTGGGGAAAGGTCTAACTTTGCCCATTGAGCTACGTTATTACAGTGGTTTGTTTGGTTGTATGTTATGTGGGAATCCAGTCACGTATTATGATTAGTATTAAACCATGGTTTTGGGTGATGCGTAGATTCAGAGGTTATCTCCTAGAGTTCAGTAGGAGAGGGGCCTGGCTGAATTCAATTAGAGGGAGAATGTATGAAGTGGCTGTTGATACTTAGTACATAATGAAGCTTGATGAAAATAAGGGGGTTCGATCCAACTTGGTTCTGGGCAGTAGATGAATAGAGGCGATGAGATTGGAAAGGTTTTTTTTAAAAAAAAATATTAGAAGACATCCTACTGTTAGGCTAACCAGCAGGGATCAAGCCTTGCTCTAGTACATCAAGCTGTCACAGTGATTGGATTAGAAGGCTAGTTGTTCTAATTTTGTCTTCTTTGAATAGTCTGATTTTTGTGAGCTGTGACTCCACAATCACCTTTCCTTCATTGGCCTGGAGTCTGGGATTAAGACTGCAAACAGTGCTTCAGGGAGAACGAAATTACTAGTTTTAAGTGTAGCTTTAAATATCCTGATCTTGCTGCTGAATTCTTATCAGGCAAACAAGCTAATTATATATCTTTTCTCCACTCACAGAGGAGTTGTATACATCTGTGCTAAAACAAGACCAAGAAGCTTAGAAATTAATGATGGAGAAAGCATTGTGTTGGGCAGTTAAGCAATGGCAGTAAATACATGCCCCACTGAGATCGTTTTGACTGGTGTAGCAAAGGAGTATGTGGAGTGCTCAGGCAGACTAATAACCAACCTGCCGTGTTCCCTTTTCTAAATTGATTTAATGCGTTGCAATAAGAAGTTGCAGATGTGAAAATCCATAGTCTCAAGACCTTTGCTTTTAATTTCCATAGTGAAGCCCTTTTTGATTATGTTTTTCAGCGGCTAAAACACAGAACTATTGAATGACTTCTGGATTGGACTTCCTTTACACCACTATATTCTCCTCCTTTCCTCCTCGTCACAAATGCAATTATGTATAAAAATTGACCCAGAAAAGCACACAGTGTCATCAGTTAATAAGATGACGGGCTCTTTACTGAAAACAAAGCCTAAAGTCAAAACATCTCATTCAAGTTTTGCAGTTGACTTTTATTAAGGTTTGACTTCCTCTGTACTGAAAAACAGAGTACACTCTGTAATGTAGGAGAGCACACCCTCTTTCAAGCTAAGGGGTATATTTGGCTGAGTGCGGTGCTGAGGCAGCTGTCTAAAAATGGGCCAAATGGTGAGACAAGGACAAAAGCAAAAATGGACTGAATGGAATGGAGTTTTACCTTAACAAAATGCAGCTAAGATGAGTGCTCTTGTTTGCATCTTCTGCAACAATAAGAACCACTGTGTGGTGGTAGCTTTTTGAAGGAAATGAAGGGAGCCAGCAAGGAGTAATGGTTAAAATGTAGGATTCGTTGTGGAGGTATCCGGATACAAATCCCCATTGAAACATGAAATTCTCTGGGTAACTGTGGGCTATTTTATTTGTAAACCGCCCAGAGTCACTTTTATAGTGAGATGGGTGGTGTATAAATTTAATAAATAAACAAATAGTCATGGACTCAGTGCAAACTGGCACTTACACTGAGTGGCAAACATTGGGTGGGTGGGAAGAGAAGCAGAAGCACTGGCTTGAGGCCTGTGGCAGAAAAGTGGAATATAAAAGAAAGGAATAAGGAGAGCCTTTTTGGTCTAGTGGTTAAGGCGCTGGGATAGAAACCAGGAGACTGTGAGTTCTAGTCCCGACTGAGGCATGAAAGCCGGCTGGGTGACCCTGAGCCAATCACATTCTCTCAGCCCAACTCACCTCACAGGGTTGTTGTTGTGGGGAAAATAGGAGGAGGAAGGAGTATTAGGTCTGTTCGCTGCCTTGTGTTATTTATAAAAAAATAGTAATAAAGGCGGGATAAAAATAAAATAAAATAATTAATTAAAAATACTACATTATGGATAGAATAATTTTAGTCCTGTTATTTTTACCTAGAAGTATTGTATTATGTAAGCCTGTGACGAATCTGAAGTTGAAACATTTAAAATGACAACATGAGCCTCTAGATTTCATAAGTAAATGAAGTTCCTTAGGTATTATAGAAAAAAAACTAAAATATATTTAGTCAGAAGCCTTATTGATAGAGTGGAACATGCTTATAAGTAATGGTGCTTGAGGCTACTGCATAGGAAACAACAATGGGGACCCTTACATGGACAGCTATGCCAATTAATGTGTGGTTCTGAATTGTTTGAGGCCTCTTGGTCCTACTCCCAGATTTAAAGTCCAAGAGTAATTGTCTTGGGATCTTTCTGTTTGGGAAAAATGCTGAAGTCAGAACTAATTATTACTGTTCTACCAGGAAAGGAACAGCACCGTGCAGAACGTTCACAAAAAAGTGCAAGAACTAGAACTGGAACATAGTGGCTGTTCAGAAGCCTTGAGGCGACAGACCAGCGAACTTGAGTTCAGTGCTGAACGAGAGACTCGACTTAGAAAAGAACTTGAGGTAAGAACTTCACCAAGAAATGATGTTGGTATCTGATAGTTACCTACCATTCTGTTCCTGGGGTTTGTTTCATTGCAGAGGAGCTGCTAATAACAAGGAGACATTGTCAAGGCTCTTTGGAGTAAAGGGTGATACGGTAAGGCCGTGGAAATACCAGTGAAAGGCCGAAAGGAAAGGAAAATGCTTTAAAAAGCAGTTTCTTCCATAAATCAAGTAAGATCAAGGAGGCTTTTCTCTCGTTTGCACAGCTTTAGCGTAATCAGTTTATAAACCCCGGTAAGAGGCTGTGGACTTTGGCCAGAAATTTCCAGTCACATGAAAGTAGATTTTGTCAGCTCATGTTCTGCTTTGCATTGTGTTATATTCTATTAATAATTGGCTTCATCCTGATACACCCTTGTATTGGTAATTTTTAAAGAAGGGATTTTATTTCAGAGGTTATTTGTGTAGTGCTTAAGGTGTCAGGCTAGAAACCAGGGGACTGTGAATTCTAGTCCCACCTTAGCTACAAGGCCAGCTGGGTGACTTTATAGATATCGATACAGATATATTCAACAAAATGGCCAAGGAAGTGGTACCCATTGGCCAGCTGAATGGATCCTGTTGGTTGAGTGAGACCTCCCTTTCCCCATGTACCCTCCCCAATCTGCTCCAGAGGAAGTCTGTTGCATGAGCAGAAATCCGCTCAATAGATGTGAGCCCATAAGGCAGCCTTCTCCAGTGTGATGCCTTTCAAATAGCAGCCCCCGTTATCCACAATGAACGAAAATTATAATCCAGTACATCCAGCGTGTGTCAGGTTGGGGAAGAGTGCCAGGAATAAAATAGGGAGGGTGGATATAGGGATAGGATCCACCCCAAACCATCAGTATGCTGTTATTTAACATCTTTTATTTCTTAGGACACAAAGAAAAGGGGTGGCTCCAGAAGTCTGGAATAATTCAGTTTGGAAATAATTTACAGAGTCCCTGGAGAGCTAGCTCTTAATGGGCACCTTGTTTGCCATGGCCTGTGGACCTACAGTCCAGGGATAGTTCAAACAAAAGAGGAACAATAAAAAAAATCCCCTTTATTATTATGCTAATGTTGAATTAGGAAAAACTTTATAGTCCGGAATTACAAAGGAGATGAAATTAAATGGCTTGTGGTTTTGGAGAGGAGCGGAAAAGATTAACAAAGGCATTAAATAAAAATCCTAGCAGTTTGAGATATTAGCCCTCCCCCAACCCTACGTTAAGAGTGGGAAGGTCCTTTAAATTTTCTGAGAAGAGGGTAATCTGAGTATTGGGTATTATTTGAAATGTTCAGTTGTTTTCCTTGCAGGTAATTAAGATGTTTTTAAAGAAAGCACAGGTCATTCTTTTGCCAAGAGGAAATGTTGCCTTAGTGTTAGTGTTCCTTTAGTGCCCTCTGGTGGTTTTAAAGGTCAATTGTAGAAAATGTAACAGTAATCTCTGTATGCTTGATTCCTTAGTTCGACATTTTTTCAGCCTAAACATTTTCAGGCCTCTTATCACCATTAGAACCAGAAAATTGCTGATATGCAATTGCATTTCTTGGTATAAAGCCAGATTTTCACACTCTCTTGGCTTAATTTTTTTTCTTTTTCTTTTTGGTTTTGTCACATAGCTTTATTACGTATGGACTTAATAAATAAAAGTGATCCCAAGTATGGAATGAAGAAAATATTTTAAAAGTTTATGGGGTAGGAGGTATGAATTTATAGTCTGAATAAATTATTAGGTTATTATGTTTTATGAATTAAGAGGCTACCAGCTCAGTTATCTGGAACTGTGGTCCATAACCTGATTTATTACCTGCCAAAATCCTATAAGTGAAATGTGCTGTAAATAGAAATACCCTGCCTGGCTTCCAGAGCTTCTTTTTATTGAACGTAGCATATGCTGCCAAACAAATTCTGCATTGACTTTATAGGTAAGTCTTTGTTTTCTTCCAATGACTTCCTAGAAATGTTGATGGTACCAGTGGTATTGATGTTACATTAGGAGCTGGAAGAAGTAATGGGCCTTAATGTGTTTGGATGAGTATGTTTAACTAGTGTGGATGTTATCAGTGTCAGAATAGTTTATTTGTTTCTTTAGAAGAGGCAGAGAATCTTATTTTTTTTAAAAAACTAGGAATAAATTTTTAAGCAATCTATTCTGGAGATGTGGATTTTGTAGTAAAATAATGACAAAGTTTCTTCATTCATTCATTAGCTCATTTGTTTATCTATTTGATTGACTTTCTACAAGAGCATAGGTAGTCCTTGTTTAACGATGGTAATTGGGACTGACAACTCCGTCGCTAAGCAACACGGTCGTAAAGTGTGATGTCACATGACCATGCTGACTTATGACGGCAGTTTCAACAGTCCAGTTGTCGTCGTTAGGCAAATCCTGCGCAGTTGCAGTGTCCCACTGTCACGTGATCACCATTTGCAACCTCCTGCAGGTTTCCCCATTGACTTTGCTTGTCGGAAGCCAGCAGTGAAGGTCGCAAATGGTGATCACATGACCACAGGACGCTGCAATGTCAATTATGAGCCAGGTACCAAGCACCCGAATCATGATCATGTGACCGTGGGGACACTGTGATGGCCACAACTACGAGGACCCGCCGTAAGTCCCCCTCATTCAGCGCTGTCATAACTTTGAACGGTCGCTGAATGAGCGGTCATTCAATGAGGACTACCTCTATCCAATGTGGATTCATTATTAAGGCTGTGTAAAATCATTTAGAGTTGTATTTCGTGGAAGCAACTCTCCAAACTTACTGTTTAAAGGGTCCGAACGCAACATCCTCTCAAAGGGTCAGGTCAGCCACTACAAGGGCCACCGCATGTCATGACCATATAGGTTCAAGGGTAATTGTTACTTTGACCATGATTGCTGCTGAAGTGAAGTGTGCTTCAAGCAGTGGATTGCATTTTACTGGTTCTCTCAAATGTCTCTCTGAATAGTTTTGCACAGCTATTATGTGCAAATAATTCATATTAAAAAATGGAGAGATTTCAAAATGTGGCAACAGTAGAGAAAGTATCACAACCATGGTGATCTAGAGGCCAAAGTTAGTCAAAATAAGGAATCCTTGGCTGCCTTTTAAAATGGACTAGATTAAAAGGCCTTTATGAGCAGCATATTTGTATGATATTGGATTCTGAGTATTCTACAGCTGTGGCACCACCAACTGAGAATACCTCACTCCAGGCAATAAAGTTCTTGTGAAACAAATATCTGGGTACTTATATATGAGAAGAAGATCTGTTAGGTATGCTGAATATGGCCATTGTAAAACTTCACAAAACAAGATAAACTTCATGAATCAAACTGGAATTAGTTAGGAGCCAATGTGGTTGAGCAAAGTTTGGCTTGATATTAGATAGTACTTTTAAGCTGAGAGTTTAGAGAAGGACTTGAGATACGTGTGTTGTTAACCTCTTATTAACTTTTTTTTTTAAAAGCTAGCTCTGGCCAGAATAAAAAAACTGGAGGAAAACATTGAGGCAGAAAGGGCGTCACATCTGGAATCAAAATTTAATTCTGAAATAATTCAGGTAAATTGGAGAAAGGCACCATATGGAACTGATAAATGCATCTCAGGCTCTTTTTGCACCTGGATTGTTAGCACATGTTTAATTATTTTACATTTAATTTTATGTTTTTGTGTATGGAATTTAGTCATTTTTAGAGGAAATTTCCTTGAAGGTATTTTGACAATTGGCTTGTAACCAATTAACTAACAAAATAGAATATGCTGGGCATCTGGAGGGTTTTATGCCTCAGTGGGCAGGGCATAGTGAAATTTAAATCCCCGGGTTGGTTCATAAATTGGTGCAGCATCACTGATTATCGTACTGGACTGGATCAACAGTTATTGCTCCTAAGGTTAAATCTGTAAAATATGAATCAAGTGGGGTAAACAGAGATTGGAGCAGGCTGTAGGACTACATTTCTTGCCATTTTCAGCATTTGTCTGTCTTCCCCTGACAATATCAAAATTCATCCTGAAGCAGATTCCTCGTATTTCAAGTCCTATAACTAGCTGCACACCCTGCTTTCACATCTGGGACCTGAACTGATTCTTACGGCTGATCTGGAGAAAATGGCAAAAGAGTGCCTCTAGATGGATTATGAATTACAAATGTTAGGGCAAAATGATGCCCAAAGGATACAGTGTCACTTTTCCATTTTAGTCATGAAATGTATATGTTTCTGAGCAAGTAAATCTAAGAAGCCTGCCATGTTGATTGTACATGCTTTCTCAGTTCTCTGTCAAATTCTGAACCAAGGCCCTATGAAGAAATGTGTTTAAAACCGTGTCCTAGATCATTTATATCATAAGATCTTTTGCACTACTGCCAAGAACCAGAACAGTGTACAAAACACTAACCTGAAGTCTAATGGGAAATCATTTGTGCACTGTTTACCCAAGAAAGATGTACGTTTCCTGAACAAATAGCAAACTAATGCTGATAGACTCCCCCCCCCCATTTTCTCATAGTTTTTTTGTGTTTTGTTTTCATTTAGAATCCATTGGATCCAAATGATTCCTTTGGAATCACTTGCAGTTTTGTATATGTGCATCAGTGCTTTGATTTTTCTGTTGATCATGTTCCAACAGAGTCATGGTTAAGGGCAGCAAAAGCTCATCCTGATTGGACAAGTAGGACTGGAGAAGATTACACATGACCCCGAATTCACCCATGCCCTTAACCACATTGTGATTGCCTGTCAACATTAATCTGAGTTCATCATAGCCAGCATTTCTTTCACCTAACTATGGTTAGAGGGTGGGTGGAAAGGTACACTTACCCTGGCTTTATGTATATAAATTTATTTATTTATTTTATTAGATTTATATTACCGCCCATCTCCCCCAACGGGGACCCTGGGCGGTGCACAATAAAATAGAGTTAAAAATATATAAAATATATATAAACTTCCCTATATATGTGTAGAATTATTTCTGCCTTCCCGTTTTGTTTTGCCTCATTTTAATCTGACGTAGAGCACAGCCCTGCAGCCTCTTATAGTCCTGATTGTTGTTTTCCTGTCATTTTGCAGTTACGGATTCGAGACCTTGAAGGAGCTTTGCAAGTGGAGAAGGCCAGCCAAGCAGAAGCATTCTCTGAGTTGGAAATGTTCAAAGGCAAATTTAGAGAGGTAGAAAATGCCTATGAGAGAGAGAAGCGTAGTGCTCACGACAGCTTGGAAAAACTCAACATGTGAGTGGCTTCTTTCCTGACTGAGAATTGGTACAGGTAGTCCTCGCTTAACGACCACAATCGGGACTGGAATTTCGATTGCTAAGCAAAGTAGTCATTAAGTGAATCTGACCCAATTTACAACCTTTTTTGTGGCGGTCGTTAAGCAAATCACCGCGGGGGTTAAGCAAACTATGTGGTTGTTAAGTGAATCATGTGGTTCCCCATTGATTTTGCTTGCCAGAAGCCGGCCGGGAAAGTCAAAAATGGCAATCAGGTGACCATGGGATGCTGCGATGGTCATAAATGCGAACTGGTTGCCAAGCATCCAAATTGTGATTACGTGACCGTGGGGATGCTGCAACGGTCATAAGTGTGAGTACCGGTTGTAAGTCGTTTTTTTCAGCACTGTCGTAAGTCCGAACCGTCACTAAACAGATGGTTGCTAAGTGAGGATTACCTGTATTTCTTTAGATGAAAGGCTCAGTCA
The DNA here is from genome assembly GCA_023362775.1 of Charina bottae. Classification (NCBI taxonomy): domain Eukaryota; kingdom Metazoa; phylum Chordata; class Lepidosauria; order Squamata; family Charinaidae; genus Charina; species Charina bottae. The sequence continues at coordinate 196,439,975 of JALMGJ010000002.1, read as the reverse complement.
ATGAAATACTCATCTACCCCTGTTGTCACATAGCACAGAACAGATTATAAATTTTAGCAGGTGGATGTGATGCGGAATTAATTGACTTGCTGTGTGATTTGGCTTTTATGTGGTCATTTTTACAATCCTAGAAGAATTCCATGTCTATGAATCCCTTTAAAAACTTACGCTGCAATTTTTTGCCAAGTGTTTTGGTTAAACTTGGACATTACTTGGTGAGCACAGTGGTGCTTAAAAGTTTGTGAACCCTTTTGAATTTTCAATATTTCTGCATAAAGATGACCTGAAACATGATCTGTTCTCCACATAAGTCCTAAAACTATATAAAGAGAACCCAATTAAACAAATGAGTAAAAAATATTATACTTGTTCATTTATTTATTGAGGAAAATGATCCAAAGCTTAATTGGATTCTCTGATCATCTCATGTACCCCATCTCATGTACCCCTTGGAGTGCCTTTTGTAGTCAGACTAAATTTAGATGGTACAGTGTTGAGCATTTTGGGCAATATTTAGCTCCCTGAAAGCATTAAATGTTAGTCAGATTTAATGTTTGAAAATATGGAATAATTTTATTAAAGCAAGATGTATGTATAGATGTATGGATGTATGGATGGATGGTCCTGGTGGTAAAACTCTTATCCTGAGTAGGTTGGTTAATTGGCTACGCCTGGTTTAGTATAAAGGGCAAAATGAGAACTCAAGACAAGCCAGAGTTAAAAAGTTTCCTTCCTTGCTTGCTTAGGAATGTTAAAACAGATTCTAGTTCTTCCTCCTGCTTGTAGGAAGAGTTAGAGCAGTGTTAGGATCTGAGAAACCATGGGCCACAGACCTTGGCCTGGAAAACACCCTGCTCTAGTGTTTCCCATAGTGCAACGCTGCTAGAACTCCACTGAACCAAAGATTATGCTTGAACCAAAGAGTGTTGACCCAGGGATAACCCTGAGAGGGGCTTTGCCTTAGCAAAGCCCCAAAGAATTCTGCATAGTGATGTTAGGTGCTATAAAGTAATTCTACCTCCCTTTAGAATGCATACCAGCTTGGGGCTCTCCCTATCTGGTCAGCGGCTTCTTCCTGACAAGCTAACATGGTTACCTGACTTCCTTGTAATAAATCATTCGTTCTATCCTCCCCCAAGATGTGAATATCCAAAGACTTGATTTTATGGCTCTGACCTCTGTAATTTAGTATGCTTGTATAACCCGATGTCCCTGTAAGTGTTACTCTTATCTCTGTAAGATGCAAGTATTAATCTCATAGAACAAATGGTGTGAATGTTCCCAAGCTCCATTCTTTGTAACTATGTTGATGACCCACGTCACCCCCTTGACCTGGTGAGTCCCAGAATCCTTCGGCTCTGGGAGGGACCCTGGTCCCCAAAAACCAACCAATCCCAGGGAATGGTCATCAGAAACCTCACCCACATATGGGCATACCATCATCATCCTCATTTCCTGTTTGTATTTGCTGTATAAAAGCTTGTGCACTCCTGAACTCTGGATGGCTTTTCCACTCAGAGGTCACCTGCGTGTGATGTCTGTAGGAGATAGCCATCCGGCAATCTTTGCTTGGCCAAATAAATCTTGCTGATCTCCGTTCTCAAAGTCTCTGTTGTGTACTTGGCTATTCTGGAAGGCGCATGGTAAGTTTTGGTGCCTAACAGCAGGACTGAGCTAATTCACACTAGGCCAGAACTGGGAAACAGAGAAAATAAAATCAAAATAAAAAGTGCAGTAATGTGCATTAAAGAACATACTGAGTAAATCTTCCTGAATTTTCCTGTCTTCTTTTGAAAAACTGGCCTCACACCACAATAGAAATCATCTTAAACAAATCTTTCTTTAAAATATCCAGTATTAAAAAGATACCACAAATTTCCTCCATATTATTTTATTCTTATTACAAATAGTCTAGCTAAAATATTTCATATGTAATAACAACCATCGGTTTTTCTTACATCACTCATAAATTATGGATCAGATTGTTCTTTTCCAGGATGTTGATTTCAAGCTTCAAACAAAATATGATTTATTGATTCCTTTAGATTTCAATGTGGATCTGTTCATAATTTTCAGTATCTTAATCCAGAATTACAATATTATTGAATGTTCACTAAGTGATGGGTGAAGGGTATGCATATTGGAGTAGAATTGGAAAAAAAACCCCATAAGAATTCTCCTTTATAACTATACTCCAAATGGTTGCTGTCTTTTTATCAAAATATCCATGGCATTTCACTACTGAAATACGTCAAAGCAGTCCCACAAGTGAAGAATATAAAATTTCTTAGCCCTGCTGGATTCATGTTGGTAGTGCAGAAGGAAAGCAAAGCTGGTTATGGTTGCTGTTCTCCTCACTTTATAATTCTTATTCTTTAAACAAATTTCTCTTTTCTTCAACTTTGTTGTGATACTAGAGAAGCACCAGCTTTTGTTTGCCACACTAGCTAGGAACAAGATGTGAGGCGAGTTCTTCCTGTTGGTGAAACCCTCCCTAAATCCACTGAAAGAGAGAGATCTGCCCTATTCTACAGACCCTGGGGTGCTTTCACTGTAGTTGTGATTATCGCAAGACCTGGGAAAGCAGTATTGAATTTGCACACATGATGTGTAGACAATAGTACATGAGCCTATAAGCTCTTTCTTAATCCCCACTTCATAGTTTAGAAATTTGGGTTCCTACAATTGGATTAAATTTTCTTATGTTATTTTGAAATGTATTCATTGTAAAGAACATGAAATGAACATAAACAAAGATCACGAACAGTTTGTTATTTCAGATTCTATATTTTAGTTAGCCAAATGTCTTTGATGCCATTCAACAAGTTTAAATAACCTGAATTTGATTATTCCCAGAAGCGTTCCTGGGTTATTGGAACAGATACCTGTAAATGGTACCACATCTACTGACTTGTTGTGCCCAATTCACCCTATAGCTTATGACTGCAGCATGTGTGTCAATTGGTATCTCAGCATTTCCTTAGATTTTTTCTGGTTTTCTTAAACATTAGTAAAATGATAGCATAGAAATATTGTTGGTTTATCAAGAAAAGTATATAATGTACTTAAATCTTTCCAAAAATGCTGGTGTGTCTTTTCAGGTTAGAAAGGGAACATTTAACTATAAACAAACGGCTGAATGAAGAAATAGAAGAAAAGAAGAAAGTAATTAAAGACCTCTCTGTGAGACTCCAGGATAATGAAAAAAGTTACAAAGAATTACAGGCTGAACTTCTCCTGGTAAGAGAGAAACCCTGAGGCATTTCCTTTATTGGTCCAAAAATGCTATGCTTATTGCTAGATGCTTTTGTTTTCTCTAGGAACACCTTTCTATAAAGAAAGCATTTAAAAGATACACTTTGCCTATGTGTATCAGCTTTGTAACAAAATCTGTTCTTCAAATAGGTGAATATGTTCAAATTGTGGCCAACTTGACTGTATGAGAGTAGAGTCTGACAATGGCAGCTAAGGGCCAATAAAATAAGGGCCAATAAAATAAAATAAAATAAAATAAAATGTAGTATCTCTCCAGCAAAGGAGATCGTTACCTTGTCGTGGTGCTGGAGCTTGAGCACCTCAATGAAACCATGAGCTAAACCGTGAAGGGACACCCAAGACGGGAAGGTCGTGGCAGAGAGGTCAGACTAAATACGATCCCTGGGGAAGGTAATGGCAACCCACCCCAGTATTCTTGCCGTGAAAACTAAATGGATCAGTACAACCAAAGATATGTCGGTATACCATCGGAAGATGGGACTCCCAGGTCGGAAGATGGTCAAAATGCTACTGGGGAGGAACAGAGGATACGTTCAACTAGCCCCAGATGTGATGACGCAGCTAGCTCAAAGCCGAAAGGACGGCTAGCGGCCGACGGTGCTGGTGGTGAACGGCGAATCCGATGTTCTAAAGATCAACACACCATAGGAACCTGGAATGTAAGATCTATGAGCCAGGGCAAATTGGATGTGGTTATTGGTGAGATGTCAAGATTAAATATAGACATTTTAGGTGTCAGTGAACTGAAATGGACTGGGATGGGCCACTTCACATCAGATGACCACCAGATCTACTACTGTGGACAAGAGGACCACAGAAGAAATGGAGTAGCCTTCATAATTAATAATCAAGTGGCTAAAGCAGTGCTTGGATACAATCCAAAAAACGATAGAATGATCTCAATTCGAATTCAGGGTAAGCCATTTAACATCACAGTGATCCAAATATACGCCCCAACCACAGATGCTGAAGAAGCAGAAGTAGATCAGTTCTATGAGGAACTGCAGCACCTACTAGATAATACACCAAAAAGAGATGTTATTTTCATTACAGGAGACTGGAATGCTAAGGTGGGTAGTCAGACGACACCTGGAATTACAGGCAAGCATGGTCTGGGAGAACAAAATGAAGCAGGACATAGGCTAATAGAATTTTGCCAAGACAACTCACTGTGCATAACAAACACTCTCTTCCAACAACCTAAAAGACGACTTTATACATGGACTTCACCAGATGGTCGACACCGAAATCAGATTGACTACATCCTTTGCAGCCAAAGGTGGCGGACATCTATACAATCAGTAAAAACAAGACCTGGAGCTGACTGTAGTTCAGATCACGAACTTCTTATTGCAAAATTTAGAATCAGACTAAAGAGAATAGGGAAGACCCACAGATCAGTTAGATATGAGCTCACTAATATTCCTAAGGAATATGCAGTGGAGGTGAAGAATAGATTTAAGGGACTAGATTTAGTAGATAGGGTCCCAGAAGAACTATGGACAGAAGTTCGCAACATTGTTCAGGAGGCGGCAACAAAAAACGTCCCAAAGAAAAAGAAAACCAAGAAGGCAAGATGGCTGTCTGCTGAAACACTGGAAGTAGCCCAAGAAAGAAGGAAAGCAAAAGGCAACAGTGATAGGGGGAGATATGCCCAATTCAATGCAAAATTCCAGAGGTTAGCCAGAAGAGATAAGGAATTATTTTTAAACAAGCAATGTGCGGAAGTGGAAGAAGACAATAGAATAGGAAGGACAAGAGACCTCTTCCAGAAAATTAGAAACATCGGAGGTAAATTCCAGGCAAAAATGGGTATGATCAAAAACAAAGATGGTAAGGACCTAACAGAAGCAGAAGAGATCAAGAAAAGGTGGCAAGAATATACAGAAGATCTGTATAGGAAGGATAATAATATTGGAGATAGCTTTGACGGTGTGGTCAGTGAGTTAGAGCCAGACATCCTGAAGAGTGAGGTTGAATGGGCCTTAAGAAGCATTGCTAATAACAAGGCAGCAGGAGACGACGGTATCCCAGCTGAACTGTTTAAAATCTTGCAAGATGATGCTGTCAAGGTGATGCATGCCATATGCCAGCAAATTTGGAAAACACAAGAATGGCCATCAGATTGGAAAAAATCAACTTATATCCCCATACCAAAAAAGGGAAGCACTAAAGAATGTTCAAACTATCGAACAGTGGCACTTATTTCACATGCCAGTAAGGTAATGCTCAAGATCTTGCAAGGTAGACTCCAGCAATTCATGGAGCGAGAATTGCCAGATGTACAAGCTGGGTTTAGAAAAGGCAGAGGAACTAGAGACCAAATTGCCAATATCCGCTGGATAATGGAGAAAGCCAGGGAATTTCAGAAAAACATCTATTTCTGTTTTATTGACTATTCTAAAGCCTTTGACTGTGTGGATCATAACAAATTGTGGCAAGTTCTTGGTGGTATGGGGATACCAAGTCATCTTGTCTGCCTCCTGAGGAATCTGTATAACGACCAAGTAGCAACGGTAAGAACAGAGCACGGAACAACGGACTGGTTTAAGATTGGGAACGGAGTACGGCAGGGTTGTATACTCTCACCCTACCTATTCAACCTGTACGCAGAACACATCATGCGACATGCTGGGCTTGAGGAATCCAAGGCTGGAGTTAAAATCGCTGGAAGAAACATTAACAATCTCAGATATGCAGATGATACCACTTTGATGGCTGAAAGCGAGGAGGAGTTGAGGAGCCTTATAACGAAGGTGAAAGAAGAAAGTGCAAAAGCTGGGTTGCAGTTAAACCTCAAAAAAACCAAGATTATGGCAACGAGCTTGATTGATGACTGGCAAATAGAGGGAGAAAAAGTGGAGGCAGTGACAGACTTTGTATTTCTAGGCGCAAAGATTACTGCAGACGCTGACTGCAGCCAGGAAATCAGAAGACGTCTACTTCTTGGGAGGAGAGCAATGGCAAATCTTGATAAAATAGTTAAGAGCAGAGACATCACACTGACAACAAAGGTCCGCATAGTTAAAGCAATGGTATTCCCTGTAGTAACCTATGGCTGCGAGAGCTGGACCATAAGGAAGGCTGAGCGAAGGAAGATAGATGCTTTTGAACTGTGGTGTTGGAGGAAAATTCTGAGAGTGCCTTGGACTGCAAGAAGATCAAACCAGTCCATACTCCAGGAAATAAAGCCAGACTGCTCACTTGAGGGAATGATATTAAAGGCAAAACTGAAGTACTTTGGCCACATAATGAGAAGACAGGATACCCTGGAGAAGAAGCTGATGCTAGGGAAAGTGGAAGGCAAAAGGAAGAGGGGCCGACCAAGGGCAAGATGGATGGATGGTATTCTGGAGGTGACAGACTCAACCATTGGGGAGCTGGGAATGGTGACGGCCGACAGGAAGCTCTGGCGTGGACTGGTCCATGAAGTCACGAAGAGTCGGAAACGACTGAACGAATAAACAACAACAAAATGTAGTATCTAGGGAAGGAAAGAGTATGGATGTATTGCCTTGAGATGTTGGTTTTAGAAGGAGCTGTATGTTGCCCTCTGCTCTGTGTTACACAACTCTTCACATGCTATAGATATACTAATCATAAATTTGCAAGATCACTAAACCGAACCTTTCAACTTGCAACTTTTATTAGACATTAAATAAACAAGAGGGTTTTTTAATGGTTGGTGGTTCCATTTTTGCACTGAGCTGCTTAGGCATTTAATGTATAAGAGCAAGACAGAATTTGCTGCTTCCACATTTATATTGGCACTATGGAAAATTGGTGAGGAGCTCGTAGTGTCGGCCCCTTTTTGCCCGTGCAAGAAGTAACAGTGCAGAAAGTGTTCTTTAGCAGGCGGAGGCAATATGTGTATTCCTCCACACGGGCGCTTGAAAGAAGTTACTTAGCAGAGCTTTGTTTTGTTAATGCTGCTTTGTATCTGTATTTTTCCTTGTAACCATTAAGGTAAAGAGAACAACACCAGCTCCATAATCTAACACCTTCCAAGGGGAGGGGGAACCTACCTCTCTAAGAGCAATGTTCTCATAAACAAAGGGTCACTTCCCAAGGTATAGAATCAAACCATCTGCAAGTGCTGTCTGCTAGAGACCTCGTCTTCTCCAGAAATATCCTTGCTGGAGGTACCACTGTTTAAAATTGTAATCGAGTTCCTGATAGGATATGTTACCATTCCCAGGTGTTATTGTTTATTCTCCCTGTTTCTTAAGAAAAGTATAAAAAGATGGCAAAACAGTTTGAACCTTGGTGTAGATTCAAAGTCTTGGGAGGGTGCTATGCACTACTGGCTTCAGGGTGTGTGTGTCTGCTGCTATTCTTGGGGTTCCTGGCATGCTGAAGGGATGTGGATTAGTATATATTTCTCTGTTAAGTCTCTTAATATTAATTCAACGAAATCCTTTTTGGCAATTCAGCCTAGTTTGAGTCTATTGCCTTGGAATCCTAACAAACCTATTGGTTCCTGACTGGCCACTGGGTTGCCAACGCAACATTACCCTCAAATTACTACTAGCTTTACTCCTTTTGCAGATTAGTTTTTTTCTCACAGTTTTATCTTGCTATACTGTACAAGCAATAAAGTCTATTCTAATTCTGGATTTTGAAGAGAGAAAAAATGTACTCCTTTGCTTTGTTGGAAAAAAATGTTCAAACTTTAAACTGAACAGTGTAAAGCTCAAGTAGATTCATTGTTGGAAAAGATTTAAATGCACTTCTCTGTTTCAAGAACCTTCTGTGGATCAAAACTTATTATGTGCTCTCTTGCTATTTTATCTGCCCCAGCTGGTATTAAACCTCTTTGTGGTCTCATTCACTGACCATAATTTGGATACTCTTTAGCTGCTTCTAGACTATTAAGTATGGAAGCAATTTAAATTCATATACTTTTAAGACCAGTTAGGGGACTATTACAATTATCTAGTCTGACCTCATATGCATACTGGCTACAAAATTCATCCTGGTTGAATTGAAGTGTACCTTCCACAGAGATTTCATATTTCATTTAGAAACTCCATGTAGTAAGTTGTTTGATAAGTGGTTCACTGTAATCATCCACAGTACTGTGAAATTGAATCTCTTTATTTATTCGTAACTTTTGCTTTCAGAGATTAAAATGTGTTTCATACTGTATTTGCATTGCCAAGGACTCAGACAGATTCTAATGCAACCCTGAAGCATGGTTGAAGGATATACTGTAATTAGGCCACAGGATTAAATACTTGCCCACCTTTCTGGAGGTGATTTGGCCATGATTAAAGGTTATGTTTTTACTGTTGTTACTTATGCCTAACACTAAATTCAAACTCTAGTTAACAAAGTGTGATTACTGTTAGTAAAGTGAATGGGAAGAACTGAAGTGGAATAAGGCATGGTTCCAAGGCCATTTTCAATTGCTTCAATCATAGTAAAGGAATTATTATATTAAATACACTATTTAGTCTGCATATGAGAAAATCCTAGACCTAGAAATAAGCTGGCTGAGTGGTTGCAACCAACCTGGAGATACAGTTGGAAGGCTAATTTTCTAGATCCATTTCATTCTAGCTTCAGGTTCAGTTTTGGGACAGAAACGGACATGGTTGCCTTGTAGGTAGATATTTATAAATTATAAATTTATTTATGTATTATAAAAATTATTCTGTATGGTATTTAACATCTACACAAAGCTGATGGGAAAGATAATGGAAGAATGTGGGCTGAATTGTCATCAATATGCAGATGACACCAGCTTTACCTCTCCCTTTCATCTAATTCAGGTGAGGCAAATGGATGTCCTGAATCAGTGACTGGGCATGGTAGTGGACTGGATGAGAGCTAGTACATTAAAGCTCAATCCAGTCAAAACAGAAGAATTGATATGGGTGGCCTCTCTGCCCAGGTGAGTTCTTCTTGTTGGCTTAGACTGCCCCGCTACAAAATTGCTGGACACTGATAGTCAGACATTAGAGATTCTGGCAATTGCCTGGTTGGATTCTGGACACAGTTACCTTTGAAAATGTTTCAGAAACTCCATGTAGTTAACGATTTATTCATTTAGTTAGTTAATTTATAACCTGCGTTTCCTCCAGGAGTTCAAAATTAACAAAATCCTTTCATACCAGTGCTCTAAAAGCTGTATTGGCTGCTGGTCCCTTTCATGGTCCAATTCAAAGATTTGATGTTAGTTTTTAAAAGCTTTGAATGGCTTGGGACCAAAGTATCTCCAGAAAAGTCTTCTCCCTTATGTATGTGCTAAAGCTCTTTGGTCATCTTCTGGAGATCCCCATCTGGGTATCTATCAAGTAAACTGAGGCAGGCAGGCAGGCAGGCAGGCAGGCAGGCAGGCAGGCAGGCAGGCAGGCAGGCAGGCAGGCAGGTATACGTAGAAGGCCCTCTCAGCTGTGGGGCTTTGTCTATGGAAAACCCTTCTTTGGAAGACATATTTAGCACTAATATTAATGTCTCTTCAGGCTAGGCAAAAAAGTTCCTCCTCTTCCATATTTTTGGGAATTTTTAAAATGATTTTTAAAATAGTTTTTTTTATGTAGTTTTGCATTTGATTTGATCAAACTGCCCACTCTACACTAGAATACTGTATTTTAGGTTTCTGTACAATTTATTAATTGCATTTTATTGCTTCTCTTTTTTCTTTTTAAAAGTTTTTAGAAACTTTCAATCTTTTAATAATGTGATCCACCCAGATTACATTGGTTTATGGGCAGGCTATAAATATAATGAAACATAACATCTGCATTGGTCTTAAAAATCCTGGCCTAGATGACTATTAGGTAGTATATCAATTCTTAATCTGAGATGCTCAGTAAATTGAGCAGAATCTTTGAGGTTTCTGTGTGCTGATCTTTTACTAAGCTTCCTCTCCTACCCTTTATCATTACAGTTCTACAGGGTTAGACAACTGTGGTCCTAAAACTATTTGTGGCCGTCAAGCTAGTTTGAAAATCCCCACGTAAGAGATAATTTTAGGCTTCAGGTAAGCGCTGTGTCTTCTGCTTGGGAGAGATTAAAAAGGAGAATGCAGAATTCATACCTGAGTGATACCTTTATTAGGACAGATGAACACACCAGGAAGTAAGCAGTCTTTCTTCAGAAATCTTCATCAGGCAAGATATTGAAGATACTGTTTTTAAAAGAGGGTAGGGAAGAAGCAAGAAAGTCCAAAAATTAGGCCTATGTTCAGTCCATGAAGTTCATAGCAGATCAAAGTCATTCTCAAAATGGAATTTGCAGACTGAGTGCAGTGTTATTATATATTGTTTGTATCTGATTATACCTAATATTCAGGAACACAAGAAATGGTTGCCCCCACCCCAAGTTCTGGAAACACAAAGACCACAATCCCCCATCAATCCTTTTCCCCACAGATGCCTCAGCTTGGCAGAGAGCAGAGAGTAACAGAAGAGGGGGAGTATCATAAAAAAAGGATGCCCTCATCAGACTTTGATCAACCTGTGAGAAACAAATTGCCCAGAAATGTTCTCTACTGTAGAACATTAGTAGATTGCCTCAGAATTTTAGGTTTTGGGGAGGCCCTGTTTTAGTACTGACACATTCTTCTCAAACTACGATCCATCCCCCGTGTATACTATTTGAGTAGAAGGCTGGATTCCTGTTTCTTCTTTTCCCATGTTCATCCCATGAATTGCGGGGAGCTTATGTTAAGGCCATTACCAACTGTGATCACTAATGGGTTGTCCAGAAAGCAGCTTTTCTCATGTCTGACTTAGTTCAGTATTGAAAGTGACAGCTAGAAAGGGAGGATTATCCCATGTAGCATGGGAGTTTTGCACAACAGTTGCTGTTCTTGATTATATTGCTTGCACTTATCCTGATAGTTCCCAGATTGCTGCGTGGGCTAGTAGGGATCAGCACTGGGAATTGGCACTGTCCCCACACAGCCTCCAGATCATGTATGTGTGTGTGTGTATGTGTATAGCCAGTGACACTTGAAAACCCTTCCATCTGGAAGTATTTAAACACTTTTCTGAGTAGGTTTCTGCTAAAACAGGTCTTCAGAATTGTGAATGATTATGGGTACTTTGTTTTAGGATGCATAAAGTTACATAGGCAATCACCTTATTGAAGCTAGGCAAGTTTGATTGGAAGACTGGGAATCCTATTTATGCTGCTAAAAAAAGAAATCAAGATGTAGATATAAATAATACCTAAGTTGCATTAATAGATTTGTTATCTGTTTTAAAGGACAAAAGTATTTCAGAGTCCTCTTTCACCCAGTTATTTATTTTATAGTTTTTTCACACCATTTATTTCTGCATTACGGACAAACCTTACCAATTAAGATGCTATATTTTTAGCTCTAACTGGGCCAATATTTCTCTGATTACCAGAGGTCAAAATTAAACATAGCACTGCTATATGATCGGTAATCTAACTGATTATTGCCCAAAGACAGTGCATTAGATCCAAATTAAGCTGAATTTAGGCCCTCCTGAAAATTAACAGGGCAAGTTAGTCATGGCTAAACTTTCATTACAGTAGTTTCCATAGGAACTAAATTCAAAGTTTGTGCAGATTTAATTGTTTGTGTATTCTCTTCCCTTTTGGAAATTTATGCTAATCAGTGTAACTGTGCTGTCATGTTTTGGAAGATGCCTTTTTTGCTCACTTTTAATGCCATTCCTCCTGGCTGATCTGATAGTCCAACTTCAGTAGTATTTATCTTGTTAATCCATAACAACAGAAATATTATTGAGGATTTTTCAAGGTCAGAATGAACTGCTATAAATTTTAAGCATGAATAGATTCAATATTTTCTGGAAATTGTCTGGACTAGATAACCACAGCGGTTCAAGAAAATGTCAGTTATTTAGCTATAGATGGTGCCCAAGAAGTGGATATAATAAATGCAATATTTTGGATAAAACACTGATTGGTGGGATTCGGCTAGATCAGAACACTTTGGATAGAGATAACCTTGTCATATATTCAGCCTCAAATAATAAATTATGTAGATGAATGTTATTTTTCTATCCTTTTTAAAACCTTTCTCTTAAAAAATGTAAGTCCTTTCTTGAATGCAAGCTATGCTCAGTGAAAGGTGCATGTTTCTCTTGCTTTTATGATAGTCTCTGGTGGGCTGGCTAATTTGTATGTGTGCAAAGAAAGAGTAAGCTGAACAAATATTCTCTGTACTATTATGAAAATTTAAAATCCCCTAGTGAGCTTTCACACATGATAATTTATATTTTAAGACTCATTCATTGACACTGCAACCGCCTTGTATTTTCCTAGTAGTCATATAAGAAGTGGAGATGGAAATAATTTGGTGTATGCATGTTGTAATGACTTGCTTTTATTTTTGTTACTCGCCAATGAGGGGTAAGTAGATGATTTCTTATTGCTTTCTGAAGTGATGTGTTTTGGTTGTCCCCCCCCCCCCCAAACTCATCTGTTCACTTTAATCTCCACAAAGGCATACAAAGAAAGTGGGATTACAGATCGTTTTTCAATCACTTATTAGTTTTGCACAGGGAAAAACATCCTGCTTTTTCTTTCCCAAACAACTAGAGGAAAAAAATAAGAATGAAACAGAAAAAAGTCGATCTCCTTTCTTTTATGGCTGGAATAAAACTGTCACTTTTGACATCCCACCTTGTGAGTGTAATTCAGCTACCCAAAGCAAGGTGAATGCCTTAGACCAGCCTTTCTCAACCTTTTGACCCTGGAGGAACCCTTTAAATATTTTGCAGGCCTCGGGGAACCCCTGCACATTCAGGCTCAAATAGAGGCCAGAAGTTACACAAAATTATTATATTTGTTTCATGTGTAAGCATACACACAATAGTGTGTATAGAGCAATAGGGCAATAGTTCTTCCTGGGGGTGGCTGGTGCCATAGTGCCCTCCCTATTGAATGAGATCTTATCATCACTTGGATTTTATATCTATTTATTCTCTATTTATATTGGTCGTTTGATTGATTGTAATTTTATGCTTGTATGGTTTTAATTGTTGACTTTATTGTAAACCGCCCAGAGTCCCCCTTTTGGGGGAGATGGGCGGTGATAGAAATTTGAATAATAAATAAATATATGCATTAACAGTGTTATTAAACTGAAAATAAAGAATGAAACTTACATCTTTAATCTGAAGTTGCTCGGATTTGAAATAATTTTTAAAATAAATCATGATCTCCCAGGGAACCCCTAGTGACCTCTCGTGGAACCCTAGGGTTCCACAGAACCCTGGTTGAGAAACCCTGCCTTAGAAGTATAGGTTATATGCCTTGGGAAGTAAATAATAAAATAATTTAAAAATCAGTGGGAGGGGAAATTGGGCATTCAGGAGCCAGTGAGGAGAATCAGAGTGAGTTATGCAAGACAGTTTTTTTATGTGAGTCTTGTAAACATTTGGAGGCTTGTAAAGTTACTTAACCTTTAAGATGACTATCTATCTATCATCTATCTATCTATCTATCTATCTATCTATCTATCTATCTATCTATCTATCTATCTACAGTATCTCTCTCTCTCATCTATCTATCTATCTATCTATCTATCTATCTATCTATCTATCTATCTATCTATCTACAGTATCTATCTATCTACAGTATCTCTCTCTCTCTCATCTATCTATCTATCTATCTATCTATCTATCTATCTATCTATCTATCTATCTATCTACAGTATCTATCTATCTACAGTATCTCTCTCTCTCTCATCTATCTATCTATCTATCTATCTATCTATCTATCTATCTATCTATCTATCTGTCTACAGTATCTCTCTCTCTCATCTATCTATCTATCTATCTATCTATCTATCTATCTATCTATCTATCTATCTATCTATCTGGTTTATAACCTCACTAACCTTTAAAATGACCATTTATTTATTTATTGGGTTTATAACCTCCCTAGTCTAGGAGCTCCAGGAAGCGTACATATCATTCCCTCCTCCAATTTTGCCCCACAACAACCACCCTGCGAGGCAGGTTGAACCGTGAGAGGATTGCCTTGAACTTGGGCCTCCCCAATTCCAGTCCAACCCTTCAACCCCTGCACCATGCTGGCATTGTGTTCTGTGAACCTGGAAAGCATGTATACCTGCCCTAACATTTTTTTAAAAAAAACCATACACACCTTTGCCAGCACCTCTAATTTTAGGTAGCCCAGTGAACAAAATGGAAATAGGTAAAAATCTCTGATTAGGACTAGAGTCACAATGGTTTAATGGTCCACTAGAATTCTTGGTTGGACTTATGAAGCAGATTGATCTTGAGGTAGAGAGGCAGAGTTAGGGCTGAATTGCACAGTGGCAGAGACCTGGAATGGGAATGCAAGCAAGCAAAGAAAATGTCAGGCTGTTAGTCGCTCTTTGAGTGAGATGGGCGGTGACTAAATTTGAAATATAAACAAACAAACGAATGAATAAATATATAAGAAAAGTGGTGGATGAGGGAGACTAAATGGATAGGGGAGACTAAAGGACACAGCAGCAGCATTGGGGTCCAGACCAGGGAGCCATTTGGACAAGACCATATTCTAGCTCCTGAGTGTGGAAAAGCCAAATGAAACCCAGAAACATTTCTCTCCAAGTCACATCAAGAGAATCCACCAGGAGCTGTGCGGGAGCCTCAGAACAAAATATTATCCAATCCCCTTTCCTTGCTACAGTATAAATGGCTCACTTTATGCAGCATTAGATGGAATCATAGGAAGACAGGCAGCTGCTGTATTCCAGATGAGTTCAGTAAGTTAACACTTTGTGAATGGCTGCCTGCCATTCATTCACCATGCGACTCTTTCAGTATTGTATGTGAGCAAGTTTGTTGATACTGTATCTGTGTTAGAAATACCAGCAGTCTTTCTGTAATGCCACCCTGTGGCCAAAGCTGATTACACAGCTTTTCTTGCCAATCACAGCCAATCAGCACTCATCTGTGCCAAAAAAGTGCCTCTGTCAATAAAAATACATGTTCTGCATCTTCAAATGCATTGCTAAATATTCATAGATGCTTATATTAAAAAGTAGCAACTTATTCTTATATCATGCTTGGCACTTTAGTTTTGACTTAAAGTGCTTGGTAAAATTAAGTTGATTTATACAATTCTAATAATGCTAATAAGCTCATCTTCCAGAATAAATAACATCTCCAATTTAGGACTGGTATATAAATTAAAAGATTGGGGACAGCAGGGAGCATTGATGGCAAGATTGCTCCACATTTTAGAAAGTGCTTAAGTTTTTATCAGAACTACAGCCCATGTTTGCAAGTGAAGCTACAGTAGATACCCCAACCATTCTGTGGGGGAATACTTATTTGCTAAGATATATGATACATAGCTAACTTTTATACTGATATCTAGGGCAATAAGCAATCTTGGTTTTGTGAACTGTTTTACTACTACAGTGTTCTCTTCTGAGCATATAACTTTTTAAAAAACTTTATCCTGTTTGGGCAGCTGGTCCAAAATGATGGTGAAATATCTGTGAAAGTTTTGAGAAAATTAAGATAAACTGGGCTTGTGGCAATTTTATTGCTGTCTGCAGATGTAAAAGATATACTGTACATATGGGAGCAGGCAGCTTATGTATGAGCTAATTTAGCCATCCAAAAGGAAGAGATTGCTTCATGGAAAAGGTATACCTCTAGATATAGAAGTATTTACGTATCTGCAGTGGCTAGCTTGCTTCAAGGACTTTGTGATGTTTTGTGTTTTACTTGTTTTGTGTGTGGTTTTTTTTTTAAGCTTTCCATAAGGTGTTTGACTGGATAATTGCATATGAAGACGGACTATGCATAGCAGTCTCCCCTAATCTGGGATCCTTTGGAAGTTGTGGTACTAACTCCAAGAATATCCTAGCTACAATTTAGGAGTATTGGAGTCCTAAGATACATGGAAGGCTACAGTACAACAATAGAGAGGGGAAAACATTGTAGTACAGCTAGTCCTCGCTTAATGACCATTCGTTTAGTGATGGTTTGGACTTACGACGGTGCTGAGAAAACCGACTTACGACCGGTATTCACACTTATGACTGTCGCAGCGTCCCCC
This sequence comes from Charina bottae, assembly GCA_023362775.1. Classification (NCBI taxonomy): domain Eukaryota; kingdom Metazoa; phylum Chordata; class Lepidosauria; order Squamata; family Charinaidae; genus Charina; species Charina bottae. Next base: position 196,423,667 of record JALMGJ010000002.1, on the reverse strand, counting down.
TGGTCATGTGATCACAATTTGGACGCTTGGCAACCGGTTCGCATTTGTGACCGTCACAGCATCCTGTGGTCACGTGGTTGCCATTTTCTACCTTCCTGGCCAGCTTCTGGCAAGCAAAATCAATGGGGAAACCACACGATTCGCTTAACAACCACATAGTTTGCTTAACCCCCATGGTGATTAGCTTAACAGCCACTGCAAAAAAGGTTGTAAAATTGGGTCAGATTCGCTTAATGACCGCTTTACTTAGCAACTGAAATTCTGGTCCCAATTGTGATCGTTAAGCGAGGACTACCTGTACAGCTCTTTGTTTTTCTTTCCCAGTTTCCTGGAACCTTGTTCCACTTGTATATAGTAGACTTGAATCTGGGATTGCATTGCCTTAAAGCTGAGTGAGAGAAGGCCCTGACGAGTGAGGTAACAAATTGTGGAGTTCTTGGTGCTTTCTGAGCTTGTTTGCTTGCAGATGTTTCATTACTGAACTAGGTAACTAGACAGCATCATCAACCAAATGGCACAAACAACCAAGCTCAGAGAGCACCAAGAACTCCACAGCTCAACTCTGAGCTACAGATATTCTTTTCTATTGGAGGTTAAAGATTGCTTCCCCTTATACTGGACAGCAAGGAGAGATCTTTATTTCAACATATGCAGCAGAACATTTGGGGTACGGCTTGCATGCACGTCTACATCCCATCCTTGGTAGGCTGAATGACTCTTAATTGAAACCGTTGCTGCTTTTTAATTTTTTAATTTTCTTTTCCATAAAATTTATTTTCCACTTTTGCAATAGTATGGGCTGCAGCAATAAAATAATCTCTAAGACCAACATCAAATTTAATCATGACAGAGGGAGATCAACCATAGTACAAACAGAGATAAGTCTAACAAGTGTTTGCTTGTAACACAAATAGATCAAAATCAAACCCAGGGCACCACTTCAGACACTGGGCTTCCTTACAGATCACCTTATTTTTGGATTTAAAATATGGGAAGGGTTTGTGTGCTTAGAGACCTGCCTGCATTTGGAATCCCTGTAAATGTTCAAAGCTCTCCAAGCAGCTGAGTGGATGAGAACATTTGGGGTACGGCTTGCATGCACGTCTACATCCCATCCTTGGTAGACTGAGGGGTAGCAGTTAAATCTTGATGAATCGCAAACATTTGAAAAACCCTGCTAAAACTAACTCTTTTCAATACACACCTAAAAACTTAACTTGGAAGGCTGTTTCGCATCTTTGGCTGTCACTACTGAAGGATATACTTTGAATGGCTGGGAAACATGAAGAGCACGATTCAAACCCCCATGTTTTGGTCAGGTTTTCAAATTAGAAATAAATATAGTTCTGCTACTGGAGGAGAACCTCAAATTTGCTGAAACTGCAGCTTTACTTACTTTGATTTCTGTTCTAAATCAGTGGGTGTGGGAGTCACCCATATTTGGTATTATTAACAATGAAGTGATGATTGGTTAACAACTATATTATCTTTGGTGCAGCTAATTGCTTTTTATATCCCCTATCCCATTTTTTTCACCCTTTTGGAAGTGGGATTCTTTTGGGGGGGACAAAGCTACACCACTTTGTTTATAAGTAGCCCCGTCTTGGGGTTGACACTCCTAGTAATTTGGGGTTCACATTCCCAGAATTTCCCAGCCAGTCTGTTTTATGTCTCCCCAGCACATTGCAGGAAAGGCTACAGGATTCCTTTCCGTTTGTTACGCTGAAGGTTATCAATGCTGTTGTTGCCAAGTGCGTCACCCTCGTCTTTCTATTTATTGGTATAGGACATGATGCTTAAGAACCGTATAACAATCAAGGATTCCAATAGGGAAATAAATTACTTTTTAAGTGGGTGGCAGGCAAGACGTTTAACGAGCTACCGACTTTGAAAGTCACTTTGCAACAGAATGAAGATCACCGAGGGAAACTTTATAGTAAAATAAGGATCACTGACTGTGCTTTTATTGAAATGGCTTCCCTTGTAGTGCTGCGTTTTCGTATGGAGAAGTCTCTGAAGGTTAGAAGGAACAGGAAGCGTTGGGATTAATGTGGCTTTCTGTCTACTCAGTTTCTGCAGCAGTTTAATTGTTCTGTTATGCTTGGTCTTTAAGATTAACCAGTACTGTCTTCTCTCTGATAGACGTTCCACTTCAATTTGTGGCATTTATATTTGCAAAATAGACCTTTGATGTGAGTAATCTCAGATCCAGAAAACATAGCCTAGTTTATATGTGTATCATGGCCCCAACAGTTTTTTAAAAGATATAAAAGTTGGAGGGACAATGACTTGGCTCAAAAAAATTATATATTCTATATAATCAGCGGTCCCCAACCTTTTTGGCACCAGGGACCGGTCGTGGAAGAAAATTTTTCCATGGACCGGGGTGGTGGTTTGCAAGCGGGAGCCAATCGTGCGCACCAGGGGGCGGGGTTTGCAGGTGGGAGCCAATCACGCGCACAGGGAGGCGGGGTTTGCAGGCGGGAGCCCCGCAGCCCACTTCCTAACAGGCCGCGCCCCACAGGTTGGGGACCCCTGCTATATATAATTCTTCTTTGTCATTACAAATCCCTGAGTTGGATGTGTTTACAGTTTTACCCAGCCTTTCTCAACCTTTTGACCCCGGAGGAACCCTTGCAATATTTTTCAGGCCTTGGGAACCCCTGCACATTCAGGCTCAAATATAGGCCAGAAGTTACAAAATTACTATATTTGTCTCATATGTAGGCCTGTATATATGCACTAACAGTGTTCTTAAAGTAAAAATAAAGAATGAAACTTACCTCTTTAATGTGAAGTTGCCCGAATTTGAAATAATGTTTTAAATAAATTAGGATCTCCCAGGGAACCCCTAGCGACGTCTTGTGGAACCCTAGGGTTCCATGGAACCCTGGTTGAAAAACCCTGGTTTTACCAATACAGATCAGAGATATTGTGGCACTTAGCAGAACTTGGCTGATCTCAAACAAACAAATAGAAACACTAAGCAGAATTGTACCTGGTTAGTATTTGGATGGGAGACCACCAGGAAATCCCAGGGCTGTTGGAAAACTGGGAGATTAAAAAAAATCCAGAAGAAGGCAGTGGCAAACTACTTCTGAATTACTGCTAAGAAAACTACATGTTGCCTAGCCTGGCAATGAAACGTCTGCATGAAAACAACAAGGCTCAGAGAGCACCAAAGACTCCCCAAACTACATAGACTTGTCCATGTAGTCATCAGAAGTTGAGCTTGATGTAAAGGAGTCTTTATACTGGCATAATGTTTTATGATGCCACCTTTGTGCCAATGACATGGCAAAAGACTATGATCTAATCTAAATCAACAGTGAAAAATATTGTCCATAAATAGGTTTCATGCAAACTTCTGCTCTCTGGTTGGAAAGCTTGCTTGAAAGTAAGTCTCAAGTGTTATGTGAAATTCTTGGGAAATAGACTCATATAGGACTTACTGCCTTTTTATCCAGCCTCAGGGGCATCCACAGGATATGTGTGTGTTAAAAAAGTCAAGGTGGCTGTGAGCAACAAGAAGGGACATTTTATCTTGCTTGGTGGACATGTGAAAAAGCTGGAAAATTTTGGATTCAAATACATACACTGATTCAGAGGATTTTAAAGATTATTGAGACGAGAGGTCAGTCTTTTGGGACTGATGAACAAACAGTTGGAAAAAAGTCATGGAACTTTGCTTTTGTATATGATAACTGCTGTGAGATTATGGTATGCACAAAGATGGAAAGATTCGGCAATACCTACAATGGAGGAATGGTTGGTGAAGATGATGGAACTTGCTGAGATGACCAAATTGACTTCTTTGATCAGAGAAAAGACAATATCTACCTTTATTGCTGACTGGAAACCCCTTATGGACTTTTTGCATAAAACAGAAAAAAATGAATTTATGATTTATGATTTTGATGATTAGACAGGATAGATTATAGAAAGAAGAGAGTCATGATGTAACTTTAGAGAAAGAGGTAAATTTATAATTGTACTTACAACTGCTGTAAAGAAGATTGGAAGCCACTTCTTTGTATCTTCTTTCTTTCTTTCTTTCTTTCTTTCTTTCTTTCTTTCTTTCTTTCTTTCTTTCTTTCTTTCTTTCTTTCTTTCTTTCTTTCTTTCTTTCTTTCTTTCTTTCTTTCTTTCTCTTTTTTCTTCCTTCCTTTATATTAGTTTGTATTAGTTTTTATCTTCATTTTTAAAATGTTTAATAAAATTATCAAAAAAAAAAAAATCAAGGTGGCAGCTGTGACTGCATGATCAAAGCCCCACCTTTGATGGCACATAAAAAAGGGGTAGGTTTCGACTGTACACTTGCAGCTGCCATCTTGACTGTTTTGACCCCCCTCCCACACAGGCAACCCTGTCTTGCCTCCACCTATGAATCCTCCATCTCTTATTGTATCTCCACAGCTGCTTTGTTGGATGGGTTGCCCTGAGGGAGAACAGTCAGCTCAGGGCTGGGCAAATTCTAGCCTCCAGGCTGGAACTTTCTTTCTAAGCATCTTAAGCCAATTCTCTTCCTACCTTTCTGCCCTCTTTGCAGAGCAGCCTTGTGGGTAGACATATAGCTCCTCAATGGGTGCATGCATGTGCTATATGTTGGTGCATGTTGGATAGGGTTATGATAGGGATTAACCCCATCATTACGCTCACCTCTGTTCTGAACTCACGCCTTAGCTATTTTACTTTTTTCCTACTCCACTGTACTTCAGAATAATCTTACATGGAATCATAGTTATTTCATAGGAGTAACAACTATCTGAGCATCAAAATAGGACTTTCTAGTTGCTAAAAATTCTAGTCATACCTTTGCTGATGATTATCTTAGGTTATTCAGAGGTCACTCATTGGAATATTTGCTCATTCATCCAAGATATCACAAGCTTGCTACTGTATACTGTAGTTTACATGATTGCTAGTTCCCCAGATATTGCTCAAAAAGATTCCCTCTCTTTCAGCTCCAGGTTAAACATTTGAACATACAACAAATCATAGGGCAAAATGAGTTCATATTTGAACTCATTGGAAGAAAGACTGAAAAGAACTTTCTAAATTTATAATTTATCCTCATACCAACCTGTGATATAATTTAGGCCCTGAGTGAATGGTTTGCTTAAAGCTGCCAAGTTAGCTTTTGACTCTTAATAGCAAATATAGTTGTCGTATTTATGAACACATTGTGTAGCCTTTCTCAGTCTATATTCCTCTAGGTATGAAACTCAAAATTTCTAGAAAATAATAAAAAATAAAAAGGACAAAAGCCATAAAAGAAAGCAAAAGAAGAAAAAACAGATATGAAATCATTCTGGTCAGTCTTTAAATACATCTTTAAACCTTGCCACAGAGAATAATATTGATTAGTCTTTTTATTGCTTTGGTAAAGAGACAGATTATTAAACAAAAAGCGAACACATCAGTTTCCAAGATGGTAAATGTAAGATTACACTGTCTTTCAACTTTGAAGAGAAATCTTTTTGGCTGCCTTCCCCATACTCGATAAATACAAAATACTTGATATAGTGATAAATTCCAATTTTTGGTATATAATTCAAGAGTATATCCACATGTTTAAACTATATTGATCTTTGTAAGATCATGTTAACAACTTTATTGTTATTAAAACAAAATGGAGCAATAGTGGGATAACCCTTTGAGTTAGGTTGATAGCTAATATTTTTTAACATTCTATGGCAAAGCTTTCCAAACGGTGTGTCAGGACACGTTAGTGTGTTGGCTGCAGTGTCTGGGTGTGTCGCGGCTGCTGCTGCCTCCAAACCCTGCCATGATTCCGCGCAGGTCCTAGTGCCTGCCTTGTGCCGTGCTGCCTCCAAACCTGCTGTGATTCTGCGCAGGTCCTAGTGCCTGCCTTGTGCCCTGCTGTAAGAGTGTCGCGAAATGATGCATGTCTAAAAAGTGTGTCACCAACATAAAAAGTTTGGAAAGCTCTGTTCTACGGAATGTCCAGTCCACTTTAGCAAAATTATTTGTTTATTAAATTAAATTTTAATCTAACAATTTAAATAAAATTAATAAACAATTATTTATTGTTTATTTAAAAAGGTACTCTTAGAATGCTCCACAACAAATGTCCGGTACTGACAATAATTTAAGAGGTTTAGACCGTTATAATGCATCTGGACCAAATTGTGAAATAATGTTTTAATTGAAAGTTATTTCTTGATTGATTGCATCTGTATCCCACTGTGACTCTTTCAGTTCTTGGCAGCCATTTTGCAACTTTAGGCATTTCAAATTGCTCAAATGATTTAAAACCTATTTCAATAAGATGATTCAAAGTACTAATGCCCCTTATCTAAGTACCACTTTAATATTTTTGTCTTTCAATTTTAGGGCTACTGTATCTGGGCAGCAAAAATCTAGATGACCATAACAGCAAAAGGACACAGAAATACCTAACATTCTGCCATCTTATGTCATTGAGATTTTTGCAGCCCAGAAATGGTAACACTAATCATTTATTACAGTATTTCTATTGTACCTTTCCTCCGGGAGCTTAAGGTGGGGTACATAGCCCTTAGACCTCCAACCCCGCAAAATAGGCTAGGCTGTGAAAGACTGGCCCAAAGTCACCCAGCGAGCTTCCATTGCTAAGGCTGGGCTTGAACCTGGTTTCCCTTATCGTAGTTCAGCACCTTAACCACTAGACCACAATTGATAGGAATTCTACCAGATGATATTATTTTGGGTTCTCAGTCTAGGGCATGGGATCATTTTGAGGGCAAAGGGAAACATCTGAATATGGAGTGGCATGCTAGGCAAACAGGCAAGTTTAAAACAAAACAAAAAAACAATTTAATGTTACATCATTTAACTAAGTATAGTTAAAACCTCCAAGTCTTTGAGGGACTAGTGGTTCTTTGAGGGACTAGTGGTTCTGCAGGTGTGTTTTAGGTTGGCCGTTTCAAGGTACATTCCTGGACTGTTTGGTTGGGTGGTCTCTTGGTAGTTAGGAAGGCATTTACATATAAATTGAGTTCCCAAGCTTGACAGGCTGCAACAGAGCAGCTCTTTGATTAAGTAACAGTAGAGAAACACACAGCTCAATTAGCTGCAAATTACACCAAAGTCAGGCACTAGCATCTGTATGTTCCTCTTGCATCTTACTGTCAGGCATCTCTTGCTCATATACCTTTTTTCAGAGGATCAATATATGTTGGACAAGGGGCCAGAGCACTGCCAAGAAGAGCCAAGCATAGGCAGCTCATTCTGAGTTTCTCATTGACATTGTCAGGAAGCTCAGATATGAGGAACGGCTTTTCTTAGTGTGCTTCTGTGTCTACGTTATTTTAAGTTGCTCTCAAATCTCCTCCAAATGGAAGGGAGATTTGGGACAACCCCTTGCCATTAGCGGGGCTTGCAGGAGAAAAAAATGGGCAGGCAAGTAGTTGGCTGGAGCTAGAATGTAACAGGACTGCTGGGAAATCCGAATGTATATATAAGTGTATGTCCTGTGCATGTATGTATACGTGTGCGTGTGTGTACACACACACAAACACACACAGAGTTTGAAAAAACCAAGTAGCCAAACTTGACTAACAAATAGCAAACATGAATGAAACATGTAAAAGCAGAAAAGTAACATCAACATAAATATACTAATATATACATTAAGAAGATTAGAGTTTATTGTGAGTTATACTGATGTTTAGGGGCGTGGTGGCTCAGCAGGTAAGATGCCAGGCTTGTTGATTGGAAGATCGCAAGTTCGGAGGTTCGAATCCCTAGCCCTGCGTGCGGAGTGAGCTCCTGCACTAGCTCCAGCTCTTGCCAGCCTAGCAATTTGAAAGCATGCAAATGCAAGTAGATTAATAGGTACCACTTTGGTGGGATGGTAACAGCGTTCCGCGCGCGTCATGCGGCCACATGACTGTGGAAGCATCTTCGGACAATGCTGGCTCTTCGGCTAACAAACAGAGATGAGCACCGGCCCCTAGAGTTGGACACGACTGCACAAATGTGCGGGGGGAACCTTTGCCTTTACTATACTGATGTTTAACTGGCTTGTTTTTATTTCTGTTTGGAATGGAGGGGGAGATAGATTACCCCAAGGTTGTTAGTTTGAGCATAGGTTCACTCCCCCAACAGCCCCTCCAGCGGCTTGGAATGGTGGTGGTGGGGAGATAAGAAATTGTTTTGGTTAAGCACTTGCTTATCTGTATAGCTTCCCAGGCTCTTGGAATGATGTCATAAACAGGTGCTCCAGCCATGCTAAAGTTTCCTAGTCAAGGTCAGGGTTCATAGCCTGCAACCATGGGAACATGGTCACGAGGTTTAAGAGCCAGACTTTGATAAAAACCTTAGGATTGTCTTTTGAGGCTGGGAACCTCTATACAGACTCAGGACGCTGGGTGCTGTGGGACTTAAGAGCCATCCTTTTGGGGTTATTCCTGCTATCCTGGTCAGGTTCCTGGTAGCAAAGGGAATAAAGGCATCACCTTGCTTTGGTATGTATGAATTCTTTCTGCATGCTATGCTTTATATGCTTTTGTATAATCTGCCTAAACTGTGTTCCTGTTTGAACTGTGTTTTCTGTTTAAATCTGTTTGCTTAAGTTTATAATAAAGCTAAAGTTTCTTTATCCACTGGCATGCTTATTATCTCTGGATCTAAAAGAACCAATTGCCTGAGCACCTGATCACTGCTTAGACACTTGGCAGAACACCAGGAGACCATGAGTTCTACTCCCACCTTAGGCATGAAGCCAGCTGGGTGACCTTGGGCCAGTCACTTTACCTCAGCCCTACGAAGCAGGCAATGGCAAACCACTTCTGAAAAACCTTGCCAAGAAAACTGCAGGGACTTGTCCGGTCAGTTTCCAGGAATTGGACACGATTCAATGGATTAAAAAAAAATTGCATGAGAAAATAAGCTACTCAGAGCCATTGAGCAGCTTGCCTAAATCTTTTGTGCAGGAAGAGATTCTACAATTTGAGTATCTGCTGCTTCAAATGCTTACACATGCATGGAAATATTTACCTTATTGGTGTGACATTGCTTTTTATGCTATTCTGTGGCATATGCTTTTTCTGTGGGCATGGCAAAGTAAGGTTGACAGAATTGTGTGTAGCTCAGCATTCTAGTCTATTTATATCCGGTAAAAATTGCATGCATTTTTATAATTCTTTTTGGAATACTGATGTTTTAGAAAGAAAAATCTCGGCATGAGAATTCCTTCGGCGCTGGAAATTCTTTGTGATGTATAGTACTAACCATCACACAGGGAAGACCATGTAAATGCTACTGGGGATCAAACACTGAAATGTATATGAATAATATATTAGTAGATATACAGAACATATAATTAAAATTGAAATGGTAGAGCAAATTTATAAAATATTTAAGCAGAATGGTGGAGAACACAGAAGAGATCCGCATACATTGCTTGTCTTTGAGTCAGTCATGATCCACTGTTGGCTCATAATAGAGTTCAGTTAACAGGAAAAAGATGTTTCTCACCATAAAAACCCAGAATCCTTAAATCTTCAGGCTGACTTGTTGTTATGGGAAGTGCTGATAACTCAAAAGTTAAGTTGGCTGTTACCCAAAGTTAGATTGCAGGTCGCTAAAGAAGAGAAAAGGGGAGTTTTCCCACATAGAGGTTTTAAAAGGTTGATATAAATTTAATTTACATATTTTTTCTGTCCAATTTAGAACAAAAGTTGATGAAGGACCTATTTTCTTTCTTTTTTTGCAACTGGAAATAAGTTGCCTATTAATAAATTTTATTTATTAAAATAATAATAAAATAAATAGACTATTTCCAGTCAAAGAGAAAAATAGTTAAAATACAATCTAGTTAAAGGAATGTACATAACAAAAAGGAGAGGTCTAACAAGTATAAAATGCTACCAGACCTTTTGATAATTAACTAGCACTTCCAATCATAAACCAAACTCAGACCCAGTATCTTCTAATATCAGTGACAACTGACACATTTTGGCAACTTTCCTGGAGATTACTGTAGGCCAGAGCTTTCCAAACTCTGTGTCGTGACACAAAAGTGTGTCGCCACACACAGTCTGGTGTGTCGCCACACAACCTGGAAGCGCTGATCATCATCAGCGCTTCCGGGTTTTCCCGCGGCGACACACCAACGGCGGCGCGCAAAAACTGAAAGCGGCAGCAGCCCTTCCGGGTTTTTGCACGCTGCCGCAATGGCGGCACTTCCGGGTTTTCCCGCGGCGACACACCAATGGCGGTTGGTGTGTCGCCGCAGGAAAACTTTGGAAAGCCCTGCTGTAGGCTAATCTGCAAATAAAAAAGTGTGCCCTTCTTTACAGACCATCCCACATGGTTAGTTAAAATGAGAGTTATTAAACTGTAATGCTAGGTATAGTATAGGTGCAGCATAACAAAATGTGGGAGACCATCTTAATGTTCTTGTCCAGATTGCTCACATAAGTTATGTTCTAGTTTTGAGAAACAGTCTTATGTGGCAGTGCCCAGGCAACCTCAACTGATCTCAAAAAGCTCAACAGCTTCAGGCCTAAGTAGTACTAAGATAGGATACCACCAGATATCACCAGGGCTGTAGTTTCCAGGTGTCAGCTCCACCAGACAGGCCACAGGAAAGCTAAGTCTATTTTTATTGAGAGTGATCTTGCAAGTCTGATTGTGTTGAGCATCTTCCTCCTTATGCCTACGTGAATTAGAGAGGTGTCTGTTTGAGCTGCTTAAGTATACTTTCTGCTTCTTCTGGCCTTAAGATATTTAAGAGGAAGTGGACAGTGTTCTCATGACAGCAAGCTTGGCTACCTGCTCCTAAGTTCCATGCCCCTCCTGGCTAACTAAGGCTGCCTGGGGCGGGGGTGATGTGTGGTTGGATTCCAGCAGTAGTTAAAGCATCCTTGAGAGAGGGGATTGTTCCTCCACCTCTTAAGGAAGTGTTGGTTTGCCCCCTCCTCAAGCCATTGCTAGATCCCATCATACTGGACAACTTTCGTCCAGTGTCCAACCTCCGTTTTTTTAAGGAAGGTTGTTAAGGTGGTTGCACAGCAGCTTCAGCAGACCCTGGATGAAGCAGATTATCTGGACCCCTTTCAGTCAGGATTCATGCCTGGACATGGGACGGAAATGGCATTGGTTGCGCTTTTGGATGATCTTTGGTGGGAGCGGGATGGGGTAGTGTGTCCATCCTGGCTCTATTTTATCTCTCAGCGGCTTTCAATACCATTGACCATGGTATCCTTCTGGATCAGCTCTGGGGATTGGGAGCAGGTGGCACAGTATTGTGGTGGTTTTCTTCCTTCCTAAGGGGCTGATACCAGTCACTGCTGATCGAGAGTGAGAGATCCTGCCCTCACCCCCTACTACAGGGCTTTCCAAAGTGCTGCCACTGGCGACACACCAGTGGCAGCGGCGGCGCGTGCGCGCACGGTGGGGGCGTGCGGCGGCGCGTGCGCACGGTGGGGGCGTGCGGCGGTGCACGCACGCACGGCGGGGCGCGGGGTGTGTGCGGCGGCACGCGTGCAGTGGCGCAGGGGGGCGTGCGGGGGGCGTGCGGCGGCGCGCGCGTGCATGGCGGCCGCCGTGCACGCGCGCCGCCGCTTCCGGGTGGTGTGGCGACACACTTTTGTGTCGCGACACACAGTTTGGAAAGCTCTGCCCTACTATGTGCTCCCTCTACTCCTGTTTAACATCTTCATGAAACCACTGGGGGAGATCATCTGTTGCCATGGGATGAGGTATCATCAGTATGCTGATGTTACTCAATTATATCTCTCCGCCCCTGGCAAACTAAGCAATGCCGTGGATGTCCTGTCCTGGTGCCTGGAGGCTGTGGGGACCTGGATGGGGAACAACAGGCTTCAACTGAACCCTGACAAGACTAAATGGCTCTGGGTTTTAGGGCCTTCTGCACAATCTGGGGGTCCTTCTGGACTCACCATTCCTGCTCGAGGAGCAGGTGGCAGTCGTGGCCAGGAGGGCCTTTGCGCAACTTTGTGTTGTGCACCAGTTATGCCTGTTCCTGGATTGTGAGACTCTGCTCACAGTTACTCATGCCCTGGTCACATCCCAAATGGACTATTGCAAAGTGCTCTACATGGGGCTGCCCTTGAAGAGTATCCGAAAGCTTCAGCTGGTGCAGAATGCAGTGGCACAGGCAGTTATGTGTGCCCCTAGAAGGGCAGACCTTACACCTCTGCTCCGTGAGCTGCATTGGCTGCTGGTTTACTTCCAGGTCCAATTCAAGGTGCTGACTTTGACCTTTAAAGCCCTACATGGCCTGAGGGACTGCCTCTTCCTGATTACATCTACCCATCCTATCAGGTCTGGCAGGAAGGGCATGTTGTGGGTCCCGTCTGTGAGGGAGTTCCGTCTGACAGGACCCAGGAGACGAGCCTTTTCTGCTGTGGCACCTGCCCTATGGAACATCATCTCTCCGGAGGTGAGGTTGGCCCCAACCCTTGTGTCCTTCCGGAGAGCTCTTAAAACCTATTTTTTTCAACAAGCCTGGGGATGCCCTGGTGAGAGGGAGCCTGCATGCTGGTTATATTATATGTAATATCTCCTCTCTTGTGATCTTGCTTTATTTTTTTTTTATCCATGTTTATTGTTTAGCTGATTTTACTGAATGTTTTAATCTCTGGTTTTATTGTACGTCACCCAGAGTTACTTTGCGTAAAATGGGCTGCCATATAAATTTGATAAAATAAAATAAAATAAAAAATAAAATAAAATAAAATAAAAGATATGCTTTTCCCCTTGTGCCTTTGGTAAAGGACCTCACCTATCTCTGTCACGGCAATCTTCCTTACTCTCTATACTAAGAGTAGATTTTAACTTAAGGGAATGCTATCTTTTAACTTATGTAATGACCCTCCAATGGCTTCAATAATGTGGTCTTACTTTGGGGTGATGGAATGGAAGTGACCTCAGATTCTCTCTTGCTATCTGCTTTTGCACTGAATTCCTTTCTCCTCTGATTAAGATGCTTTAATCCCACCAACGTTCAAATATGTGCTTATGAACTAAATATGATTCTGAAACAATGGGATGGGTAAAAGCAGTTGTATTTACCAGGTGAGTTTGGGGAGAAAACAGTTTGCTTCCTGTGACAAAGCAGGAAGGAGGATATTTTAAAACTCCCTTTGTGGAGCTCTTCTTTTGAGGGGTCCCCAGAAAAAGACTGGACCTGCTTAGTCTGCCCAGCTGGTTAGCTTTGGCCTTCTCTGCAAATTCTATTCTATTCTTCTATTCGGCCCTTCTCTAAGATGCTTTGGATCTTCCTACCCAAAGCCCCACATTATAGAACTTAACCATCCGTGTGCCAATCGTGAAGCACAAGGGGCAGCTATGCAGCTGCATAGTTTTGCATGTAGAAATGGGAAATATAAAGAAAAAAATTAATAAGGAATTTCATTCTAAAACCAATGAAGCCAAATCTCTAGATATGAAAAGGCGAAATAAAGGAAAACAGGGAAGGAAACAGCCACATACAGAGAATTATGGATAAAGTCAATACAGTCAGTTACTTGCTATGTCCTTGAGTGAGATCTTGGGCTCCACACGTGTTCATTGCTGAGAAGCTGGTTGAAGAAAAATCTTCTGGGCCTCATGTTTGGATGTCTGTAGGCAAGACCTTTTGGTTCCCCTGCCTGCCTGCCTCTCTTTCTGAATACTTATCCCTAATCTAGAATGTGAGTGAAAGCCAGCAGCCTCTTTAGAGAGACTTGTTGCTTTGCCCAGTCAAGGACTATACTTCATCTTTGTTGTCCTTCATCTGAACAGTAAATCAGGAATTACCTAGAGGCTACTTTCCTAATTATAAAAGCACAGTCTGATTTTCACCAGCTGTAGCTTCCTATAGATGAAATTACACGAAAGAAGCTATTTTGGAAAATCAAAGCTGAATTCCATCTACCAGGCCTCTCAGCATAGGACCAATTTATCAGATTTCTTTAGGGGCACCCTGGTGCCATGCCAAAATTAGGGGTTTGTCACACTTCCCAACCAGGATGCATTTTGCAATAGAGGAGAAAAATATGAATGGCTCCTGGGTAAAGTTTTAGTTCATTCCTGATGGGTTACTGTTACTTGAGTACTGCTCTAGCAGGAGAAAATTAAAATGATGCAAAATCCATCGTTTATAGTAACCTGGAAATGCAATCATGATGGGACTACTTCCTTGAAATACTTTCAACTTCTCTCTTTAATTGTGTTATTTTGCTAATGGGAAGTTCTTCAGATTTGTTTTTGTTTCACTTAAATATTAGTCCACTGTGTGCCCTCCAGCAGCATTGGTGGTTATGAGTTACTCTTCTATGCCTTTAATATCTATATTTTTTGCTTTCTTCTCCCTCCTGCCAAATGAAGGCCAAGAAACGCCAGACCTTCCTAACAGAGACATGTGAAAACAATGTGAGAGAGCTGGAGTCACTTCTGGACAGCTTTACTATGTCAAGCCAGTGGACAGCAGGTTAGTTCAAGCTATGAAATGACAGATGCATCTGTCAATGTTCCAATGTCGCTAAGTAGGGGAATTCTGCAGATGCCTCTTACATTCCCTCTTCTCAACAGGCTTTGATTTGATGACATGATAAGAGCAGCTCTCACAGCAGTTGAGTGGCCTCACTGGCTGAGATGGCGTGACTGAATGCAGACCTGCTGTTGCCAGCCCAAAACTTGATTTACAAGCGTTGGGTTGTTTGTGATCGGTCAGGAAAGGGCTAGCTAGCTGTGCACTAAAGCCAAATGAGAAAAAAGTCCTGACAGCAGACTTACCAGGGGAACAGATGTTTTTGATTGAACTGAGCCAAATTCAGAGGCAACCTTCAGCTACTTAAAGGTTATGTATTAAAAAAAAAGTCATGTAGGACACAGAGTTTAACACACTACTCTTTACAGTGTTAGTTTAAAGTCAGCTCAGGGGTAATCATTGCAGTTATGCCAAGGCCAATTCCACCCCAACCAAAGTGCAGGAATGGCTTTTCTCTCCTCATTGTCTGCCCTGTGTCATCAGTAATGTTAATTCCAAATGGAGGAAAGTGCTGGAAGAACTTTCAGAGATGAAAGGTCTTTTTTCCTCATTCTTTTGAGATGTGTTGCTGAGCCCCTATAATTCCATCTCTGCACATATCTGACTTCCTTTCCAGGTGGTCTGCTTCTGGTAGCCAGAAGGGTAACCAAACTCACAAAGGAGAGCTTAACCCTATTTTACTTTGTGCAAGCACTTGCATTTTACAGAAGCAGACAATATGCATTAAAATGATCTCATAAAACTATATCAAGCAGTCTTAAGCATAGCCCTCCTCTGCTCTTTCTCCAAAAGTAAAAAACAACCAAACTGAATTCCCCCCTTCCTCTCTTTCTACATAAATCTGTCCTATCACTTGTATTATTTTTCAAGACTATGCTGCCAGTTGGCCACCCACATAAAGTCAGAGGGGAAGTAATTCTAGACAGAAATGTTCCTGATAATACATATTTTACAGTGACAGAAGTGGCATGGAAGACTTCCTGGCCTAGTTCTGTCTCAGTTCCACGGTGATACAGCCACAGTTTGTATTAATCACAGTTTGGAAGCTGGGACTTTCCCACTACAAAGTTGAGATTTGTTTTCTTCTTTCACACAGCGGGGCTTTACTTGCCATTCCCTCTTGCATTTCAGCTTTCTCCATAAATGAGTATTGATGTAATTGCCATGAATTTTTCATGGTTCTAATCCAACCCAGCCAAAGATTTGGAACCAAAATCCGATCGGCATCTGGGGAGATAGGGAGATACAGGACAAAGCTTAGAGAAACCAGGGAACTGAGACTATTGAAATTGGCTAGGAGCACCCTTCCTCTTTTTCAGAAGCATTGAGTAAATTTCTGAACTGAGCAATCTGGAACAACTTGGTTAGTGCAGAGGTTTTGGCAAGGGAGACTGAGCTGCCTGGGAAAAAGAACCAAGGCAATACAAGTTGAAAATAATTATTCACATGAAACATATGCTTTTGTGTGTAGGTATTATTTTTAGTTTTAATGTTAGAGTGGTCTTTGTTGTCTTGGGGAAAAAGATGACAGTGGAAAATATGCCATATCCTAGTTTCTGGGATGATTCTTTTCTTTTCTCCTTTCTACAGACTTAACATTTTTGTACTATGCCACCACATCAAGCCAGACTCAAACTAGAGCATGCCTTGAGGCTGAACAGAAGAATAGGCTGATATTCTTCCCTGCTTCCTTAAGTTGCTTGAACAGGGTCATGTCTTGTTTTCAGCACATTGAGACAAGAGAGATCAAATGAATGATTATGGCAAAATATAATTTAAAAAGGTGACCCAGTTTTTCTGTAAAGTGAATCCCAAATTAAATAAATAGTAGCCCTCTTCAGATCTACTCACAGTAAAGTCTCCTTGGGTGTAGCTGGGCTGTACGGCTGCATGTTTGAAGGGCTGAGCATTTGGCTGTGCAGTCTTCTATGGGTAATATCGAAAGACAACTAGTAACTACTGTGTTTGGGAATAGTTTGGCTTTAGGACTACAAACCAGCAGGAGCGTAGCACTGGGGAGAGGCAGAAATGCAAGCCTGTGTTTGTGCCATAGACAGATCAGTGATTTGTTCTCTAAGGAGACCACAAAATGCTCACCACCCTAACTGCACGACAATTAACCATGGGAAATACAGAGTAAAGGAAAACTGCCTTACCAGAACATAGGAATCACAGAACTGGAATGGAATTCATACTTAAGCTGCCTCTCTTATGAGTTGAGAAGATTTGTTGAAGATTTAAACAATTAGAAAGAAATATACAGTGTAAGAGGCGAGCTGATAGCCACAAGTTTAGCCACTCTATGCATCTGATGAAGTGAGCTTCAATAAAATTGGTTAGGTGGAAGAGGTGCTACCAGACTGCTTCTGAACAGATATATAGGACATGCAGTTCCTTTTTACATCCTGTATATTTTTTCGTATCTTTTAACATCTTACCTATTAAGTTTATTACTCCCTCTGAGGACCCTAGAAAGCCTCTCATCCCAGATAAAATATTATTACATTTTAATATCAAGTGACTTAGTTCAGGTTATCCTCTCTATCCAATATCTTTCTTGTAAAATACCTCTGCTTGATACATTTATTTAACATTTCTTAGTACATTACTTTTTCTTGAGTCAGAAGTTAATCTAAAGACTAATTATTTGTCTGCTACTGATCTGCTGGAAATGTGTACAGAGGGCTTTCCCACACTAACAACACAGACCCAGGTGGCAATGCATGCACATGCGCACACACACACACACATACACACCTGTCTATGAATTTATACCTGGGCTCCTAAAACAGCGACTGTGAACACCAATGTGTTCTTCTTCGGCCCCTGCCAAGCTCCTTGCCCCACCTGAGTTTTTAAATGTTTTGGAAAATAAATATGGTGGTAGTGGGTGTGAGAGGCTGCAGCCCAGTAATTTGTTTGAAAGTATTCCTATCTGCCTAAAAAAAACAAAACCCAAAGCTGGGCTGGAGTATGAGTGGGAGACTCCTCATATTTCGATTCCTGGTACATTTTGTCATTGACCTTGTTTAGCATTGCAGCTATTTGATGGCAATCATTCTGAGAGAACGCCATAGCATGTTCTTGATATTTTAGTTGTGTTTTTAGTCCCCAGTGGTGGGAGACCCTGGGCTATAATGACTGGTAATGGCTTTTAGGGATTCACACAGAAGTCTCCTCCAATCTTATCTGGAGATACCAAGATTTCAACTGAAACTGTCCATGTACAGGGCGTGTCTTCTATCACTGAGCAGTAAGTAAGTATCCTTATTGTGGTCAAAGACCAGTGCATAATGAAACTCAACAGTCTAAAATGGGAGATAGATAGACAGACAGACAGATTGTAAAATTTATTGGGCGCATCAATCAGTTGGTTGCGCATTTCACATATGACATTGCAGATTTAGCTGCACTTAGGGTAGCTCTATCATTGAGCTACAGCCATTCCTCAAATTCTAGCTTTCATATGTTGGGGGAGGCCTGGTCTCTGCCTCTGCTATGATTGCTTCTAGCAATATTAAAAATGTCTATCTGTGGCTGTGCTTTCTTGAATGTTTATGTAACAGGGGAACAGTTAAAGCTTAGTTTTTGACCAAAGGTAGTTAACTAAACACCTCAGCCTGGTGGTAGGAAATGCCTGTTTGATTGAAATAGGTATTGTATGTGCTCTAAAGTTTTATTGGGGTTGAGCTCTTCTGGAGATACCTTGGAAGCTAGAGTTTCTTAGAGCAACAGTGACAATGATGTCAACAACCGGTCACTTAGCTCTAAGGCTGAGAAGCGCAAGGCAAAACGTCCATTTAACTGTGGAAAGGTTGAAAAAAGCAGTGCTGTAATTAAACCATTGTGAGCATAAGAAGAGTTTCCCCTTCATGTTGACAGAGAGCAATCAACTCTTCAAACCGGTATACAGCAGCCCTGCTGTATTGAGTGTTTGGATAGCTTCTGCCCAGTTCAAGCCAGGGAGCCTGACACTGGGCAGAAGTGTTCACCTCTGGTAGAGGATGAGTCTTCTCTGAGTAAAGGGATTAGCATGCTTTAGAAGATGTCAACCCTGCTAGAGTCCTGAGAATAAAAGATGATAATGCCTCAGGACTTTGAGGTATTCAGAAACTTCCATCCCAGTTGCATCATACAGGAACAGTTTTGGAGCAAATTCCCTTTCTTCCTTTGATGATCCTCCTGAATCCATAGCCTCATCTTCCAACGGTAGGGATTTGAAACTCAGGACCATGACCATAACAAAGAAGGAGATTCTTGTAAGGTACAGATCCAGCTAGCTGTAGGCCCTACTAACCTGCAACTTTGTCTTCACATATGGGATATGTAACTTCCTTGGGTTTGCACAGGGAATGGGGAGTGGGAAAACCTTGTTCCATGGATAGTTTATGTTTTGTTCACAAAACTGATGATATAAACTGTGTAGGAATGTTTTTGGGTCAGAATTCATATCTCCCAGCTGGATACAGGAAGCTAGGGTTGATGTTTGAGGAGATAGAGTGACTGGCCTGTAAAAATTCCACCTCATTTACCAGATACTTTATGCAGTAGTTTGCCAGTTTTGAGTGCATGTTGCTCTCCCAAGTGGCTGGGACAGTGTGTGGATACTGTTGGTGTACCATCTACTTAACTACCTAATAGTCCCTGAGATAGCCAGGCTGATTTCAGTCATGGAATTGAATCATCCTAGCTTTTTATTCTGGGGAAATTTAGTGTCCATGCTTAGTTGCTAGCTAGGAGTGGCTGAGGACTTGATGTCCTCCATGACAACCATGGACTGGAAGCAACTGGTCCTAGCTGGTATATGGCCTAGTGTATGCAGCAGATCACATGTTGGATTTGGTGGAGGAATTCTGTATGGCTGTATTGTCATTGACAGATCATTCCCTGGTTAGTTTTACACTGATCCTGCTCTTGGAGGCACAGTTTTATCTTGGTTTTGTTGCTTTCATTGGACTGTGTTCAGAAAGTGGGGTTGGGGGATGATTGTTCTATATCAAGGCTCTTTGCTTATGGTCTCCTTAGGGTCCTATTTTGTTGCCCAGTGTTCAACATCTGCATGAAACCACTGTGGAAAATTGTCTGGAATTTTGGAGAAGTACCTTTGAATGTTGCTTATATAATGGGCTAGATAAAGGAGAATGAGTTGAAATTAAATCGAAACAATTTGAAGGTGTTGTTGACGAATACAAAATTGAACTCAAGGATTGAAATTCATCTGGTTTTGAGTTTTGTGAACTCCCCCTGAAGGTGCAGGTTTGCAGTGCTACTTGATCCTTAGCTGTCACTGAATTTGATGGCTGTAGTGAAGAACAGTTTGTAAGTTATTTGTACCAGCTGTGTCTCTTCATGAGCTGGTTGGGTTCAGTGATGGTTATATCCTGTCTCAGTTATACCCTTCTTGATGAATTTCAATCCTTGAGTTCAGTTTTGTATTCATCAACAACACCTTCAAATTGTTTCGATTTAATTTCAACTCATTCTCCTTTCCAAACTCCTTTCCAAACTGTGTGTCAGGACATGTTAGTGTGTCAGCTGCAGTGCCTGGGTGTGTCGCGGCTGCTGCCGCCTCCAAGCCCTGCCAGGATTCTGCACAGGTCCTAGTGCCTGCCTTGTGCCTTGCTGCCTCCAAACCTGCCCTGCCAGGATTCTGCACAGGTCCTAGTGCCTGCCTATTGCCTCGCTGCCTCCAAACCTGCTGTGATTCTGGTATACTTCTGAAATGCAGCTTGATGTCAGAGACAAACTGAAACTTCTATTCAGCTAAGAGTCATCAGATATAGGCAGATTCTTTTTGCTACTGTAAGACAGCTCTCAATTCTGAGAGTGCCTTGGACTGCAAGAAGATCAAACCAGTCCATACTCCAGGAAATAAAGCCAGACTGCTCATTTGAGGGAATGATATTAAAGGCAAAACTGAAGTACTTTGGCCACATAATGAGAAGACAGGATACCCTGGAGAAGAAGCTGATGCTAGGGAAAGTGGAAGGCAAAAGGAAGAGGGGCCGACCAAGGGCAAGATGGATGGATGGTATTCTGGAGGTGACGGACTCAACCATGGGGGAGCTGGGAATGGTGATGGCCGACAGGAAGCTCTGGCGTGGGCTGGTCCATGAAGTCACGAAGAGTCGGAAACGACTGAACGAATAAACAACAAGACAGCTCCAACTTCATTTCTACCATTCTACTCCTGCAAGTGAGGTTGGATTGTGGCATCCTAACTTTTCACTGGCTTGGCTATATAGTTTGAGTTCTACTTTCTGGGAAGGAAAGAGAAAAGTAATCACAGTTCCACCAGCCCACTGCAGTTGGACATCAGTAAGAGATAGTAGAGCAGTATGGACTTCTAGTGCTTCTCCACCGATCTGGCACCTGAAATGCTACTCCCTAGCACATAACTTTCCAAACTGTGTGTCGGGACACGTTAGTGTGTCGGCTGCAGTGTCTGGGTGTGTTGCGGCTGCTGCTGCCTCCGAGCCCTGCCAGGATCCCGCGCAGGTCCTAGTGCCTGCCTTGTGCCCTGCTGTAAGAGTGTGTCGCAAAATGATGCATGTCTAAAAAGTGTGTCACCAACATGAAAAGTTGGGAAAGCTCTGATCTAGCCCATTATATACTATCCAGAAACTCCAGTTGTTACAAAATGCAGCAGCTAGGCTGCTAACCAGTGCAAGGTAAAGGGATGATATAATGGCTATACTGAGAGAGATCTGTACTGGTTGCCAGTTGCTTGTTAACACACTATTTAAGGAATTGGAATTTACCTTTAAAGTCATAAACAACTTTGGGCCTGATACTCTTGGGGACTACATCTCTTGTTACAAATATAATTTATTATATGGTGTTTATTTCATTGTTAATTTTAAATTGTAACTTATCTTTTATTTTTTGTTCGAAATTTTGTTAACAGCCTTGAATGCTTGCCAATGCGGTAATGCAGGATAGAAATCAAATAAATAAAATCAAAAAGTTCTTGAGTTAAGCTCTCTCATCATTCTCTCATTTCAGTAGCTTTATTTTACCTTACTTTTTGTACTTAAGTTTTCATGGCAAAGAGATTGGAGACATCCTGGGAAAAAGGCATTAGAATATTCTTTGCCACAAGTATCTGACTTTCATGGTTATTATCAAAAATAATTGTGGCTATGGCAAGCAGAAATTTTGGTTGCAATAACAACTATGAATGGATGAGAAACAAGAGAGGGTTCAGTTTAGACAGGGAGCACATTTTGGGCTGAAGCTCCTTGGAGCTGCTTTTCCTTCAGAACAAAATTGGCCAATTTAAGAGGTTTGTTTGTTCTTTTTTTTTTTAAGAAATGTGAATAAAGTGATATGTCCTTGGCTTGTAGAGTCTTTAATCTTTAGAATAAAGAATTGTGCTGGCATCATATTTATTTATTTCTCAAGTATTGTTTTTTTAGATTCCTTTTTTTAAATATGAGAATAGGCTTTGAAATGTGAGATGCAGAACTGATGGTCTCCAAATCCATTATCCAAGGAACAACTCTCTTAATAAAGGGTATACCTTTAATATCTCAAAGAAACTCAAGAAATAACAGTGGTCTTGAATCATCTTCAGGAAGTTATTTGCATATTCTTTTAGATACCATTCAAAAATATAAATTTATATAGAAGCTAACAGTGGCTCAGTTTTGGAAAGTTGTTATAGAATTGGAGGTTTTGGAAACATCCCTTTTGCCATCATGTGGCATAAGACCTTTGCCATATTTACCAATCATTTGCACCCATGCCTTTTGGAAAGTGCATTAAAAGGACAATGGCTAGAAGTACATCCCGATCATGCTGCTTCCAGTAACTTCTGAAAATTGTTTTTAAAATGAATAGCACCCATTCATCCTATTCATGTGTATGCTGTGTACAATTTCATTTTGAGTGCCACTTTTCAGAATTAAATCTGTTACGATAGGCTGAACTCTCAGACATTTTGCTTCTAATGAAGTGGCCACTGTTTTAACTATTAATTTTATATTTGGTTACAAATCTTCAGAAAGGATCTTGGCTAATGGCATGTTGAACCATGATTTGAACTCTTGATTAAGGTCTGCCATCACCACTTAATTAATGAACAGTCAAAAGGCTGGATTTGAGGAAAGAAGATTGAGGAAATGCCACTATTGACAAATGTGGCCATCAGTTAAAATGGGTTAGATAATCATTTGGGTTTTATTTTTCATTTTTTTCTATACAGGGTATGAAAAGAAATAATATTTTGATGTTTCCAGTGCTCTAACTTGCACCCAGGCAAAATAGGAAGCCCTGTGGTCCTTGGCATAGAAATAAAGTTTCTTTCCAAAATGTATGGCAGAACATGAATCATTGAAGGCACAAATGCTCTTCACTTGAAAGCAAATGTTTGTTTCATTTGGAGGATGATCTTTTTTGAACGACACGTAGACTTGCAATCATTAGATACCTTTAAATAAGATTGGAGGTAGGCCTCAAGATGTGTAGGAAAACAAGCTAGAGTTCATATTTTTTCATGTGGTGAACTCTAGCCACAGTGCAAATTTTTTTCTTCAGCTTTATTTGATATTAAAGAACGGATCCACTAGTGTACCTTGGAGAAAACGCAGTGGTTGTTCAACATTCTGTATTGTCACTGGAGCCCAACTGATTTAAATATCTCTGTTGCTCTTGGAGAAGTTTTTCTGTCTCTGTTCAACTCTAAGGGCTTTGTTTTGATTCTGTATTTTACTTCAGGCATTCACAAGGACAAAGATAAACCTCCAAGCTTCACTCTTGTCCTTGAGACTTTGAGGCATACCTTGACAGATTACCAGAACAAGCTGGAAGATGCATCTAATGAGGTAACAGTTGCACTGTTCAGCTCCACATATATAGCCTTCAGCCCCCAATACTAGAGATTCCTTGCTTGTTACAGAGGTCAAAACGCTGGGAATGTTGAGTTGACAGCTTTGCAGATAAGAAGAAGAAATAATTTTTTGTCACAGTTCTTCCTTTAAGCTTGCCCTATGGTCATGATTCACTTAAACTAAGAATATGTTTAGCTCTGTGTATGTATTTATGTGATTTTTTTTACACTGAAATGCTGTAATACCCAATTATTTTTAGTTAAGATATGTGTGTGTCTGATTTTTATTATCCATTTAAAATTTAGCATACGTTTTAAAATATACAATTATGTTCACATAGTTTACTACATGTGTTTCAATCCAGTACAAATTGATAGCAGGTGAATAAATGGACATACTTTAGCATGAGGGAGAAAAAGTGATAGAATTTGAGTTCTTGCTGTCGTGATATATGTAAAATGTATGCATTTTAAGAAAGATGTTTGTGGAGCGTTTTTGTTAACATCCTCAAAGTAGAAATAGTTAAATCTGGTTTTAAGTTTGTTCTTAGTGTTTAAAATTAATTAAATAGATCCTTATCCCCCCACAGTGTACATTTGCAGGCATTCTTGGATTTATGTCAGTTTGGGATTGCAATGTATTCACTACTCAAGAGTAAACCTATTAAACTTTATAAGACTTCTCACAGCACCATGTGTCTCATTACCTTCTCAGGGTGTTAAGTTTGACTGGGCTATTGCTCAGTGAAATTGTTCAGTTTAATGGGATTATTGCTAGAGCTATAAAACATGTGAGTTGTATGCAACTTAAATACTGTACATGAAAAAGATGATTAGCTTTTTAGCAAACTTACAATTTTGACTTCAATATAAGTTTAAAATATCAAATTCTTACAAGGAGTTTAGAATGTGTTTGATCCAATATAATATTGAAAACAACAGTTAAGATTTAAATCTTTTTGCAGTCAAGTCTTTTGTGCTGAGGGCCACCAAATAAGTTACGAGGAAAGCAGTTGTATGCACTACCACCCTTACTTAGTCTCTTTTGTTAACAACCCACCTGTTTAGTGGCCTTTTGAGGCTAGGCCCTTAATATCCACTGTGAATTGTTATTTGGGCGGATGAAGATCACCTGATCTTCAGCACAACTGAAAAGCCAACTCAGCAGGCTTTGGCTTAGGAGCATGTTTTGTTGTGAACTGATGCCAGAGACAGCAGTGGGAGAGACCAAAGGGGTGACTGTTAAAAAAAGCAGAAAGAGTATTCTGTCAGCAAGAAGAATGAACTGTCAAGAAAATAAATCGCAAGCAGTCCAGGGCCAAAACAGATGACCTGCCACAAGACTTCCCAGTAGGGCTGAATGGGCCTGACCCTGAAGTTGTCATATGGAGCCAGAGACCACAGCATACCCTCCTGATAGGCCGATGGGGTAGCTCTGTGCCCTTTCTTTGCTTCGTTGATAGCATTCCTGTCTTCTGGTGTTCTGTTTTTCTTTGCATTGTACATAATAACTAAACTTTTTTGAGCAATTAAATAATGAGATAATCAGAGCCATATTCAGAAAAAAAAATATTCTGTCTTCATTTTGCTTGTAAACTTTCTTCAGCCATTTTAAAAATACATACATATGATAATAACTTTTTTCTATTAATTTGTTCAGTCAGAGCAACTTAGTAGGTATTTACATGTTTTACCATATAATCCAAGTCAGGCTGAGACTGTGAGGCTAAACACATTTATCTATATGCCCCACTGAACTTAATATAATGACGTGCAAGTAAATGTACACGCAACTGCTGTATTGAATTGATAATTTATTTGGGGGAATCCAGGCCTTGTGGATGGAAAATATACATAAGGCAGCTGTAGATACTGATATATAGCAGACAGGGACACCACAATGAAATAAAAGCAGCAACCTCTTAAATTTGAAGAATGTCTAGTGTCAAGTTGCCCATTGCTATAATATTTGCCAGTGTGTTCCCTGCGTTTTACTCCCAGGAAAATCAGTCTGCATGAAATTTCAGCGTTAGCCTGTAGGCAATTAGGCTGAAATTTCATTGCTCTTGAATCTGATACATTGTTTACTACATTATTTTTTTACTAGCTAAAGAAAATGAGAGTTATTTCTGAGAAGATGGTGAAAGAACGTGAGGCTTCCCAGCACCAGCTAAGATCTCAAACTCAAGAACTTCAGGTATCTCTGTGTTTAACATGTCTGTTAACTTAAACCCAAATGTATATTCTTCTAATAGGTTTTATCTTGATTGTAGCTATAACCCTGAAAAGTTCTTATGCAGGGATTTTGTTAGCTGCCGCAGGATTCCTCCAGAATAAATGGTTTAAGACTATTAATCTGTGATGATGGTTTTGAAAAGTGCTAGCGTGACAAGCCTAAAAGTAAAACAGTTCCACTGGACTCACTCTAGTGGCATTGTTTAATAATAAATTCTGCAGTTTTGTTATTGTAGTTAACCATTGGAGTAAATGGCCTTGTTTGTGGAGCATTCAGACACGTATATCGGAAAATAGTTATCAGATAAAGAATGTTGTGCTTTATTGCATGAAGTCTTTATCTTTCTTTTTTTTATGTACTATTTTTAGGAAGCACACGATAATCTTACTGATGCCAGCAAGGAGTTAAATAATCTGCAAACTAAGTGTACAGACAGAGAATCTTTAATAGCTACATTAAAAATGGAACTACAAAACGTATTGCATTGCTGGGAGAAAGAGAAAGTGTGTTGTACAGAATATAAAAATGAAATTCAGAAGCTTACACAGGCTTATGAGAAGGATACAGAGGTATTACCAGAAACAAGATGACTGTCAAAAATATTCTTTAATCTTTGCCTTTCATATTTTATATATCAGATCATTAGTTTGTAGATTCAGATTTATGCTACCGCAATAAGAAATCTAAATGATTGCTTTCCAATGTCTATGTGAACTTTTATTTCTGGCATTATATTTTTATTTTATTTTTCCACTTAATAAATAAGAGTAACCTGGGTTACTCCTTTTAACCTGGCTTGTTTTCCAGTTTGGTCATCCTGCCATCTTTACCCTTTTTTTGTTAGTTTTCTCGTTTTTAACGTTTGAATCAATTTGTAAACCGCCCAGAGTTGCTGGGAGTTGGGTGGCATATAGATTTAATAAATTATGATGATGATTTAAAAATATTAACTGCTGAACTGTAAATGATTATTTACATTTAGAGAATATCATTGTTCTCTTGAGATGAGAAATGTAAATGTTATTTAAAGAAAGATGCCTAAGGATTTTTGGAAGTTAATGTTTAGCTGAATGCAAATGCATACATTTGAAATCTATCTGCATTTGGAATAGATTAGCTGTTTAATCCCTTGGCACCAATTCCTATTAACTGTTTCAAACGTCAAGTCCAAAAGACGAGTAGGATCTCGGTCATTTTACCCACCCACCAACAAAGTCAACTTAGCTTGCCTATTCTTGGGATAGCAGCTGATTATAATATTGTGTACAGTAATTGTTTCATGAAGTGTTATTTTGAAACATGCTTTCCACCATGATGTTTATCCTATTTTAAAAATACATAGTTTTCTTGTGTTTAGAGTTTCGTTTTGTTTTGCACTCACAGCTTTTCTTCACTAGGAACCTTAAATGTATTCTTTATTTCAATTGTGCTGCATATTGAGCTCATTATTCTAACAAATATGAGAAGGAATGCCAAGCGAGTAAAAAGGAAACATTCTTTCCACCCTTCTTACAGTCTGGGATTTAAATTGTGTCCATATGAATCAGCTGGAATTGTTCTGCTCATCAGATAGTGATTAAAGTAGAGGAAACTAGAAGCCTGACTATATTGTAAAGTCAGCATGTCTACAGTATTGTGGTTGGGTTCAACATGTGTGAATTGATTCTAGGTCTTTGGATGCCTTTTCCAGGCCAAATGGATGATTACTATGCTTGGTTTATCACAGCCCAAGCAAAAAGGACACAATGGCGACAGATTAAATTAACAAGAAGTGAAAGATTGGATGGAGATGCTTTGGTTACTATTTCACTGTGTGTTGTTGGTGTTTTCTTCTGAGTGATTTAAACACCAAAATATGGTTGGAAAAATCACAACAGTAATTCCAGTTTTAATGCCTTTATAAAGTTTGTTTGGAAATGTCTTGGGTTGTACTGCATCTAAAGCATGCTAAAAGCAGGGGAAATCTTTTCATTGAAGACAGTGCGTTTTGGATCACGTGCTCAAGTTTTGGTTTGGGATTTGTAGAAAAGTTCTAAACCCCTCTGCCTTATGCAAAATGATACACAATGGGACTCTTTTCCCACTTACATTAATGAAAAATGTTTCAGTGTCCAAAGTCAGTAGTATAGATATCAAATGAATTATTTTATTCTCCAGACATATTTGTACTTTATTTAAGGAGTTGGATACATGTAGTTTTTAAACAGATAAAAGAATATAATATAATTTTCCTACATAACTATATTTAACTATCCCTGGCTCAAAGAATTTAATAAAGTTGTAAATAAGGATAAATGAAACACTGCACCAAGCATGAAACACCCTCAGAAATAGAGCTTCTATTCTGTGTCATGAAGTCAAAAATATTTTTACATAGCCCTGCTCATATTCCAGATTATTTGTTGCATATGGTATAGAAAAAAATATGGCAGATAACACAGGGAAAAACCCTGCATGTGAAACAGGGGAGAAGTAGAGCTGAACAAGCAGTTGCTTTTTCAAGAGCTGCCCCACGTATATCACTTAGTTTACTCCCTGTGCAAAATGTTAGTATGATCTTTTTTATTCATTAAAAAATTGCAGCCGGCATTCTATTAATAGATGCAATAATAAAAATACTGCAAGGTCTGATTCTCCATATCTTGAGTAGGCTACACATTCTAAACTTTACTAAAGAAGGGGAAATCCCTCACTGGTTAAATAAAATGTCTGCAGGATCAGCCCTAGTGAAAATATAACAGGCAATTACCTATTTTGTGATTTTGATTAATTATTTGAGCATAGGTCATCTATTCCTTTGGAACACTCATTTGTTTTTATTTATGGCATTTCAATGAATTTTAGAAATATTTGCAATTAACTCTTTCTTCCCTCTCCCCTTCCTTTCCCTTTTTTCAAAAATTGAATTGCATTTTGCAGGAGAAGCTAACTTTCCTTCATACTTTATATCAAAACTTGGTAGCGGGCTGTGTTCTTATAAAGAAATCAGAAGGCATCCTGGATAAATTCTCTTGGCCAGAGCTTTGCACAGTCTTGCAGGAGAATGTTGATACCCTGATCTTAGACCTCAACAAGGCTAATGAGAAGGTACTGTCCTCAGGCACCAGACGCCTCTATTAAATTCAGTGACATTTGTCCACATCACAATATTGTTAAAAAGGACTGACATTCATCTTATTTCAAAAAGAATTTGGATGTTAATAATTCAGTACCGTTAATTATGGCTTGTCTACAGCTCGGTTTGATTCCATTGCTGTGGGCATGTAAATGTGACTGAAGTCTGTATGAAATCTCTAAGCTCCAGCTTCTGTTCAGGACTTGCTAATACTATTAGCCAGTGTTAGCCACAGGGACCTAATTAAAAGAAAATAAATTAATCTTACTGATGAAGCTATTCAAAGGACTGAGTCATTTACACTAATAAACCAACTCTTTATCTCAGCATAAAACAGAAACAAAATGCATTTGTTCAAGGAACATCATCTTTAAAACATTTGCTTGTGAGTAGGAGGAATTATTTGAGGAAGAAAAAAATGTTTCCAGGAAATGCCAGATGCTCTTTGATAGTTTTGGATTTCTAAATACAATATAGAAGTTGTAAATCTATACATCATGACTTTAAAGAAGATAACATTTTTCTTTAAGGAAAGCTTAGCAATGAAGTTCATGCATATGTTTACATGAATTGACTCGTTAGCTGAAGATAATCTTGACTTTTTAAAGAAGCATTCTCTTATGTACAAATAGTTCTGCAGCCTATATTTTAATACTTCTGTACATCCCCATCCCTGGCTCATTCACTGAATTACTGGTTTTCTGTGATCTAGAAGAATTCCAGAGTTTGGTCCTCACTCACATTAGGCTCTCCAAGGATAGGAAGAAAAGCATTTCATATGAGCTGATCTATTCATCTCACATTCAGGTTTAAGGCAAGCCATAGGAAGTGAAGTATAACTCTAAGGAACTTTATTTTTAAAGTTTAAGATCTCGTTAATGCAAAATGATAATAGAGAGTGCAATCAGAAATTCTACCAATGCCTTAACCTAGAAGAAACCTGATGATATGAGCTTCTGGGTAAATTCCTCAATGGGCTAGAACAAGCTTCTAGGAGTTGATGGGAGGGTTTAACTAGAATTGTGTTATTACCTAACTTAGAGCAGGTACAGTTATTTTATTTTTAGTCTGCTTTTTAGTCCTGTTAGATTAATAAAGTAGAGTTCAGTTCAGTTTTTAACAGTGGAAATAAAATTAGAGGCACACAGGCAAAATGAAATCAAGGACTTATATTAAACCAGCAAGCCTTAAAATAGCCTGCCAAAATAATATGGTATTGATTGCCTGCTTAAAAGTGTCTAGGTCTGTTTTGAAGGCCTCTGAATTATCTATATGAAAATTGCTTTTGATACCCTTTAAAAATTGACTTTAGCACATTAATCATTAGCACCATTTTGTATGAAAAGTTTCTTCTGTTCCCAGTACAAACTATTTGTATCATTTAGCTGACCACCAGTCCTTTCCCCATGAAACCTCTTTGTTGTTGCTGCTACTGCAGCATCTAGCTTTGGAACAAACTTTAAACAATCTTATTATCTATAAAAACATGATATTTAAGACAAACAACCACCCAGCAACCACCCCTCATCAATTGGGCTGCTTTACTACACAAATGTATTACTGTTTGGATAACATTATTATCTGCCTTATATAGTTTCTGTTTTAAAAGAACAACGTATTACTAATTGGGTTGTTTTTTTTAAACCTGAGGCACAACTCTTTTAAAGCTGTAGCAGGAGTTACCAACAACAAAGCCAATAACTCACCCAGGAATAGGTTAAGAATTGCATCCTGGGAAAAGCCAACTGCTGTGCTAACTTTCAGATTCATGTTGCATTAAAAATAGGTGGACTGGTAGAGAAACTTGGTACTAAAACTTTAAGTGTTAGATGGGGTAGTCAAGTATAGATAGTAGATGATCCAGGTCACAGGCTATAGAATTTGACTGGTAGGTTTTCATTGTTAAGAAGTGGTACTTAATTCCTTGTGGGGTATGGGGTTAGTTATATCATCCTGAATGTATTATTAGGCATCCTATTTTAAAATAGAACTGTGTATATGCATTAAGAGGATTGAAGGATTTTTTTTAATGCCAATCATGCAGATATCACACCTTGAATATGTTTGTAAAAATAAGTCAGATACAATGAGGGAGATTCAACAGACCCAGGAAGACACTTTGAACAAAGTTGCAGAACAGATAAAAGCTCAAGAAAGCTGTTGGTTAAAGCAGAAGATGGACTTGGAACAGCAATATTCTGGACTCCTTGGGGAAATTCACACAAGGGCACAGGTACAATATTTCTGTCAGGAAACTATAAACTTTTAAATGTATTCTTTAAATATGTAGGATATTATTTCAGTAGTTTTGGTTCCAATGCGTTTTTAAATTGCTTGGGAATTTTACTATGCTTTGAGAGTTCTTTTTTTTTAAACAATTAACTTCTATTTTCCTTAGGATGTGCATGGATTTATGTGAAGGCATTCCAGAACTTACACAGCTTAATGGAATCCTGCAGTTGTATTTCCCATTTAGTTACCATGCAAAAGTTACCTACAGAGTAAAAGCATTGCTTCTTTATATTATTATACTGAATACCAGATGCTTTCCCCCCATGATGACTACTTTTCCTATGGTTTCTAGCAATAGTTACTGAAATTCACTTTAAGGTGAACAGTGTCTCAGGGATAAGCTTGTAGGCAAGAAACTAACAATAATAAAAAGATATTCAAAGACAAATCTTCCAGATTAGACAGGAAAATAAATTAAACTGGTATATCCCAGGTAAAACTGATGGCGTCCCAGATAACCTAATTTCTAGTTCACTTTTTTCCTGAACTTTACAAATGCCAAAGGCCATTGCCTTATACTTTTTGTCTAAAGAAAAGTCCTTCTGGTTGGATATTGTAGAAGTCTACAACAAGTGTTCCTTTATAAATCCTCATTATTGTTTACATTAGTTTAAGACTTGGAATAAAATGGATCACTAAACCAGTTAATTATGTAAGACCTCACACACTATGGATCAAGAAGAACAGATGTATCTTCTCTTTAACATCACCATGGGCAAGTGCCTCTTTCAAATGGACTCCCACTTATTTGTGGCCCTGGGACAAGAAACCTTAAATAGGCACAGAGTTACTTGGGGGTGGCAAGGTGGATGGACTAAATTATAGTGGGGATGGCTGCACCATTGGAAGTTCTGAAAGACTGAGAAAATTTATCTATTTGGTTACTAGGAGTTGACAACCTGATGGCACATAATCAATAAATCATTACTTGTGGGTGGAGGAGGGGAAGAAGAGGATAAAGGGGAATGTTAAGAGAAGAACAATCCCATCTCTCATTTTTCCTTTCACCATTCTTCTTTCCACTCTCTCTCCAAACAGTAGTTACCTGTATGAGAACAGATGAACTGTATTTTCAAGTGCCACAAGCCTCTTCATTGTTGTAATTGTAAAAAAAAAAATCCTTCTGGAAAAAAATACCTTGTTGTTGTTATTGACACTTCGTTTATGATCTAAGCCAATTCTGCCTCTTTTTTTATCTCCCCTTTTACCAGTTTCTTCACTTCTTTTTTTAATATAATTTTTATTGAAGATTTTAATTACAGTAGTAAAAGCAAATTCAAACTAAACTCAGAGAGAGAAGGGAAGATAGAAAGCTAGAACAAAAAATGTAAAAATAGAAAAAGAAAAGAAATATATAAAGAAGTGACTTCCGATCTTCATCACAAGTATAAACAACCTTAATAACTCTTCATCCCCTATAAGGTTAAAAACAAATATCTCTTCTTCCCATAACCCATCCCTTATCTATATGGAAATCCATGCATCATCATCTTTTCAGTCCTAGTGTCAGCAAAAAGTCCAAAAAGGGTTACCAGAGCTTTATAGAAACACATCTTATTTTAATTGTGGTCAAACAAACCAACTTTATATTCCTTCCTTTTACTTCTGACAATTTTGATCTTTAATTCATTCAGATGTTGTCGTAGGATTTATATATATTTATATATATTTATATTTATTTATATATATATATTTCTCATCCCAAAGGATTCTTTGAGGCTTTGGCAAATCTTTTTTGTAAATCCAGTAAAAAGTCATTATCAAGGTCATTCTCTTGGTTTATCATTTGTATTTTCACTTTGATTTTCAAAGCTTTAACCAACTTCTTTTGTATATCCAGTAGAAAGTCCTTATCCATGTCATTCTCTTGGCTTGTTATTTGTGTTTCCACTTTAGCTTCCTTCTCTGTCTTATAATCCATACTTTTTTTTATTATCCAGTATTTCTGGTTCTAATATTTCTGCATCAGGCAAAATTTGTTTCACATCTGTCATTCCTTCATTAACATCTTTTGGACATAGCCTATCCATAGGAGCAGACATAATTGCTGACATTACTGACGTTGTAGCTGCTAATTTCTGGCCCCATTCTTCGAAAATCTGGAGTATTTCAAATGTTATGTTTTGTAAATCCCTGTACTAACCAAAAACCAAAGGCAAGTTTACATTTTCTTTCCTTTTTCTTTTCTGTCTGAAGTCTTTAGTACCCTCTAGTGTCCAATTTCTGAAATCATAAAGTCTCCAGGATTATCCCTGTTATGACTTGAGATAGACAAAATAATTTGGTTCCCACGAAAAGCTGTTTATTTTATATAATTATTTCCAAAATCATATAGTAAAAGTCTCAATATTCCAAATTTGTCTGGACCCTTAATTTGTTGATAACCTTCTTAGATCAGTATTATTTACCTTTTTGCCATTTATTTCCAATTATTTAAATTCATAAACTTATGGTTAATTTTTCTTTTGTTCAAGAATGAAGGTAAACTCATCAGGTGGCTTTTCAGACTTGTCGTTCCAAAGGTCTCTAATAGCCTTAAGATAGTTAAACAGGCAACTTCCGAAAGTGATTAGAAAGTGAGGTTAGCGAACCCAGCGTCCTTGAAAAGGCTACGCTGCAGTTGCAGCCATGATGGCTTGATCCTTTTGTCTCCTGGGACTCAAACCCGCTGGAGATTGCTTTCCTGTGGTCTCCTTGTGAGGAGCAGCCGTCTGGAGCACATGTGGGTATTTTCCTGTCCTCTCCTTGTCCGGAGAGGTTCCAAATAACCGGTCTACTCACCGGTTCTTTGGTCTTTGCCACGGTCATTGTCTCCGCTCTTTCAGAAACGTGTTTATTTCTCCATGCCTCCCCCGGAAGTCACAGTCTCTTCACTTCTTTTCCCTGTTCCCAATTCCCCCACCCTTACAACAACTGCTATTGTTTCCTCTTTCAGGATTTTCACTTCATATATCTAATGAAATGAACTGAGATCCATGGAAGCTGATGTGATAATAAGCTAGCTAGCTATCTGATTGATATACTTCTGATTCTTATGACTCATGGGGGTTAAGATGCTCCAGGATTCTTTGTTATTTTTTGTGCCAAAAAATAACATAGCTACACCTCTAGAAATTCAACAGGATGGCAAATTACTTGAGAGGGAAGTTTGACACACACCCTTTTCTTAATTTAGCTATAAATTCCCTAAATTATCTTAGCTTATTTACAGTGCTAGAATCTTTTCTTGGGCCATGGGCTGGATGATATCATGAAAGGGACAAAAATAAAGCCATTAATACAGGCCAAATGATATCATGGTGAGTACCGTGGATAAAATTTCCTGATACCTGGCATTGGGAAACTTTTTTTTAATCTAAAAGGGTAATTATACTAATGACTGAGGCTGTCCACACCTCAGAAATGATTTTCTTTTTTTTAAATAAGAATTTTATTGAATTTGAGACAAAGATAAAAACTACAAAAAAGCAAAAAACTAAAAAAGAAAAGAAAAATAAAGTGTAAAACACAAGAAAAAGGAATTTTGAAGATTACATACAAAGGTGACTTCCGACTTTCAACAGCAAGAATATACAGCAATTTCCATAATCAATCCCTTACTCTATATCAAACCAAGATCCCGTTATTTCTATAAATCCTTCCATTAGCACATATACAAATCACTAATGCAATTACTCTTTCCTCTTATATATATACTGTAAAAAAAGAAAAATATGTATATAATTTTTAAATCAGCTTCCCTCCCCCATAAGACAACATTTATTTGATTATTTCCTTCCTGCTACTATTCTATATATTTCTGTCCACTATAATAAAAATCAAATTATACAAACATATAAATTGTCTGCTTTTATAATTAATATTACTACAACAGTCTTAGCCCTATTAAACTTAAAAAACCAAGCAATTATTATATCTCATAGATATTCTATAAATCTTATAAATCAAACAAACCTTAACAAAAATCCAATAAATCTTAATCCAAATCGTTAAAGAGAAATGAAATCATAATAACCTCGTTATCCATCCAATTGCATTCTTAAATTTCTACCCCACTTCAAAATAGACCAGAACATTTACATATCTCCCTAAAATATATAAATTGTCTACTTTTATAATTGATAATACTATAGCAATCTTAACCCTATTAAACCTAAAAACCAAGCACTTATTATTATTATACCTTATAGATACCTTATAAATCTTAAAAGTCATACAAATCTTAAAAAGTATCCAATAAATCTTAATCCAAATCATTAAAGAAAAATGAAATCATAAAAGCCTCATTGTCAATTCGATTAAACATTCTTAA
This sequence comes from Charina bottae, assembly GCA_023362775.1. NCBI lineage: Eukaryota > Metazoa > Chordata > Lepidosauria > Squamata > Charinaidae > Charina > Charina bottae. Next base: position 196,388,376 of record JALMGJ010000002.1, on the reverse strand, counting down.
TTTTTACCCTACTTCTAAATAAACCAAAACATTTATATATCTCCTTATTACACACAAGGTATTTTTCTTACAAAAATCAAAGAGACCAACTTCCCCCCTTAAAAACACAGACTTCTCAACAAAAAAAAAGCCTCCCACAGAACAGATTCTCTTCTCTCCCATAACAATCCCTCAGAAAGTCATAACAAACAACTCTTCTTGTAATCTACATCTCAGACTTTCGCTGTTACCCCTTCAGCACCAAAATGTAGTCCTCGTCTGGCATTACTTCAGTTTTGCTGTCTGTAGAAAAATCTTCATCCTTATCAAGATCTCCACCTTCTTCCATAAAAACTTCAGCCAGATGACACACTTTAGAAATCATCCCCAATATCCCGCATATTCTGCAGAATATTCTGATACAAATCTCAAAGAATCTCTTTATATGTCTGCTCAGGTTCACAACAATCCTCCATATTTCAGGCAGTAGATTATAGCATAAATACTTATTAATACTTAACTCGCACAGATAGGAGTTAATGAGTTAATGAAAAACTTCCGAGTGAAATTGACAAGAGAAAGTATGCTAACAAGCAGCTCTCAGAGAAAGTGAGCAGAAAGCTAGAAATTCAAAACAGCAATTCCAACATGCAGAAAAATATTAAATCCTTCAAATTTGGTACAAAAATAGTAACAGGAAGGAAATTATTTATTCTCACTTCTCCTTAGTTTTTAAGCGGGAAAACAAGCCAAAACTTAAAAAGATTTTAAAAATTAATCCAGAAATAACAATAGACACCAAGAGAGTCCGTTTCTTCTTACTGTAGAAAGCCTCTCTTAGGGTACAAAAACTTTAAAAAATATATAAATTGGGTGATTTAGAAATGGGGGTGGGGGCTTGGCTTAGTGTCCCTTTAAGGCTACAGCGCAGCGTGGAAATGATGGTGTCCCCGCCTCCCGTCGTCTCTTACCAGATCGTTGCGAATGATGTTTGCGATCCTCTGGCTACAAGACGGCATTTTGGAGTACAAATGGGATGATTCCAAGCATTTTCTAATCATGAAGATGTTCTAGGGCTGCAGGAAAAGCCTGCCTGTGCCCCCCAAAAAAACCGCTTTGTCAGATCTGCCCGTGGAGCTTGTGGATACAGCTGGCCAGTCGGCCATGTTCCCCACCGGAAGCCACACCTCAGAAATGATTTTCAGAAAGTGCTCTGGACCTCACGCAAACACAGCATCACCCTGCTATTTGTAAAAGCAGCTCAACATTTTAAAGGTTTTCCTGCAACCCTGAAAAAGAGTTTTGGCTGCTTTAAGAATCACATTAATTTGAGTTGCCTCCTTAAAGCGGCACCCTGTCTCTCAGATTTGCTTGGAAATCTGTGGGGAAAAACGGGCTGCTTTCTGAATAACACTGCTCTTGTACCAGTTCCAAAACATTTCTTCTGAATCATTTTTTTAGTAATCACAATCCTACTGATAACTAATATATCTGAAGTTACCTGAGAAATCATGACAAGTATTTAATCTATACAAAGAATAATTTCATTATTAGCAAAAATCATATTTTTTCATCAAGAGACAAGGACAAAGATAGAAATCTATGTATAAACAAGTTAAAGTGAGTAAGTCCATTAAGGAATGTAAATAACAAAAGTTAACCAAAGAGAAAGGCAGAAAAATTCTCTGCGGCAAGGAATGTCACCTCCTTTGAAGTACTGACTTGTTCTATTAAGGAGCAGCACTGATATCAGAACAGGTGAATTAGCTGAAAACTGGATTCTTCAGTGTTATCAACAAGAGGGTTGTAAGAGAGAAAAATAAAATATAGTTGGAATAAAGTGAAGCCTTTCAAAGGTTAAAACCCTGGGTTAAAGTATGCGAAATTTAGCAATGGTATTCCCCGTAGTAACCTTTGGCTGCGAGAGCTGGACCAAAAGGAAGGCTGAGCGAAGGAAGATAGATGCTTTTGAACTGTGGTGTTGGAGGAAAATTCTGAGAGTGCCTTGGACTGCAAGAAGATCAAACCAGTCCATACTCCAGGAAATCAAGCCAGACTGCTCACTTGAGGGAATGATATTAAAGGCAAAACTGAAGTACTTTGGCCACATAATGAGAAGACAGAATACCCTGGAGAAGAGGCTGATGCTAGGGAAAGTGGAAGGCAAAAGGAAGAGGAGCCGACTGTCCTGGTATAGGTGTAGAAATAACACGCCGAGGCTTGGAATCTAGTCTCTAGTGTTTATTACGTTCCTACTTACAGAAATCCTGCTAAACTGAAACGGCTTGAAGAAGCCCAGTGATAAACTCCAGAATCTTAAGGCGGGGCTTTCCGGAGACGTTTGGGAGGGAAAGCCAAGGTTTCAGAACTGCGCACGCGCTTCCCTTCCCGGAGGGAGCCCCCTGCATCACCGCCCGTTATCTCCCTGAGACCGACCAAGGGCAAGATGGATGGATGATATTCTGGAGGTGACGGACTCGACCTTGGGGGAGCTGGGGGTGGCGATGGCTGACAGGAAGCTCTGGCGTGGGCTGGTCCGTGAAGTCACAAAGAGTCGGAAACAACTGAACGAATAAACAACAAAACATGGGAAATTTAAAAAATGGGAAGAGAGAAGAGATATTGTAAAATGACATGGACATGGAAAAAGATAGTCCCAAAATTTCAAAAAGGAAAAGATCCACGTGGCTTTCAGAATCAGTTATGTCTGGACATAGACATAGAGAAAGACCGGATGAAAGCCTTGGGCAACAAGAAGGATGTAGCTGACTGAATGCAGAATTTCACTGTCAAGCAGGAAAAGACAAGAAAAGATATCTCAATCATATAGAGGAATATTACAAGAAAAGGAAAGTTTCAATCTTTTAAAGAAGATCAGATAAATCATAGGCAAATTTACAGCTACAATAGGAGTACTTAACAGTAAAAGAGACCTGATAGAAGAAATGAGATTAAAGGAAGATGGAAAGGCTGTCCTGAAACCCTTTACAAGTGGGATTATAGAGTGACAGAAATATTTGTAGAGAGAATATATTCAGGAACCAACCTGACTAGAAAGTAAGGTACTACAGAGAGCAGACCACCAGCCACAGATGACATACCCACTGAACTTTTAAAGCTGCAGGGAAAGAGGTTCTTTAAATTTTTAACAGCTCTATGTAACAAATACGAACCAAGGACATGCAGTTGAGAGACTGGAAAACAGCATCTGCAGAAGCTTGTTGTTTTTGCTAGTGTCATACCATTGCAGCACAAGCTCCATCCCTTTTGTATAGGCATGCAAAGCTCAGAGCTTGTGTTGCAATGCTGCAACACTGTTTTTTGTCATTCTGCCCTCCCCTGTCCTTCACCTTATGGACACCCCTGTTGGAAAATATAGGCACATATACCCATGCTAAAAAGAAAAATGTAAGAGAATGTGCAAATTGGTGAATCACTACTAATTTCTTATGCAAACAACACTTTGGTTAAGATTTTCAAAAATGAATATCATTTATGGAGAGAGAAATGCCAAATGAACAGGCTGCTTTCAGAAAAAGGCAGAAGGCCATGAGATCAGATAGCTAACATTAGATGATAATGGATAGGGCAAGAGAAATATAAAGAAACTTATCTTCGTTCATTATAGCAACACCTTCAATAGTGTAGATCATGCCGTAATGTGGAACATACAATATTAAGGGTAATGGTTATGACAGAACATGTAATTATTCTTCTGAGGAATCTTCAGAGTAAACGATAAGCTACTGTAGGAATGGAGTTTGGAGAAAGAGACTGGTTCAGGCAAGGAGGTGAGAAAAGGATGCCTGTTGTCCCCATATTTGTTTAATCTACACAGTAAAGAATGGCAGCATTAGAATTGTGATAGCTGGAATCAAAATTGGAGGGTGAAACATTAACAGTTTGAGATAATGCAGATGACACCACTTTGTTAACTGAAAGTAAAGCAGATTTAGAAGAACCACTTATGAAACTAAAAAAAAAGTGGAGATCTGAGTTAATGTTAAATATTAAGATATTAATATTAAGTTTTGTTCATTGGGCCCAAGAATAGATAAAGATGGACAGTGTGCTGAAGCAGTAAAGAACAGCTTAATCCTAGGGAGGAAGTCAATAACAAAGTTAAACAGGATCATAAAAGGATGAAGTATATTCCAATAGCAATAAATATTAGAATAGTTAAAGCAGTAATTTTTTTCAGTGATACTATATAGTTGTGAAAGCTGGAATCTGAGAAAGAAGGAGAGAAAAAATATAGATGCCTTTGAATAATGGATTTGGAGATGGTTACTAAGAGTACCATAAACTGTAAGAAGAATCAGTCAATTGGTACTGGATGAAATAAAGACTGACTGCTCTCTTGAGACAATGATCAGCAAGCAGAAACTTTCATACTTTGAGCATGTGATGTGAGAAGATGAACTGGAAAAAAAAAGATTGGCAAATTGATGGAAGTAAAGGAAGGGAAAGATAATGGATAAAGTAGATGAACGGAACCAAAATGAATGCTCTTGGAAGAGCTACAAGTTATTCTAGAGACAGGTCAAGATGCTGAACATTTCTTTATGGAGACACCAGGAGTCAAACCCAACTTGATGTCACCTAACTAGTTAAACTTGGGGCAGAAAATAGTTAACAAAAGTACTGAACAGAAAAACATTCATCTCATCTGCTCGTATGGCAGTGGAAGGATTGTTTTATTTATTTATTTAAAAAAGAATATTGGGCCTTCTTTCTTTTAAGTACAATATCAGGTTTTGTGCCCTGTCCTGGAGTCTATATTTACTTTTTAACTTTTTGAAGGTTTTTATTCCTAACTATATTGTGCTTTTCGAAATGGAACTTAGGGAAAGGCATGTAATACAGTGCATTTACAGAATCATAAGGACAAATGAGAATAAATTAATGTAAAATTAGACCTTGGATTTTTGTCTGATAGGAAATACTAATATCCATTCTGTTTGCAGTTTATGTATTCATTAGGTGTGTGTGATACAGTGATTGTGGACTGTCCTCATTATTGATACAGCTTTTTTACTTGTTTTATTATACATACAACCCAGATCATATTTCACACATTTCTGCAAAGTTGTTCTTGTTAACAGTCAGCCTCCTTCCGTCTCCTTTATTCCTTTTCTTTTTACAAAGCATACTTGTTTTTCTTACAAAAACCACAGCAATGCTCAAGCATGCTTTCCTGAATGGAACATTTGCTAGTACAATTATGGAGAGTTGCAGTCAAAATTACATTTTACGCTACAAACTATTTTGCTCCACTTTCTTTTCTTTTTTTCTGGTCTTGTTTAAGTGTAGCTGTTCTTGCTCAGGAATTAAAAGCAGTTTTCAGAAATAGGAAATAGGAATATTTTAAGGCTTTAATGGAGGCAAACCATGTAGTCTTTAGGAGGCACCATAGACTTTTTTTTCTCCCCCAGACAGCTCTTAGTTTTGAAGAATAGTGAAGAATAGTGCATTTCAAGTTGGTTAGAAGTGGATGATACAGAAATGAATTTGATATTTGAGTCACATGTGGCCTCCAAAATCCTTCCAAAACTCACTCTGAATTGTAATGTTGAATGTAACAGAAGATGAAAATTATTGATGTAGGAAGTCATTAATAAGTTTAATTAATACGTAAATCCAAACACATTTTTATTTTTGTTCTTCATCCACTTTTTCACCTCTCAAAGGGTTTCAGTTCTGGACTCCACTTGCATTTCTTCTGGTTGAGTATTTAGCTAGGTTGTATAATCCCAGTCTGTACCTACTCTTCCAAGCAGAAAAGGAAAAGTTTTGACCCAGGAGAGGATTTATTTACAGTGCTTGAATTTTGCAGGATTTCATCAGTTTCTTCTATAACAAGTGAACAGGGAAAGTCGAAACTACCTCTGTTCCTCCATCATACTTCTACAGTTTATTTCCAAAATGGCAAGCACACTATGTAACAGAGGGAGAAATAATAAAAGGGGTTTACACTCCACCTTAAGAGAACGTCAGCCCAAATTTAATTTTTTATGGTTGCTTAAAAAAAAGTGAAAATCACTTATACAAATTCAAGAGGCAATCCTCAGCCAACTAACTGGTATTTAATAAAAGAGGAAATCCTGTTTTCTATAGGCCCTGTTTACAGCAAGCTATAGGTGATAGTATAAAGGTTGGAATGTTGGTTTTGGTTTTGGTTAATGCAGATCCAAATCCCAGTGTTAGTTATAAAAATGACTAAATAGTCATGTCATGATTTCAAAGTCCATGTTGTGTCCCAAGTTGTTAAAATAACAGGAGGAAATCTTATCTACGCCGTCACACTTTCCTTGGAGTCTAGCTGATGAGAGAAAGAGTCAGCAGGTGTACCCTAACATTCAGCAGTTGTCATTACTCTGCTCCTTATCAATTAGAAGCAGGGACTGCTGACATAGGAATGATTTATGATGGCCCGAGGACAAAGGAATGGGCCAATGCAAACCAACCCTGGACATTCATGCTCAACATTTTAAATTGTGAAGAACTGTAGTGTTAGCAGTCGTCATATCCAGAGCTACATAGTCTTGCCTTGCAGCCAGAATAGTTTTTTGATGGTTTATGATAGTTATGCAATTGCCATTTTTTGGTTTGGCTAGTGTCATCATGAAAATATTCCTATGCAGTGAGCTGCTGCACAGTCACTATTCACATATGATAGCTGAAATCTGCCCAGGTTTTGCCCACATGTTCATTTAAATGGAGGGAGACTTTTTGGTTTACTCTCCATACCTCTACACCAGGGCTTTCCAAAGTTTTCCCACGGTGACACACCAACCGTTGCGGCAGCGCGCAAAAACCCGGAAGCGCTGCTGCCGCTTTCGGGTTTTTGTGCGCTGCCGTTGGTGTGTCGCCGTGGGAAAACCCGGAAGCGCTGATGATGATCAGCGCTTCCGGGTTGTCTGGCGACACACCAGACTCTGTGTGGCGACACACTTTTGTGTCGCCACACACAGTTTGGAAAGCTCTGCTCTACACTCTATTTCATAACCATTTCTATGCTGATTTTAGCTGTAAGAGCTAAAATCTGGTAAAATCTGAAAATTGACATGCTCTGGGTCCCATCTATTAATTATGACACTTTTGGGGACCAAGGAGGTGTGCCTTCAGTGTTGTGCATTCCTTCAGAGCGAGGGTAATCTGGGCATATCCTGGAGTTAATGGGGCAATCTGTTTGTTTGTGAGCCAAGGATCCAGTTTGGGACTGCCAGTGCCAAGACCCTTGTGTAAAACAACATAGTCTCTGTGTGTGTGTGTGTGTGTGTGTGGGGTTTAATGACATTATTCAAGACCAGAAAAAGGGGTAATTGAGTCAAACAGCATTTCTCCAGAGGTTTGAGCAGTCCTTTCTCTGCTTTCCTTCAAGCAAGCCCTGAAAATCTAGCTGTTTCCCCAGGCCATGGGCCTGGGGTGTGTCTCCACTAAGGGACTGGTTTTGCATGCAATTTTAGCATTATGGCTATTCCTCCTGTTATGACCATCTTTTGTGGGGAGGGTTTTCTGGTTCTCAATTGGATTGTTTTTAACTTTGTACGCTACCTAGGATCAGTGAGGAGTTGGGTGGCCCTAAAAATCTGAATTATAAATTTTTAAAAATTTAACAACTAGGCAGCAACCATAGTCCCCCAAGATCATGCCCCCCCATTCCGTAGCAAATTCCCAAACGTCACCATTCTTGGTGGGAAAACAAAACAAAACAAAAACAAAGTGCATGAGGACTTCAGAAAGGCAAAATGCACTTTAGATAGCCTCTAAACATCCCTAAAAGCTCAAGAGCAAGATTAAAAATAACAAAAGAAAAAAACCCTTAGCTCTGTCATGGGATCTTTACCTCCAGCTACTGAATGTAACGGGGGGGGGGGGGGGGGGAGAGGAAAAAACCCTGATCCCTAACTAAATAGTTACTATTCCATACCTTCCCTTCCCTTGAATGTAGAAAGTAAGACCGGCAGTATTTTATAACATTTCTAGAGAATTCTAAAGGGCTCCTCCCAATAGGAAGTTCCACTATGATTCCAACAGGGGTAATAATAGTGAGGACCATGGAGTTTACATGGTTACAGCCAATTAAGATTTAATTTGGATCTTGAAGAGCATTCCTTTGAGCAATTCTGGGATCTGAACTGACCTATGCTTTGCAATTGTGATCAACTCCCACCTATTTATTCATGGATTGAATTGAGAAGGTGATTTGGGGCATTAGTAGGGCTGTAGTTTTGAATAAAGTCATCCATTTGGTATTCCTGTAAAGATATATCTGCAAAATATGTTCTCTCTCTTGTGCTTGAAATGAACTATAGCTTTATAGTTAACATGCTTTAAGGCTTGATGTTTTTCTTATATTCATTTTTCAGCTTGTTGGAGTAGCAGGTTTATATTTGTGAAAAGTAAAGCAATGTGCGATTGATAAAATAAAACAAAGAAGAAAGTTCTCTTGAAAATAAAATTCTTCCTGAGACATAATTAATCTGTGAATATATAAGTAGGGGGTTGATTACAAAGTAATTAAAAGATCACCTTTACTTTCCTCTTTCCAGCTGTTACCTATCTATTTCTGTCTCTGCAGGTTTTCCCTAGCTTACTATTCACTTTTGCTAAACTAACTTACCCCAGCTATGTGTCATCTTTGAAAAGCAGAATAATTGTTCTTCTGAATCATAGTTCTTGCTGTTCTGTACAGACAACATGGTTAAGAGGTGCTGCACTCTTTGATTTTACTAGTCAAAAAGTTAAGCAGGAAGGAATAATGGACACTTTATTGTAATAAGCCAGGCCACAGCTTTAACTAAGTTAAGTTTTGGCTACTTTTTTCTGATTGTGGCTTTCTAATATTTCATATAGGGGCTTTTTCAGTGCTACATGGAGCTGCTAAAGATTAAATCTAGTAGACGTCTTTGCATACAAAACAGGTGCTTGATCACTGAACAACAAGCCTTTTCTATTTATTTGCAAAGGCTCTAAATGGGAGTCTTATGGGCCAGTTATGTGAAGGCTTCCCATTACATTGTTTGAACCAAAGTTCTGTTTCTGAACAAAAGGTAGCAGTGGCCAAGTCTCCAATGCAGAGGGGAGAAAAGAACAACAGACGTTTAATTTGGTCTCTATAGGATGGATGGGATTTCAAGCATCATGTTGCTTCTTTTAAGAACTGTCTCCTTCAGGTCTGTTTTGACCACCTGCTCAGGGAATGGTGGGTCAATATTGAGTTGGGTCTTCTTTGAGCACTCTCCTGCTTGAAATAGCTTCAGAACCAGGATTCATTATCATATCACTAGGTACAAATAAGTTTCTTTATTGGAGAAGGAGAAGAGACTGTGGTATACATTAAATATTATAGCAACAAAACAGAAGTTATTGTTGCTGTAATGTTTAAGGTCTGTTTTGTTTCACAGATGTGCATCTTGACCATTGCACCTTAGGACAACTATGTGATTTTTCCAGGAGATGGGATTTATGGATAGTTTACTGATTGTTATGTTGGCCTTGAGGCTGAATATCAGAGCTCAATCATGTATTGGTAGAAATATGTTTTGATAACAGCCAATGTGATGTAGAATGTTTGACCTATTTTCAAAACCTTGCTTGGCTATGAGAATCACTGGGTGACTTTGGCCTACTCAACCAACTCTCAGCCTATTTACATTTACATTTACAGAATAAATGTAAGTAAAGTAGGTCAGCTTCATTTACTCTAGACTGGTCAGTAGTTCATTTTCATTCTGTAGTTAAAATCTTTTTCCTCCATCCAATACAGAAATACCAAGAAATGGCAGAAAAAGCCAAAGAGAAGTTCTCTGCTATTGAAAAAATTCAAGAGCAATTACTCGTTGAGAATTCACACCTTAAAGCTTTGTTGACACAGACTCAGAAGGAACATACATCTCTGCTAGCAGCTTGCGCACTGTTGTCTGGGGCGCTGTATCCCCTCTACTGTCGGTCATGTGCCCTATCTACCCAGAGAGACGTTCTTCAGGATCAGGTCAACACCTGTGACATTTTCAAGCAGGAGATCAGGATGCTGGCCAGTGCATTGTGTGAAAGTGAGGAAAGGAAGCTAAGCAACAGCAAGGTGAAGAAGAAAAGGCGTTCCAGAGGCTGGATACACCTTTTCCGCAAAACTGTTATTGCAGTGCTGGCTGTCAACAGGCTTCAGATTTTAGGCCAGTCATGCAGCTCCCTTTTCTCCTGGGTAGATGGCGTCAGAGAAGGCATAGGAATCTTAGTCTGCATTGGAGATTCCAAGGAAGTGCATAATCTGACAAGTAAGATAACTAGCTAATGATTTACATATTTTGTGTCAAACTGCACTTTTAGTTCTTAAATAATCATATTAGGTAAAGGCAATGGGGGGCAGAAACGTCACAATTTGAGGGGAGAAATTATGTTTAAACTGTCAAACGAAATCTAGTGCATTAATTAAAACAGCTAACGCCCCCAACAGTGACATTAAATAACAGGAACGTCCGTTAAGGTTTTGAAGGACTTTATTAGAAGTGACAAGCAAAAGGACAAACTTTACTTATTGGATATACAGAAGAAATCTGTTAAAGTTCTGGAAGAGGTTTGGCTTGAAACACAGATGAACAGAAAACTAGCTCTGGGACTCTTTTTGAAGCGGTTAAAAGATATTTTTAAAAACTGAGGGAAGGAATACAAGGTTGGCTTATTCGACCAGGGCTAAAGGAGAAAAATAGCTACATCTGGTTGCCCTTACGGGACTTTTGCTGACAAAAGAACAACTGACAAAGCATTTGGATTTTGCTTTTTTTATTCAATAGATGAGATACGGGGTGAAGAGAGATTATGTTGTATTTAGAGATAGTGATAAGCTGTTGTTTTTACTTGCTAGAATGAAGAGGGAAGTTACTTTTTTTTCCTTTCTTTTGTGATGCAGGACATCAAAAGGAGCAGTTTCGCTGCCTTCAAGCACTCAGTTGGTTTACTAGTTCTGACCTTCTTGCTGCAGTCCATAGTTCTATGGTTGAGCTACAAGAAGTACTTAATAAGGCAGGTAAGGTCTTTCAGTTTCTTTGTTGGTCTGGTCTTGAGAAATCAATTCCTTTAAAAAAAAAGGCCCTTGGAGAAACTGTTGATAGCACAGACTGCTGTTACCTATAAATAAGTGAACTGGCCATAGTTGCAGCCTGATTTTCTTATGGGTATTTTGAAGAACCAGAGTGTCCAAGTCAGTGCAGAGTTCTACCAATAGCTACAAGGAGAAGACGAGACTGATGTATCAAGTCATAGCTTGGTTCCCCCTTTCTTTTTAGGCTAGGGCCAGTTTTCAGTTATGACCATTGTAGCTTAAGAAAGGGGTTCTCAGACTGTCAGTTAGGACTCCCTGACAGGTTGTGAGCAACTTAGAGTGGGAGACACTTTTTTAAAAAAAAATCAGGCTTGCGCAGGAAGAATGGAAGCACTGCCAAAACTTGCTTGGACTTTGCTTACCCCATTGCCTGTGCAAGCCAGCTGCAGACGTGCCTAAGCAATGTGGGGGTTCATTTTGACAGTGCTCCTACTTTGCTGGCACAGGCAAAGCAGGAAGGCTTTCAAACCTCATTCTAGGCTTTGCCTGTGCAGATGTGCAGTCAGTAAGTTATAGTATAGTACCATAATGTTTGAGAATCCCTGGCTTAAGCCATTACGTCAGATGTAGGCATAAAGTCCATTTACAGAGTCCCGCACTGACTTGTTTAAGAGATTGTCAGTATTGTTTTTTCAACTGCATTTTAAAACTGAGGGTTTGAAAAGTAAGGAGTTGCAAGAGAAGGTGTGACTTACTTTAGAAATATGTCTGGTTTTAATAAAAGAGCTGTACAGAAAGCGTTGGTACATGACTCTGCTCAACCACTGTATATAAAAGTGGTTGTGATAAGTGCCGTGAGAGTAAGTCATGCAAGAGTGTTCGACACTGCTTTCATTTAGCATCTGAGCACCACTGTGCATTACAGTTGGCAACTTTTAGAAGCAGATACAGCAATGGTGCACATGACACCTTGTGCTCATTCACACTTTCACGCTATGCTTATGCTCCATGAATGAGCTGGAAAATGAATGTCCTATATGCTTGAGGGATGTAAGAGAGAAAGTAGATGAATTTGATGTGAAATTAGAAAAGCAGATACTGCATAAGGCAGTGAGTGCTAAAAATTCCAGACCAGCAGTAAAGGCCATAGTCCACTATAGGTGCTGAGCATCTAGCAACATCTCAAGAATGTCTTGTTTGGGCCAAAGGCCAATGTCTGTGGACTGGAGGTGGTGGCTCAGAGGCTGCTGACAAATATTCACATATATTAATCTGCATAGAACTCTTTCTGCCCACTTGGCCTGTTCTTTCAGTTCACTCCTTGAAGCCATATTTTAGGTGACTATGATCTTACTGCTTGAGAAATGTGTCTTGGCATGCCGGTGCAAGGTGAAAAGTGTTTACGTCCTGCATCAGCTTTGTTTGGTCAGAATGCATTCCTTGATCAGCTTGTGGGGGGTTCTGCAATTTGGTCAAGCACAGTTGGTCAAGCACTGTGGGCTCCAGATGGCACATCTTCAAAACCATATTCAGTAAGGCAAGGAACAAACCTTACTATCTTAAGTTAACACATACAACAAAATCCATGATTTGAAGAACACCACAAGTAGTTTCAAGCATCAAAGGGTACTTGGAGCTTGTTTTTAAACCTCAGCCAACTGTGTTTGACCACAGCTTTTGAAACAGAGAGTGATTTCAAACTAGCTAGATATGATGTTGAGGCCTGCTGGTCAAAGACACACATAAACATACAATCCCACTGGGCATGTGCAACCTCTAGAGTGCACATAAAGTAGCTTTTTGGAACCAGGCCATGGAATTTATTCTTACATGAGGGCTATTTTTTAACACTACAGTAGAGTTTAGAGGGAAGCCAGCATTACGTTGATTTGACAGAGTGATTGTGAACATTCGCAGTTCTGAGTTTCAAAGGTCCACAGTGATCTTTTTGGCATGTAAATATCAGAAAGGAATTTTATCCTCCTCCTTATTCTCCTTTGTGAAGAAGAGGAAGAAAAATGCATGCCATTCTCCTGTCACTGGAGTAATATTTGTCACTTTTCATTGGGTTTTGCTTCACTTGCTTTATTTGTTTGTTGCTCTTTGTATTGTAGCTGTTTGTATAAGACATTTCTCACACACTCATCATAACATAAATTATTTAGTGCTTTTACTGTAATTCCTTGATATTTGTGGCCAGGTACTTAAAGTGTATATATTCTTTTCCCTCTGGTTATAGATACAGCAGAATACAGTACCTTCTGGAATTGTGCTGTATTCTCATTTCACCTCTCAAAGCCATGAATGATTCTAACTCATGCATTTCTTTGTTTTAGTCAAAACCATTATTCATTAAAAATTAACTAGAGGTGATGCTTTGCTTTTAGATGGTATATGCTTTTCTGTTCTAGATAAGTTTCCTTTTTTCCCTGTCTCTTTTTTCCCCCCTCCAAATCTGTCTGGCAAGCCTTAAATATAAGATAGTCATGGTATTAACTTGAAAATTGTGTTTATCACAGTCTGAGCTTCTAATTTTAAACAGAATGATACAGTTAAGTACTACGACATTTCAGCTAGTGTGATTCTAGTGTTTGATCAGCTGATAATTTTATTTAAAACTCTTGCCAAAAGAAAATGAAAAAATATTTAAAACATTGTCATATTTTATTATTTAATTCAATCAAACTCCCAATCTCTGATTCCATACAATGGCTAGAAAAGCTAGCAATTTTACATAACTGTTTTGACATTTCTAGTTGGTATTTAAGGTCAGCTTCCAGCAGTTGGTGCTTTCCAGATGCATTTGGGCCATATCTTACAGAATTCTAGAAGTTGTATTTCCAGAGTGTCTGAGGACCACAGCTTCATAAAAGCTTATGGACTCAGAGAAGAACCCCTTCCATGTCACCTAGACCACCATTTTTGGAAAGAAGATGACTTTTGAAACCCAATTTGTAATGAAGCACGAAGGGTCCATAATTAAAAGGAGATTTCTCACACAAACAAATGAATAAGTAATTCCATCCTTCCCTCTGAGTAAGCCAGCCAGCACCCTTTGGATCCCTGCCAAGGTGACATGAAATCGGAAGAGATTATTTTCTATGAACAAGTTTTATACATGCTAAGATTGAAAAATGAATGCTGCTGTTATTGTTTCATAGGAAATACATTGATTCAGCAGCACCTACTTTATTTAGATGATTCTTTGGTAACAGATGGAAAGAATTTTCTGGGAGTCATATTTCTATTCTATTTTGCCTAGAAAATCAAAACGTCTTCATTTTCATTCTTAGCAGTGTGTGTGTATGAGTGTGTATGCCTGCAGGAATCTGGCTTGCTCTGAAAATATGCCTTGAGAGGCTTTCTACTTTAAACTTTAGAACAAATATTTTAATTCTCTACAGCAACAAGAGATCTGGTATTCTCCTGAATGAAAATAAGCTCTGCCATGGTTGTCATCTTACCCTGATAATATCACAAGACAAGTAATGACAAATTAAGACCTGACTTGCAGGGGGAAACTAAATTACAAGACTTTTATTAAGGATAAATAAACCTATTAACCGTTATCTAGAATACCAATTAGTAGAAGGAGCACTGACAATTTTATTTATCAACATTAAACACAATTATTAATTACAGACCTGATGAATCTAGCAGTAAGCAGAACATGTTGGGTGTGCTGGAGGCTTAAGCCCATTATATGAGAAGGATGATTACCAGAATCCTATGGGGAAATAAGTAATTGTAGTTGTAAAATTTTAATTGCCTTGGAATAAGGTAAATTATATTCTCTTGTCTTAGAATATAAATAGTATGGCATTAAGGTACAAGCCTCAGTAGTTTTAAGGAGCAAATGATTTAGACATCTAAGCTATAAGGAAAGAAAAAGAAACAGTTATATATATTTGTAGCAGTTACTTACCTTCTGTTTTGAATTAGTAAATTCACTGATACTGATAAGCAGCTTTGAGTCTGCTTCCTCGGCAGGTCTTTGGTGTCATATATTGTTACCTTTGGATTAATGAAAGAAAAAAAAATGCTGCGGGGTTGCAAAAGAGCATACAGTTGTTTCAACCAGTCCATTGTTTCTCCTGAACCAATGTCTGTTACTGCATATGAATGTGCAATTTGGCTGTTAACAGGAATTTAATATCTCTATCTGTGAAGCTGAACGAGACATAGCAGCCTTTTCACCATCAGCACTATCTTGTTGCAGATTGCTGCTGGTCAAGGTGACATAGCTCCAAAGTGACGTGAACCTCTTATTCCAAGAATATTTGTGTCACACCTCTTAACAGGTTTATCTAGAAAGTTACATTAGGCCAGAGCTTTCCAAACTTTTCATGTTGGTGACACACTTTTTAGACGTGCATCATTTTGCGACACACTCTTACAGCAGGGCACAAGGCAGGCACTAGGACCTGCGCAGAATCACAGCAGGTTTGGAGGCAGCAGGGCACAAGGCAGGCACTAGGACCTGCGTGGAATCACAGCAGGTTTGGAGGCAGCAGGGCACAAGGCAGGCACTAGGACCTGCGTGGAATCACAGCAGGTTTGGAGGCAGCAGGGCACAAGGCAGGCACTAGGACCTGCGCAGAATCACAGCAGGTTTGGAGGCAGCAGGGCACAAGGCAGGCACTAGGACCTGCGTGGAATCACAGCAGGTTTGGAGGCAGCAGGGCACAAGGCAGGCACTAGGACCTGCGTGGAATCACAGCAGGTTTGGAGGCAGCAAGGCACAAGGCAGGCACTAGGACCTGCATGGAATCCTGGCAGGGCAGGTTTGGAGGCAGCAAGGCACAAGGCAGGCACTAGGACCTGTGCAGAATCACAGCAGGTTTGGAGGCAGCAGCAGCTGGAACACACCCAGACACTGCAGCCAACACACTAACATGTCCCGACACACAGTTTGGAAAGCTCTGCATTAGGCCTTTTCCAAAATTCAAATACTTTCATGAAAAATATTCTGCAGTGAGTACCTGGTTTTGATTGTAGACTAAACTTCTTGAAACTTCTTCTCTAGAAGAGGTTTTGAGAAGTCAGCTATGGGGTAAACAACCCTGATTTCTTTTCACCCCTGAATTCAGTAGACCTTAATCAGCTTTCAGTGTAATTGCTTAGAACGGAAGCTTTAAGAAGGCTCTACCCTATGCAGGAACTTGTCATTCTATTATTTTCTCCATCAGATATTTCCAAACTTTTTTTTAATGTATCCACAGATACTAACCAACTGTATTAATAGACTCTAGTTCTTTTTCTTTCAAAGATCTGAAATCCTGGCTTTCAGGACATTTGCTCACCAACGCAGCAAGAAATTCATTTTCAAAACTCATGGACAAACTTTGCGTCGTGATGGAAGTTACTCCAGTGGACCACAGCAGGAGTATGACTTATGTAGAGAAAGACTCCTTGGTTCAAAGACTTGCTCGTGGGCTCCATAAAATAAATGCACAGACACTAGAAGCAGGCATAACTAACCAGACCCCTGCTATGGTTGGTATGAGTATGATCAGATACATTACAGTCGCCTTCCCATTGTTTCAGATTTTAAAATGTTAATCCTTTCTTAGTTTGTGTAGCACTCATCAGACTGCTCAGCTTTCTAAACAAAAATTGAGGAGGTGCAAGAAAAGAGGCAATATTTTTCACGCTTTGCCTAAAATGGATATTATTTCAGTAATTCTTTTCTAAAACCTTTTAGCCTCCTTTCTGTCATTTGCCGCTCAAGGCAATGTGCAGTGTTCTCTTAAAATACTGCTATAAGGTAATGGATGATTTTAATTTCAAAAACACTATGATTACCCACTGCATGTTCAGGATGCATGCTGTTACCAAAGACATTTTCCAAAAATACAGTAACAGCTTCTCATGCTTATTTTCATTTTCAGAAAATACCCTCTGTGTATATTTTTTTTAGAATTGCTTTTAGGATATTTTACACTTATGTGCGAATTTAGGAAAGGGGAACTTAATCTTAATTTGCTCAGGTATTAAAAGCTATTGATCTATTGCCTAACCAGCGCATTTTCTAGCTAACGATATTGTTCCTGTTTTTAATACCAGAAAAACGTAGCAACCTTGCAGAAGCAGATATTTGAATTTACACAAAGGCTGCACACAGCAGAAGTAGAACGGCGGTCATTGCGCTTGGAGCTCGCAGAATTCAAACGGAATTTGCATGAGACGAAGAAAGAGGCTGACAAAGCCCATAGTTTGCAAGAGCAATTAAATGTGTTTAAGCAATCTGTAAGTATATTTGATTAGAAAGGGGGTGAAAATCATCAGATTTAAAGGAGGGAATTATATTCTATGTAGTGTTCTTAAAAAAAACAGTGAAAAACCTCTACATTCTTAGGTAGGATTCTTACATTCTTTCTTCCCCTAACACATGCACAAAACCCCTCTCTATGTCTTGTAAATCTGTCCCAGCTGTGAGTCAGGTATATTAAAAGGGAAGGCAAAAGTGACTCCCTGTACAATTAGTCCATTATGTTGCAGAATAAGGTAGATTGAGTAAATAATCAGTTCTGATATTCAGAAAAGCTGAATTCTTGGTCTGTTAAATTATGTTGTTTGTGCTGTGGGAGAACTGGAATTTGAAAACTCAAATGGTGTATTGACAACATAACTCAGATAGTTTGATAGTATATACAGATAGTATATACATTCTATTTATTTTGCAAACGGCCTCTTCTTGAACAAAGCAAGTCTGCTGTGCATGTTGCAAAAGATCTACGTTTCTGCCATGTCCATATTAGATGGAAGAGGTGAACTAATGGGGATTATTATGTGGCAGCTGCACAGGAGGCAGAGTATTTGCAGGTGGTCAGTACTTGCTGCTACTTCATGCAACTGGAGGTGATCACCATTCACAAAACCCCACATGTACTGTTGTCACATATAGCAGCTTGGGCTTCTGAAGCCTTTTTGCATGTCAAAATTGTTTGCATCCAGGAATTCTGTAAAGGCCACATGTCTTCTGGAAATAGTCTAAATTTCTGGGAAAGGAAGAATTAATTTGACAAACACTAAAAGGGATAGAATATGTATGGAATAATTAAGTCCTTTCAACCTATTTCAAAATATGACTTCCTCTAAGTAGTCATTACTATGCGTAGAAGAATTTAGCTCTGGCCTTGAGAAGAAAGGAGGAGACGTGAAACAGTTGCCCAGCCCTGAGAAAGTAGAAAGTGTGAGAAAGAGACTCAGAACAGCCCCACCTTGACTTTAAAAGGATCCATAAAGAGGGGAAATGAAGGTCTTAAAAAGGGTCCGGCTTTCCAGATTCTGTTAATAAAGTACAGCAGAATAAAGTAGCGTTCCTGGAATCCCTGCCATGTCTATTCCTTGATGAAGACTACCTTGAAGGGCTGACACTTCTGTAATGTCGTCCAATGCTTTGCTTGGGATTTTTCCGTTCCTTTTTATCTGTGGTTGGTACACATGTAAACATCCCTCCCTGCAGAAGATGGAGATGGGAAAGTACCATTTCATAAAATCATCTCAGAGCTTGGATGCTGCCCCAGTAAAACTGTAGTTTGATCTCCTGAATTAGCTGTTTTAGATTTATCTATTTCATTTTGCTCCAGCAAAGGAGATCGTTACCTTGTCGTGGTGCTGGAGCTTGAGCACCTCAATGAAACCATGAGCTAAACCGTGAAGGGACACCCAAGACGGGAAGGTCGTGGCAGAGAGGTCAGACTAAATACGATCCCTGGGGAAGGTAATGGCAACCCACCCCAGTATTCTTGCCGTGAAAACTAAATGGATCAGTACAACCAGAGATATGTCGGTATACCATCGGAAGATGGGACTCCCAGGTCGGAAGATGGTCAAAATGCTACTGGGGAGGAACAGAGGATACGTTCAACTAGCCCCAGATGTGATGACGCGGCTAGCTCAAAGCCGAAAGGACGGCTAGCGGCCGACGGTGCTGGTGGTGAACGACGAATCCGATGTTCTAAAGATCAACACACCATAGGAACCTGGAATGTAAGATCTATGAGCCAGGGCAAATTGGATGTGGTTATTGGTGAGATGTCAAGATTAAATATAGACATTTTAGGTCTCAGTGAACTGAAATGGACTGGAATGGGCCACTTCACATCAGATGACCACCAGATCTACTACTGTGGACAAGAGGACCACAGAAGAAATGGAGTAGCCTTCATAATTAATAATCAAGTGGCTAAAGCAGTGCTTGGATACAATCCAAAAAACGATAGAATGATCTCAATTCGAATTCAGGGTAAGCCATTTAACATCACAGTGATCCAAATATACGCCCCAACCACAGATGCTGAAGAAGCAGAAGTAGATCAGTTCTATGAGGATCTGCAGCACCTACTGGATAATACACCAAAAAGAGATGTTATTTTCATTACAGGAGACTGGAATGCTAAGGTGGGTAGTCAGACGACACCTGGAATTACAGGCAAGCATGGTCTGGGAGAACAAAATGAAGCGGGACATAGGCTGATAGAATTTTGCCAAGACAACTCACTGTGCATAACAAACACTCTCTTCCAACAACCTAAAAGACGACTTTATACATGGACTTCACCAGATGGTCGACACCGAAATCAGATTGACTACATCCTTTGCAGCCAAAGGTGTCGGACATCTATACAGTCGGTAAAAACAAGACCTGGAGCTGACTGTAGTTCAGATCACGAACTTCTTATTGCAAAATTTAGAATCAGACTAAAGAGAATAGGGAAGACCCACAGATCAGTTAGATATGAGCTCACTAATATTCCTAAGGAATTTGCAGTGGAGGTGAAGAATAGATTTAAGGGACTAGATTTAGTAGATAGGGTCCCGGAAGAACTATGGGCAGAAGTTCGCAACATTGTTCAGGAGGTGGCAACAAAAAATGTCCCAAAGAAAAAGAAAACCAAGAAGGCAAGATGGCTGTCTGCTGAGACACTGGAAGTATCCCAAGAAAGAAGGAAAGCAAAAGGCAACAGTGATATATATCCAATTAAATGCAAAAATTCCAGAGGTTAGCCAGAAGAGATAAGGAATTATTTTTAAACAAGCAATGTGCGGAAGTGGAAGAAGACAATAGAATAGGAAGGACAAGAGACCTCTTCCAGAAAATTAGAAACATCGGAGGTAAATTCCAGGCAAAAATGGTATGATCAAAAACAAAGATGGTAAGGACCTAACAGAAGCAGAAGAGATCAAGAAAAGGTGGCAAGAATATACGGAAGATCTGTATAGGAAGGATAATAATATTGGAGATAGCTTTGACAGTGTGGTCAGTGAGTTAGAGCCAGACATCCTGAAGAGTGAGGTTGAATGGGCCTTAAGAAGCATTGCTAATAACAAGGCAGCAGGAGACGACGGTATCCCAGCTGAACTGTTTAAAATCTTGCAAGATGATGCTGTCAAGGTGATGCATGCCATATGCCAGCAAATTTGGAAAACACAAGAATGGCCATCAGATTGGAAAAAATCAACTTATATCCCCATACCAAAAAAGGGAAGCACTAAAGAATGTTCAAACTATCGAACAGTGGCACTTATTTCACATGCCAGTAAGGTAATGCTCAAGATCTTGCAAGGTAGACTCCAGCAATTCATGGAGCGAGAATTGCCAGATGTACAAGCTGGGTTTAGAAAAGGCAGAGGAACTAGAGACCAAATTGCCAATATCCGCTGGATAATGGAGAAAGCCAGGGAGTTTCAGAAAAACATCTATTTTTGTTTTATTGACTATTCTAAAGCCTTTGACTGTGTGGATCATAACAAATTGTGGCAAGTTCTTGGTGGTATGGGGATACCAAGTCATCTTGTCAGCCTCCTGAGGAATCTGTATAACGAGCAAGTAGCAACGGTAAGAACAGAGCACGAAACAACGGAGTAGTTTAAGATTGGGAACGGAGTACGGCAGGGCTGTATACTCTCACCCTACCTATTCAACCTGTACGCAGAACACATCATGTGATGTGCTGGGCTTGAGGAATCCAAGGCTGGAGTTAAAATCGCTGGAAGAAACATTAACAATCTTAGATATGCAGATGATACCACTTTGATGGCTGAAAGCGAGGAGGAGTTGAGGAGCCTTATGACGAAGGTGAAAGAAGAAAGTGCAAAAGCTGGGTTGCAGTTAAACCTCAAAAAAACCAAGATTATGGCAACCAGCTTGATTGATAACTGGCAAATAGAGGGAGAAAAAGTGGAGGCAGTGACAGACTTTGTATTTCTAGGCGCAAAGATTACTGCAGATGCTGACTGCAGCCAGGAAATCAGAAGACGTCTACTTCTTGGGAGGAGAGCAATGGCAAATCTTGATAAAATAGTTAAGAGCAGAGACATCACACTGACAACAAAGGTCCGCATAGTTAAAGCAATGGTATTCCCTGTAGTAACCTATGGCTGCGAGAGCTGGACCATAAGGAAGGCTGAGCGAAGGAAGATAGATGCTTTTGAACTGTGGTGTTGGAGGAAAATTCTGAGAGTGCCTTGGACTGCAAGAAGATCAAACCAGTCCATACTCCAGGAAATAAAGCCAGACTGCTCACTTGAGGGAATGATATTAAAGGCAAAACTGAAGTACTTTGGCCACATAATGAGAAGACAGGATACCCTGGAGAAGAAGCTGATGCTAGAGAAAGTGGAAGGCAAAAGGAAGAGGGGCCGACCAAGGGCAAGATGGATGGATGATATTCTGGAGGTGACAGACTCGACCATGGGGGAGCTGGGGATGGTGACGGCCGACAGGAAGCTCTGGCGTGGGCTGGTCCATGAAGTCACGAAGAGTCGGAAGCGACTGAACGAATAAACAACAATTTCATTTTGTCTTGCAACATGCAACAAGAATGGATAAATAAGGACTAGGGTTCTCTAGATTGGTATCCAGTTTTTCCAGAATATTTTACGTATTGCAAAATAAGGCATTAGGTAAAATCTGTGTGGCTCTGTAGTTAAACACATAGAACAGTGTGGAAGTTCTGTTCAAATTAACTCCTTTTCAATAATAATAATAATAATAATAATAATAATAATAATAATAATAATAAGTTATATAACCTCTTTCTTGGGACAATTTGAAAGAAAAGCTTTCTGTATGTGTGCGCTTATGCTTCAGCTTTTTGAGGAAATCTTGCGAATAAAAATCACCTGGCACTGAGATTGTCTAATGGCCCTGGCGTGGAAAGGGGATCCCCCAGGGCAAGTATATTGAGCGTTTTAAAACTTTTACATTAGAATGTTGCATATTGGCAAGTGGGATACTGAAAATCAAGTGTATAAACAATGCTGCTGCTTCATGACAGAAGACAATTTATTTCCTTTATCAGAAATTGATCACCCACGAGAGGTTTGAAAGTGCATGCGAAGAACTAAATAATGCATTACTCCGGGAGCAGCAGGCACAAATGCTTTTGAACGAACAGGCGCAGCAGCTCCAGGAATTGCAATATAAACTGGAATTGCATTCTTCTGAGGAGGCAGACAAAAACCAAACTCTCAACGATGCTGTAAAGGTAGGATGGTGTTTGTTCAAAAGTAAAAAAATAATAATCCGATTTTCACCTGAAAGCAATGTTTGGGTTTGGTCGTCCATGGAAGTGATATAAAGAACAGCACTTTAAGGCCGCTCAGGTAAACTGAGATTTCTGGCGGAAGAGCCACTTTGATAAAAAGAAGAAAACGGCCCACGTGGATATCTATCAAAATGGAGGGCAACTACTTTTCTTTCTTAACCTTAAAAGTAGTATAAAGATAGAGTCTCTGCTGGTTGTTGAGAAAGCATTCATTGTTGAGAGGTCCTCTGCATTCCCCCTCCCCCGCCCCTCCAGCATGTTGAATTTAAAATGCATTTAGTAATTTATTTCATCCTCCTGACATTGTTCCAAAGAATTAGTCTGGACAGAGGGGAAGTTGTTCATAACCAGAGAGGAGAGAGGCTCATATTCTTGTGGTCACTCCAGATCCCTAAACCACGGTTATTTTTCTTTTTTGTTCCGCGGAAGCCCAGGGATACAGTAAATTGGTCAGTTGCTCTACAATTTTACAGCATTTATTACATATGCATGTTTTCCTCTGGGGAGCTGTGCAAGCCATGTAATCAGCGCATATTCATATCTAGCTATGCTGTTCCCTTACTTCTTCCTGAAAAAGGAGATGTAACAATATTTAACAATATTAAAGGAGATGTAACGATATTTAAAAACAAAAAAATTGCATCAGCAATTGACACCCTGTTGAAACTAGGAATGTTAACCACGAAGAGTCGGACACGACTAAACGACTGAACAACAACAAAAAACCAGGACAAAGTAACAGAAGGGGGAAAGTATCAAATTATGAAGAGATGAACCTTGTTAACTGTTAGTTTAACTTTAATCAAAATTTAATGTAATCAAATCTGTTCCCCCCCCCCTTAAACTTATTTCGATAAATCAAATTTCATCTTTCTTGTGGCCTCCTCTTTTCTTAGTTCTGACTCACCTACTTTACAGAGTGTGGCCACTCAAAGATAAAGTGGGGGTGTGTTCCCCACTTCTGCCAGGAAACTAGTTTGCCATTCTGTAGGCATCAACTTATTATTTCCAAGCAGAACTCTTGCAATGGCATTACAAAGCTGCTGAGATTTTGGCACTCCTGACATGAAACCATCTCGCCATACTAGCCCTATTTCCTTCCCCCCACCCCCTTTCCGTCTTGACAAGAGAAAAGGACCGTATGGGAAAGAACTATCATGAGCTGCAGCAATAAAGCCACCATTGGCCCCCACCTATATTATAACTCAGAGGAAAACCCAGGGTGTCAATTGCTGATGCACCTGGGTAGATCACCAGGGAGATTAGCTTTGCTTGGATATTAAAATTAGTGCTTCAAGAATATAAACAAATGGGTTTTTTAAATATATCTCTATATAAACAGGATCAGTGAATGACATATCCAAGATTCATAGGATTTTTCTATGCAAAGCGGAATATAAATAAATAAAGAAAAATTAGCAATAACATTCAAAACTTTATCCAGTTTTTTTCTAGAAAAATAAGCTATAGATACTAATAAGATTCTTCAAAGATGACAAGCACATACAGTAAAAGCACATAACTTCCAATAGATGTACAAAATGTATTGATTCATAAAACAATGTTTGGAGGAAAAAAATAAAACTTGCTAATTTATTCATTGAATTTGAAAATGAATAGTAGTTTTTAAGAACTAATATTAATGGTAATAAAGGCATCAAAGAATAAAGTCAATAATTATACACTGTATACTTTGGTTTGGAAGATATACAACATGTGTTAGTAATTAGGCAATATTACATCATTCTGTTATTTTCATCCAGTAGGTTTAAAAACTCTGTTGATTAATTTTGCAGCTTTATCGGTTTTAATTATAATCCCATATATTTTTTTTATCTACCCAATGGTATATCCCATAGAGACAGGAATGCTTGCCAATTATGTTTCAAGGTCAGTCAGAGCTAAGCATAGTTCTTAGATTATTTCTTATATTAGGCAAGAAAAGATAGTAGCCTAGCTTTCTCATTTTGCAACAAAAATTTATACTTACAGGAGCAGAATATATACTGTTTTGCACAATAAAACTATCTGGTAATTTCAAACAATAAAACATACTGCTTGAAACATTTTCTATGTCCACAAATACTAGAAACACCTAGGTTGTTTTTTTTTGGTGGGTTTTTTTTTAATGCATAGTCATTCATCTCCTCTAAAAAGTATGGCTGGAAATATTTCAAGAGAGAATTTTTGGAAAGTTTTATATATTGATCTTAAGCATATATCATCCATGCAGACACTCAAGGCACATAGTCAGTCATAAAAATAGCAGGTGCATACATCAAAATTACAAATCAAACAGCAAATAGCAACATTCAGAAACAGGAGCAACCCAACCAGAACAAATCATGATAAGAGGACTAGTAATTTACTGACCCAACAAAAAGCATGCTGAAATGACAGCATCTTCACATCTGTTAATACGACTTGCTGGATATTTGGGGACAAAGAATTCCCCAAAGTTGGTTGAAACCTTTGGTACTATTGCTCATTCTAATATGCTCCATGGAGATAAATAGAATTTTTGCAGCAGTGTCTAGTGGATTGAGCCCATCAAGCATTAGCACTTGATTTTCTTCTGGGAGGCAAAGGGCTTCCATTCCACCCTTAAACTTAACCTTAACCTCTGGCACTAAGACATGCCAAAAAGGAGGCTGAAATTGCACCACTGAAATTCAGCCATTTATCTGAGATTCCTAGTTAGTGATCTTCATTCAGAAGAGTAGATTGATATAGGATACTCTTCACTGGGTAATGTGGAACCTTATGTTCTGATAAAGGAAAACATTCCTTACTAGCTCCTTTTGTTTCAGCACTTAATGTAAAACTATCCATGATCCATAAACCCTAAATCACCTTTCCAGGTGGAGTCCACTTGTCTTGGATTACCTCTCCCAGAATACCCAGCCAGCATTACAAACAATCATATTGTCTGGGCACTCTGGATGCTGCAGTTCTAATGCTTCCAGATGGTACCAGATTGTGAAAGGCTGTCCTAAATGGTTTGTGCCCATCACGATTAGAAATTGTGCTTTACGTTATAATCTACAAGATCACCTGCTCCATTACAATCTAGAAGAAAAGTGGGAAGGCATTATTAAATTGCAACTTTGAGATAGTCCAGTCAAGAAGTACAAACCATGAGTACTAACACTACCTTTATTGTAAGGTTACATTAACAGAATCTTGTAAGTCTGAAAGTATATCTCTTCCCCCTCGCCTTTACAGTCCAAGAAACTAGGGAGGGTCCTTTCTGAGATGCTTCCCAGGTCCCCATTACTTCTGTGAACTAAGCTGCCTCTTATCTGACCGTTGCCTAGTCTGTGGCTCCTCCTCCTGTCTCTCAAGGATATTCTCACAGACCATTATACTCAGCCAGCATGGCCAATGATAAGAAGTGCTGGGAGCTGAAGTTTAGCAGCTGCTGGAGAGCTATAGTTTCCATGCTCCTGACCATAAGATCAGTTGAAAGTGCTATTCTTAAAATAACCATTAATGCATCATGGTAAGATTGCAAGATTGTATTGGGAAGTATTCTGAGTGATTACCCTATAATTGTGGGATCCTCAATGAACAAGGATAGAGGAATATGTCACTGCAGCTTTTATCTATTATCTTTATGTGCAAGGGCTATGAATGGGTGGGTGTAATTTGGTACTAAACATATTATAAACTGAAACATCAGCATCTATAAATTTGGAGAGAGAGAGTAAAGCATGCATAATCTCAAACTAGTGCCTATCTGTATTACATTGCTTTCCCCTTCTCCACCCAGTTGATTGAAATACTTTCAAGCACTATGAGTATAACAATGACATAACATAATACTGAATTTTGTATATGCCAAATGTATTTGCTATGAAAGCTGTCTAACTTTAAGAATTATCAATCTTATTGCCAAGCGTAATGAATATTTGCTAGGTGTGGCTCTCTAGATTGTTATAGTGTTCATTTGTGATTTTCTTTTTTTCAACCTTTTAAAAAGAGTTGATGAAAGTTTGAGATGGAAGTAAAATACTTGTGGATATGTACGCTGTAAACTCAGAAAATAAATTTGGGGGTTTCATTTAGCAATTCACAGAAGTGTTTCTTTTTCTTTTGCCTCTAGAGAAACAGGCTAGATTTAGATTGCTCAAAGGAGCCTTGATGATTGCCAGTAACTGTGTTGTCACTTTGGCAAGAAAGAGCAATTCTAAACACTATCTATTAAATTAAAAGCTGTTGTTCATTAAAGAACATAATGTAACTGATTATTCATTAGTGTACAAGTTAATAGTAGACTGTTAATCAAATGTATCATGTTAAAGCAAGCTAGAGAGAGGACGAGAGATCCCCTCTGAATTGTTTGGAGACTAAATTTCATAATTCATTAATTAGTTAAAGGTTCTAGTTGTTTAAAAGTTTTGTATAATGTGTATGCTCAGCACCT
Source organism: Charina bottae (assembly GCA_023362775.1). Classification (NCBI taxonomy): domain Eukaryota; kingdom Metazoa; phylum Chordata; class Lepidosauria; order Squamata; family Charinaidae; genus Charina; species Charina bottae. The sequence goes on along the minus strand of JALMGJ010000002.1, from coordinate 196,361,372 downwards.
AAATAATTTATAAAAACTGGAATTAAACAGAAATTTCTACCTGCCCCTTCTGTGAGTAACACAGATTCTTATTGATCCTCTGTTCTGCATTCATAAGAAACAGCCATTCTCATGTAACATGGCAGTGTCTTTGGTAGATAATGTATGTGTAATTATCTCTCTCTCCAAACATTTGGAAGAGAGGGGAAAAATATGTATTCTCTGATGTTTTATCTATGCTCACAATCCAGAGTTTTGCTTCCTCCCCATTGCTATCTCCATGCTGGAATTCCTGGAGAACCTTTATCAGAGAATTGAGCTTGATGAAGTAGCTCACTTGTATCCTGCAGCATCCTAAGTTTATATTGGTTGGGGTGAAGATTTCCAATAGAATCTACCATACCACATTAAAAGAAAATTGTTATGTATGAATAGAACATAACAAATGAAAATGTACCAATCGAAGAAAGAACAACAAGGCTCAGAGAGCACCAAGGACTCCACAAATGAAAATGTGCTTTGATGGCCTTCCATGTTTTTCTTAAATTAAAAATAACTGCTGTTCCTATGTTTTTCCTTTTCCACTTCAATTTTTTTTAGTCTGTCACTGAAGTCTTATGGAATTGCTTCTTTTTAGTAATTATACTAATAAACACCTCTGTCCATGACCTTGAGATGTAGAGTGCACTGGAAAAGGTTTATTGATATGGATATTTCAGGGGAGGGTCGGTGGGATGAGATTATTTCACGAGTAAAATGCCAAGGTGTACTTTTGTACAATTTATCCCAGATATTTGAGAATGTTTATGTACCTTTAAGATTTTATTCAGAATACAAGAAGGCTTCTTGTTAAATCCAGTTTCCTGAGAGATTTTTGTTAGAGCACTGAATGAACTACAAAGCAACTATATTAGCTTGAGATGTACAGAGGGAATCAATAGACCTATAAAGTTGTATAGAAGGTTTTTTTAATGGCTTAAACCCTATTTTTTCTAGTAGCTTGAATATCAATACCCAGGACTTTTCTTTGGCTTCTGATACCCAAGTCCTTTATACTTAACAAATCTTGTTATTCTTTGAAACTGGAGTGTTAATGCATCATGCAACTATTTCTGTGGATGTCTTTATTAATCTTAAGCAACTTTTCCCATGATCTCCTTTCCTTTTGTGTGAAGCTTGAGTTTATAAAGATATTTTTAAAGTTCCTACAAAACCATAATGACTGTTCAGATAGAACTGGGGTTGTGGAGTCCTTGGTGCTTTCTGAGCCTGGTTGTTTGCTTGCAGACATTTTATTACCCAATTAGGTAACATCATCAATGCGAGTGAGTGTGGAATTTGCTCCCTGTTTATAAACAGTAGCTTGCCCTGCCAGTTTTGGTGGAGGTGTGGTTTTCTCCTTAGTAGTTCCTTGATTAGGGTATTGTTTCCTGCTTGATTGTTTGCCTGGTGTTAATCCTTGCTTATCTGGGTGTTGGCTGCTGGAGAGGATGTGTTCTAGTCTTTTTGCTTCCTTCTTTTGCTTAGCTTTTTTATTGTCTCGTTTGAATGGTGTGTAAATATGATTCATTTCTATGTGTCTATTGATGGCTGATTTGTCTGAATGCCAGGCTTCCAGGAATTCCCTAGGGAGCTTGGCATTCAGAAGAACTACCAAGGAGAAAACCACACCCCCACTACCAAGAGAAACTTCCCCACTACCAAGAGGAACTAAGAATTCCACAGTTCAACCCTGAGCTACATATACTGTATTCTCTTCTATTGGAGTGGCATTCGATGTCTCAATAGTATGAAGCTAACAATAAATTCTATACTAATTTCTATTTGACCTTGTTCTTTTAAACATTCTACCCTGGTTAAGACAGTAGACTGTAGAAGCTTGAATTTCTTCCATTGTTGCCCCATTCTAATCAATTATTCCATTGAATATGTAATTTTTACAGTTTATATCAGGAGTAGTTCTAACCATATATTTTATAACATCTGAGTATAGTATTCAGATCTTGACTAGTTCATGGTCTGTGCATTGCAATATTTCTGCAAATTAATTCTTTGCACAGTAATTCCATGTTGATTTGGATTTTGAGTTTGAATTTCCATGTCCACCCTTAGAAGCCTTCCTGGAGGATGGATAAATCATCCAAAACTAGAGGAAGAGTTAATTGGTGTTTCTGATTTAAGTTGGTTCTCAGTTGTTCAGCAGGATCCATACTGTATTTCAGAGGTGGGCAATCTGTTTTGAGGCTCTGCCTGGTTGCCTATGATCCAAGCTATTGTGACTTTTGTTATACTGTATGAACAGCGCAATTTGTAATGTGATGTTTAGAATGCTGTTGAAATGTTGTGACAGAAGAACTTCCAGTGAAAGGGAATGGGAAATGCAAGTTATTACAATAACGTTAGGTCAACTAGAGTTACCTACAGTGGCATTGGCTGGATTCACAAGCCATAATGTGGCTTATAAACTATGACTTATTGCTTGTTCAGCAAACTGTGGTTAAAATAATCTATGGCTTAGGACTCTGTGTGAGCTAACCATTGAGATGTATTCTAAGGTGCTCCATTATGTTTCAGAAAAGGAAGTCAAGTAATAGTTATAGTATTATCATTATAGACTTTTTTCCAATTTCTTTTATCAACCTATGTTGAAAGAACTCTTGATAGAATTTACACTTCAAAAGATACAAACATATTTGTACATTTCAGCAGCTATTTACAGGTGTAAACACATTGCATTAGCCCCTAGGTTGAGCTGCAAAGGTGGTAGACCTTCTTTGTCTTTCTTTGATCAGCCCTTTGAGGTAGGCTAGGTCAGGAAACAGACTCCACAGGGACTACTAGAACTCCATATATATATATACTAGGGTATGGATAGTTGCTTTGTGCCAGCTGCTTTTCTTTTGTGTAGAAAATTATTTATCAACATGTGGTTGATAAGTATTAAGGTAAGGTCTCTTTTAAGTCCCTCTTTACTCTGGAGAATTCATGAACTCATCCACATAGTTTTCTTGGTAGCAGTACAGATTTTGCCATTGCCTTTGTGCAGGATTTTTTCATTATTATTATTATTATTATTATTATTATTATTATTATTATTTCCCAGTTTGGCCTACAGCACTGGGATATCCTGATGTTCTTCTTTCCAGGTATAAACCAAGTCTGACCCTGCTTAATTTTTTTAATTAGGTGGATAAATGTAAGGATAGCGTCCTCAAGGTGTTTGGGTTGCTGTCGTTCCTTGTATTTTGCTTTCTACAGTATTCTTTTAAAGATTTCTTGGCAGAACTTATCTCATGCATTGGAGTTTGGTGAGATTGTAAATGTTGGTAACTAACCATATTGCAAATGGCCATGGTGATACTGATGGTCGAAATATCAGCTGTGTTTAACAATAGAATAATTAGGCTTGAGTAATTAAAATGAGTTTTAAAAGTTCTTCTCACTGTCCAAAAGAGCTATACTGCATGCAAGCAATCTGGAATGGGGTTTTGTTTTCTTTGGTTTTTTTCAGGCACGCTAGGCTCCTTATTCAGCTTCAACTTTTGAACAGTTTAAACTTGTCCGTTGCTGTGCTTCACGATAAATGTGTTATCAAGCTTTGAAATTTTCTTCTTTTTGTAAATATTAAGGCCCAGGGAGCAAAATAAACGGCTATATTGTGGATTAAGTGAAATATCTCAAGGCTGTGCTTTTCTGATAAGTGAACCTGAAGTGACCTTTCTCAGACACAATTACAGAGCTGTATGTTTTTCCTTTAATTTCATCAGGGGTTTAATTAGTATACAAATAAAACTTCTCTTATCTTCTTTTCTACCTAATTGGCTTGTCTTCGCTTCTGTATGAAGCATGTGAGAGTGGGCTGTAATTAGGGTGACTGTGTTAACCTTTTTTTCTCAAACACACTCCTGCCTCCAGGCCCAGAAACGGTGCTTCGGAGTTATTGCTTTGCAATCTCGGTGATTCTCCCATAGGCTTTCTCATGAGCAGAAGGGCTCTGGGTGCTGCCAGTTCCCACTGCTTAACGGGGATCTTCATTCTTCTCCCCTCTAAATGTTTATTGATTATCTCACTGTTCCGCATGCGGCCTCCAACAACTTAATATCAGGTGACAGTCAGGAGAGTTCTCCAAGTAATTAGAGTTGAGCATTGGGGGAACAATTAGGACCAGAGTTATTAAACTTGATTTATCCTATTCTCTCCTGAACACTTTCTGGGATAGCAGAACATCACACTTCCACAATCTACCCTGGTTGAGAAATTAGTGGCTAACCTGCTGCTTATCATTGTTTCCTTGCTGCCTTGAGGCACACCCTCTTGGTTTCAGTCATTCAGCTGGAAATATTAGAGTCCATAAAGTTTATCAGGGGTTTTAATTAGATCAATCTGAAGAAAAGGGTGGTGGAGGGAAGGAGGAGGAAGATTTAGCAACAGAAAATATATTACTTTAAAACACTCCAGACTGTGGTTCAACAGTTTTAATGGCTTATCTTTAACCCCTGAAGATCAAGACTTAAAAGTAAAGAGGAAACTTTATTCTGAAAACATTCATGGAGCAGTATGTGTGACCAGAAAGAATTTGAGGCCAGAAAATTATTCTCTGTTTATATCACAGAAGTTTTAGTTGCTCTTATGTTCTCACTTGGTGGTCTTTTAACAGCTTGTGTTGATGCCCTGTTTTCAAAAGCAGTTAACACTTCATAGAAGACCAGTGATGGAAATAAATATCTGATGCATCTGTATCTTGTCAGATGCAACTTGGTACACTAATGGCAAAAATTGGGTGCAACAATAGCAAGAAATTGTTGGCAGTGACTAATAGGAGTTCTTCAAAGAGGCAAACAGTGATTAATGTGTAATACTAAGTGTGGTTTAATTTTGTATTATATGGCCCCGGGTTTACACATCTCCTTGAAGTTTCTGCTTGTCCAAGTGAGACTACAAATCATGGCTGGATTATGATGTATAATTCTGATTTGGAGCTATGCACCATAAGCTAGAGTTTGCCAGTTTGATTGAAATACTGAAAGTATTACAGTAATACTTTTACTGAAAGTATTACTGAAAGATTGTAGACCTGAAAATTCTAATTATTATAGGTTACACTGCTGTATATTTTCTTGGATCATATATTAGATTGAGTCGGAATTACCCGGGCCCAGTATTAAACTACTTTTAGACCTGGCTTTATACTTGCTCTTAGTAGAGAGACTCTACTTAGTTTCCCTTTTGTTAAGAACAATGAGAAAGTTTGATTTTGCTAATTTCCTTGACATTCTTCATGTTTTCAGCATAATTTGCCATGGGGCATTTCTGAATAGATCCTCTGGATTTCAGCTTGAGTCATGGTGATGAAGGTAGCCCTTTTTATTTTTCTCAAACCAGGAGAATGTTGGAAAGAAATTTTGTAAAAGGGCTCAGGATTCAGGATAACTTTAAAAAACAGAATGGAATGGGACCAAATTTGGTATTGTGGGAGAAGCTGTCAAAAAAAAGAAAGTCCGAGTTAAAAAACAGTACACACACGCGCAACAGAAAATACACACATAGACACCATGTGTTCCTTTCTTACACAGAAGAAAGTTCAGATGCCTCCTATGGCCATTGCTCGTGAAGGGATTAGAAAGAATTCAAGAAGCCATGCTCTGCATCCTTTCCCTAACTTGTTTCTGTTTGGAAAGCTATTCACAGGAGGTGGTGCTGTGGGATTTGTGGTCAAACCCTATATCGTTATGCTTTAGAACCCCACTGGTTTCAAGTCTGTCTCCCTTACTTTACATGATATCTCTTGATGATATCTTTGGAATTTTGGAGTGAGTTGAGTTTGGAGTGAGATGCAAAACTGTATTTCTTTCAAAACCAGTCCCACTGAATAAGTAGAAATACTAAAGTGCTGTCATATGCATCTCCAGAAGAGGCAAAGGGGCAAGTGTTGAAATGTGTGCCATGCCACAAAAACTGCAAGATACATATTTGTGTCAGATGCTGGGACACAAGTATGCAAGGGGGGAATTTGTCATGATGTCATTCTAGAATTGTCTCAATTTTTAAGAAAGATGATAAGATGGATCTGTCTTAATTTTTAGCAATTAACCTCTTAAGTTTTATTGGTAAATTATATGCTAGGCATCTACATGGGAAATTTGTTTATTGGCTAATTCAAGTTAAGGTGAACTTTATCAATACTTGTACTGCATCATTTGGCTGAAACTTATTTTAGTAGACCATGAGGAACCCTTTACACTGTCTTCATTGACTTGAACGCAGCCTTCACCTTGATATCTCAGGAGAGTCTATGAGCTAAATTGGGGTACACAATTATTGATAGCTGTCTTCTCTGATTAATTATGACACTGGAACTAAGCACTTACATGCAGGTTAGGTGCTTCACTTTAGGAAATCTCTGCTTCAATACCTATGTTAAAAGAAGTTATGCAAGGATGCATACTTGCTCGTTTCATTTTCCATTTTTGTATCAATTTCATCATTCCAGCTCTGTCTAAAAGTGAGTTTCACCCAGCAAAGCTGGCTAATAAACCCACATCCATCCTCTCTGTCAGCGATGCAGCCATTGCCACTGTATCCATGACACAGTGTCTACAAGGCAGAAATTGCAATCCTAAAACATTTTGCAGTGAAGAAAAATTGGCTGTTAACTATTCCAAAACAAAAGTGGTTCTACTTCCTAGGAGGCGTGCTAACTATTCTCACAAATGGCAAATAAATGGTTTCTCTATTGAATAAGTCAAGGATTTTAAATATCTAGGTGTTTTCTTCTAATCCTCTACAGTTTTGAAGGAACAAAGTCCAAGCTGAAAAGATCTCTAATTCTATAACTCAGTGGCAATAAATTTGTCCCAATAACAATTCAGGGATAAGATGTTGACGTTTGTACTTTGTTGTCACTGCGTTTATAATGACAATGACACAGGAGCCTCAGAGGTAATATAATCCAAATTCTTAAGAGCTGTGCCATACATTCCCTGATGTGTGTCAAATGCTCTTTTGCATTTGGAATCTGGCCTTCCCTCCATAAAGGATCATATGAGACCTTGTTGATTAAAGTCCTGGATAAAATTAACCTTTATGAAAGGATTTTTGGCCCAATTAGTCCTAGCAGTTAACTTTGTTTATTCTTGGAAGAAAGGTGTAACTGCGGACTTAAATTACTGTGGTCTGTCACCCCAGTTCTTGTTGCTGGGATTTAAGAGATCCACTTTAGAGACATAGTGAGTCTTTGACCTGGACCTACATAGAGATAAAAGTAAAGCTTCTCACTACGCTAATTGTGGCTTCTATAGTAAACTTTTTATATTCTCTAACCACCTTAATAACATCCTCTCCATCTCACATAGGAGAGCATTCTCCCTGGATAGACTGGCAGTGTTCTGCTATTCATACTTCTGGAAGAAGGTTTAATAAAATTCCATCTCAAGATTGCTAAACCTCTGTTGGGTTGGGACAATCAAGAAAGTATGGCTTCTTCTACTCCCTACCTTTTCAAACAGCAATTTTCTTTGTCTTTCCATCTATGGATCCAGATGTTCTGGGTTCCTTTCTGTGGGAGAGCGCTGTTCTCCTCATGATCAACTTGTAGGCTTCACACAACAATCTGGCTGTTGCTCTTGCACCAGAATGTTGGACTAGACAGGCCTTTGGTGTAATCCAGCATAGTTCTTCCTACAGTATATGCTTACCCAGCCCACATTAATGAATCCTAAGATAATGTATTTTTATGGAGTACCTTTATCATATATGATTGTGTACAGATCAGGTTGGTTTTTATTTGTTATAAAGCAGTTAAATCTGCAATGCACTGGATGTTTAAGAGGAAATAAGTACTATTTTTCTTTGAAAATAGCCCCAATCTATTTCACAGCCAGTCTGTATTCCTCTTTGTTTAATAGCCTATGGCATAAATTGAAGTTAATTATCAGAGCTGACAAGTAACTCTGTTTTCTGTCTGCTCTCAGAGTCTCTCCGAGGCAAAGATGGAGCTGAGAAGAAAAGATCAATCTCTGCGTCAGCTCAATAGACATCTTACCCAGCTGGAGCAGGACAAGCGTCGACTGGAAGAGAGCATCCACGATGCAGAGAGTGCCCTCCGCATGGCAGCAAAGTGAGCACGGGGGCCTTGGGGAGATCACTTGAAACAGACAAAAGATCAATTCTTACTTTCATGCAAAGGGTTTTAGTCCTGGATAATGCAGCGCTGGAAAACAAAAGTACAGCTGCCTGTCTTTGAAATGGTAGTAAAAGATCCTCTTGAAGAAAAAGAACTTAGTTGAACATACTAATGGCCCATTTCAATCATTTCAATGTCCACGGATAGGCGTGATTAACAGAAGCAGCGTACACATCTCGAGTTTTACCCCTAACATTCACCTGAGTTGAGCCAACTATCTGACCAAAGAGCAAAGTGGTTTTGATGGGAAGAGATATTAGTATATGGTGGTATATGATAGTTGAGCAGTACAGCACGCATATCAGATGTACAGGAACAAAGAAGCAAAATACACATGGCACAGTGGCCATGAGGCTGTAACAGCACACAAGTATAGTCCTTCATGTATCTCTTGACTAAAAGCTCAGGACTTGGCAAGTAATAAATGCATAGAAAATCAAGTAGTCAGCCCACCACATAAAATTCTTCTAGGGTAACCAGGACAGCATATGCCCAGAAGACACACCTACAAAACTTTCACACATGACAAAACCAGCAACTTTTCAGCTGCATTCACACAGACATAATAGCCTTTTAGATACCATCTTCAAAGCAAGCTTTTCTTCAGATTTAAATGGATAAAAAGACAAATTCCTAAAGATTAGTGTAGATGAAAACTGCATGAGGTAATCACCATGAATCACCATGTAGAAAAGTAGGTGTTATATAGATGTATCGACATACTAGCACCCAGAAGATGCTACCGTTTCCAGAGGCTTTCAAACATAGATCTCTGTGTGCTGCCAAATATCCTATGAGTGAAAAACTTTCAAAGTTAGAAAGGTTTCTTCATCTGGACAAAATGGATTGTTTTCTTCTTTGGCCACCTTGCTCTCCCCAGGCTGCTCCAGTTCTTTCAGTGGTGCCAAGAAAATTGAGGTTACACAGCCACTTGATATATCTGCCAGTTTTTTAAAAAAATGTATTTAATTCATGGATTGTGTTGAAAACAATAGCATTTTTTATTCTCAGAATTTCTTACTGATTTGTACTTGTGGATAATTCTAGAATTTTCTCAACCATAAGAATCATATTCTGAACTTGCAGAAGCATATGCAAAAGTTCAGTAACAAAATGTAGAAAGATACTAATCCCTTCTAGTACCATCTCTGATACCCTTGGACGAGACCTGATATCGTCCCTCACATGGAGAAGTTTCATCAGTCAACTGTATACAAGAAACATTATAGAGTTGACTCTAAAGCAGCAGAAAAAGAATGGAAAGTATTGCTTGTGCTAGTCACTTTATTGTTAACTTGGCTAAACATTTTTGTATATGACATTGGAATTACCTAAGGACAACAAATCTTGGGGCAACAAAATAAAATAAACCTTTAAAAGTAGCAAAGTAAAAGAATTTGATTTTTTTTTATTCATTCAACAGAGACAAAGAATTAATTGCTAGTCATATGAAATCAGTAGAATCTACCTTTCAAAATGTAAGTAATATTTTATGATAATGTTTTACCATCTACAGATGTATTTCAAGAAATTGTACTTTGGTATTGCTTTTTCTGCTGGAAATGCTGGTGGAACTTGAGAAATATAATGATCTATAAAATAATAACCAGTTAAAATATATACACAAAATATCTCAGTACTACAGTATATACTAGCAAATATAGGTCTGTTATCACAATTAAAAATCTAGAAAATAAACTCTCTGAATTTTTGTGGCAATGCTCTCTCACTGTTATACTGTAGAAAGACCCCAAAATAATAGTATGCATTAATATTTTAGTCAGTTACTTTTCTGGCCTAATTTTCCAGATTGCTTGCAAGTAAGTGTGTGTGTGTGTATGACATTATAGATCAGAGCTTTCCAAACTGTGTGTCACGACACAAAAGTGTGTCGCCACACCACCCGGAAGCGCCGCCGCCGTGCACACGCGCGCCGCTGCCGCACCCCCCCGCCGCCGCACGCCCCCCTGTGCCGCCGCTCTGCGCGCGCGTGCCGCCACACGCCCCCCTGTGCTGCCGCCGTGCACGCGCGCCGCCGCATGCCCTCCTGTGTCAGCGCCGCGCGCACTGCCGTGCCGCCAGCGGCGGCACTTTGGAAAGCCCTGTTATAGATGTTTCATTTTAAAAAACCTTCCAGTCATAGATTCTGTGTGCTTTGATAAGTCATTTAAATATTCCCAGCCATATTAAAAACAAAAAAGAATAAATGAATGGAAGGGAACAGAATGGAAGGGAATAATATAATACAAATGTTGTACATATAGGCTTGCGTTTGCATATGGAGGAACACTGACCTAGTGAAGGTAGAAGCAAAAGCAAAGGAATGAACTAATCTAATCTGCAGCGATAGTCAACACTGAGCTTTTGACTGTGCTGCTTCCCCCCCCCCCCAAATTGGTATACAGTACAACAGATATTCTCCAAATGAAAGTACGTTAAATTGCTCCATCCTTTAAATTAAATAAACTCTATCAAATATGTGATGTTGAGAATGACAACAGTAGGTACCTCTGGTTTTTGACCTCTGATGTTGCTTTCAGTTTCCTCACATCATTGGTGGTAATGGTGAAAATATTTTCAGTCTTAGTGTTCAGAAAATAATGTGTGGTTCTTTCCAATAAAGGACCATGTATTTGTGCAGATGCTTGCAAGCACATACTGAGGGATATGATGCAATACCTCCCCCCACCAGCTATCCCAAAGATTGTGGTGGAAGGGCTTAGGGATTCCACCTTGAGGAAGCCAGAGGAGCGAACCTACCATGTTCCTGTGCATTAATGCACTAGTACATGCTCCACTGTATATTGTAATATTTACTTGTCATAAATTCTATGTTATGGAAAGCCAAAAGAGAACAATAAGAAGGCATACTTCAGAAATAATCTCAAACCAAATCTTTAATCATTTGCCCTATCAGATGAGTTGTACTATAATTTGGGAAGTTCAAATAAGTATTTAAAATGTATTAGCAAGCTTAGCAGAATCTTACAATGCTTATTTAACAAAGTAGCTTATATTTTATTATATTTTAGAATGAAATGGAAAATCTGTTTTGCCAAACTATTCAACTGAAGGAGGAGTTTCTCATTCTTTTTGGATTTAGTGCTTTTTCCCTTCTTCCCTGGTTCTAATCTAGCCTTCAGTCTACCATTCTCTGAATTCCTACTACCGCAGCCAAATAATCATGCTGGCTGGGAATTCTGGGAGTTGAAGTTCCAGTACATCTGGAGGTTACTAGATTGGGGTACGCTGTTGGAATCCTTCGGGCAGTTCCTTGCCTATGGCTTAGTATGGTGCTGACACATCATATATATATATATTTTTCCTCTTGACCAGAAATATGGTATCGCAAACAGATATAACTAGAATTAATAATGTTGGTCCTTGAGAAAAGACTCCTACCAGTATCTGACTTGTAGAATCTTCCATCTAAGAACTCATGTATGTTCTATATTTTTTGCTGGTTTTTGAGCTTGGCTACACAATACACCCATTACATAAAAACATGCTATAATGGGTAAGAGAGTTCATTATCTGCCATTGCCAGCCTACTAATATACTAGATCCTACCCATTGAGTCCAAAGTGTTTCCACCCACTTGGCATAATTTGGCTTGGGGATAATTGCTATCTCTGCACCATCAGGCATCCCACGTCTTGTCTTGTTTTCTGTTTTCCATCCATCATATATAGATTGATAGACATAGAGATACAGAGATATATATGAAAATAATTGTTCTGTTTGTTTGTTTATTGAAATGATTTACTTTATATGGCTACCCATTTAAAGATGGTGACTGGGGGGGGGTTAATTCATAAAAATGTAACAAAACATAATATAAAATAAACACAGTAATTTAAATATCAATAATAAACCATAATAAACACATATAAACAGTAGAATACCATTGAAACTTCTAGTAAATTGTCTAAAAACAAAGCCCAAATCAACCTTACATACAGGACTCAACAGACTCTTCTTTTTCCAAGAAGACTCTTTATTTTTCAAGTCTCATCCCCTTTTTCATTCTATCCAAGCAACTTCCTTTTCAAATGTACTGATATCAAGCATGTTTGAATTTCCTCCTAAAGAAAGGTGTTCCAAATTTCTGGTTTTGAGGTTTGCCCTTCAGAACATATTATGGATTTCAGACAGTTGTTCTTCATGTTGTTACAAGTGTGTCTACTTGGAAGGATGTTTCATTGAAACCAATAGACCTCCTCAAAAGTAAATATACATAACCTTACAACATTTGATTAATGTTCAACTGGTAACTAGTTGAATGGGAGAACAAGGCTAGTCTTTTAAAGTTGATCCCTACATATGTGATTTCTTACAATATCTTAATGGTTTTATGGTCTATACAGCAAACTGAGGTTCTGTTTTGGTTCTCACTGTTGACATAATTTGGAATAACTGCTGAAAACAACATCTGTTTTGCCCAAGGGCCATGTCATTTTTCCTAATATAAAACTTTGTAGTGTATCACTAAGAGAAGGAAGGTGTGAAAAGTAAAGCGGAGGTATGTGGTGGATATTATATATGTTGGGAACCAGCTTCCTCATGCATGTATTAGGATGGAAATAAATTCAAGAACAATGCCCCCTACATTACATTTGATCTACTGTACTTTCCTGAAGAGAGTTTTTGCCTATATTTGAAAAAGTTATTTGCTACATCGTCTGAAGCCAGGAGGCACTGCATATTCACATATCAAAACATGGAGAAGAATACTGTATGAGACACGTTTTTGTCTTTCTTAGTAAAGCCTTGTATCTACTTAAGATGGGGATTTGTTTCCATCTGAAGAATCATAGGTATAACAACCCATTTAAAAACCCAAGGATTTCTGTTCTCCAGCAGAGAATATTCAGAGAATTCTGCTGATTTCCACACCTTATAATTCAGCCTAGTTTATCTTAATGCCATAAAGACAGCACCAAATGTAGCTGTATCAACAGAAATGCTGTTTGGTGGTACTTCTGGAGCTCAGAATGGAGGCACTACTGTGTTATTTTAGTATTCATTTTGTGCCACTCGTGTCTTTAGCAGTGTATTGAACCTTGAAGCAGTGTTGAAGACTTGAATTATCCACAGTGAATACAGATAAATCAGAACATCCAGATCAATCAAATTTTCTAGTAAATTAAAATGTTTAAATAAAAGGGCCAGGCAACTTTATTTCTTTTGGATTAGGCACAGATGTACTTACTGTTATTCACTTTTAGTTGGTACAGCATACTAGCTTAGTGACCTTGTACTTAAGTATTCCTCTTATTATACCTGATTTTTTTTTTAGAGTTATGACCTTGTTTTTACTTGAGCTGGAAATACAGAAAGCAGTGCTCAAACAGCACTAGCCGGAGAGTGACAGGATTTGGAGGCTGCTCTTAGGTGATTGAACCTATTCTTGGCTTTTGTCTATCAACCTGGCACCTGTCACAAGTGTAACGGACCAGTAGGCACAGAAACCAACAGGAAAACAGCAAACATTTTCCAACAGTTTGAAAGCGTGTTTTGTTGTTGTTGTTGTTGTTGTTGTTGTTGTTGTTAATTTTTAAGATCATCCCTTGGAAAAAAATATTTGTATCACTTTTTTTAATCTTAATAGATTCATGCTGATTACATTGAGAGATTCTTCTCCCCCTTTCCTTTGAA